>CM034156.1:280474178-281674178 GCA_019776745.2 Taxus chinensis
CCCCTGGGTATATCAGAAGGGTGTGCATATAGAAATGTTTGATAGATCGGACTAATGATATATAGATTGGGAGACCTTATACCTAGAGTGATAAGAGCTAATTCCTGTAAGTGTTTTCTATAAAATGGGCACCAATGCCCCCAATTTTTTTCTTTCAGATTCATAACTACTAAGAGGAAATAACTGTGCTACATGGAAGACAAAAATCAAGACACAACTCTAAGTTTGAAGAGATCTGGCCTACTGTGAATGGTACTCTGACCAGATTAACTACTGATACAACACAACAATGACAGTTTGATAAAGAAGATTAGAAGGCCAAAATCATCATCTTTTTAGAGTGACCAATGATGTGAAACCCCACATTCGAGATTCCAAACAACCAAAGAAGCGTGGGATAAGTTAAGAACAGTATACGAGGCCAAAAACAAGAATGTTATACTGAATTTGCAGAGTTAGTTACACACATTGAAGTTCAAGCAGAATGATAAAATAGAAGCTTTCTTAAGAAGAGTTATAGAATTGAGGGATTCACTTCTAGCCCAAGGAGAAGCAGTCAAAGATGATGATCTCGTTCTCATTATTCTGAGAGCACTCCCTTCTTCATACCATATTTTTGTAACAACACTAAACTTGTCAGATATGACAGTTAGTTTTGAAAAATTGGTAAACTTACTGCAACAAGAGGAAGAAATTCACAATAAGGATGATGAAGAAGAACAAACACTTTCTTCATATCAAAAATGGAAAGGAAAATGTAAAGGAAAACCTAATTCCTATCAAAATTCCCAAAATCAAAATCAGTATCAAGGAGACAGACAACCGAAGAAACAATGTCCAATTTGTAAAAGAGGACATGACTTAAAAGATTGTTGGTATAATACTTACAAGAAAGGTTCATCAAGAAACTATGGACCTCCACAATAATAATCTTAAAATGGAATTTCTAACAACAATCATGGGTAGAAAAATGAGAATTGGAAAAGAAGACCCCATCAGCAAGGAAATATTGTTGAACAACAAGAACAGTCAGACAATGAAGACTATTTGTTCACTAGTTGATCAAGTGAACCATCCACGTCATCTAGTGATGTTTGGTATGTTGATTAGAGGGCCACTTGACACATGACCAGCCACATAGGCTAGTTTACTTCAATGAGGGGCACACCATCAAAAAATCATGTTTTGTTGGGAGATGATTCTTCATATACAGTTTAGGGGATTGGGAACATTTCTCTACCCCTTGGTTCACGCAACTGTATAATATCAAATGTCTTATATGTCCCTGGGTTGACAAAGAATCTGATTTCAGTCAGTCAACTCCTAGATCATAGCCTAAAATTGACTTTGATAGTCATTCCAGCAAGAAAACATGTTTGATTCAAGACAAATCAAGAGGCTCAAAAATAGTTGCAAAAGCATCCATTTTAGGACACATGTTCACAGAGACGATCAAGCACTTGTGGCTAAGAACTCCACATTAGCATAGTTGTGGCATCAGATACTTGGTCATGTTAGTTTCAAGTATATCGAGACACTTCACCAGTGTAATATGGTACATGGGATACCATCTCTTCAGAAGGATACTGAAAAGTGTCCTCACTGCCTAGCAGGAAAAAAACACAGAGCATAATTCCAAAAGATTACATATCAAGCTCACGGTAAGATTGATTTGGTTCATACCGATCTTTACGGTCTAATGCAACCAAGTCATTCTAGGTTCCAGTACTTCATTGTTTGTATTGACGACTATTCAAGGAAAATGTGGATTTTTTATCTTCACAAGAAAAGTGAAGCTTTTGAAACCTTCAAGAGGTTAAGTAGCAATTGAGAACAAAATTGGTTGTTGCATTAGAACTCTCCACTCAGATCAAGGGGGGAATTCACTAGTAATGAGTTCAATTACTACCTGCAAATTCATGGGATTCGTCGATAAATTACTCCTCCACACACACCACAACAGAATGGTGTTGTTGAGAGAATAAATCATACTATCATGGAAATGGTGCATTGCATGATCGATGATTCTAGACTTGCAAAGACATTTTGGGTAGAAGTAGGAAAAAAAATAGTGTATTTGTTAAACAAAGTGCCCACAATTGCTCTTGAAGGAGTAACACCACAAGAATCATGGTGAAAGTGGAAACTATCTATTTCACACCTTAGAGTATTTGAGTGCAAAGTAAGCATGCACATACCTAAGAAAAATAGAAATAAGTTGGACATAAAGTCACAAACAATAATCTTCATTGGGTATAATGAAGAGACTCTTGGGTATAGATTGATGGATCTTAAGACCAAAAAAGTATACACCAGTATAGATGTTGAGTTTTTTGAGAAGAACAAAGCTGAGTCTCCTCCTCCAGAATCACTAGATGTAGATTTTTCTCCAGTTGTAAAATTAAATCTAATGTTCCCTCATATGATGAAAGTGATGATGGGGATGATGGTGTTGAACAGATAGAACCACGACCCATGGGAACAATTTAGTGTATGCCCAAGTGGTGTACTAGCACATTATGAGATGCAAGAATGGATGTTCCACTGGATACATCCACCCTTGGACCACAGACTCACAGTAAAGCAAGAGAAGAAGTTAACTTTTCTTTCATGAGTAGAGTAATTGAATCTGATGAGCCCTCTACAGTGCAGGAAGCCTTATAGTCAAAATCTTGGAAAGATGCCAATGGATTTTGAATATCAATTAGTGATGAAAAATAGCACTTGGCAGCTTGTCAATCTTCCACTAGGGAAGAAACCCATTGGATGTAGATGGATATTCAAAATGGATTATAAATCAGATGGGATAGTGGACAAGTATAAAGTAAAACTAGTAGCAAAGGGGTATGCACAAAAAGAAGGCATTGACTATGAGGAGACATTTTCTCCCACAGCTAAGATTAAAAGGATCAAGATGATCTTTTCTATGGCTGCACAGTTTGGATGGAAATTCCATCAGATGGAGGTAAAAATTTCCTTCCTAAATGGATATTTACAAGAAGAAGTCTACATGACTCAACCTGAGGGATATGTAGTGCATTGTCAAGAAGGAAAGGTATGCAGAATCAGGAAATATCTGTATGGCCTTAAACAGGCACCCTAGGCATGGTACATCAAGATTGATGAGCATCACGTATGACATGGATTTGTTAGAAATCCATAGGATCCCAATATTTACCTCAAAAACCAAGGAGGGGAGATTTTGATTTTTGTTGTCTATGTCAACGATCTAGTCATCACTGATAGTTCAATGAAGATGATCAATGTAACAAAGAAAGATCTTAATCGGTCATTTGACATGAATGATCTTGGGCTGATGCACTATTGTCTTATATTGGAAGTATGTCAGAAAGAGAATCACATTTTTATTTCTCAAATGAAATATACCAAGACAACGCTCAAGAAATTTAGGATTATTGATTTCACACCTATTGCTACACCTATGGAGAACAAATTGTAGTTATCTCATTTATTTCCATCTCCTGAGGTAAATTCAACTCTCTATCGACAGTTAATTGGGAGTCTCATTTACCTGACCTACACTAGACCAGATATCAGCTTCGTAGTAAGCTATCTATCCAAGGTCATACAAGAACCCAAAGTGTATCATTGGAAAGCAAAAAGGAACATCTTGATATATCTCAAAGGATTAGTGGATCTTGGTTTAGAATACAAGAAGAATGAAAACTTCTTCTTGACTGGATATTTGGATTCAAATCATGCAGGAAATATTGATGATAGAAAATCCACTTTAGGATTTGTATTTTTATGGGATCTAGACCAATATCATTGGGGAAACAAGAAATAACACTTTGTTTCTCGATCTTCCATAGAAGTTGAGTATCCTTCTGCAGGAGAAGCTGTCTATGAAGCAATATGGCTACATCACATACTAGAATGACTTGGAATACCACAAGACAAAACCAACCACCACGTATGTTGATAATGAAGGTGTTCTCAAACATGTTTGCAATCTAGTTTTTCACGAGAGAACAAAGCAGATTGAGGTACAAGTTCATTTTATACGTGAGCTTGTGTTGAAACACAACATCCAACTTCAATTTTTTCCAACAATTGAACAATGAGAAGATATCTTCATGAAGTCACTTGCATGTGACAAGTTCGAGTTGTTTAGATAATTCATCTCATCATCCCTTGAGACAATGCACAATTAAGGGGGGAAATGATAGGTTAATTAATTATGCAATATATAATTAATGTTATTAATTAAATAATGTTTTTATTTGGTTTTATTAACCGTATTTGTTTTATTTAAACATTATGGATGTTATATTGTTTTAACAATATTATTGTTGTGCTTCCCCGGATGTAATATTGGAAGCTTATGTAATCTAGAATATGGTTGCACATGTGCAACTTAGTTTCTTGTTTGTATTCAACTATACAATACCTATAAGTATTGCATCTCACTCCTATGTAAATGGTTGGTTGAGTTCAATAAAGATAATCAAGCTTCTGCCTCTGTTGCTCAATTTACAAAATTAACTTGAAGGAAGAAGTCTTATGCATGGAGGCTAGAAGAGAGAGATGTGAGTGAACTAGAGGAAAATTTGGAGAGTTTTGTAGGGGGTCAAGAGTAGAAATAAGAAGAGGATGTGAAGCTGAGTAGGGAAGAGAAGAAGGAGCTACATGTCATTATACCTACCTATCATATGATATTATGCAAGTTTGAGTGAAGAATAAGAGTGAGGAGTTTGAGAAGGTTTTGAGTGAGAGGAGATTACAAATTGATCAAAATTAGCTATTGGAAAAAAAGGTACTTAGGTGATCTTCATCTTCAGGTGACTGAGTTGGTGCTTGGTCATTTTGGGGGTTATAGCCTCCTTTCAGGAATGGTGTCCTACTAAACTAGGGATTGGTTCTCCTTGTGGGGTTAGTGCCTCACTATAAAAATATCATTTGATGTGTGATATTGAATTGAGTCCTTTGTGTTGTGTAGTATATGCGGAGGTTCAGTGGATTTTCTTCCCCTTGAGGGTTTCCTACATTATATCTTGTGTTCTTGTTTTCTCTCTTGCATCATGTTGTTGTGAATGATTGTTTCATGTTTAATAATCTTACAATAGTTAATGGGTGATGAATGATTATTTTGAATGGTTCACACAAAGAGAAGTAATTAAAGTAAAAGTTTTATAATATTTATTCACCCCCCATCTCAGTCATCGTGCTTCTAATAATTGGTATCAGAGTAAGGTCCTTATGAAGCAAGTCTAGTAGCTTGGAGGATATCCTTGAAGCACAACAATGGGAAAATAATATGATGTTGAAACAAAATTTATGTGTCTAGGAAAGAAGAACAAAGTTTTGGAGTCCTTGGCCAAGGGATATGAATATTAGATCAATTGCATGAATGATGATAATGATCAATCCATTAAAAATTTAGAGTCTGAAGTTGAAACCCTAAGAGATAAAGAAGAAGAGTACATCAGGTATGAGGTTGAGTTGAATTACTTGAAGAAAAAATTGAAAAATAGATTCAATAGGTTGAAGAGATATGAAATTTTAGATAAGATATTTGAGGCACTAGATGGTATTCTAAATAATCAAAGATCAATTAATGACAAAACAAGTGTAATTTTTAAAGGAGGCCACATGAAGAGTTGTGTAGATGAAAAGGAAGGACCAAGTGTTTATAAAGACGTGAAGGAGACCAAGAATATATATTCAAATTGGTCTACCCATTTTAGGTAACCAAATTTAATGAGGTATAGTTATTATTTCAATGGTTATTATTATGCTCTTCTTGAATTTGGTCATTGAGCTTGAGATTGTAAGAGAAGGCCCAAAAGGAATGAGTATTTATGGAATTATGAAATCTCCTTCAAAGGTTAGTTTTATTCATACTATGAATATGGTCATAAGGTTATGGATTTTATTTGGAACCTAATATCATATTAGTCAAGAGGAAATAATAGTGTTTTGTTCTACAGCTATCATAAACCAAGCCATATAGAAATATTTTTTATGAGTCTTTCAATCAAAGAAAGATGTTTGATACATATAGATAGGGTAAAAGTGATAAAGATAATAAGATATACATCAATAAGTATGATCCTATATAGGTAATCAAAAAATATTCAAGGATAGTCAAAATTATCAAGAAGAGTGAGCATGGAGATGAAGTAAATGAGGAACCTAAAGAAATTTTGAAAAAATGTTATGCAAATAAGGAAAAGGAGACCATCAAGATGCTTGAAATTGATCAATCAACAAGTAAAAGAGGTAGGTTTGCAATGTTTGAGAATAATTAAGTGAATGAGTAGTATCATGAGTGTTTAACAGGTCTCCAATCTATATAAAGGAATAAGGATGTTATCATCATGCCTAAAAAACCATCCAAGAAGAGAAAGAGGACTTCAAAGGCTAATTGTAAAATAGATGAAAAGAAGGTAGAGACCTTGGGATATTTTGATGAGTTCATATTGTTCTAGTTCCTTGAAAGAAGCTAGGGTGTATTCATTAGGCTTCATTAAGACATTCATCAAATAGAGAAGCATAGGTGTGCTCTACCAAGAACTCTATAAGCTATGTTTGTCACTTCTAGATATATGTTGCACTAATCACTATTTTCATAAAGAGTTGGTGTATAATTGAAATTGAAAATTCTGCTGGTTATTGTGTGGCTATGTTATTGTGTCTTCAAGTCATGTTAATATAGTTGATTCCATGAGAAGAATTGAATATTCAGTCTTAAGGTATATGATGTTTACTTATGAGAGCAGTAAAGAAGATATGTAGCAGCTGATTTGACTCAAATAGGTAAGAAGGCTTGTTGGAATAATATTTCTCATTCCTTATTTAGTATTGAGGTATGCCATAAGTTTATCTTATCTTGAAAAACACATTGAAGTATACGAGGTCTCAAAAGTTGTGACAATTATATTTGAAAGTGTAATGACTTGATTAGTTATGTCACATTCATAGAAAGTGTATTACAAGGCTAGATGAAGTCTGACTATTATAATCATGTTGGATAAGTTGACACTCATCATGGTTTATAATAAAATGGTATCCAAGAGGGTTTTTTTTGGCTATATGATGGAATTTTAGGCATGATGACTTAGTATGGACTAGAAAATATTGCAATGTTTAACTGTTTGAGTAATGTGAAGCTCGTATATGGTACATAAGGACTAGACATAGTTGTGAGAAGCAAGATTAAAAATTGAAAGAAAATATTGCTGATGATACTTGGGAGTTCTGTGCTACAAGAAGATGAAATTACTATGTCACATGAGTAGGTTAGTGTCAAGAATACACAAATAATCATGAAAGATAAGTAAGTAGGTTATGAAGATAGTTTGATAGTTTGAAGAGGTAAGTATGGTGAAGGAGTTGCACTTGAAATTATGGTTGAGTGAGCATATAGGTCCAAGAGGTGTGCATGTATTTCATGATTTGTTTCTGTCATGGTTGTATTGAAAAGGGACGTGTGGAATGTCTAGAGGAATGTGAAGGCATTGAAAGTATGATACAAGGTATGTAGAGCATTAAGAAGGTCTGTTACAAGTCTAATAAATTAAGTTAAATGTAAAAAATGTTATAGTATCAAATTACATCAACTCAAGGGGATAAACATTGATTTGAAGGATGTGAAGATGATTGAAGCCTTGGTACAGTGTGTTAAACTCCATAAATATGTATTTTGATTGAAATTGATTATGGTTCTATATCCATCATATATTCTAATAGGTTATACAAGGAATGGACTTGGGAAATTTGATTTAAGAGGTCTACAAAATTTGATTAGTAGTTCTAACAAGAAGAGAATCAAGTGACAAGAATGAAGAAGAGTCTCCTTCATATTGTATGATAACTTGATCAGACCATCAAATGATTGAGAGGAATGTTGCATGATGATCATGTTGAAGGAATGATTTTCATGGATGACTTAAGGTATTTTTGTGTCTTGGATTGATCTATAAGTTATGACTATGATTTAGGTCAGTATATAAGGAAGTGGTTTTTTGTGTAGGATGCTTATAGATATGCATGTCTTAAACCTATACTATTCAAGCATTATGAAAACTCCAACGTGGTTTGATTAGGTTTTTTTAAGGTGTTGTGTGAAGGATTGACTAAAAAAGCACGAGGATTGTGCATGAAATTATGGATAAGAAAATTTGGTGACTGTATTGTTGATACTTTCATGAGGATATAAGGTATGTTAAGATTCATTTTGTTAAATGAAGATTGCTTTTTTCTAAGTACTCAGATTGGAGAAGCTTGGTGAGTTGACTAGTTAGGTCACAGTCATGAAGTTACACTAGAAAGGTATGTTGATAAGCTTGACTGAGTAATATCAGTCCCAATGCAAGACCATGAAGGTGCGAGACAACTATAAGGAATGTTTTGTTATCAATCTTATATGGTATGCATCATGGAATACTATAAATAAGTGTGTATTTTTGACAAGATTGAGAAGTTGGTATAGATCAGTGATTTAAGGTAGGTTTTCATATTTGAAGTTATTAAATAAGCTTTGTCAAAATATGATTTATATCTTGAAGAATACTAAATGCATATCAAAGTCTAATGAAGTGCCTTAAGACATGGTATATGTGTGTGTCAAGTAAATATCATGTGAGATTTATGATTCCAAGAGATGTAGACTATTTTTGAAAAGGGTGTGAGATTGTTGCAAAGGAGGTATGTTGCTTAAAATAAGGTGACTATGAGTTTTAAGAAATATGTTGAAAAACCATGCATAAAGAGACCTTGTTAAGGTATTTATAACTATAAGAAGGGATAATTTTGTTCTTTAAAAGGTTGATCTATTTTCAAAAGCATCTTATTTTGACTACAATTGATATTGCAAAGGTGGTGTCATTTGAGGAAGTATCGTTTAGATTTCTTTTCTTAATGAAATTTATAATCTAGGGGGAGTCATCCTACTAGTTTTAAGAGTTTGATATCCTTGTGTGGCCTATAAATGAGTGTAGATGTTAGGAGGAGCCTTTAAGTATTGAAAATTCTCAAGATTTGTTCTCCAAGAAGGATTTCAGTGTTATAATTGCATGAAAATTAGTCTAATTAAGGTCTACAAGATTGAATGAATATTTTAATAAGGGGAGAAATTTTTTGAGTTGTAGAAGGTTTCTTAATCTCAGGGGAGTTAGGTTGAGTTAGAAGTATACATTTTGCAAGGGGGAGCTAGTTGGATCTAAGATATCCAAAGAATAAGTGTTGCTCAAAGAAAAGAATAAGTTATTTACAACATGTGTGATCTCAAATTGGTATGTATATGTTTAGGGGAAGCATTATGAATATTTGAGAACAAGTCCATGGATCATCTAATTGCATTTAGTGCTAAAAACATGAGTTCAATCCAAGGAGGAGCAAGTTAATTTATTTTATGAATTGTTTTTGGTGTTTTCATGTCAAGATAATTTTGTAGAATTTGTTATTATATTTAAAATGGGGAGAGTGAACTCAAAAAAATGAAAATATTTTTGAATATTGAGGAATAAAGGTGTTTGCTAACTTGGTTGTCATCAATGTTTCTGAAGGTGGTTCTCATCAATGACAAAGGGGGAGATTGTTGGAAAATTGTTTCATTGGTGTTGTTATTAATGCCACATGATATTGATGCAACAATAATTTTGTTATGCATAGATAAGTGCAGGTTTTAATTTATGTTCTTTGGTGTCATGAATTGGTCATGTGGCAGAGTGTCTAGTTGAGTTACATGGTTCTTGTGCATGGGTCAAGCAAATAGGTAGTGCAAGTATAAGCTCTAGAAGTTTTTGATGGTGTATATGAGGTCTAGCATGATTAATGATATGTGTCAAAGGTCTTTGATTGTCTTAATGATGAAGAATATGTTAGTTCTTAAGAGTCATGTGATAGTGCAAGCCATCCTAGGCCTAGTTCTAGACCTAGTACATAATAGGTGATATGGAAGCATGAAGTATGTAGCAGAAAAGGTATATATAAGCATGTGATGTGTGATGTAACATTTCATAATAGGTTTAGAAGATTCTCAAGGTCATAAATAAGATGTTTAGTGCATGGCCAAGGTTATTTGAAGCAAGAACTATGAAGACACGACATGTAGGCATGGGAAATTCATGGTTTTTGGAGAGTTTAACATGTGTGTATACATGGATAACAATTTGAGAGAATCAAGGAGGTTTATTTGATGGTGTGCAGAAAATTTTAGGTTAAGGTGAAAAATATTTTGTGAGATATTGCATTTTGACCAAAACTGGGTTTTTAAAGGTGAGGTTATAAGCTAAAAGTTGAGTTTCAGATGCTCATTGGATGATTTTCATGGAGACCTAATCTTATGGGGGTAGTTTATTAGGTCAGTTATGAATATTTTCCAAGTGGAATGAAGTTTTTAAATAGTCAATTTTGTTTAATTTTCAAGTCACCTTGACAATTTTCCTTCTTTTTGAATACTTCCTTGCAATTTTTTTCTTTTTACTCAAGAAAAATAGTTTTAGAGAAATCCTAAAAAAATTCCTAAGTGTTAAAATTTTTATTTGTATTTTAGATGCACATTTTCGGGAATAAATTTTCAATTTTCATGTAAATTGATTCTCAAAACCCGAAACCTGAAATACAAAGAAAGTAGTGTATTTCGCGAATCAGGGATCTGATTACAATTTACATGTAAATTGTAATTTGACTTCTGAAACTCAAAACATGACCCCCCATGTATATTTAAGGTTTCAGGTTCTGATTTGAAATTTACTTGTGAATTGAAAATCAACTCCCAAAACCTGAAATATAGAGGAATAAAGCATTTTAGGTTTCAGGGTTATAATAACAAATTACATGTAAAGTTGCAATTGACTTCCAAAACCTGAAACTTGAAAGAGTTGTAAAAGAAGGGTAAAATTATGATGCATTGATTGACACCAACCCACATGTGTTATCTACATGGTAATTAATTCACCCTTTTTCTATTTAAGGTCAAAATATACAGGTCATTTTCACCTGACAATTCATACGTCGAGCTTGCTAATGACCATCAAACTTTCGACCGTAATTTTTCACAAAATTTCAAACAAATTTCACATTTTCTCCTTCAACTCACTATTTTTTTTGTAAGTGTAGTGTTTAAATTTTCTTGCAAGGATTTGTGTTATCTTTTGAGGCATCTTCTTCAATTTCTTAAAGCTTTTAGGATGTTCTTATTTTAAAGTCTTGTTTTAGCTTGGTTTTTAAAGGGTTTTGTTCTTGTCTTTTTGATGTACCTATGGGTATTTTGTCTTTACTTATTTTGATTTTATATAGATTTTAAGATTTAGATAAAAATTGATCAAAAAATGTGAATTTTTAATCACAAGTTCCAAAGTAAGAGATTCACAAGTGTAAGACAAGTTCTGACTTCCGAAGGGGATCACTTTGGAAGTTGGAGGGTGAAAATAGGGTTCTACCTCTACTCAATATTTTTTAGAGGTTCTAGGTCTTAAAGCACTCATCAACTCTGCTAAGACCTTTTCAGGAGTTTGAGCTTGTAAAAACAATTCCAACTTCCGCCATCTATTTTAGAAGTCAAGGGTTGCAAAGCAAGGAAGGAATCCTTCCTAAGACATTTTCAGGAGTTCAGGAATGTAACATAAGTATCAACTTCCTCCCGAGAGAAAATTAGAATTCAGGGGTTGTTTTTCAACACTCTACTTCTTCCCTGTGTTTTTTAGAGGTTTACATCTGTTTTTCAGGGATCTACTTCCACCATTAGTATTAGAGACTTCCATAGAGCTTTGAAGAAAAAAATCAAAAGTAAATGTAAGAGTCTTCATTAAAGGTAGGGGAAAATTGAAGTATAGTTTTCAAGGGGTGGAACCCCCTTCAATTATCACATCATACATCAAAAATATTGGAGATACTTGTAAACATAAAATCACGCACTTGGGTGCATTTCAAGGTCCAAAAGCATACTAATATATTCATGATTCATAACCAAGAAAACTAGTGGTTGACAACTATCATTGGCCTCTTTTATTTTTATCTTGATTTCTCTTTGGTCTTCCACACCATACAACCAAGTCAAAACTTAAATTATTTATCTTTTATGGCTTCATACACTATCACCCAGAAAGGAAAACAACACACAGGTACTCTATTCCATATTGGTCACTCCTGATCCTTTCTTACATTTACTCTCTATTTTTGGGTCTCTTTTATCTTTTGGGAATATTTTTCACTTATGGGCTCACATTCTAGTTATCAATTACAAAATTCAAATAAGGGAAGCATATATATACTTAGTTACTTCTCAAAACTAAGGAACAAGCACTAAGCATCACTATCATCACCTAATCTTGCATCCAAATGCACTAAAGCACTTCAAAGGAATCCATCCAACATCCATAAAAAGGAAAAGGGATTCACCACTTCTACATACACTGCATAGGAGGTGGAAGTCTATTTTATTCCATCCACACATGATATACATTTATATATTCTAGATCTAGCTCGCTATCATTTGCACAACTTACATAAGGGTATCATAGGGAACATATATACACACACATACACAAGAGTTACATGGAGTTTGAGATGTAGAATAATGCTCAGTAGTAAGTTCACTCTTCGGGTGACCTCTGGGGTCAGTTGGAATCCATTTATTGTATATTTTATATTAGATTTTATGTGGTTTGTGGACATGTGTAGGTAGATATTATGTTTTGTAGGTTATAGGAACCCTCAGTGATCAAAGAGAAAATATCAAGTGACAGACAAAAATCAACAATGAAACCCTCATGTCATAGATGAAAACAGTTCCTGAGATTTTTATGCACTCACCAGTGCCCAGATCACATCACTAGTACTTAGGTGCCTCTTCCCTCTTGTGTGTTCCCTTGTATGACTTTATTCCTGAGTTCCATAATTTATTGTGAGAAATGAGGACCCTGTCTATAATCTGTTAAACACTTTCTGATTCCTAGATCACTTCTTGTTCACTTAGAAATCAACTAAATACTCATATATCTCCTTATTTCTTAGGGTTTTACATTTTACATGATATTTTGTTGCATCATTACTATATTTTAGCATTCATTCATTATTTATTGTAATAGTTACTATGAAATTTAGATTTAATTAAAATTAAATTAAATCATTTGTGAACCCATCGCTCGAACCCTACTTTGTTTTTACGTATTCTTTTTCTTCTTCTCCCATGGCTGTCACTCACGACACCTTTACTAACGAAGATATCCATGACCTCCAAGCCCATATTGTTGAGCACCCTTAAGATCTAGATATCTTCTTATTCCCTTCTCATGAAGAAGCCAATAATCTAGCTGAGCTCAATATTCCACTTTCTAATGACACATCTATTCCTATTGTAGCCCACATACTCATTACACTATCCCACCTACCACTACTATTTGTATTTCTATGCCTACTCCTACTAATAATTGCACACATCCTATTACTTTGTATACACATCAAGTCTCCTCTTCAAGAACTCAGGACCTAGATTCTTTATACCAGGATCTGCAAATCCAAATCTAACAACTATAATAAGCTACTCCCCATTCCTCGCCATCTCTTGATTCCTCATTACTCCTTCACACTCATTTTTCACATGTCATCTCTATTTATACCTTTCCTCCCAACTTCATTACACCAAAGCTTCCCACCTTCAATGGTCATGGTGACCCTTAGGAGCATATTTGATCTTTCCATGTGGCATGTCCTGATTCTGTGGATGATCACACAATACTAGCTAAGCTATTTCCTAGAAGTTTACAAGATTACGCCATGTGTTAGTTTTATGATCTACCTGTTCATTTGGTAACTTCTTTTACACACCTAGCCAATTATTTCCTTATTTTTCCATTGATATTGACACCAAGATCTCTTATGGGTAACTTGCTCAATTAAAATAAGGATTTAATGAGCATCTAGAAGACTATGTTTTGTGTTATAAGAAAAACCTTGCTAAGATGAATAACATACTCGTTGATTCTGAATTGTAATATTATTTTGTTCTAAGTCTCTTACCTCCACTTCAAGAGAGTGTTAAATTTTAGACCTCTCCTTCATTTGATCAATTATGCCATACAATTAAAATTCACAAAGGAAAAATTTTATCCATGGGAAAATTGAAATATTACGATAATGCTTCATCATCATCTTCTAATCGATTAAAGCTAAATCTAATTTCAAACCATATCCTAAGCCTACTGAAAAAGGGACATTGTTAATGTCATTTCTGCACCTGACAACCTTTAATTACAACCTCCAAAGCACAATTTTACCAAGATACCTTATGCACTTTGATTTCTATTACCATAAATTATTGAAATTAATCTTATCACTCTTCCTCTGCCACTAACTCTTGATCCTTTTCTCTCCCGTGTCTGTAACTATGATGAAAATGCAAGATGTGATTATCACCAATGTGTTGGGAATTCTAATGATCTTTGTTTCAAACTCAAACATATTCTTCAAAATATCATCAATAATAATGCACTTGAGCTCCTTGAACCATCTCCTTCTAAGCCAGTCAATGATAATAAAAAGATAAAAATATTTAATGACAAGCAAGCTACCGACTCTTCTGCCAACCATACATATCGTGTTATGCCTCCTCCTTCATCAGGGTCTCTTGATTTCCTTGTTTATCATGTTGATGCATCACCACTGGTCATTACATTTTCAAATCATGATTATCATGCTAAATTTACTTATGATTATTTGCATATTCATGCTTCTATTGGTTCCTATACTATCAATAACACTATGATATATCCATCGAATCCTACCAATGTATGCTCTGTGGCACTCCTCCTAGCTATTAAATGTCCATTGTCTAATGTTATATTTCTATTCCCTCATTCTTTTGGATATTTCAAGCTTCCCATTATGGTTGGCCCCATACCATGCTTTTACCATTCTTTGTTGCATCTTCAATCAAAGGCTATGACATAATCTTAGGTATCTCTTTGCTCTGTGCCATGCAAGCCATCCCTTCCATGAATCATTTGTGTCTCAAGATCATCCAAAATAAAAAAATTGTTACTATCAAAGGTGTTCCAACATGCACACCATTTCCTCAGCCTAATTTTGCTAATACACTACTCATGACATCTAGGCTTCCTACGCCTCTCAAATCTAAAGCAACCTTTGTACCTAGCTCTCTTATTCACACATGACCTACACCACAAAATTTTCATTCTCATAATTCTATTATCCTCCTCCTCGTTCAATTATTCTAAGTACAAATCTACTTAAGAAACCCATTCACATAGGTTTTAACTTCCTCCTTCACGACATAGGTCTAATTCACGTATACATTGATACTCTCCTACACCACCAATCTTAGAGCATCATCACATGCCTTTGTCATTCTTAGGATATCAATTTCAAACTGTTTTCACCTTCAACTATCTGTTGGATCAGTCACATAGCTATCCCATTCACACACTTGGGGGCATCACACTTTATTTCCCCTTCCTATCACCATTAATTATCTCTTATTTCTACTATTAGATTTTTTGCTTTGTGCATCATAACTAATCTTACTATGAACTCTCACACCCTTTGATACACACATTTTATTGTCACTACCCTATGATGCACTCTAGATCCATGGTTCATACTCGAATGCTGAGGGTATAATTTTAAAATGAACCTCACATCCACTACACATTTCATGCTCTACACTTAACGATACATCTTTCTAGCATATATTGTCACACTCACATTATCCAATGACACCGTCTTGTTCTATGGTTCATTCTTGATTGTTTAGGTTCCCTATAAATGAACCTCATCTCATACACATCCCCTAGGAGGAACGCTTATCCTATCATATTCACATTTTTCATACCACACTATCACACTCATACACAACATTTTCATATCTTGCTAGCATTTACTCTTGATATCTTATTCTATTTACATGTTACACTTTGTTTTCCATGCTAGACAATTTCTTAGTAGGTCATCATCTTTCTATATATACACGTGCATGTTCACTTGGTCTTTTAAGGTGAATACAGATATCTTATATATTTTTTACACACTCCAATGATGCTTAGCACTACACCTTTTACCAGTCCCATTGAGGCTTCTAGGGGAATCTAATTTCACTACTATCATATGATACACATCTTCTATTGTTAAATTACTCACTACTCCTCATTTTAGTTACTTTATTTTTCACTGATTTATACATGCCTTGACATACTATTTATATTTCTAACATGTTAATGGGTGCTTCATGTGTAGCATTTTCTTTGTAGGACTATATGCCACCATGGTTATCTGATACATTTTACTTGATATTGTATGTTATTATTTGCGGGATATGTCCTATGTATTTTTTTCTCATTGTATGCTTTTGGCATCTTTAGCTCTAATTATCTTGTGACATTGTGAGAGATGTACCATGTACGAAACCGAATTTATAGGGTCATCATTGTTTACATACTTTCTTGCTACATCATTTTTTATTGCATGACTAGCCAATTTTACTACAAACACTGGTTAATAGTGTAATTTGTTTGAATGTTCCTTGGTTTCTACCAAGCACACCCCCTACCCCATATATGTATCCACTTCATAATAGAATAAGGTCATATCCTTTGGTTCACATCCTCCTATAGTTTTCACATGCACCCCAAACAAGGGGGGCATACATTGGGTGAAAAAATCACCCCTACAGTAACTCAAAGCTACAGTTCATCAGATCTACATAGTATAGGAACAAAACAAGAACATAGTCACAGAATGACCCAAAATCTAACTTGTGTCCTCAACATAACATAGAAAACAACGCCCAACATCAGATAGTAGCACTTGGGTGCTAGTATCCTCCCATGGGTGCTAATGTATTAGGGGCACATATAATCATCTTATCAAATCATCATAATCTACAAAATTCTTCAGAGAAATTTCACAGTTACAGGAACAATTCTATAACTATGGAATGCATTCTATCTCCTTCAATCAGTATTTCTTGAAACTAATTCAAAACAATTGGGAAAATATCAAAAAATTAGGGACACTCCATCTCTAGTGGTTCTTATCAAGAAGAGTCATGGATGTAGATAAACCCTAGAATTCTCTCCCCAACACTTGCTCTTTGGCATGAGATCACCCACAAAAATCACACTTGGTGTGAGATGACCCAAAAAACTCACACTTGGTGTGAAATCACCCAAAAAACTCACTCCTGACATAAGAATGCCCAAAAAAATTACACTTGGCATGAGATCACCAAAAAAACCCACTCTTGGTGTGATATCACCCAAAAACCTCACCTTCAGCATTCAAATCAACAATCTCCAAACAACATGACAACTTTCTATCTTTTACTCTCTTATACACTAGGTGCACATTTTCATTTTTACACACTTTTACATTATTTTACATATTTATACACATGTTTCACTGATCTATAATACACCAAACTTTGAATACTTTATTTTTGTTCTTTTAAAGGTCCATCCTTACAAGAATCAATTCACACAAGTTATAAAAACATGTTACAACACACACACTTCAACCCTAGGGTCCACTTCTCTTTTCTAGTCTCCATGCTTCACTTTTCAATCACTCCACACTTCACTTGTCCACTCAGAATGCTATCACCAACACTCTTTTCTACAGGATCATAAGGTACACATATCTTATCTACTTTATGTTCTCAATTATTCACTCAACAACATAAATTATGAGAAAATGTAGAAAAAAAATCATGCACTTGGGTACATTTTGAGGTCCAAAAGCATACTAATATATACATGATTCCTAATCAAGAAAAGTAGTGGTTAACAAATATCTTTGGACTCTTTTATTTTTCTCTTTCTTTCTCTTTAGTCTTCCACACCCTACATCCCAATCATAATTTTACTTTTATGGCTTAAGACACTAGTTCCCAGACATGACAGCAATACCCAAATGGTCCTATCAATAATGTGCGGTCCTAACCCTTTCTCAGCTTTACTCACTTGTTTTGGGTCTCTTTTATCTTTTGATCATATTTTTCACTTATGGGTCATTCTTGCAGTTGTTAATTATGAAATTAAAACAAGGGAATCATATATATATACATAGTTACTTCTCAAAAATAAGTATTAAGAATTAAACACTACTATCATCACCTAAGCTTGCATCTAAAGGACTTAAAGCACTTCAAAGGAATCCATCTAGCATCCATACAAGGGAAAAATAATACATCACTTCTATATACACTAAATAAGAGGGGAAGTATACTCTATCCATTCCACACATGATATACATTTATACATTCTAGATCTATCTCGCTATAATTTGTGCAACTTGCACAAGGGCATCCTAGGGAACCATATCTACGCATACATATAAGAGCTACATGGGGTATGAGATGTAGTGTAGCACTCGGTAGTAAGTTAACTCTTTGGGTTACTTCTAGGGTTAGTATGACTCCACATTATACATATTTTTTATTATATTTGATGTGGTTTGTGGAAATGTACAAGTAGACATTCTACTTTGTAGGTTATACGAACCCTCGACGATCAAAGAGAAAATATCAAGTGATAGATAAAAATCAACAAAAAAACTCTCACAACATATAAGAAATTAGTTCTTGAGATTTTACATAGTCATCAATACCAAAATCCAATCACCAGTGCCCAGGTGCCTTTGCACTCCTGCGGGTGCCCCTGTCCAAATTTGTTTCTGAGTTCCAAAATTCATAGCGAGAAGTGATGACCCTATCCACATTCTATTCAACACTTTCATACACCTAGATCACTTCTCATTCACTCAAAAATCAGCAAAGTACTCTTATATCTCTTTCTTTCTTTTTGTTTTACATTATACATTATTTTTTTCTTGTGTCATTACTATACTTTAGTATTTATACATTATTATTACAATTGTTTCCATAAAATATAGATATAATTCAATTTAAATTAAATCAATATTGAACTTGGCCACATTGACTTTATTATAATTTTAGGAGACTTTCAAAGATCCATCTAAGTATACTTGGATAAATATTATTTATGAAAGTGGAATTTCCTTGGTTATTTCCTTTCCATGTTCAATGTAATGTCCGTAATTTGTACTCACAGTAGTGACACACTATGATTCAGAGTCCCGGATGGTTAAAGATCAAGATGGAATAATGATGATAAAATCAGACATTGATTATTTTGAGGAATAAACCAAGCTTCCCGACGTTGAGGGTCATGCATTAATCTCCTCTAGCATGTATCTTCAGCATTGGAAAGGAAATACCAATTCTTACATTAAGGTCCTTAACAAGAGCTACCTAGAAAATCCTAGGCCAACAGTAACTAGATTTCCTAAAACTATTACTCACTCAGACTTCATACATGAAGTAAATGATATAATCACATTGTTGAGAAAATTAGTAGGACTCCTTTCTTTGATGGATTTTAAAGAATGGACATATCAATATATTTCTACTATTAAAAAAATGTTGATCTCATCTAATGGGTGGAACACATCAGTGATGCCATACACACACAATTATTGGAGGTCTAAACTATGGGAAATTTATTCATGGCTTCTTATCTTGTGTACACCGCAACAAGAATGATAAATTATCTTGTATAGATATCTGTTGGTACTAGGAAAATATAATTGTTTAGGATTTCTATCCCTAGATGACAATAACAAAAGGATAAAACTAATTCAGGAGAGTAAATGATGACTTTTTGTTTTCCCTCATGTGTATCTTTGACAAGGAATTTTATAATCAAATAATCTTGGCTGGTGCATAGAATGTAGTTAGGATTTGGGGGTGTATCTTTCTACAATTCCCAATATCACATACATCACATTGGGAGGATTTTTAGGCACTCATTACAAATTACCAAGGTTACCTACAAAAAAATGGGTGTTAATGGGATTGGTTTGGAAATTTCTTCACCTCCATAAATATCAATAAACTATGCGTAAGGCAAGAGTTTAGTTCCCCATAAATTTGGGATGATACACATGTGCATCATCATACAAAGATATAAATGTTGAGGGTGAAATAAAAAAGATGAATATTACAACCTATCATCCAAGAGTCAAATTTTATTACTTGGGAGTAGTCAGTGGAATCAGACCAATTGGTGTCCATATACTACAATTGGAAGATTTTTTGATCGATTGCAGAGATAAAGTGGCCATACAAGAAAGAGATTATTGTAGGAAAAATATTGAGGAGGTAGCCAAGTATGGTATTGCAGATGTCTTAGAAGGCCTCCATGATGATGGAGAAGTCTTATATCCTATCTATACACAAATGAACATAAAAGATCAACCATTTCCTTTAATAAATTGGTCGCTTCAAGAATGCATAGTCTCCAACCTGAGCGTCTAATGAGCATTCTTAACTAGACCTAAAATTGGTTGATTTCATTGGGAATTAAACCTAAGGTTTTAGAACAAGCCTTAACTAAGATTCAATTAGTGTCAATTACAATTCTATGTGAAAATTCAACCAGTTTCATTTCAAGCCTTAACTCATATTCAACTAGTGTCAATTTAAATTTTATGTGAAAATTCAGTTTTATTTAAATTCTTAAGTCTTATATCAGATTGAAATATCACCAAACACATATATCAAGAAACACACAAAAGAGTGAGACAAGGATTTTTAAGTGGGAACCCCACATAAGGAAAAACACCACTGAACTAGAGGACTATACTCATAATGGTTACAAGTGTTTTGAGATATAACTAAAAAACTAAAGAAAATACTTCATATAAAGCTATAACTTGATGAATTGCAAGATACAAGTTATAATAAATCCACCAATTTCTAATTGTGTGGAGCTACAACTCATTATTTTACATGAATTTGATCACACACTTAAACTTGTTTCTATACAATAGATTGTGACCTTATATCAGTTCACTAACTCTCTCACTTCATCTACAATTTTAAAATTTCTTCAATTCATTATTAATTCTATCACTTCTCTCTAATTTTTCAAGGCATTCGATGTCTTATCATAGGTATTAACTCAATATTTTTGCATTATTCACCTTGTCAATATAAAATCATCAATATTCTTCATTGTCACACTTATTCTCATATGCAACTATGTCTACAACTCCATTCTCACACATGTATACATCTCACTACCTTTCTTGGCTTAGTCTCATACTAACTATGCACTGTATCACTATTAACAACACTAAACTTCTCTAAAAAATATTCTTGCATGCCAATAAATAACACCAACCTTTCACATTCTTACTTTTTAAAGTATCTTCACCTTTTGCATTCTATTACTCAAGAAATAAATTCCCCGGACACCCTTTTACAACATCTATCATTTTTTCATGTATCCAGTTTTGTACTTTTTACATCCCACATTCCTGAATTTTCACTAAGAATTTTTTCATAACTCGTATAAAGGAAGACATCTTTTTTCTTGTGTAACTGACTTGTATCTTGACTTATAATTGACAGGTCTCTACAAAGGTTTCAAATAGTTCATAAAATGATCAAGAAGAAGGACTTTCTAATTTCCTTGACACACTGACATCACTGACACTCTAGTGTGATTGTTAAAAGCTAGTTTATTCACACTCCTTGGTGAGTATGTTTATTATAAGCATGTTCAATCCTTTAGGAAAATTTTCACTTTTATTGCAACTATTACACAAACTTTTGAGATGATTTGTACTTAATTTAGACTTTCAATTTCTTCAAAGTGTAACTTACACATTATGTGTGAGCACCTATATGTGCTTTTGAAACTTAACCTATACTTTTCAAGTAATAATATGGGCCTTCAAAGTCTTCCATTTCTTAGAGAATTGGTTCTTTTAGTTGAAAAAGACACCAAGATGCTTGATTTTCCCTTCTTCAGAACCCTCAAGAAGAATTTAACTTTCATCTAAACATCTTAGCTAAGAAAAATATACACTAAATCTTATACACACTACTATCACATACCTTTAAAAACTTCAAGCTCATTCAAGATCAAACCGTTGAGTTGTGGAGCTAAATTACTTCAAATTAGCATGCAATATAAAAATTGCTAGAAAATACAATAACTAACATTGGTTATGGAGGGACCAGCATCAGTCACCTATGACCGACATCGGTTACCTGTGCGGGAGTTTTTATTTAACTCTCAGGAATTAGATCTATTTTTAGTATTAAAGTAGATCTATTGATTTTAATTTCATGGCTAAGTGCCCTAAGTTTGTACACACCTATATAAGCATGAAAGCTAGGGTTTAGAAGTAATAATTAAGAATAACTTACAAAAGTTGATGATTATTGTAAGAATAATTGTAAGAGAGATAATTCTTAGAGAAGAAGCAAAAACTTTTGTGAAATAAAGTATTGTACATCTGAGAGGTGTCGAAGATTGTAAATCTTCAATTGTATATCTTGTCAAAGCGTTAGATAATAGATTGGCTTGTTTCTTGGTGGATGTATCCCACACTAGGTGAACCATGTTAAATATGGTGTTGATTTATATCTCTTATTTTGTGTATTTCTTCTGGTAGAATATCTACTTTTATTTACACGTATGCTTAGATATGATATATTATCTGTACAGTTGGTGTGCTAACTCCAACAAATGGTATCAAATATTTATTTAAGGGTTTTTTGTGTTGAAATATTTACTCATAGAGGGTTTTCTGATTGAGTGGGAGCTACATCAATGACATAAGAAAACAAATACAAGGTAGAGAATTCTGACAGTCGAAAGTATCAATTATGGAAGATGCAGATTTAGGATTATCTATATCAAAGAGATTTGTAGTTATTGTTGGATGAGAAGTGTAGACCTACGAAAATGATTGATGAAGAATGGAAGATTCTTGACAAAATGATTTGGGATCTATAATATTGATCTTAGCAGCATTCATGGCTTCTGATATTACAAAAGTGACTTCTACAGTAGGGTTAATGAAATCTCTTGCTAATTTATATGAAAAACCTAGTGCTTCAAATAAAATTTATTTTATGAAGAAAATATTTAGTTCTAAGATGCATGAAGGTGGATATGCATTTAGTCATTTGAATGATTTCATATCTATTGTAAATAAGTTAAAATCAGTTGATATACCATTTGATGATGAAGTGAAAGTGAAAGGAACGATAACCAGATCGTACCAAGCTAAGAACACAGATGCTAATCAAACACCACGATCAATAAGATGAAAGCAATTCGCCAAAATAACTTTACATAAAACCTTTGCAAACAAATGAGAAACAATATCATATATTATTATGGAACTCAATGCAATACATTGAGAATGGGCCTTGCTTAAATAGACAAGGAATAACAATCTAAGAACCAGCCAAGGTCATAGATCAAGCCATAAATCAAGGAAATAACTAGTCATCAAAGAACTAGTCAAGACCATAGATTTAGGAGAGAACTAGACATCAATGATCTAGTTAATACCATATATCAAGGAAATAACTATACCTAACAACTAGATAATATCTCCTAATATCTGAATAAGATAAAATAAATATCCACACACATAAGTGGGTGAGGATAAATACAATAAAGGTAAATAAAGTACCTAGGTGAACACGAGCTAAGGTAAATAATTACTCTAACACCCCACCTCAAGTGAAGCTAGGGGCCAAAATAGAAGTGACATGTCCACAGTATGAGTCTCGATAACTAGGCTTGATGAGGTATTCATGTATAATAACTAGGTAAAAAGGGACACTGCAAGGTACCCAAAACTAGTAACAACAAATTAAAGAGAGTAAAGACCTACTCCAAGGCATCCCAAGAAGCTCGGCTCAAAAAACTCATATAAGCTAAAGAATTCTGGTGTTCACTATGGTTTGAATCCATTGTTTGATCAAAAAACTCAAAAACAACTGACGCTGGGTTTCACCAGGATAGCTCCATACAAGGAGATTGTCAACGGAGTGATATCAAAAGTGTAAAAAAAACACCAAATATAATTTGATCAACTAATGCAAATAGGTGTGCCATGATCCAAGAAAACAAAAACCAAAGCAATAAGGCAAGGACAAAAAATCTAGAGTGTCACGATCTAAGAAAAGCCAAGGTAACAAGGCAAGGACACAAAACCTGAAGAAGCATGATCAACACCACACCCTCCCATACTACTGAATGGGTGGAGTGATGCTAAAAATATGTATGAGTTACCCAAAATCAACTACTTGAACATTAACAAAATAACACTGGAATGCGTTAGAATAGATCCCCCATAAGAGATATTATCAACATGCCAAAAGCATGTCGAAAATACAAATACAAAATCTCTCAACAAACAAAAGAGATACACTGCACCTGCTAAAGAAAAAATGCTCAAAACAAGAAGCATCACAATGAAAAAGGTATAAAAAGTGGAGCAAGAGGACGAATGGTGGAGGAGCCATGCCTATAGAGTCCTCTCAATGAATTCCTATGTCACCTCCACGAGTGATCAGATATCCACCCCAAATCAACACGGATGGATGAAGAAGATGCCTGCATATGACTTGGTGCAAAATGCACAATGGGTGCATGCAAAATAACATCAGAATGTGTGTCAGGTTGATCATGTCTGACAACTGAAATCTTAGGTTTCTCAAGCTTGAGTGAAGATGTAGAACTCATGTGTTGCTCAGGATCCTCAGAAAGAGTCGAGTGAACAAAACAAGGAGCTCTATCAATGTGTGATCCCAATGAAGTATCTGCTCGAAAACCAATGTCATGACAATAATTCCACTTAACATGTGGAATAGAGGAAACAATACCCTGTGAATGTCTGCTAATGACTCCGCTAGTGAAGACCCATAGAATGGAGCATGTGAGAATAGAAATGTAGTGGTATGCTTCTCAAAAAATCCATGCATCTGAGTAGAAGTAGGATACACAACATGTGGTACTGTAATAGGCACAGATGTGGAAGAGCATACAATAACAAGCCTCACAGGTTTAGAAGCATCAAAAACAAGTTCAAGCTCAAAGACTGTCAGATCAATGTCAGTGGGTACAAGAGCAACAACTGCAACTAGACTAAGAGAATGGATATGGTTTTCCACCATATGATGGTGATGTTGTAGAGCTAGCAAAGTTTGTTTTGTATGGAGTGTATTATTGTATCCTTATCGTGAATGAGTGATTGTAGAAGAGAATTTCACTTCTTGAGCGATCTATTTTCTTCCAAAAATCTTACAATATCCTCTTGAAGTTCACATACTTCAGAGAAAATCATATCATTCTCAGAATCCATGATAGGTACAAACTGTAGCTCCTAAAAATTTAAGACGTCAGGCTTAGCGGAAATTACGTCCACAATTGATTACAACACTCCTCCATCTATAGCACTTTATAATTATAGTGAAAGTATTAAAATAAATAACTCCAATGGAAAGAGTACATGAAAAAACAAGATCACTTTTGCAAAAAACAACACTCAAAACCGAGTTACCGATCAAAAGTTACAAGCTTTTTACTATTTTGCTCTGTTATTTATTTTAGGTGCCACTAAAACAAAATAAAATGTTGTTGCCTTCACCACACAAATAAAATTAAAGGGGACTGAAGTTAAGCACCTACTAGTAGGAATCACAAGTTTTAAGCCCTCATATGACCATACCATATGACTAAGGGCTAAGGATTTTAATGGGTGTTTTCACAACTTACTATTCTGGGGAGTGTCACATGTTTTCGAGAGAGTCACATCCAACTGCCTCTTCATGTAAAAATTACTATTTCTGGACTATGTAGATAGTGACCTTTATTGTCAAAAATAGCAACCTACGGATTTTCCTGAAATAGTAAAAAACATGCACAACATCCATGGACCCTTGCCAAAAAAGGAAAGATCCGTAAACCTTCTTGCGCGTAAACCAAGATAGATATGCTGCAACATAAAACTACCTTGTGTAGATCTTGAGAAATCTAATAGACCTAGAAAATAATCCCACGTTTTTTTCTTTGTGACACGGATCCTGAGGCAGACCGGTGTACTTCCCTACAACAATGTAAAAAACCAAAAAAAAATGATTACCTCCAGAAATGATCAAGTTTATAGTCGATCTCAGGGTTTTTCTACCTTCCGGATCCAATAGAAGCATGTTTTTTGCATAAAAATGTACTCAACAACAAAATACAACCAAATTCCACATATATGAATATATAAATATTTTATTTGCAGAAAAAACTTACAGACGGATGTCACCAACAATCTCCTACTCTGATACCATGAAAGGAATGATAACCAGATCATACCAAGATAAGAACACAGATGCTAATTAAACACCACGATCAATAAGATGAAAGTAATTCGCAAGAATAAATTTACATAAAACCTTTGCAAACAAATGAGAAACAATATCATATTTTACTATGGAACTCACTACAATACATTGAGAATGGGCCTTGCTTAAATAGGTAAGGAATAACAATCTAAGAACCAGTCAAGGTCGTAGATCAAGCCATAAATCAAGGAAATAACTAGTCATCAAAGAACTAGTCAAGACCATAGATTTAGGAGAGAACTAGACATCAAGAATCTAGTCAATACCATAGATCAAGGAAAGAATTTATACCTAACAACTAGATAATATCTCCTAATATCTAAATAAAATAAAATAAATATCCACACACATAAGTGGGTGAGGATAAATACAATAAAGGTAAATAAAGTACCTAGGTGAACATGACTAAGGTAAATACCTACTCGAACAGAAATCACTTTTATTGTTATGTTCTTTGCCTGATAGTTGGGATAACTTGCTAATGGATCTTAGTAATACAACATCTGCTAATAATATTTTGAAGTTTGATGATGTGGTTAGTATAATCTTGAATGAATAAATTCATAGGAAAAGTACAAAGGAATCATCATCTGGGAATTCTTTGAATGTAGAAATTAGGGGCATGCAGAAGGAGAGATCCAAGAGTAAGAATAATGGGAAATTAAATTCAAGGGATATCAGATCTAAATCCATAAGTAAGGGAATTACTTGTTGGAAATGTGGAAATAAAGGACATGCAAATAAATATTGTTGGTCAAAGGATAAAGATAACCAACAACCAAACAAAGGTAAAAAAGTAAATCTTGTTGTAGCAGAGGTAATACAAGATGCTCTTATTTTTTCTTTAGATAATAGAATTGAATAATGGGTTTTAGATTCAGGATCTTCTTTTCATGCAACCCCTAATAAGGGTTATTTCAAAAATTATGTCCAGGTCAATTTTGGGCATGTTTATTTGGGCGATGATGAACCTTGCAATATTACTGTTAAATGGGAAGTTCATCTAAAATTGCAGAATGGAAATACATGTGTATTGAAAGATGTGAGGCATGTGCCAAGCCTCAAGAGGAATCTTATTTCTACAAGGAAACTAGGTGAAGATGGCTACATGGTTACATTTATAGGAGACTATTAGAAAGTCACCAAGGTTTCTTTTGTTATGGAAAGAGATAATAAGGTAGGAACATTATATTTATCTACCTGTGTTATCGATTCATTTTATGCATTATCTACTTCAGATTCATATGCATGCATGTGGCATAATTGGTTGGGCCATATGAGTTAAAAAGGAATGCAAATCTTAAAGGCTTAAGGGTAAGTTATCAAATTTGAAAGATTTAGATCTTGATTTTTGTGAGCATTGTGTATTTGGAAAGAAAAAGATAGTGAAATTTCTCAAAGTTGGGGCAACAAAGGAGTAGAAATTGGAGCTTGTACACTCAGATGTGTGGGGACCAACTCACGTAGCTTCTCATGGAGGATCCTAGTATTATGTTACTTTCATTAACGATACTAGAAGAAAGATATGGTTTTATTGTATTAAACGTAAATTTTATTTTTTTGAAACTTTTAAAAGATGGAAATACATAGTTGAGAATGAATCGAATTCAAATTCAAAGTTCCTTAGATCTAACAATGGTGGTGAATACTATAGCAAGGATTTCAATGATTATTTTTTAGTGAATGAGATACTTAGAGAAATAAGGGTTCCAAGAACACCACATAATAATGGTGTTGTAGAAAGAATGAATAGGACAATCATGGAACGTGCTAGAAGTATGATGATACATTCTTGATTTCCCTTGTAGTTTTGGGAAGAAGCAGTTGATATAGTGGTTTATTTGATTAATCATGGGCCTTCAAGTTCACTAGATGGAGGAATAATAGAGGAAGCTTGGACCAAAAAAGAGGTAGATATTTCTTTTCTTAAAGTTTTTGGTTCATAGGTTTTTGTGCATATTGATAAGGAAAATAGGAAAAATTTGGATGCAAAATCCAAGAGATGAAATTTCATTGGTTATGGATCTAGTGATTTCAGATTATGTTTTTGGGACTTAGAGAATTTTAAAATAATTAGGAGTCATGATATTGAATGGAATGAAAAGAGAATGAATAGGGATCAAATTTTGGTACTCAAAGACAAACCAGTTGAGAATTTTGTGAATGAAAATGAACTCTTATATTTAAAAGTAATACCAAAAGGGTTACATAGTAACCAGTGCTAATTGACCCCTAACCAACATCGGTTAGAAGAAATGTTATCAGCTACAAAAGATCCAAACCAAAATCAGTTAGCAGAATTGACATCGGTTATAGGTGACCGATGTTGATCACTGTCAGATTCGGATACAAATTTCTAGGAGGTCCAAAATGAGCCTCCAGTCACCCAAACTCATTTGAGAAGGTCACAAAGGGTAAGTAAACCTCTAAAAATATTTACACCTCTATTTTATTTATCATTGACTGATAATTGTGAACCATATAGTTTTAAATAAGCAATACAGGATGAGACCCATGTTTAGTGGGAACATGGCATAGATGAGAAGATGAACTCCTTGGAACAGAACCAGACTTGGGATTTGGTTAAGTTACTAGAAGGTAAGAGGAAATTGTAGAAAAAGTGGGTTTATAGGATCAAGGAAGAAGAGGGTGGACAAAAAAGGTATAAGGAAAGGATTGTGGTAAATGGATTTGCATAGAAAGTAGGTATTGATTTTGGTGAAATATTTTATCCTGTTGTAAAGATGACTTATATTCATACTGTATTGAGCTTAGTTGTAGTAAAATATTTTCATTTAGAACATCTAAATGTGAAGACGGATTTTCTTCATGGTCTTTTGGATGAAGAGATTTATATGAAGAAACCACTTGGGTATGAAGTCAAGGGTAAGGAGAAATTAGTGTGTACGTTGAAAAAGATCTTATATAGGCTCAACAAAGATGCAAGGCAATGGTACATGAGGTTTGATATTTTTATGCATGAGAATCGTTACTTGAGATGTGAATCTGACCATTGTGTTTATTTCAAGAAGCTTGAAAATGGGAGCTATATTATTTTGTTACTATATGTGGATGATATGTTTATTGCAAGATCTAGTATGTAGGACATTGGTGAGCTTAAGGGAATGCTAGCTCACACATTTTCTATGAAGGATTTAGGAGCTACAAAAGGAATCCTTGACATGTAAACACACAAAGACAAAAAGAACAAGAAATTATATTTTTCTTGAGAGGATTATATATAGGGTGTTAGAATGGTTCAAGATGCAGAATGCAAAACCTTTTAGTACACCTATGGCTAGAAACTTCAAATCAAGCAAAGATCATTGTCCATCATCACACGAGGATGTCAAATACATGACATGAATGTCATATGCTTCAGTAGTTAGGAGTCTCATATATGTTATGGTTTTTACTAGACTAGACATTGCATAGGCAGTGGGAGTTATGAGTAAATAAATGGCCAATCCAGGTAAAGAGCATTGGAAAGAAGTCCAATGGATACCCAAGTATTTACAAGGGAAATCTAGCATGTAGTTATGCTATGGAGGTTCAGATATTTCATTATGTGGCTATGTTGATTCGGATATGGTAGGAGATCTAGATAGTAGGAGAAGCACTACTAGATATATTTTCATAGTAGGTGGGATGAAAATTAGCTAAATTTCAAGATTGCAGAAGGTTGTGGCATTTTCTACTACAGAGGTAGAGTATGTTGCAGCTACAAAGGATAACAAGGAGATGATATGGATGAATAGGTTCATGAAAGAGTTAGGAAAGGAGCAAGATGATTGCAAACTATTTAGTGATAGTCAGAGTGAAATTCATTTGGAAAATAACTCAAAGTTTCATTCAAGAATGAAACACATTCAGTTGAGGTATCACTTCATACTATAGGTATTGGAGGATGGGAAATTGAATCTAGAAAAAATTCATATGAGTGAGAACCATGTGGATATGCTAATGAAGTTATTACCAAAGGATAAGTTGGAGCTACACTCCAATTTTTTTGGTCTATGAGCTTTAGACTTGAAGAAGAAGAAAACAAAGATAAGGAAGGATATAAAAATGATGGTGTACATGTATGGTGCAATAATTAATATCCAAGTGGGAGATTTTTGTTACTTCGAATTAACATAGAATATGAAACTTGTTGGAAAATACAGTAACCGACACTAGTTATGGAGGGACTAGCATCAATCACCTATGACTGGCATCAATTAGGTAGGGAGGAACTAACATCGGTTAGGGCTAACCAGCGTCAGTTACCTGTGCGAGAGTGTTTTATTTAACTCTTGGGAATTAGATCTATTTTTAGTATTAAATCAGATATATTTATTGTAATTACATTTCTAAGTGCCCTAAGTTTGTATACACCTATATAAGCATGAAATCTATGGTTTAGAAGTAAGAATTAATAAGAACTTGTAAAACTTGATGATTATTGTGAGAATAATTGTGAGAGAGAGAATTCTTGGAGAAGAAGCAAAAACTTGTGTGAAAGAAAGTAATATACATCTGAGAGGTGTGGAAGATTGTAAATATTCAATTATATATAGTCAAAGCTTTGGATAATATATTGGATTGCTTCTTGGTGGACGTAGCCCACACTGGGTGAACCACGTTAAATCTGGTGTTGATTTATATCTCTTATTCTATGTATTTCTTCTGGTAGAATATCTTATTTTATTTGCATGTATGCTTAGGTATGATATATTATTTGTATAACCGATGTTCTAACCCCAACACAAACTTATTTGTTTTGAGCCTCCTTTGAGAATTATAAAGCTTTACATGAGTTCTTAGATCCTCAAATGTAGATAAAAAGCATTGAAACCACTTACTAAACTATAGAAAGAGTTAAAACCCTACCTTGAAACAAATGTCAAGAAGATCTAAAATAAACCTTGATAAAATGAATTGAAACCTAAAAAATAGGAGAGACAATTCCAATACAGAGATTTTTTCAAAATTTCAAGCATTTTCAATTGTCGAACTTGGAGTTTTCATGATTTTTCCAATCTAGACATTAGACAAAAGGTTTTCTAGACTGTACATGCCCGAGAGGGATAAATATTGAATTTCTCACTCAATATTTGATGAAATTCAAAAATTTCAACTTTAGGAGACCTGTGTAGACATTGGGAAACTTTTCCAAGCTTTTTCTTACTTTGCAACACTAAAAAAAAATCCCAACAACTAAATAAGTAGTGTATATTGTAGCAAAAATTGTGACAATGCTTTACGTTATCAAACATCAAACACCTCAATAAAGACAAAATATTCACCCTTGCTTGAAGATTTATCCTTGCATAATGGAATACATTCCACACTAAGATAAACAATGAGCTTCACAAAATTCAACTCAACCTTCTGGAAAAAAATCCAAAACCTTGAAAGAATGTCTTGTAATGTGGAGGCCATTACAAAAACTTCAATGATCTGAAACTCATGAGTTTATGAGGTAAAAATAACATTTTGCAACTCAAAGAACACACTTCATGAGTTGACATAAGAAGACAAATTTAAGATCAAAGAGGGAATTTCAAAATCAAAATTCTTATCTAACACAATATTGAACTTTGATCATGCAACAAGGACTATAAGATGGATTTAAATTCTTTTTTAAATCTAAATATTTGATTTAATCACCACTTTAATACTGTACCTTCACACATCATAACTATAAGACACCACTTGCAGCCCAATGAGTCAAACTTGTAAAGAGTAATTATACTTGAGGAGAATTAATAAAATTATTTGACATGGAGTCATCCTCAATCAAACTTGAGGAGATTGAAACAACTCACACAAGTGTTTTGGAGGAAAACAACCTCATTTTACTTCCATTGATTCAATAAGGTGTTTAGGAGAGAGAAAAACAAGGTTAGAAAATTGATGAGAAATTTCTTGTTCTTGCACCTTCAACCCTCAAAAGTTTTGAATAAGCTCAGGATTTGAATGATATTAAAACTTAATTCTATGATTTATCTGAAGGAGTCTCCATAATGTTTTTTGGAAGCTAAGAAGAGAGGGTGCTCAATTTTGTATTCCTTAAGAAGCCAATTTTAGAAAAGATTACATAACTTCCACAAAATTCTTCAAAACTTGATGAAATTTGACATGAAACACTAAAATACATTCCTCTACACATTCCATATGTTATTTTTCCATAAATTTTTATGTACATCTCAAACCAATGTCATTTACCTCAACATTCACTCCTAGTCCTCAAAGGTGGTTTTGGTGAACATTTGAATTTTTCCTCCAAGAGCTAAAATAAGCCTTGCGATTACTCATAAATACCCTAGGAAATGTTCATATACTACTCCCAAATGCTTACCTAGTCTTTTCTTGACCTGATTTATACCCATACTCCTCATTATGCTAGAACTAGGACTAAATGAGATAATTTCAACTAAAACTTCCAAAATTTGATCTGAAACACACTCAATAAACTCTTGCACATGCTAGAATAAACATTTGTGACTAGTAGAACACCTGATCAAAGCATACCAACCATCTCCACACCTTCAGTGGGTATCAACCTCAGTGGCTAAGCCTGTAGCACTCTAAGACAACCCTGAAACCATACTAAAGGTTCAAAGAAACAACTTGATAGCATTACACACCACTAACAGACACCTATCTACATGAAATTTCACTCCTCATTTACCATAAATTCCATGTGACATTGATGATAAAACCAACCAATGCAATAGTGTTCAACAATGTACATCAGAGTGGGAGGTTTATTGGGAACTCCTTACCAACTAACAAGGTTACCTATAGATAAAAGGGTGTTAATGAAATTGGTTTGGAAATTATTTAACCTCCACAAAGTATCAACAAATCAAACATAATATGAGAGTCCATTTCCCCGTAAATTTGGTCAGATACATATGTGCATCGTTATACGAAGCCAAAAATGTTGAGGATGAAATATAATAGATGACAATTATAACATATCACCCATGAGTCAACTTGGATTATTGGGGGAGTAGTCAGTGGAATCAGACCAAATGGTGTCCATGTACCACAATTGGAAGATATTTCAATTGAGTGCAGGGATGAAGTGGTTGTATAAGAAAGAGATTATTATAGGGTAAATATTGAGGAGATAGACAAGTACGGTATTGCGGGACATTCCAGAAGGCCTCCATGATGATAGAGAAGTATTGGATCATATCTATACACAAATAAACATAAAAGATTGATCATTTACTTTGATAAATTAGTCTCTCTAGGAATGTAAAGTTTCTAAGGAGTGTGCAACAAACATTCTTAACCAAACCCATAATTGGTTGATTTCATTGGGAATTAAACCCAATGTTTTGTAACAATACTTAACTCAAGTGTAAATAGTAGTGTGCCACCCTATCACTACAAAAAGAGAAAAGGCCACCCCCAATCCCCATAAAATCAATTTTTTAAGAAAATATGTTGTAGCTTCTTCTTCTGTTCCTTCTAAAGAGGTCATAGATTTGAGTTTGTCTCCATCATCCACCATCCATGAGCTATATTCACCCCCTCCACCACCTCCTCCTTCAACCCATTATTAGTTCCTCCACATCCTCCACCTTTTACACTTCCTTTACTCACATATTCCATTCCTTCTCCGCCCATTTCCCATACTCTCACTTTCGATACTTCCTCTCCCACCATGACTCAGTTATTTTACTCTCTTCCTTCTCTCTCATCTGGGGATGGCTTGGATCTAGGTTCTCCTATAAGGATTGATATTCCTCAATAGTATCTTCCCACTTCCTCACTCATCACCCTTCACATTTCATCCATTCCTACATTTATTATTTCCATTCCTTTCTCCTTTTCAATCTTCCTTTCCACTTGTGATTATTATGACAACCACCCTTTCATTTGTAGCACCCATGTTATAATAACTCCATATTAAAGGATTTTTTAAATTTTAAAACAAACCCCTTAACCCATTCAATTCCTTACATGATTTTAACTAGTACTAATTACAATCCAATAAGAAATATATTTTACAATCGATCTAATAACATCATAACCATGTGTAATTGTAAATGTCAATTAGATCTACCTGATCCCCTTTATCATCATTCTTTCCAAGTGTACATAACTTGTATACAGTTAGATAAACAATTCATTAAGGTTTGAGAACTAACAAATCTCCTAAGTTTCTACCTAAAAATCAATTAACTAAGTTTCATTTGAGATCTCACACCATTAAATAGGAACTCGGTGAAATGATAGTGTATTCATCTAGTACACTACATAGGCCAAAGTTTTCCATTTATTATTTTCATGTTTAGTTTCGTGACTACACATAAGCCAAAAAAAACTTTTCCACTCACCATAGAACCCTCTGTATCATGTCTCGTTAATTAATTCTTAAGTTCTTGTATTAAGATGGCCTAGAATCTAGATCTCATCTCTTGACTTAAGAGTACGGTATCACTCCCAGCTTAGGAAACTATATGAAAGAAAATCAACACGTGACCTTCTTCACACCCAAATTCTTGAGGTCGTGCTAAGACAATTGGTGTAGAATATAAATGGATGTGAGTGTGGTAATGATGAACAAGATAACAAGGAAACCTTATATCTTTGACACACAATATCAAGATCCATCCTAAGCTAAAGTGGTGTGATGGATTTCTCAGATAGAATAGTTACTCAGAGGCTCTAGTTAATATCGAGCTCTACCGAGATCTTGTCTACTTATGGAACACGCAGAAAGTGACCTATGTACGCCTCATATAGATTTCTATACAATGTTCATGAAAGTGAGAATGAGAGGCGTAATGAGACTGCAGGGACTATGGGAGGTTTTCTAGTCTAGTCTAGAAAGCCCTAGCCTGATCAGTTGCTATGTTCAATATTGAAAGTTGTGTAATGATGTCATGTGGAAGTGGTGATGATCTAAACACCAATGCATGCAATCCAGTGTCAATTTTTAATTTGTTAACAAAACCATTGGGTTTTGGGACCTCAGGGTCACAACCATGAATTCATGGAGGCTGTGGTCCTTATATGGTCATGTGTGTAATAAATCCCTATTGTCAGGAATAGTCCAATAATCGTATGCTTGATTAGCTACAATGTTTAATGTGTTTAATTATTCTATGTTCTTAGAATACCTAACAGGTGTGCATAAAACTAACAAACATAAATCTGCATCAATGTCAGTCAACAACTCTAGCGCATTGGGTTGTGGGACAAATGGATCACAACTAAATGTTTTTTCTTGTTATGGACATTTGATGGTCATGCAAAATGAATTGAATTGATTTTGATTAAAAAAACTATCTATCAAAGGAAATTTATTTTATGTTTTTGGTATTTTCACAATATATCTGAAAAAAACAATGGAAGCAAACTAATATAATAAAAGTAAATATTTTTGATCTTTTCTAGGTTTCTAAACTATGTTTCTAACCTAAAAAATGAAATTAAATACAAGTAATCATACGGTTGTAGTTAATTACTTGTACAAGTATGTGAATCTAGATCTAAAAAAAATAAACTAATTTAATCAAAACCCTTAAAACCATACCTCATAGGTAGAGAAAAAATCATAACCCTAGAAGAGCTATTGTTCCCCACTAATTCCCCAATAATGTCAAAGAGAAAGATTTCTAATGATTTACTCTATTTTTAATTGCTTGATTAACTGCAATGAACAATTTTTCTACTCTATTTGTTATGTATTTGAAATGAATAACTCATAATTGATAACTTGAAAAATGAAGAAAACAAACAAATAATTATAACTTGGATAAGCAAGAGGTTTGGCAAATCTGGTTGTATTTATATTTGTGCCCTCAATTTATCCCTTTCTTTCTCTGTGTGTCCATATAAGTCCAAAGAATTGGGAATGTAAAGGTAACAATAGGACAAGGCACTTGAGAAATGACATCTTGAATAAAGTATGGTTGCAATGTAGGTGGAAGAGACATAACACAAGTGAATAGATCTTGGCTATGCAATTTATAGTGGGATTATGGTCTAAATACTATGTAAGATACACAAAATTCTTAGGCCCTTTTCTTGAATACAAGAATTATATAAAAATAATTGGATGGGATGTGGCTTCATGCACAAGGAATCCTTAGAGTGTGAAATCATTGGGTGAAGAGGAAGTTCAAACTGATTAAATCTATTTAAAAATAGAATAGCGAGGGAATACCATGCAACAAGGTAGTTGGGATTTGGAATCATCTAAAATGGGAAAGAAACACATTTTAAAATAGAAGATAAGTGAAGCGTCACATGTGAATTTGATGCATGGAAGGTTCTGGAAAAATTGCTTAGGACCGCCACCCTATGTAGCGTGGCAATCACGAGACCACCCTACCTAGGCGGTGGTTTCAGAACCGCCGCCTAGGCAGGGTGGTGGTCTTGGCACTAAAGGCTATAACATACACATAATGAAACATGAAACTAGAAGAAAGTGTGGAAAAGCTAAGTAAGGATGTCTAGGCTATAAATATACAATGTGAATGGGTTTAGGAACTAGAAAACCATATGAAAGGACATGAATCATCATTGGGGACTTTTGTAACCATTTTCCAAAAATGTAGCACATGTAATTTTGGGTGCGTGCATATTTAACCCTCAGAGAAGTGTCTTATCCATGAAAATACATAAAACGTAGAGTCCGAGTATGGTGTTCCCGAAATGGGGAGTTAGAAGCTATACCTGACACGCTCGTGTGTTGATATGTCTCCCTCCAAACTCCCGCTACCTGTAAGAGGAAGAGAAGACTCAAGTGTAGATAGATAAAATATCAAAAAATAAATACTAAATTAAAATTACAAGAGGACTTACCATTTGTGCGGGGACATAGAAATATACCTGCGCTAGCGCTCTAGCCCTGCGAACATATGCACTCAAAATGAAGTTATAACAACATATATATATATATATATATATATATATATATCAAAACAAACTCATTTTCAAATTCATTTGTGCATATTGACTTGGTGATTTTTGAGCTCTTAGCCCATGGTGACCATTTTCGTTAAAAGAATAGTAAAAATGTTTGTTATGAGATCATGATCATGCCTCCTCAAGGGGGAGATCAACCAAGATGGTCTCAGGTTAATTTTCCTCACTTTTGTGTTTTTAAATCTAAAATGTCAAAATGTCAAAATATTTTCCTCGGAGGGATTATTTTTGAATTTTCCTATTTTAAATGAGTCTCTAGGGGGGGCATCCTTAGGATAGTCTTTTATTTTGTTAAAAATGACCATTTTTTACATTTTCGAGCATTTTTAGGGCAACAAATCCATACGATGAATCGGTTCAAGACTGCCACCCTAAGCAAGGAAGTGGTCCTAGAATTTCTACCCTACATCGAGTGGAGGTTATGATTAGAATGACCAAAAACTCGATGATAACTTAATTTTTTTTGGATTTTTAATGTTTTGTTATGTTTTTTATGAGCTTGTTTCTTGAGATATGTCACTAACTTACTCTTGTTTTTGTTTTTATGGATGTAGAATAAGAAAGAGTATATCCATTGGAGTCACAAGAGGGAGTGTGATTGGCTCCAAATGATATTGGATAAATTGAATTAGGCTGAGACTGATACTCTTTAGAGAGCAGGCATATGGAGGATTACATGGGTGTCCCATGTTACTCCTACCAGTCACATACTATGTGACCTATTCTCTTATTGGGATGCAAACCAAAATACCTTTCACTTACCAGGTGTTAGGGGTGAGTGGATGATCACTGCATAGGATGTGTATCATATTCTTAGGGTTTCGATACTAGGAACATGACTGACTTCAGAGATAATAGGATCCAGAGCCATGATGACTCTATGGGACACTTATATGGGGGATGTAACATTTTCCTTTGGTTTTAAGAAGGAGATTAAGGTCCAATCAATGCCTACTACTCCCATCCCTACTATCTGCAAGGGCATAATGGGTATCTTGGCCTCACAGTTGATCGAGGACAAGGAAGGTGATACACTACTCTATTGCTGGGATCCCATCATTACACAGATTGAGGCACATGGTCATATCTACGCATGGGGAGAATATATACTTGGTAGTACTAATCATGACCTGTATTGGGTTGTTAGATTACAAGGGCACTCTTTAAGCCACCCCACATTGGCTATGAGCTGAGTGTATGAGTGGATCATCCCCTATGGGAGGGGAGTACCAATACAAGACCCAGAGGCTATTAAGGCCATCCGATGGAAAATGATGACAGTTCTCATAGTGACACACCAGCTAGTGGCTTCTTTAACCACAAAAGACATGGTGGCTACCCCATACCAGGACATGGAAGGGTTGTAGGGACAGAATGGGAGCATAGTGGCAGATTATTACACTATTGGTCAGTTAGTTGACAGGATAGGGAAGCTTGAGACTCACCCATTTGGTTGAGTTCCCCTACAGTTTGACCTTCCTTACATTGATATGTTTCCCCCAGTGGCACCTGTGTATAGGACCGTGAACGAGGCCTGAAAGGGGCCTCACAGAGATCTAGGTTAGACAATGGTGGTTCTAGAAGTTCCTATAATAGTTTGGCAAGTTGTTTGTGCCCGAATGGAATCTCATGCCACCCCTACACCCACTCTGGATTGAGGCCACACCTGCTCATGGTGGAGAAGATGACGGGCCCATAGACATAGACTATGAATTTGAGGAGTATACATGGGATGATACTGGAGAGGAGACCAATATAGAGGAGACTGGAAGAGAGGAGACTGGCAGAGAGGAGACTAATGAACAAGGGTTAGGTGGTGAGGCTGATAGGGTAGCTCATATGGAAGAGGAGAGTGATCCTGAGTGGCATAATACTTGGGATGTTCTGAGAGTGGAGCGGGAGGAGGAAACTATAGAGGAGGAGACACTTTTCTCTGAGGGACCACTTCTTCACAATGAATAGGGGGATGCCAAGTCTATGATGGGATAATGTCTTGCCTCTAGTTTTTTAGAGGCCCGATAGCCATTAGTAGAAGTAGCATCAACGAATGACCCTACATGGATGCTTGGAGATCCAAGTATGTCGATCCTCTTCTCTTGATCTTGTTAGTCAGAAATGTTATTTGGTATTTCATTTTGTTTTATTTTTGTGACTTTATAACTTTCCATTTATTCTTTGTTTCTACTTGCAGTGACTACATAGGAATGGCGAGAGCTTATTTGATAGGTGTGCATAGACACCTTGTTGATCCCTTTGGGGAATACCAAAGCTAAGTTGACTGAGTATATATGACAACCACTTGCATCCAAAAAAGACACTGATGTGTTTGTGTCCATCTGGAGGGCAATGGAGGTTATGAATTCTCTCCATACTATGGTGACCACATATGAGACAACCGATCATTTGATGAGGTATATTTTCTTGCTTAGTGAGACCATAACTAGTGGACGCCACCATAAGCACTCCCACCATTCAATACATTATCATCGTCATAGCCATAGTACGAGTCCTAGATGTAGCCATACACTATCTCAAGGATCCCACAGGGACTGATAGAACATGGGAATTTCATTGCTTGGTTGTGATTTTTTTGGCATTATATGATTCTTTTGTACATTTTGGGCTCATTACAAGCATTTTGACCATGCCTAGTGCGTGATGGAATTGTATACAAAATTGATTTATTATGATATATACAGACACTTCTTTTTGGTTTGCTAATTCATTATTTATGAGTTGACTTCCTCTTGGCTCACTTCACATGTGTACTGTAGATGTTTAGAACTTCCATTTTTCTATGCTTTTGAAAATTTATGCAGTGCATATGAATGCTAACAGAATGATCTCTCTCTCTATCTCTTTTTTAATGTTGATATATGATAATGCAATCACATTGTAATGTTGAACTTTAGTTTCTCTAAGAAACTTTTGGTACTTCGTATTATTTTGGAAAAAATGTGGAAAAAGAGTGATATGATAAGTGAATGAAATTTCCTCTCTCCTAACTCCATGCAGCTGATAAGATATGAGGGATCAGCACCAAGAGCTAGAAAGGGCACAAGTTATAGAAATTTGTTGAATGGTAATGATGAGAGAAAGAAAAGGATTTGGAAAAACCAAATTTAGACACTACAACCTCATTCTACTCAAGTTTTCTTCATAGTTTAAAATGTGAAATGCTTTGTAGTTTATCTAGACTTAGATCCGTAGATGGCCACTTGGTTTACAAAATCTGGTTTTGAGATTTAAAACTCTTTTGGAATTTAAGACATCTAACTCACTTTGTTTTGATTTATGATTTCACAACATTTGAATGAACTATTTATAACTTTCAAGTTTGTCAAAGAGACCCCCTACACCTTACCCCATGCTACCAGTAGGAAGTATGGGCTCATCACCATGGACAAGGCATAGGTGAGTAAGGGCACTTCTCTCCTTTCCCAACCCTACATCACTAGTAAGAGATGTAGGCTCAACACCAAAGGTTGGTAGGGAAAAGAAATGTGTAAAATAAAAATTTTCCGTGGGTTTGCATTTTACTTATTTATCATAGTAAAATGTCAAAAATGTTATTATTTCCAAAGAGATGTATATGGGATAGTGTGACACCATGAAGCTTCTACAATAGACTATAGGAAAAGACAACTAATCTAGAAGAAACTATAACTAGAACCAAGTATACAGGTCTTGGTATGGGTATTGTCAAAGCCCCATCTTATCTTGTTTGGATTGATGAAATGATTCAGAAACAATTGATGACACCGTGAAGATTTGAAGAGACATGATTTGAATGTTTTACCAATGTTTTTAGAAGTTTTTTAGTTATTGCTATAAGAGTAAGTCCCTTGATCACAAATTTTATGAAATGAACTAGCAGATGAAAATGTAATATGGATGCAATAATATACATATGGAAATGCTAATAGATCATGTTTAATACCTCTTCAAGTGAAGAGAGTTTACAAATTCACTAAAATCCTCACCCTCTAGAGTACACAAGTGAAATGCCCCATTTTTATAGTCTTCTACAACTTGATATGGACCCAACCACGTGGGCCTGCATTTGCTTCCTTCACGGGTCTTTTTGTCTATTCTATTGTTAAGTCTTAAAACCAAATCTCCCTAATATATTTTGTGCTCATAGACTTTATTTTTGTATTTCTAAGCCATTCGGTCAGAATAAATGTGATGCCACTATTCAACATTAAGCCTAGCTTCCTCAAGGATTTCTAATTGAGAGAGTCACGCATCTCAATAGACTTCTTCTCCCTGAATTCCTTAGAAAGACCAGGTATTTCGACCTCAAGCGGTAAAACCATTTCTATACCAAATACCAAAGAAAAGGGTGTTTTCCCCATCAACATTCTTACTGATGTCCGATAGGCCCACAAGGCCGAAAAGAGCTTTAAATTCCAATCTCATTTATTCTCCTTGACATTATTAAGGAGAATATATTTTAACGTCTTGTTCGTAGCCTCAGCTTATCCATTTCCTGAGGGTAATAAAGAGAAGACATGTGGTGATTTATTTTGAACTTTTCACACAATTCACATATTTCCTCATTTTTAAAATATGTCGCATTATCAGAGATAGTGACTTGTGGGACACCGTACCTATAAATGATTTGGTTCAAAATGAGCTTAGAGATTACATATCTAGGCATGGTGGGAAGATGCATGACTTCTACACACTTAGTATAGTATTTTGTGGCCATAATTATGAAGTTATGACCATGTTTTGATGAGGGAGAGAAATTTCCTATCAAATCAATGCCCCATGTGGAAAAGGACCATGGTGTTGCAATTGGTTGTAGAGCCTGTGCCGATATGTTTATCTCATGGGAGAACTCTTGAAATTTATGGCATTTGTGCACACAATATATCACGTCATGTTATAGGGTGGGCCAAAAGTAACCCATCTGATGTACCTTCTGAGAAGTGGCATGGCTACCGAAGTGACCTCCACATACTCCACTATGCGATTCATAAAGAATATTCTCAGATTCTTCTTCGTCAACATATTTTAACAACATTCCATTAAAGACTCTATGATAGAGCACTTGTTCCAAGATAACATACTTAACAGTTATAACAGGTAACCATATTCTTAGTTGTGATGTCACCCATTCCAGATATGTATGGTCCACTATGAAATTAATGATGTCAGTGTACCACGAGCACGTAGAAATGGGAGGCTTGGTTTAAAAAAAATACACACATTTGTCAAGAAAGTATAGATTTACTAGATTGCCTCCATCTAACGGGTTGTCAGCAAATTAGTCCATAATTAGTTGTCCTTTTATGGATTTATGATTAACAAATTTTAACTCAAACTTTCCCATCAGAGTTATGAAGCATCTAAATTTCTTAGATAAGTACCCTTGTGTGAGAAACGTCTGCAGATGATCCGATTTAACAATAAACCTTATTTCTTGATTTAGCATGTAATGTCTTAAGTGCTTTGTCGTGAATACTATGGAAAGGCATTCCTTTTCTTCCTATGTGTACCACATCTCATAGTCAAGAAATGTTTGACTAATAAAATAGACTTCACATTCTCATTTATCATTATTTTCTTGAGCTAACATGCAAGCTAATGAGACATTATTAGCTCATGAATACAGGATCAAGGGGTGATTTGACTTAGGCGACATGAGTGTGGGAGAAGACAGTAAGAACCATTTAACTGACTCAAATGCCTAATTACACTCTTCCATCCAATCAATGCATTAATCATATTTTAATAAATTGTTGATTGGGTGAATAGAAAAGGTTATATCAGGGATAAACCTTTGGATTGCATCGAGTTTTCCAAAAAAATCTGATGCCAGACTCGTTTGACGGCGGAGTCATTTTCAATACAACTTGGATTTTTGATGGGTCTACATCAATCCCTCATGAAGATATGATGTATCCCAACAAATTGCCTCCCGTTACACCAAATACATATTTTTCTAGATTTAACGTGATGTCGTATTGGATTAAGTGAGAAATAATGATATGAAACACCTCAGGGTGATCACAACATTTTTTGGCCTTAGCCGAAAGATCACCCATGTAGGATTCCACAATCTTATGGATAAGAACATGGAATATATATGTCATCGCCTGTTGGTATGTGGCACCAGTGTTCTTAAGTCTGAATGGCATGACAACATAATAATATGTTTCTCAAAGAGTGATGCATGTAGTTTTGATATGATACTCCTCAAAGATTCTGATTTGGTTATATCTAGAAAACCCATCCATGAGAGACAAAAACTCATAATGAGTTGTTGCATTGACAATAACATCAATGGATGGTAATGAGAAATCATCTTTGGGAAAAAATTTGTTGATATACCAAAAGTCTATACAAATGTGGATTTTTAAATTCTTCTTGAGAACGAGGATGATATTAGACACCCATTGTGAATAGTTGACTGGCCTGATGAACCCCACATGTAGGAGTTTTATCACTTCTTCTTTCACCATCAGGACCACCTTTGGCTTCATGGGTCTTGAGTTTTGTTTAATTGACTTAGCATCTAACATAGTGACGAGGTTGTGAGATGCAATATGTGGTGCAATTATTTTCATTTACTTGTAGCTAAATGTGAAAGATTTTTCATGTTCCTTGAGGATTCAGGAATGTATCTCTATCTTCTCTCGAGTTAGAGAGGATCCCAACTTCAATATTTTTTGTTCCTCCTCTTTCCCGATGTTTATATCAATTGTTCCTTTGATTAAGGAGGCGTTACTCTCTTCAAATGTAGGTGGGGCTAGAGGTATCTCTAAGTCTCCTTCCTCTTCTACTTTATAGACCTTAAGACCTTCCGTAGAGGAAGGATCTATCGTGGAATCTCCAAAGTAAGAGGAAGAGTGTGGGATGAGATAATATCTTATCTTATGATGAGTAGGATGCAAGTCTATGTAGGAATTAACAAACCCTAGGATTTCTTCATCATTTTCAATGTTATCTAAAGTGATAAACTCATTCTCGACTTCTACATAAGATAAAATTGGGTTTGTTAGTATCTTGTGAACCAATGGTTCGGCACGAACCAAAACCATAAAGCTAGTGTCTTATAACTTGTTGCTTGGGGTAAAAAAAGAAGAAAAAGTTCCTATATAGTCAATAAGGAGGTTTTTCTCTCTGGGTATAGCCTCGATTGAAATGAAATCAAAACCTTTACTTAAATCGAGGATGAAAGTCTTGTAGAGTTGTAGATGTTCAACCCTAGTCTCATATACTTCAAATACTTGATTTGCAACTAATTACGAATCACACAATACCCTAATATTAAGAGCACACATCCTTTTAGATACGATGAGACCAAGAAGGAGAACCTCATATTCTGCTCCATTTTTAGTGCATTCGAAATTCAATTTAAATGTGAAGGGAATGACCTGTCCCTGAGGGATGGTAAGTATCACATCTATCCCAACACTAAAGAAAAAAATTTCTCTATCGTAATTCAAGGTCTAACAGTCATCCGAGAATATTGAAGTCAGATTATTTCTTGTATTATCTTCCCTTACTTTCGAGACCTCTACCATGCATACATCATCAACCAGGAGAGAGATGAGTCTCAGGGAATTTCCTATACCCATGGAATCAATAATAAGAAGAAGACGGGGTAGGTCATTCTACAAGAACTCAACTATCCTTGTTGTCATTCATGTTGACAGCATCTCAACAATTATAGTTTTGTCCTTTGCTGAAGGAACTCCTTTAATCAAACTCATAGTTTCTAGCTTTGTTGTAGGAACCAAATTTTCTTCTGGCACTGAGAGTGTAGGTTTTCTAAACTAATTTTCAGGAATCTCAAACTCATAATGAATTCTTAGCCTTTTATTTAGATTAGCTAGATGTATGCTGAAGGGTTTTGGGTCACTCTATGCCATGAAGACCTTACCTAAATGTAGGAACCTTACTTCCTGAAACAAAGTGGAAGGAATAACCTTCATGTGATGAATCCAAGGATGCCAAGGATCATATTATAGTTGGTTTCTTGATCTATAATATAAAACTTATTTAGAACCATCTTAGGTCCAAGGGTGACTAACAATACTATAGTTCCAATTGACGTCACTTTGAGTTTGTCATAGCCTCTCAGCATGTTTCATGTTGAGGATCAATTGGTCTCTTCGTAACCTAAATTTTGAAGGAAAGAGAATGGGACTATGTTGACCACTAACCCATCATCAATCATCACACATTTTACATAGTTGTTGTAAATCCAAACTTGTAAAAATAAGGTTGGATAACCTCTACGAGCTATTTCAGTATCTATGGGCATCTTACTGATGTCAAATACGAATCCAACATATCTTTCATGCTTCCCTAGAGGATAAAAATAAAATTCTATATGGTTTATCTATGCTTCTAGAGGAGGGGCAAAATTAATCAAATTCCCAAGACCTAGTGCTTCTAATAAAGTGGCTCTGTGCACAGGGGAATTATTTAATAGATCCAAGATGGAAATGTGAGAGAAGGTTTTGGTCAGGTCATTGATCAAGTCACAAGATCCTACTAGATTTCCTAGTGTTTCATGATTGTCTTCTAATATAGTCGGGTAGATCGGGATCAGATGTAAAGAATAATCTTTGGTTCTAGTGGCAATATTAATTTGAGGTTTGGTGTCCAACTCTACGAATCCCATAATTTTTGTTTGTTGGTGACCATCCAAAGGAGGTGCTACCTGTGAGGTTTATGAAGTTTAGGCTTCATGATCATTGGTTCCTATTGGAATGCCTTTGTTTTAATCATTGGGATCTATTCTATTATTTTTTGGGTATGTGGAGAGAGGATCACTAAAGATCCTAAGTGGTGTGTTCTATGGGGATACCGGTCCCATGTAAGTGTTTTGAGTTGGCGCTATTGGGTTTTTCAAAGAACATGTCAACAAATAATTGTCTTGGATCCTTTGGAAAATGTTGTAGAAATTTGTTGCAATCATGGCATGTTCTTGCGTCATGCCCACGAACCCTATGGAAACAAAAATAAAAATTAGGATCATAATCTCGAGGCCTTTTTTTTTCACTTTTCTATGGTCCTAAATTACAATTATTGTTCAATTACTGATTTTTATAATTAAAATTTGGGAACCCTTACCCTTGGTTTTGGAATTGGTTTAGATACCCACCCAGGTATTGATTAGGTACTTGGGTCTGCACTTGTCTTGTTTATTGAGGTTGTTGTTGAGGATAATTAAAATCCATAGTGTTGATTGAGGGTGAGAAATTATTATTTCTTTGATTATTTCCATTGTTGTTGTTTTTGTTGGTAGTATTTGTATTGGGAGAGCTAAAAATATTGGGTTTCTTGGGCTGATTGGTAGCACTGTCAGTTTTAACCCCACGATTATTATTAAGGACCTTTGGTCCCTGATTATTGTTTAAGTTATTAGAGTAACCAGGGTTATTTTTGTTAGGAGTGAAAAACCTCCCATTTGTTCCATAAGTATTATGACCAGTGTGAATGAATGCTTGATCAACTCAAAGAGCACCCTTTAGCATCTCTTCGTATCTCCTTATCCAGAACTTTTGGAATTCTTCATTTGTCTCTCTATTAAGGGAGTGGAGGAAAAAATCACAAAGCTCTGTCTAATCCATGTTTGGAGTTCTTACAGAGGAATAGAGAACCTTTTTCCACCTTTAAATGAAGTGGACAATAGAATCATTTTGCTCTTTTTTTATATGAAGGAATTATTTGATTCCTGTCCTTAAAAGTTTGTTCATATCAAAATCCTTAATAATCACTGACATGAGTTTTTTTAAGGAGCTTACATAAGCCTTCAGTATCCTATAGTACCAATTGAGAGTGATATATTCTACAATCTAAGGGAAAATATTCGTTATAACTGCATCCCATGGGAGCAGCTCTCAAATGGTCATTGCATAAGATTTGATGTGAGCGTTAGGATCCCCCTCCCCTTTGAAATTTGGAAGATCAGGAAAGGGTCTTGGGAGATTTACAATCCATATGGAGAAGTCTAAAGGCTCCATAATATATTTAGAATAGGTCCCCATTGCATATGTTTTAACCATTGAAGATCCTTATTGGGGAGGTGGAGGATGCATCAGTTGCTAAAATGGTACAACATAAACATTTTTCAGGGCATATGAAATCCCCTGTGGCTGACCATATGGACCTGGGTAAGTGTACATATCCACCTGTAGTGATTTAGAGTACATGTGTATGTAAGGTGGTTGATTGTTTTGATATTGAGTTAAAGGCACAAAGCTAGGGAACATTACATTTCTAGCTAGTATGGCATTTGAGAACACACTTCCAACTGGTTCCTTTTGTAGATATCCATATGTGGCATTAAGGGGCATATCCAAGGTGCCCGTCCTAGTTAGAAAATCTCCAAGGCTTAGAGATCCCATATAAACAAGAGCAGTCTACATAGTAGGTACTTTTCCATAATTCTATGAATAGTGAAAAAATCTTACTTGGCCTGCATATGAATTTTGAGTGTTTTGGGAAAGGTCTAACTCTTTGAATTCATCTACTAGTGCCAAGATGATGACACCCATTGATGGGGTAGTGTTTTTCTTCGGTGTTTGTTGTTGAATTTTTGGAGGTTATTGAGGAGTGTGGTATCATGCTATGAATTGTTCATTGTTATACTACCCCTTATTTGCAATGTATTCCATTGTTGGAGGGGTAGTGTTATTGTTTTGGAGTAAGACATCAACATGTCCTTACAACCTGTCAAAATCCTAGTTTATATTATAGAAGCATTGTTCACTTCTAGCGTATCATACTAAGTAATCCTTATCTAGAGGCTGGAATTGGTCTAATTGCATGTTAATGGGTTGTAAAAAAAAACCCAAGGAGACGAACTTGCCTCCCTAGTGAAAGTCATGTTATTAGAACTTGAATTCTCAAGAGGACGTGTCTATATGATTTGGTCAAGCTCCTCAATACGTATGGAGGAACCAACATTGGTTCCCTAAAGAAGAGGATTTTGAGCCTAAGAAGTTGAATGGTTATCTTCCCATGTAGAGAGCAAAGGTGATTGTTTTTTTCTACCTATTTGATAGTTTTACACATCGAAACCTGGGAGGGGTCGACCATATTCATTGTATCCTGACATATTTGAGGAGTATAAGAATACCCGTAGAATAAAGGGAGAGAGGAAGATGGATGAAGAAAGTGGAAATGTTTAGAGACTAGCTATTCACATCAGGTTCACCAATTCATATGAAGGAAAATCAACATGTGACCTTCTTTACACCTAAATTCCCGAGGTCATGGAGAGACATCCAGTGTAGAATAGAAATGGATGTGAGTGTGGTAACGATGAAAAATATAAAGAGGTAATCTTATATCTTCAACACACAATATCGGGATCTGCTAGTCTAAGGTAAAGAAATTTGTCCTAAGATGAAGTGGTGTGATGGATTGGTTAGATATAATTACTACTTAGATGCTCAATTCAATATCAATCTCTACCGAGATTCTATCTACTGGTTGTGGAACAAGTGGAAAGTGACTTGTTGATGCCTTGTATAGATTTCCAGACAAGGTCATGGAAGTGAGAACGAGAGGTGTAATGAAACCGCATGGACTATGGGAGGATTTCTAGTCTAGTCTAGAAATCCCTAGCCTGATCGATTGCTATGTTCAATATTAAAAGTTGTGTAATGATGTCAAGTGAAAGTGGTGATCTAAATACCAATGCATGCAAACCAATGTCGATTTTTAATTGGTCAACAAGCCTATTGGGTTTTGGGATATGGGGATTAGAACCATGAATTCATGGATGTTGTGTTTCTTGTATGGTCATGTGTGTAATCAATCCCTATTTCCAAGAGTAGTCCAATAATCATAGGATTGATTAGTTGCAATGTTTAATGTGTTTAATTGTTCTATCTTCTCATAATACCTTGTAGGTGTGCATGAAACTAACAAGCATAAACCTGTATCAATGTCAGTAAAAAACTCTAGCCCATTGGGTTATGGGACCAATGGATGAAAACTGAATGTTTTCGCTTGTTGTGGACCTTTGATGGTCATGTAGAATGAATTGAATTGATTTTGATATACAAAACTATCAAAGGAAATTTATTCTATGTGTTTGGTATTTTCACAGTATATCTGAACAAAACAATGGACAAAACTAATATAATAAAAGTAAATATTTTGATCTTGTTGGGTTTTAAATTTGTATTTTAACAACCACAGTTAGGGGACAATAAGTCCCTCCTCTTTTATGGGAGAGGTTCCCTTATTGAAAGCAAGTAGAAAAACTTATATACAAATGTAAAAATTTCAAAGTGTGGATTCCTGATACTTTGAAACATTCATATGCCCAAAGATCATCAATACGAAGGAATTAAGGAAGAAAAGGGATGAAAGAGGAAGAACATATCAATTCTTTTAAGTAATATAGGTAGCAAAGTATAACCTTATATGTATTGAATAAAAGATATGGAGAATGGAATCATTCACATTTATAACAAATATAATTTCACAGACACAAAGTTCCCAAAATCATATTAACCAAAACAAAAAGTTTCTTAGCATGAAAATATGGATGATTCACAAAATTAAACAAGGAAAGAAAGAATTGCAGTTTACAGTGGAAGAAGGGGAAAATACTTTTGTATTGATTATTTTTGAATCTATTACAATCTCAAGAATTCTAGGATCCAACCCTTTACAATGGTATGGAGAAACTGTTAAATAATCTTCAAGAATGGTTACATTCAGTTTCTTGGTTCTTGCAAAAGCATTAATGGTGGAAAAAATGATGCTCTGGAATGCAACTGTTAAATCTAATTTGTAACTTCAAATATGAGCCGTCCATGTGGAAGAGATTTGCTGAAGCAGGCCTGGGGAAACACTTTTATATTTTCTCCTTTTTTAGAGAAATGGAGCTTTGGAACATCTCATCCCGCCCATCCGCTTCTAATATAGGATTGACAAGTTTCTTCATTTGAGTAGCGACAGAGTCATGCTTCACTTTTTCTAATTTTAAATATTTTTAACAAAGGCTAAAAAACTCAAAGTTCTCCACCAACTCGTCACTCCGCTTTGAATTTTCAACTTGGGATCAAGACCCTAGCGAAGTCGGGGATAATTTTATACTTTGAATCTCTTTTTGGAAATAAAACTTAAATTCCCAAATCACTCTGATAGCCTTCCTTCAGGCTTTGAATTTTGATTTGGGCCCAAAATTTGACCTTAAATTTTCAAAAGCACTCTGATTACTTGCCTTCCCACTTTGACTATTCAATGTAAGCATCAACATGTGGTTTCACCTAGATGGGAGTAGGATTTTGCTTCACTTTATACCTTTACACCCTTTTGGAAACAAAGGTAAAAATACTAAAATTTCATGACAACCCACTATGGACTTAGAAACGACCATGTGTCCCTTTGTGGGCCTTAAGCATTCTTTTGACATTTTACACCTTTTTCCATAATGCGTCAAAACACAAAAAGCACCCACCTTTCTGCCACCATTGTTTCAACCAATCAGAATCCTTCAGGGCCATTGGGCCAATTTGACACTTTTTCTAAAAATCACAAAAACAACAAGTTTTCAAAAATAACCCATCCTGCCGCATCCAATTAGATATATCCACGTACCCATGGATGTTAGGGTACAAAATCGACAGGGAAGATACACCCGTAAAAGATGAAACAAAGGGGAAAACTTCACCATTCACGCTCGAATAAAAGTTTTTTTTAATGAAAAAAGATAAATGCAAGGAGGACAAGGCTTGACCTGGTCCATAGCCATAGAAAAGATTGATAAATGTTGCTCATCCATGAAAGGAGATAGAAAAATGTTTCAAAACGAATAGAATGAGGAATTGTTTTTAAATGGAACCAGTGGGATTAAAAACTAAATACCAAGACTTCAAAACATGAATTCCTCCATCCCTATAGACTTCTCACTTTGTTCTAAACACTCTTTAATGACACCAACTCAAAAATTTTGAAATTGGACTTAGAAAGTGAGGGGAATTTTGAGGGCGACAACAGTTGGCTCTTTATGGGGATGTCTTGACAAAGGAATGAGGCAAGATCTAGAACCATAGAAAAACTTTGGGAAAACATACTAGTGCCTTATCCATTGGGCAATATAGTCAAAAGGGAAAAGATAATACAAAAGACAAAACACACGTAACGGGAAAAGGAAATAAACCAAAAAGGAAAAAACCAAGAACTTAGAAAATAAAGGAACAGCCAAAAACCAAAACACTATACACAATATACAAAAGGACTTACCTAATCACCTAGGAATTGAAAAAATTCAAATATTTCCCACTTTAAGGAAGTGGGAGAGGAGATCCATCCATGTGATCTAAATAGAAAGCATTTTCTCCATCAAAATGCCTGATTTGGAAAGGACCAAGCTAAAGGGAATCAAACTTACCATGGCTTCCTCGAGGTTCATGTATTTTTTCCCACAATAGAACAATGTTTCCCACTTGAAAATATCTAGGTATATCTTTCTTGTCAAATAAATCTTTCACCTTTAGTTGATGAGATGAGATTCTGTCAAAAACTTGTAATCTATCTTCATCCAGCTTCTGGAGATACATGATCCTCTTGTCCAAGGAACTGATAAAGCTTGAATCTTCAATAGCCTTCATCAAGTGCAAGGCTGGTAATTCCACTATTACTGGCAGCTGAGCCTCAACACCATACACCACCTGAAATGGATACATCCCAATTTCTCTTTTTGGGTGTAATCCTATCTTCCCAGAGAGCATCATAGAGCTTATTGTGCCAATTACTTTGAGAATCATTAACAAGATTTTAAAAAATGGTTACCAAATTATTTGTTGATTCTACTTGTCCATTCCCTTGGGGTAGTAGTGTGAATAATGAGAAAAGGAGATTCCATAACCATAATAGAAATCCATCATCTCAGAAGAATAAAAATTGGAAGCATTATCACTTACAATCTCGTTTGGTATCCCAAACCTTATCAAGATGTTATCCTTGATGAAATTACACACCACCTCAGAAGTAGTGCTTTTTACTGGAATGGATTCCACCCACTTTATGAAGTAATGTGTAATATTCGGCACATAAGTATGCCCAGCACAGGAAGGTGGATTAAGAGTTCCAATGAAATCCAATCCTATTGTGAAAAATTCTGACATGCCTCACACTTACCTACCCATTTTGATGCATCTCTAAATAATGTAGGCCAATAGTACCTAGCATGAAGGATCTTATGGGAAATGACAGCAGAAGAAAAATTCCCTCCACATGCATGATCATGAAAAGATAAGAACAAATTCTTTTGTTTCTCTTTGTCTACACATTTCAAGAATCTTCCATCTATGTCTCTCTTTAACAAAGAATTCTCCCATAAGACATACTATACATACCTCAAATTAATGGCTCTCTTTTCCTTGGAACTCAAGTTGTATGGAAACTCTCTATAAGTAAGAAAATGAGTAATATCTACATACCATTCATCTGTTGTATTGAGGAAGAGGACAATAGGAACATCAACTGCTTCTTTGGACAATTATACATTAGCTCCTTCAACAATAAGATCACATAAGCCTTTACCCCTGACTAGCGTAGTTGGCTTGATATCAAGGTCATATTCTTGAAATTTTGCTACCCAATTTCCTCTCTTACTTTCAAAATCCTATTGTGTAAGAATAGATCTGAGTATTAGGTACAAGCACAACAGAGTGAGAATTAAGAATGTAAAAATGAAACTGCTTGATAGCTTTGACCACTGAAAAATCATGTTTCTCCATCATAGTATATTTAAATTCATGAGCTTTGAGAACATAGCTCATGAATACAATTGGAAGCTCATGATCTTCATAATTTCTCTGAGTTGGGACAACAACCAAGGTACTCTCTATAGCTTAGTAGTAGATGATAAAATCCTTGTTGAAAGCAGGACATGCTAAAATAGGAGTCTTAGCAATGAATTTATTGATATATTCAAATGATTCCTTACCTTTGGGAGACCAACCAAAGTTTTTATTTCCTTTCAACATGTGAGAAATTCTCAAAGTTAGTTCTGCAAAATCATAAATGAATCTCCTTATGAAGTTTATCTTACCAAAGAAAGAGTGAACACCCTTCTTGCTTATGGGAAGAGGAATCTACTGGATGGCTTGAAATCTCTCTGGATATATCTTGATTCCTTATTTGGAGACAATATGCCCCAACAAATTACCTTCAGTGACACAAAAGACATATTTCTTAGGATTGAGAGAAACCCCATGTTCTCTGCATTTTTCGAGGACTGTTTCAAGATGCTGAAAGTGATTTTCCCTTGTCTTAGAGAAAACACTCAAATCATCAAGATACACAACAATGCACTTTCCCTTTAGACTCCAAAAATCCAAGTGCATTTCCCTCTATAAGGTGGCACCAACATTGATAAGACCAAAAGGCATTCTCTTGTAAGAAAAGGTAACCCAAGGAGTAGTAAAAGTAGTTTTATGTTGATCTGGGGTATGGACCTTCACTTGATTGTACCCAAAGAATCCATCTAGCATAGACAACATCTCAGAGCCTATGAAAACTTGCAAAAATTGATCCATCATGGGAAGAGGATAATTTTCTTTCAGAGAATCTTAATTCAAATTCTTGAAATCCACACAAATTCGAATCTAACCATTCTTCTTCTTGATAGACACAATGTTGGAAATTCATGTTGAATGGTGTATAGGGAAAATAATATTTGCCTTTAGTAACTTCTAGATTTCTTGAAAAATGGTGACAACAACCTTGGGATTTTACTTCCTTTGTTTCTTCTTGAAAGTTTTGATCCCAAGTTTCAGGGGGATAAAGTGTTGAATCTTCTTTGGTTGAAAATTCTTGGGATCATCATATGAATAAGCAACAACATAAACATACCTTGTTATTAGATTCACTACTTTCTTCTTCTCTTCTGGAGTGGAGAATTTTCCAATGTTCACTATCTTGGGCTCATCAAGAATTCAAATATTAGCCTTTTTCCCATTCAGTAGATTACTGAGCTCCTCAAGAAGATTTAGATTTGATGTACCTATCATGTTTATCAAATAGATCTTCTAAACTTACCAGCCATGTAGGGATCTTGTTACCTTTAAATTTGATGCAACCATCTTGGTCCATCTCTTCTTTGATATCTCCTTCATTAGAGGATACACACTCTCTAGGAAAAGTATCACTTCCTTCAAAATTCAGCTAATCAAAATTATTCTTAGGTTCCAAGAATGAGAGAAAGTGTTGATCATCATTGAAAACTTGCCAATTGCTTGCATTGTATGGTACACTGGGCCTATGAATCATTTTAATGGTGAATTTCTATTGGGAGAAATATGGATGAGGAATCAACAAAGAACTTGAGACAACTAGAGAATCAGATCTAGTGTTCCTTTCTCTTGGCAAAAATTCAATGGAGAAAGCATCAAGAAACTCAATGGAATCCCAGACAATATTTCTATAATGTTTCAATCACATGTTCTTGACTTGGTAAAGATCTCTGACTTGTTTCACAATCATCTCTGCATCTCCATGAACATAAAGGTTCTTCACTCCCATTTATTTTTCCACGTTCAATCCAAGTATGAGTGCCTCATATTCAGTTGTATTATTTGTATTTTCAAAATAGATATTGAAAGAAAAAGGATGAATCTTCCCTTCTGGAGAGGTTAACACCACACCAACCCTAGAACAAGCTGAAGAGAAGCTTCCATCAAAATCTAGATTCCAAATTCCATTAGGATCATGAATCACTCCCTTTGGAAGTTTAGCCTCATCATGTGACATGATCATGTAGTTACCATGCCGTATATCTGCATAGAGTATTTGTGCTTTTGGATCATCAGTTTTTTACACAATGTACTCAGTATGTTTCTCAAGTAGCAACTTCTTCATTTTCTCATTGATAGGGATCAAAGAATGTGAAAAATCCATCTGAATTTCACCTCCTACCTCCTTACATAAATTCCTACTCAGCAACATTCCATATGAGGAAGGAATATCAGCTACCAAAATAGTGGCCAAGACCCTTTTCTCTAGAAAAGTAGCAAAAGCTACTTATGTATCTTTAATTCTCCCAACCAAAGGCAATTTTCTACTCTCCATGGAGTAGTAGGAATCAAAGGCATGTGTTAAAGTTAGGCCTAAAGCATGAGATACTTTTGCAGACATTACATTTTCTGATGCTCCTGAGTCTATAACACAATTACTAAATTTATGGCCAGCTATGAGGAGAGTCACATAGAATAGTTCAACTTTATCATTAGTGGACGTGACTGCAGCCACAAGGCTTGGTTGAGGTGAGGAAGAGGGAGTGGGAAAAATACCTTTAGAGGTATCAGATGAAGCTTTGGATTTGGAATTGACAAAGTTAAAAATTTTAGTAAAGGCTTTTGGATGGGTTTGGTAAAACTCAGCCTCTGAAATTTGGATTTTGGTCTTTTTGAGGTGATCAATAATGTGAAAAGATCCAGAGGTGGATGGGGCATCACTACTAGAAACTTGAGAGAATTTGGTTCTATCAGTCTTAGGATTTTAAGGACAAGGAGTTTTGGAAACATAAGTAGAAGAACGAGGATTAACATTACTCAACTTTTGTGTGGAGGTAGTGGGAATAAGAGCTCCTCTTCTTGCAATCACTAGAATAGTTGTAGGAAAATCCTTAGATTTCTTAGTAGGCTACACCAAATTTTCTTTCTTGTTTTATTTCTCCCAAGTCATAACAACATATGAATCACTATTCATATCTTCTATTCTTTCATCATATTCATATTCGTCATCCATACCTTCAGTGGTAAGGAAATGAACTTGAGATCCACCAAGTCCATCCAATTCTTCATCAGCCTCTTCTTCTGATTCTTCATACAGTTCATTAAAATCCTCATCATCAGGCTCCTCAACTTAACAAGTTGCATTGACTATAACCCTGATGGGTGGGCCTTTAATAGCAAATTTGGTCTGAGAATAAGACAAATGGTTCCTAGGTTGAAAATTCTTCCTTGAGATATCTTGGTAAGGAGCATGTTGAGCCAATTGTTTCTTGATAGCAATGAGGTCATTTGCAAGCTTCTGTAACAACTAATCTGAGTTGGATCTAGGAGAGGAGGAAGAAGAATATTCTTTAGACTTAGAAGGTTATCTTTTCAAATTACCAGACATGATTAAGTCATCCTTAACACTGATAGCCAAATGTTGATCAGCATCCAAAGTTGCAAGGTTAGCTCTCCTTAGTGCATAGCTCACTTCAGGTAACTGAGCATTGAGAAAGAATAATTTTGGGATTTGATCCACTAGACGAGTGTTATGTGGAATTTTATGAATTATATTTTTGAATTTGGACACAAATTATCTCATGGGCTTGAATGGTTCCTTCTTGATATGAGAGATTTGAGCTAACAGAGCATGCACATCTTCAGCAGGTTTGAAAATTTATTAAAACTAAGTTGTCATGGTGGTCCAATAATTAATTGATCCAGCAAGAAGATGATAGAACCAATCAACAACATTTTCTTGTAATGTCTCCACAAAATACTGACAAAGACATCTTCATGTTCAACCCCAAGAATCCCAAATGCAACAATGAAGGATGCAATGTGTTCATCTGGGTGTACTTTCCCATCACCTCTGAACTTCGGAAATTTTTTCCTGTTACCCCTAGGTAACTCATGTAATGGACGAGGAAGAGCAAGAGGCCAAACCTATTGTCCCCATGGCAAAGGTGCTGCCATCTTTGGAAAAATTAACCGAAGGGGAACTGAAACAAAAAAAAGTATCAAAACACAAAGATTAGGGATGAGATGTTCTTGAGGAGTTATATTCTTGGAAGTTTTGTCTTTAACATGAGGTGTGCTTGTTGAATGAGTTCCTCTGTTCCTTTTGGTTGGAAGAGAGAAGTTTTGTTGCTCCAGAAATTGAAAATGGGAATCTTCTACCCATAGAGCTCTCTTCCCACGTGTATATCATAGAGTCACCAGATCAAAAATGATCTTGAAGTTTTTCTTTTAGAAAGGGGTTTGAAAACTAGTTCCCAAGTGGAGTCGCTAAAAACTATTGGGTTTTAAATTTTAATTTTAACAACCATAGTTAGGGGACAACAAGTCCCTCCTCTTTGATGAGATAGGTTCCCTTATTGAAAGCAAGCAACAAAAATTATATACAAATGTACAACTTTCAAAGTGTGGATTCCTAATACTTTGAAACGTTCATATGCCCAAATATCATCAATTTGAAGGAATGAAGGAATAAAGGACATGAGAGAGGAATAAAATATCAATGCTTTCAAGTAATATAGGTAGCAAAGTATAACCTTATGTGTATTGAATAAAAGAGATGTAGAATGGAATCATTCACGTTTATAACAGATATAATTTCACAGACACAAAGTTCTTGAAATCATATTAACCAGAACACAAAGTTTCTTAGTATGCAAAGATGGATGATTCATCAAATCAAACAAGGAAATAAAGAATTGTAGAGGAAGAAGGGGAAAAGACTTCTGTATTGATTATTTTCAAATCTATTACAATCTCAAGAATTCTAGGATCCAACCCTTTATAATCACATGGAGAAACCATTAAATAATCTTCAAGAATGATTACATTCAGTTTCTTGGTTCTTGCAAAAGTGTTAATGGAGGAAAAAAATGATGCTCTGTAATGCAACCATTAAACCTGATTTGTAACTTCAAATATGAGTCATCCACATGGAGGAGATTTGTTGAAGTGGGCATGGGCAATTTTTTTTATATTTTGTGATTTTTTAGATACATGGAACTTTGGAACATCTTGGCCCACCCATCCACTTTTGATATAGGCTTGACATGTGTCTTCATTTGAGTGGCAATGGAGTCATGCTTCACTTTTTCTAATTTTAAATATTTTTAACAAAAGGCTCAAAAAGTCAAAGTTCTCCGATAACACGTCTCTCTGCTTTGATGTTTCAACTTGGGCTAAAGAACCTGGTAGAGTCAGGGATCATTTTTATACTTTGACTCTCTTTTTGGAAATAAAAATTAAATTCCCGAATCACTCTAATGGCTCGCCTTCATGCTTTGAATTTCAATGCGGGCCCAACATTTGACCTTAAATTTCCAAAAGTGCTTTGATGACTCACCTTCCCACTTTCACTATTCAATGCAAGCATCAACATGTGGGTTCACCTAGATGGCAGTAGGATTGCACTTCACTTTATACCTTTACGCCCTTTTGGAAATAAAGGTATAAATACTAAAGTGTCCCGACAACCTGCTGTGGAATTTGAAATGACCACGTGTCATTTTGCGGGCCTTAGGCATTATTTTCACTTTTTACGCCATTTTCCATAATGCCTAAAAACATAGAAATAACCCATCTTTCCGGTACCATTTTTTTAGCCAATCAGGATCCTTCGGGGCCATTGGGCCAATTTGACACTTTTGCTAAAAATCATAAAAAATGACAAGTTTGTAAAAAGAACCCGTCCTGCCACATCCAATTAGATATATCCATGTACCCATGGATGCTAGGGCACAAAATTGATAGGGAAGATACACCTGTCAAATATGAAATGAAGGGAAAATCTTCACCATTCATGGCCAAATCAAATATTTTTTTCCACAATGTAAGGAGGACAAGGCTCGACCCATTCCACAACCATAGAAAAGATTGATAAACTTCGCTCATCCATGAAAGGAGATAGAAAAATGTTTCAAAACGAACAGACTGGGGAATTGTTTTTAAATGGAACAGGTGGGATTAAAATATGAATACCAAGACTTCAAAACACAAATTCCTCCATCCCTCTAGACTTCTCACTTTGTTATAAACACTCTTCAATGGCACCAACTCAAATTTTTTGAAACTGGACTTGGAAAGTGAGGCAAATTTTGAGGGCGACAAAAAATATTTTCTAGGTTTTTAAACAATGCTTATAACCTAATAAATGAAATTAAATACAATTAATCAGCCGGTTGTAGTTAATTACTTGTGCAAGTATGTGAATCTAGATCTAAAACAGCTAAACTAATTTAATCAAAACCCTTAAAACCATACCTCAGAGGTAAAGAACAAATCATAACCCTAGAAGAGCTATTGTTCCCCACTACTTCCTTGGTAATGTCAAAGAGCAAGCTTTCTAATAATTTTATCGATTTGTAATTTCTTAATTAATTGAAATGAATAATTTTTCTACTCTATTTGATATGTATTTGAAATGAATAACTCATAATTGATAACTTGATAAATGAAGCAAACAAACAAATAATTCCAACCTGGATAAGCAAGAGCTTTAGAAAATTTTGTTGTATCTGTATTTGTCCCCTCATTTTATCCCTCTCTTTCTCCATGTGTCCATATGAGTCAAAAGAATTGGGAATGTAAAGGTAACAATAGGAGAAGGTGCTTGAGCAACGATAGTTTTAAGCTAGTCTGGTTGCAATGTAGGTGCAAGAGAGATAACACAAGTGAATAGATCTTGGCTATGTAATTGCCAATAGGATTGTGGCAGCAATACTATGCAAGATACACAAAATTCTCAGGCCCTTTTCTTGAATACAAACATTGTATAAATAAGAATTGGTTGGATTGTGCCTTCATGCAAAAGGAAGCCTTAGAATTCCATATCATTGGGTGAAGAAGTAGTTTAAACAGATTAAATCTATTTAAAAATAGAAGAGGGAGGGAATACCATACAACAAGGTATTTGGTATTTAAAATCATCTAAAATGGGCAATAAATGCATTTTAAAACATAAGTTAAGTGAAGCATCATGTGTGAATTTTACGCATGAAAGGTTATGGAAAAATCACGTAGGACCACCGCCCTGTGTAGGGCGGTGCTCACGGAATTACTGCCCTACATGGTCAGTAGTTTCAAAATAGCTTCCCAGATAAGGCGACGATCGTGGCACTAAAGGCCAAAACATGCATAGAATGAAATGAGAAGCAGGAAGAAAGCATAGAAAAGCTAAGTAAGGATGTCTAGGCTACAAATATACAATGTGAATGGGTTTAGGAACTCGAACACCTTCTAAAAGGACATGAATCATAATTGGGGACTTTTGTAACCATTTTATGACAATGTAGCACATGTAATTTTGGTTGCATACAGAAAGCTATGGGAAATATATTGATTACTTAATGAATTCCATAAATAATTGATTATTACCCTTCTTACTGCCATTATAATATGGTGAGGATGGAGTTCAATCTAGTAGACAGGCATGACTTAGAGTCTACACTTTCATAATACAATTATCTTATTACAAGGAAGATTTTGTCATTTAGAGACTAAGTCAAGTTATATATTTAATGACAAGGTCTATACTAACTTACTAGTTACTATCATACATAGTGTCTTAATCTCGTAGTGTCACTTTATGACTTTTATTTTTAGGACTAGGTTTATTTTAACCATATCATTTTAATTTGATAACAATTCAATCTATTTAGATTGTATCGTAGTTCCACCATATCATTAACTATCGTTAAGTACCTCTTTAAGGAAGATATATAATATTTTTAAGTAATAAGAAAAAATTTAGATTGACGATATTCGTAAATGAATCATTCACATTTTATATTACTATGTTACTTATAGTATAGTACTTATGCATTTATGACATATTTATGTCGTTAAATAAGTTATTTTTCGTAAAGGTACAACTATCATCAAGGTACTTTAAGAGTTGTATTACGTAATGAATTAATTATTTAATTAATCACTTTATATTTGAATTAATGGAAATATCATTATTTCATAACTCTGCATCACTGTCCATAACTTCGTTAATTACTTAACTCATTAAATTTAAACATATTTATGACGGTGTCATTGATATAGTTGTAATAATTTTCATTCAATAATTTAGGATAGTAATTGCCATAAAGTACAATCATACAAATCAAGTAAACTTTTTATTATCATTTTCAAAGTACACACCACTTTTAAAAACACCGTAAATCATGATTAAAACTCATAAGAGGTATTCAAATAGTAAATGTATTTATTGGAACTCATTAAGGATAAATTGTTGTATATAGGATATTACAATAATTTCAATTTAGTACAATTAGGACTAAGGCCTTATGAAATTCTGTGAAGTCATGTTTTCTTTTCAATAAATCAAAAATCCAAAATCTGGATGTTAAAACTTAATCAATATTTAAAATCAAATAAACAAAATTGTCACATGACAATCATGCGTGGAATAAATCCAATTAGAACTTTGCAATAATCATTCCATCCTAAAATATGTAGGATAAAATAAGATAATATACATGGTTAGTTGATCGAACTGGCATGGATTACACGTCTCTATCAAATTGTTTCATTAAAAAAAAAAAAAAACCAAGGTCTTATTTAAAATATACATTAAACAAAACAAGTTTCCATTGTCATATCAAGTGAACATATCATTTATGATGAAGTGATCTTATAATGTAGAATATGTTCCATCAGAACAACCAACATCCAACTAGGAAGATCATTATGCCATTCCCTAATTAATTCGAGTTTAAAATTTTGACATATCAACATCCATAAACAACACTCAGAATTATAATACTATCTTAATACTCAATTTTTACTCAGACTACATTCTTATCTCTTTGAGCTTGTTTATCTTAACTTAGAATTTCGAATAAGATAACAAGTTTCTATTTCAAGATAACTAATTTAAATTTCCCAATCATCACTTAAATGGAGAAGTGATACAATCCTCTTTTAATATTCTACAGATAACAATGTCATGGAATAATCCTTAACTTAAATGATAATTAAGACAATGCATCATCAAAAGTTAACTTCAACAAGCATTATATTTCTTTTCCCCAACACAATGAAAAAAATAATGGCAAGAGTATCATCGTGTCAAGCCATATTTCCAACTCATTGTAGTTTAAGATATAGTTAAAAGCATAACAAGAAACAAAATTCATGCATACAATCTTTCCACAACCTAAGTAATTTAGTAAACCACTTATTCAATAGGCTCTCATCAATTATATTGATGGGTTTAAAAAGGCCCAAATTTAACTAAAGTAAATACAAGTTATAGTGGATAGTGCTCTTAATTACAAAAAAACCATTAAAGTTATTATGTTAACAACAATGTAATGTCACGTATGCAGACAATAATAAAAAGCATGTATTCACATTTTAACAATATGGGATGGGAAACAACATCTTGTAAACCTTTTGACATGGTTTTTAGAATTTTTTTTTTTTTTACTAAATTCCTTTACCATGCATGCCCAGAAAAATGGTTATCCAAAACAAGTTTACCTTACACAATCAAGGTGTCTTCTTTTTTAAAATAACGAGTCTACAACAAATGTCAAATGAATAGGGTTTGATTCAAACCCATTATATTTCATTGCACAATGAATTTAATGACATAGAGTTTAAAAGAAATTATAATATCTTATTCCTTCACACCCAAAAATAGTTTGAATAAAAAAATAAAACCCAAATTCAAGTCAATGGAATAACTCATACCCATAACATATTTTCATGAATATGGGTTTTAAATCAAACAAACACAATCATCTATTCCAAGCCCAAAATCCATCAACAAATTATCCCTCATTTGTGAGTTTATTCAAAGCACGTAGAAATTATTCTATGTATTTAAAAATAATACAGTAATGAAAACCAAAAAAACATCATATAATAAAACATATAAATTGTTTAACAATTTTAAAATTAAATAACCAAATATAGTCAAGAATAATCCATACCTGGAGTGGTATATTTTATTGCAAATTTGTTTACTACTTTATTTTCTAAATCTTCATGTAGTTGAAAAATTAAATCGACCTAGATTTCTAAAATATCCCACCCAAGAAACCATATAAAATAGTCCTCATATATAACTAGATCCACCATTAATAACTTCCGTATAGATCTCAACAAGAATAGTTTGAAAGTATCATGCATAGATCTTAAAATGGATGAAGTTTGAATGGTGAAGAAAAGGTTCAAGATAACCAAAGGAAACAATAAAAATAAAACCTATAATTCATGTAAGGTAACTTCCCCTGGAAGCTTCTATAGAAACATTAAATGATCTTTAAGGTTTGCAGGTGCCACGTAGTGGCCGGTCCACTTACCACCGCCATCCAAATTCCATCCAAAATATCTTCAAGATGATAAACAAGTGGTCAAATACAATAAAAAACCTTAAGTCTTCTAAATGGGTGGATCAACGACCAAATTAATCATTAAAAAATCAAATACAATTGAGTATGGTCAACAACCGTATTACTAACAAACAATTAAATGTCATTCACCATAGTAGTTGACTATTAAACAATCTAATGCCAATCAATATGGTCTTAGACCATGAATCATAACTATAATACTTAACTCTTTTTACCATGGACAAAGACCTTTGAAACAACTAAAACAATAATCTAATTGTTTCCTTGAGGTATTAGACCAACACAACCAATCAAAAAAAATAATCACTTAGCATGGAGCTACAATCGGTCAAAGACAATATCAAACCAAACAAGTTTCAATCAAATGCATGGTGTGATCAATCTGATCATGAATATAACATTATATGTGCTATGGTCAAATCCCATTAGAACAGTCTAAAAATATACCAAGTATGTGATTGAAGACCAAAAAAAATTTGTATAATTTTTCCTCGTAATACTTTTCCATAGTCCATGTCTTATAAGAAATATATTTACATTACTTACAAAACAATCGTTAAGTCAACCTCATAACAATTACCTTGACAATCTCAAATTTTATCTATTTTTTACAGAGGACCATATTAATGATTTACACTCTACGACCACCATATCAACAAAAGAAGGTTAATATCGTTTAATAATCATAATTATTTCTCATTACCTAAAGAATATAATATAACCATGTATATATTTACCAACATGAGCAACAATTAACCAAACTAAGTAAAATATACTAGAATCACAATAACATATGAATCAAAAAAATTATATGCCAATGTATTGAAATCATCACACACAACAAGGTAAAGTAAACTCATACAAATAAGAAAATAAAAAATAAGTTATATATGTCAAGTACTCCAGGAATGATTGGGGATAAGCATTGTTATGCAGTTAGGCTTGAAATTATGCATAAGTATGTATATCCTTTTCAGGTTATATGTATGTATGTTTAGTTGCAACCTCAGCTAAATAATAGTACCTATCCCCTTACCATCGTAACCCACTTCACATACTACAACTTAATCTTATGAGAAAAAAGAATGAAATCACTGGATGTGACATACTTCCCCCCTTAATGAATCACCATCCTGGTGATTTTACTCATTAAAAACAACAAAATAAACCACACATAGATTTATATCATACATCTAAGTAAAATAGTTAATCATTTCCATCTAAAACTTGAAATTTTTTCAGATGTTAGTTTATCTACAATTATATTTATTGGTTGTAAGAACCTTTAAATCATTCAATTTTTACCAAACAGTCAGAATTATGACAGAATTTTTTTATTTCATCATCTAAAATATAAATAATATCAACTATATCATAATAAATTGAAAAATTCTTGTCTTTATTACTGAAACAAATAAGGAAACATAATTTTTATTTCCTCTAGATTCTCCCAGGTTGCACTTTCTTCTAAATATTGGTCCTAGTGGACCTTGCATTGTGTGTTTTCTTTTTAGGTGCAACCTATGAGTTTCAAACACTCTGATAGGTTCAACCAACACAATTCCTAGATATTAAACCTATAAAGATTTCCAATTAAGTACATGCATTACATATGAAACATGTTTCTTAAACAAGGAAACATGAAAAACATCATGCATCTTGGACAATTTGGGAGGTAACACCAAATGATATGCTATCATACTTATGATTTATAGAATTTTAAATGGTCCAAAATATCTTGGTGATAGCTTGGAATACTTTCCAAATGTTATTGAACTCTTTTTGGGCTTAACCCTTAAGAAAAATTTATCTCCAAGATCAAATTTTATGTTTATTCGTTTCATATCGGCATAACTCTTCTTCTTATCAACAACTTCTTTAAATCACTCATGAATGATCTTCACTTGATTTTCCATTTCTGTTAACATTTCAGGGCCCAATAACACTCTATCTTCTCTACTATCCTAACTGATGGGGCTTCTACACTTTATCCCATACAACGCTTGAAATGGTGAAATTTTTAGCAATGTATGAAAAGTGTTGTTATAGAAAAATTCCACCAATGGAAGATATTCTTCCCACCTATATTGCTGATCCATACAATAAATCTTGAGCATATCTTCCATTACTTGGTTTACTCATTTAGTTTGACCATCAGTTTCTGGTGAACTAAGAATTAGTTTTATTCCCAAGGATGAATTTAAAGTTTTTTAGAATCTAGATGTCATCCTTTGATCCCTATCTGCAAATTATTAAATCCGAAACTCCGTGAAATCTGATTTTTTTTGCATAAATCATTTTTCAAGCATGGGTGAATCATCTTTTAGATTTCCGGTATAAATTGAGATACATTTATTAACTTGTTAACAACCACAAGAATCATGTCATGTTTATTGTTTGACATTAGCATCCCCTAAATACAATCAATGCTAATAGCTTTCCATTATTAATGTGGAATGTTGTGAGGATACAACAAGATAACATGATGTATGTGCTCTTATTTTATGTGCTGCCATTCAAGAGAATGAGAAACATATTTTTTCATGTCTTTTTTCATTACCTACTAGAAGTATTTTTGTTTTACATTAAAAAACATCTTTATCACTCCTAGATGCCTCGAGTAAGGAGCATCATGGAATTATTTTATGAATTTTATCCTTAATTAATTTAATGAAGGTACATAGACTCTACCTTTGTATTTAAAGATTCCTTCATTATAAAATATAACTTGTTTATACCTTTTATCATTAGGATATACTGTTAATGTGGCCTTAACATGCTAATAGTATGAATCGATTAATTTTTGTTTCTTTACCTCATCCTTGAATTGAGTCCTAAGGATTACAATCGTGGAAACATCATTTTGAAAACTTAGTGCATCTGTCACTCTATTCTCTTTTCCTTTTATGTAACTTATCTCAAAATCATACTGTAATAAGAATTCAATCCACCTACTCTATCTTGAGTTCAAGTTGAACTGCGTGTTGATATACTTCAACCCCAAGTGATATGTTTTCAATTTGAAAGGATTTCCTAATAGGTAATGTCTCCAAAATTATAATACATGTAATGTGGCAATGATCTCTAAATTTTGGGGAGCATAGTTTAGATTATGAAACTTTAATTTTCTACTCTCGTAAGAAATTACATGGTCATTTTGGATAAGTATTCCACCCAAACCTTAATTAGAGGCATCTGTTACCACGATGAAGTTTTCATTGGGATCTAAAACCTTCAAAATAGGTCCTGTATTTAATTTCTATTTCAGAAAATTAAATATATTCTCGTATTTATCAGACCAAAAAAAATTATTATCCTTTTTATACACTGAAGTTATTAGAGAAATAACTCTTGAGAAGTCTTTTACAAATTTTCTATAGTAACCAGCCAGCCCCATGAAGCTTCTAACTTCATGAATGTTATTTAGAGCTGGCCATTCTATTATAGCCTTGATTTTATATGGATATATAGACATTCATTCTTTATTTATGATATGACTGAGTAATTGCACCTCATTTTGATAGAAGGATCACTTAGAAAAGTTTCCATATAATTTCCTCTTTCTAAGTATGTCTAGCACTATTCTCAAGTGCTAATTATGTACTTCCATATTTTTGAAATAAATTAGAATGTAATCCAAGAAAAATAACAAAAAATTGTATAAGTATTCTTGAAAAAATTTATTCATCAATGTCATGAATGCAACAGGTTCATTCATGACTCCAAATGGTAATACTATGAACTCATAGTGACCATACCTTGTTTTAAAGGAAGGTTTTTGTATTTCTTCATATTTTATTCTAAATTGATGGAAAATTGATCTTAAATTGATCTTGGAATAGACTAATGCATGTCGAATATCATCAAAGAGATCATCTATCCTTGGAAAAGGATAGATATTTTTTATTATGGTTTTGTTGAGCATGCGGTAGTCAATGCGTAACATTAACGTGTCATCTTTCTTTTTGACAAAAATGACCAGTGCTCCCCAAGGAGACATGTTTAGTCTTATCAATCCTTTAGATAAAAACTCATGAAGTTGTGCCTTAAGTTATACTAGTTCAGTTGTAGTCATTTGGTAAGGATCCTTAGAAATAGGTTATGTTCTAGGATTGATATCTATTGTGAAATCAAATTCACATCTCAAATGAAGTCTAGGTAATTCCTCCATAAATACATCTCTACACTCTTGTAGAAGTGGATAATATTTCAAGGAATTATTACCTTCCTCACTTAAATATAATATTTTCATTGCGTAAAGCATCTAGCCTTTGTTATTATCCTTTTTGAGCTACATTGAAGAAATATGTCTTACTTCAATGTCTCTTTTTATGCCTTGTATGACTACTGTTTACTGCAGGTCATCCAACAATTTTATTTGATTTTCAAAATAGTTTTGCAGGTCCTCTAAGGTTATATACCTCATAACAACCTTTAAAATTTCATCCCACATTTCAAGTAAATAAGTTCTGGCAAGTGAACCATTTTTGAGCAGGAAAGCGATGAGCGAGAAAGAAGGATCTCCAAAACTAGTTTAGTGGGAAAGTGATGGAAGGGAAATACCACCAAGACTAGAGGATCATGTGGAAAATGTAGAAGAAGGTCAGATCAATGAACATGCAGGACTATTGGAAAGGAGACACCTAGCTAACCCTATGGATACTTGGTTGAATAAAGTTAGAAACGGTGGATATGTTCCGAAAATCCAAAATTTCTTCATCTAAGTGGTTAAAGAGGATTTAGGAACTGTTCTTGAAATACCAAATTCTCTACTTAAATCCACAATGGATAACCTAAACCAAGCCTTGGTAGGTGTTGGTCGTCAAATAGGACTTTTAAGAAGAGCAACAGTCAGGGGACAAGAAGTCCCTCCTCTTTAATGGGAGAGGTTCCCTTATTCAGAAACGAACTTATTTACAAATATACAAAACATGGTTTTATGGTTGAACTTGGATATTACGAAAGTGTTTTCCACAAGGATCATCAGTTACAAAAGGACTGAGGAAAGGGAATACGAGGATGAGAAAAAGAGCAACATGCAGAATTATAGATAGCAAAATAATCCTTTATGTATACGAAGTTGCAGTGAATTTAAAACAAGATAGTTTGCATTGAATGAACAAGATGAGATTACCAGACACAAAGTTCTGTAAATAACCTTCTTCAGATTCATTAATCAAGGACACAAAGTTCCTTCTTGGTTATACAAGATCACTATACTCGCAATATTTGAAAATATGCAACCAGTGAGACTAACGAACTAGAAACAAATGATCTTCACGAAATTAAATGAAAACACAGAGATAACAGAGATTAGATAGACAATGAACGGAAAGCCCTTTTGTATTGATTTCTTTATGATCTATTTACACTTTTCAGCAAATATGCCAAGTTCTTCCTCCTTGAGAATGGCGTAAAGAAGGCCATTATATAGCTTACAAATCAGTTACTTTTTGTAACCATTTCTTTTAACCAACAATAGTTAAGGACTTCCAATCGTAATACCTCAACCTTTTACAAAGAAAACGGAAAAGAAAGGGAAGAAGAGAAAAGAAAGGGGAAGAAGACAGGTGGCCGATCACTGAGAGGGACCCACTGAATTCAGAATCCGCTGTCTGAATCTCTTCAACGCCTCAGCTATGTCTCTGCCACGGGGGACTGACGTGTTGGCTGCAGACTGAGTCTAAAATCCTAGACACTTTTCCATCTCTTTATCAAACTCGACATGAGTATGATAATCTTTATTTGCTTCTTCAATGGAAGATTGAAGAGATCAGATCTCCTTCATTTTTTCTTTGGAGATGGAGTTTTCCTTGAATAAATTGTCTTTTACAAAAGTTATGAACTGAGCTTTGATCTCTTGTAAGGAAAGGGAAGCACCTGAAATTTCATCTTGAAGATGACAGTGTATATCTTTGAAAGCCGAGACCACCAGTGTCTTGAAAGCTTCGCCCTTCTGCTAGCTGTTCTTCATTTCTGCCAAAGCCTCCTCCAAGACTCTGATCTTCCAATCCACACTGTAGACCCAGGACTTTGACAGATTGTCCTTTGCATCATCAAAAACTTTATTCGCCAGCAAAATGTTCTCGTCTGTCTGTCCCATAAGGCGAAGGTCTACTATGCAACTGCTCTAGATTTTGAGCTCTTTATCCATGGTATTGATAGTGGAGGAGAGCTTTCAGTTGCACAATGCTCACCTTTTCGTGGAGTTTGAAAGCTTCGCCGATGAAGTTTAACCCAGCAACAAGCATGTCATCCACCATGGCTTCAATAGCTCTGCCATAGACAGAATACTTGTGCATATCTTTAATACTCTACACTTCATCTTGGCTTAGGATTACAGGAGGTGGGAGAGCAGTCAAGGGGGTAGGGTCCAAAACTTTGTCCTTAGACAAAAGGGACTTGATGACACCTGTGAGAACTTGGGCTTGTTCTTCCAACTGTTCAATAGTTTACTGGCCCTTTTCTACCCTCCCAATGACTCTTTTGAATGTTTCCTGGAGGTTGTGAATTTCACCTTCAGGGGTAGACTCTCCCATTGGGATTCTCGAGAGCTCTAAGTCAGATGCCTGCAAGTCCTGCTCTGATTTATCTGTTGTAGGCTTGGCAATCTCTAGGAATTGCTGACCTTGAGCATCAAACACTATTCTGGAGGTGACTTTGGCTTTCTTGGCACGAGAAGGAGTGGTGCCCAACAAGGCTGTGACAACATCAAAATTTGATCCCGAGCTTTGAGAGGAGAATTTCCTCTTCCTTTTGTCGACCAAAGGTTGTACCCATGTGAAAGAGGAAGAGGAATCAGCGGGAGGGGCAAGGGGACCAAGAGACAGGGAGCTCATGACGCTCAAGGTCTGTGCAGCTGTTGACTCGAGTTGAGATGTGAGCGGGGTACTGAAGGTAATTGTGGTAGAAGAATCAATAGCACCTGGAAGCTCAGTGCTTTGGACTTCTTTATCTTTATCAGCTGGGTCTTCAGGAGCATTTGCAGGGGTTGGCATTTTGCTTTCTTCACTTTCACTAAGAACAATGATGTTCTCTGGCCCTATAGGCAAATTTTCCTATTTTTCCTGGAGATCTTCTTCCACAGGTTCTTTCTTTACTTCTTTAAGTTTCTTCTTATATACCTGGGTGGATGAGGAAGGAGTAGATTCTGCAGGTCCCTGAGTTGATGAGGTAGGAGGGGTCTTCACTGGTGTCTCAGACCTTGGAATAGATGCTTCTCTTCTCGGTGTTGAAGTGTCCTTAGAAGAGGATTCTCCTGAATGCCTCTTGAACTCTCGAATTCTCCTGTCAAACCAGACCCTAGTCCTGACTAAAACTGGAGCAAGGATCTCAGCCAGGTCGTCCCTCTCTTTCCTGTTCCAATCCACATCCTCTAAAGGAGTGTGCTTAACCACATTTTCATACTCATACGAGTATAGATCAGAGTTGTCATCCTTTAGCCCTTCAGGAACTTGATATAGGCCGAGTTCTTCAATTAATTGCAAGGAGAATCTGCCATAGTTCCTCCTTCTAGCCTCAAAATCATCAGTACAATCAGCCCAATAGTCTTCTGTATTAGCTCTGTGATAATATACTATTTTGATGTTCTGCTCAATGAACCTCTTCAAGTCGAAGTAGGTCCTTGGCTTGAAGAAGTGAACCGTGATAGGAACCAGGGCTCTTTCTACATTCTGTGTATCTAGGGCTGTTTTGTAGGTATAATTTCCCAATGAGATGGGAAAGTGTAAACCAATGATCCTCTTATCCCTGTAGGTTCTGTGCAATTTGTCCAATTGCCTGCATATTTCTATCAAGGCCATCCTATCATTACAGAACATGGGCAGTCTTAGAGGGGTGCCCTCATAACCAGCAAGCCTGATATAAGAGAATTTCCTGAACTAGATGAAGTAAGCACCGTAGTGCGATATCAGAGTCATAGCTTCATCAGAGAATCTCCTGGCAGTATCACCTTCGAGCAGCCTAACCACGTACATGGTGAAAGCGTCGTTGACCCTTCTGAAGTTACGATTGCTGGTCTCCAGGGTGAACTGCGCGCAGTATGCATATATTGGATCATCTTTATGTTCATCTATGTAAGAGAAACCAAACCACTACCTTGATGCTGCCAGAGTGTACATCAGGTACGAAGTCATATAGAACTTCTTTGTTTGCTGCACGTTGGACAGCTACTTTGACAAATTCATGCTAATGATCTCCACCCAGTTGATATTCTGTGTTCCCTCACATACCATGTTGATGAGCGGGCACATCCAGAAATGGAACTCATTGGTGGAGGGCAAGCCCATAACCCGAGCCAACAGAATTATGAAATCAGACAACTCTTCATTAAAATCTACCCGCAAGAGGGTTTTGGTCAGACGAGAAGTTCCTTTCTTAGGGTTCTTCAGCCAGGACTTCGCAACCCATGCTTTGTATTTGTCGATGTCCTGATTGAACAGGGCCTGTGCTTGATCCTGGGAAACGACTATGGCATTATCCGTCTCTGGGATCCTCAGAGTAGTGCTAATGGTGGCAGCATCTAGTTTGGCAATAAGTTCCCCGTGTATATTGGTCAATTCGCTCGAGGCGGGGTCGAAGTGAGCTCCGCATGAAAGCACAGTATCAGCACACTACACCGAGATCGGGAAACTGCCAGCAAAGGCCAAACCGCTGTCGTGAATCATTGGTGCCATTGGAGTAGGGTTTGTATCTGTAACCCTTGCCCAAAAATCACCGAAGTCGAGATGTCGAGCTTCACTATCTCCAATGTTGAGAATGGCAGACTCTAGTGGTGAAACTTGCTCCTGTCCCTGGAATTTGATCTTCATATTGATAGTAGTTGAGAGAGAATTGCAATCTAGACTTGGGAAGGAATTGTGTAAGAAATTAGTTTGCAGGGGTTCGAACAAGCAAGCATTGTGAAAAATGTAAAATGGGGTCTGCTAGTTATATAACCATTTTGGAGAGAGAAAGGAAATCAATGCACATTAAATTCATATATACCAATTTGAAAAGCAACATATTCGGGTAGAGCGGGAAAAACTAAGTATGAATGGCATTTGGTTCGCTTGGGACATGTGAGACGTGAATGCACGAAACACGTGGCTCGGCCAATTCGGGCGAAGCAGGGAGAATACGCACAAATGCGTTTTGGGACATTTGGGATGAAAACGCGCGAAGTACGCGGTTCGGGCATTTCGGCCGAAAATGAGACAGAGCGCACTTTTGAAATTGGGACATTTGGGACAAGAACGCGCAAAGTACATGGTTCAGGTGTTTCAGGCGAACTTGGAAGGACTTGCACTTTTTTACTTGGGACATTTGGGTCAAAAAGTTCCGAAGTACGCAACTTGGTCAATTCAGGCGAAAACGTGACAAAAGGTCCGGAAGTGTTTGGGACATTTGGGACAGAAATGCGTGAAGTACGCGAGAAACACACAAAATGACCCAGGAATGCAGATCTGTTACAATTTCTTGACTTCTAACATTTTCAAAGACGATAGAGAAGACATTCAAAACTCAAAATTTTGAAAATTTTCTTTAAGTGCGGGGAAAATTTTGAGTGGACAACAGCTGGCTCCTTCTGGGGATGACTTGGCATAAATTCAAGGAATGAGGCAAGGCAATAACTTAGAAAAATTTAGGGAAGTAGACCAGTACCTTGACCATTGGGCAACAGAGTCAAAAAGAACACCAATACAGAGGGCAACACACCAAAACAACAAAAGGAAAACACACCAAAAGCAGAGAAGCAAAAACACTGTACAGAATATACAAAGGACTCCCTAGTCACCTAGGACTTGAACAACTTGAGATACTACCCACTATAAGGAAGTGGGAGGGGAGAACCATCCATGTAATCAAGATAGAAAGAATTCTTACCAGTAAAGTGTCTGATCTTGAAAGGCCCGAGCCAAAGGGAATCAAACTTTCCATGGCTGCCACGAGGTTCATGTCTTTTATCCCATAGCAACACAGTGTCTCTGAATTGGAAATCTCTGAACCTAGGTTTCTTGTCAAACAGGACCTTTACCTTCTGCTGGTGAACAGATATCCTATCAACAACCATCAATCTGTCCTCATTCAGTTTGTGCAGGTACATAATTCTCTTATCCAGAGCATTGCTGAAACTAGTATCCTCAATGGCCTTCATTAGGTGCAAAGCTGGCAGTTCCACTGTCACTGGTAATTGAGCTTCTACTCCATACACCACTTGAAAAGGAGACATTCCAATAGCTCTCTTTGGTGTAATCATGTCTGCCCAAAGAGCATCATAGAGCTTCTTGTGCCAGTTTCGTTGAGACTCATTGACCAACTTCCTTATGATAGTCACCAGATTTTTGTTAGTGGATTCTGCTTGCCATTGCCCTGAGGGTAGTAATCTGAAGAGTGAGCCAAAGAAATACCATACCCATAGTAGAAATCCATTATCTCAGCTGAAGAGAAATTCGAAGCATTATCTGTTACAATCTTATTAGGTACACCATACCTTACCAAGATGTTCTCTTTAATGAAGCTGCATACCACTTCAGAAGTAGTGCTCTTGACTGGAATAGCTTCCACCCATTTGGTGAAGTAGTCAGTGGTAGTTAGCACATGAGTGTGACCGGCACTAGAAGTAGGATTAAGTGTACCAATGAAGTCCAAACCCCACTGTTGAAATGGTTCCTCAATCACAACTGGCTTGAGAGGCAACGACGCCAGTTTAGGTCTTCCCACAAAAGTCTGACAAGCCTCACATTTATCCACCCACTTGGATGCATCTCTAAACAAGGAAGGCCAGTAGTATCCTCCACGGAGTATTTTATGAGCTGTAACCATTGATGAGAAGTTCCCTCCACACGCATGATCATGAAAAGCTGAGAGCAACTTTCTCTGTTGTTTCTTGTCCACACACTTCAGAAATCTCCCATCTATTCCTCGCTTGAACAGGGCGTTTTCCCACAACACATATTACACTGACCTCAATTTAACAGTCCTCTTTTCTTTGGCAGTTAAATGAGAGGGGCATTCCCCATAGGTGAGAAAATGGGTGATGTCAGCATACCATTCATCAACTGAACTAAGGAACAGAATAGTAGGAAGGTCAACTTTCTCCTCTAGCAACTCATGTTTGGCTCCTTCAGAAATGAGCTCACAAAGGCCTTTTCCACGAACCAGCTTGGTTGGTTTGATGTCAATGTCATACTCTTGGACCTTAGCTACCCAGTTCCCTCTCTTGGATCCAAATTCTTGTTGTGTGAGAATCGACTTAATAGTTGTATCTGGAACCAGCACCATGGAGTGAGAGTTGAGGATATAAAAACGAAATTGCTTCACAGCTTTGACCACTACAAAAGCATGCTTCTCCATCATGGTGTATTTCAACTCATGATCCTTCAGAATATAGCTCATGAACACAATTGGGAGTTCATGCTCATTAGAGTCTTCTTGAGTTAAGACAACAGCCAGGGTATTATCTGTAGCATAGCAATAGATGATGAAATCTTTGCTGAAATCAGGACAGGCCAAAACTGGAGTTTTAGCGATAGCTCTCTTGATACCCTCAAATGATTCCTTTCCTCCAGAAGACCAACCAAATGTTTGCTTCCCTTTCATCATTTGAGAAATATTCAAAGTTAACTCTGCAAAATCAGGGATGAACCTTCTTAAAAAATTGATCTTACTGAAGGAGTGCAAACCCTTTTTACTGTTTGGGAGAGGAATTTGCTGGATAGCTTGTACTCATTCAGGGTCAATCTTAATACCATCCTTGGAGACAATGTGTCCTAATAGTTTTCCCTCTGTGACACAGAAAACAGATTTTTTAGGATTCAGAGAAATTCCATGTTCTCTGCATCTTAGCAGAACTGTCTCTAGGTGATCAAAATGATCCGCTCTTATCTTGGAAAACACTGTCAGGTCATCAAGATATATGACAATACACTTCCCTTTCAAGATTCCAAAAGCCAGATCCATAGCTCTCTCGAAAGTGGCACCAGCATTAATAAGCCCAAAAGTCATTCTCTTGTAGGCAAAGGTACCCCAAGGAGTAGTGAAGGCTGTCTTGTGTTGATCCACAGTATCAACCTCTACCTGATTATATCCAGAAAATCCATCAAGCATAGATAACATTTTAGATCCTGTTACTGCTTGCAATACTTGATCCATCATAGGCAAAGGATAATTATCTTTCAGAGAACCCTGATTCAGGTTCCTAAAATCAACACAGATGCGGATCTCACCATTCTTCTTTCTAACAGGCACAATGTTTGCAATCCATGTTGAATGGTGAATGGGAAAGATGATTTTAGCCTTCAACAATTTCTGAATCTCCTGAAATATGGTGTCAGCTATTTTGGGGTTGTATTGCCTCTGTTTCTGCTTGAAAGGCTTAATTCCTAGTTTAAGAGGAATAGAATGCTGCATATCTTTTGGCTTGAAGGCTTTCAGATCCTCATAAGAATATGCAAGAACATCCTTATACCTCCTTAGAAGATCAATTGCTTTTCTCCTCTCATCTGCTATGCAACATTTTCCAATATTCACGAGCTTGGGGTCAGTAGAACTTCCAATATTGATTTTGTCATGTTCAGTTGATTGTTGAGGCCCAGAGGAAGCTCTAGATTTCACATACTTGTCATGTTTATCAAATAATTCCTCCAAACTCACCAAACCTTTAGGAATCTTGTTTTCATTGAGTTTAATGCACCCTTCCTTATCTGTTTCTTCTCCTTGGGTGACAGCTTGGTCAAAGGGCACACTTTCACAAGGCAGGTTGTCACTTCCCTCAAAATACAGTTGTTCAAAATTATCCTTGAGTTCCAGGAAGGAAAGAAAATGTTGATCATCATTGAAAACTTGCCAGTTATTGGTATTGTCAGGTACACTAGGCCGATGGACCATTTCAATGGTGAATTTTTCCTGAGAGAAATCAGGATGAGGAATCAGCAGTGACCCTGAGACAGCTAGTGAATTAGCCCTGTTGTTCTTTTCCCTAGGTATTGCTTCAATAGAGAAAGCATCAAGGAATTCAATGGAATCCCAAACCTGATTCCGGTAATGTTTCAGCCTCCCATTTTTTACCTGGAAACGGCTTCTGACTTGCTTTACAATCAGCTCTGCATCACCACGAGCCAGGAGATTCTTTACACCTTGTTCTTTGGCCACTTGCAATCCGAGAATAAGAGCCTCGTATTCTACTGTGTTATTAGTATTCTCGAACTGTAACTTGAATGAAAAGGGGTGTAGACTTCCTTCAGGTGACACTAGCAGGACACCAGCTCCAGAACCAGCTGAGGAACAACTTCCATCAAATTCTAAAATCCAAACATCATTAGGATCTTTAGGTGATGCTTTGGGGGGTTGGATTTCATCAGGGGACATAATCATGTAATTGCCATGACCCATATCCTCATAGAGTATTTGTGCTTTAGGGTCATCCATTTTCTGCACAATATACTCAGATTGTTTCTCAGGCAGCAGCTTCTTCATTTGTCCATTAACCGGTCCAAGGGCGTGTGACCAATCCATTTGAATTTCTCCACCCACATCTTTACAAAAGTTCCTACTTAGCAACATTCCATATGAAGGAGGGATGTCTGCTACTAGGATGGTAGCCAAAACTTTCTTCTCAGTCAAAGCAGCAAAAGCCACTTGTGCATCTTTAATCCTTCCAACCAGGGGCACTTCTTTACTCTCCATAGAGTAGCAAGATCCATAAGTGCATGTGAGGGTCAAGCCCAAGGCATGAGCTACTTTAGCTGGCATGACATTGTATGAGGCTCCTAAATCTATGACACAATTACTGAGCCTATGGTTAGCTATGAGAAGTGTTACATAAAATGGTTTAATTTTGTCACCAGGCGAGGTGACAGCAGCTACCAGACTGGGCTGTGGTGTAGAAGGAGGAGTGGGTAAAAGACCTTTAGAGGTGGTCTTGGAATGGGAATTAACAAACTGAATCATCTTGGCAAAAGCTTTGGGATGGGTCTGATAGTACTTAGCTTTTGAGATTTGGACCTTGGTCTTCTTTAGGTGATCAACAATATCAAAATACCCAGAAGTGGACAAGCCATCATCATTTGAAATTCTAGGCTTATCAACTTTAGGAGAAAAAGAAAAAGCAACTTTGGTAGCAGGATTGATAGGACTCACCTTTGGTGTAGACGAAGTAGGGATAGGAGATCCTCTTTTTGCAATCACGGGAATAGTTGTTGACTGCTCCTTGGATTTCTTGATAGGCTATGTCACTTTCTCCCTCTGACGTGTCTGCTCTCGAGTCATGACAGCAAATGATTCGCTATTCATGTCTGCTACCACTTCATCATAATCATCTCCATCATCAATACCGTCGGTGGTAAAGAAATTAACTCGAGATCCCTCAAGTTCTTCTGCCTCATCATCAAATTCCTCCACAAACTCCTCGCAAGCTTCATTATCCCCATCATCATCCGGCTCTTCAACTTCACAAGTTGCATTCACAGGAACCTTAACAGGAGGTCCTTCAAGTGCTAGTCTTGTTTGAGAAGCGGGCAAACGATTCCTGGGCTGGAAATTTCTTCTTGGAACATCTGCATAAGGGGCATGCTGAGCCAATTGTTTCTTTATAGCAATAAGATCATTCACTAGTTTCTGAACTAATGGATCAGTGTTAGGTCCAGGGGTGGAAGATGAAGAAGCAGCATATTTAGATTTGGGAGGGTCTCTTCTCAACTTCCCTGACATGATCAAGTCATCTTCGACACTAACAGCCAGTTCTTGATCTAGAGCTAACGTTGCGAGATTAGCCCTTCTTAGTGCATAACTAACTTTAGGTGATTGGGCATTTAGAAAGAAACATTTTTGAATCTGATCAACAGGTCGAGTGTTTTTTGGAATTTTATTTATCAGCGTGTTGAACCGGGCAACAAATTCTCTCATGGGCTCTTATGAATCTTTCTTTATCTGAGAGATTTGGGCCAATAAGGCATGTACATCTTCTTCCGGCTTGAAACGATTCTCGAACTGAGTTCTCATTGTGTCCCAGTCAGTTATAGCACTAGCTGGAAGGTGATAGAACCAATCAGCAGCATTATCTTGTAAAGTCTCCACGAACAGTCTTACGGAGACGTCTTCATGTTCAACTCCCAAAACTCCACATGCAACTATGAAGGCTGCAATATGTTCATCAGGATGTACTTTGCCATCACCTTTGAATTTTGGGAAGTTCTTCTGGTTACCTCTGGGTAACTCATGCAAAGGCTGAGTAAGGGCCAGGGGCTCGACACGTTGACCCCATGGTAATGGTGCCGCCATTCTTGGAAATATGGCTTGGAGAGGAACTATCACACCAGCGAGGATCAAAGCTCGTAGATTGGGACTAGCAGGCTCTGAAGGAATACCACCCGTAGGACTTCTATCTTGAACAGGTGGAGTGCTTGTCGAACGAGTCTTTCTATTTGTTGTTGAAGTTGAAAGGAAAGGAAAACCTTGTTGCTCTAACAGCTGAAACTGAGAATCTTCAATACCAAGGGCCCTTCTCCCTCGAGTGAAACGCAGAGTCGCCAGATCAAAGGATGATCAAAAATTGCAGGACTGGAATGTGATTTTCCCCAGCGGAGTCGCCAAAAACTGTTGGTCGTCAAATAGGACTTTTAAGAAGAGCAACAGTCAGGGGACAAGAAGTCCCTCCTCTTTAATGGGAGAGGTTCCCTTATTCAGAAACGAACTTATTTACAAATATACAAAACATGGTTTTATGGTTGAACTTGGATATTACGAAAGTGTTTTCCACAAGGATCATCAGTTACAAAAGGACTGAGGAAAGGGAATATGAGGATGAGTAGAAGAGCAACATGCAGAATTATAGATAGCAGAATAATCCTTTATGTCTACGAAGTTGCAGTGAATTTAAAACAAGATCGTTTGCATTGAATGAACAAGATGATATTACCAGACACAAAGTCTTGTAAATAACCTTCTTCAGATTCATTAATCAAGGACACAAAGTTCCTTCTTGGTTATACAAGATCACTATACTCGCAATATTTGAAAATATGCAACCAATGAGACTAACGAACTAGAAACAAATGATCTTCACAAAAGTAAATGAAAACACAGAGATAACAGAGATTAGATAGACAATGAATGGAAATCCCTTTTGTATTGATTTCTTTATGATCTATTTATACTTTTCAGTAAATATGTGAAGTTCTTCCTCCTTGAGAATGGCGTAAAGAAGGCCATTATATAGCTTACAAATCAGTTACTTTTTGTAACCATTTCTTTTAACCAACAATAGTTAAGGACTGCCAACTGCAATACCTCAACCTTTTACAAAGAAAACGGAAAAGAAAGGGAAGAAGAGAAAAGAAAGGGGAAGAAGACAGGTGGCCGATCACTGAGAGGGACCCACTGACTTCAGAATCCGCTATCTGAATCTCTTCAATGCCTTAGCTATGTCTCTGCCACGGGGGACTGACGTGTTGGCTGCAGACTGAGTCCAAAATCCTAGACACTTCTCCATCTCTTTATCAAACTCGACATGAGTATGATAATATTTATTTGCTTCTTCAATGGCAGATTAAAGAGAGCAGATCTCCTTCATTTTTTCTTTGGAGATGGAGTTTTCCTTGAATAATTTGTCTTTTACAAAAGTTCTGAACTAAGCTTTGATCTCTTGTAAGGAAAGGGAAGCACCTGAAATTTCATCTTGAAGATGACAGTGTATATCTTTGAAAGCTGAGACCACCAGTGTCTTGAAAGCTTCGCCCTTCTACCAGCTGTTCTTCATTTCTGCCAAAGCCTCCTCCAAGACTCTGATCTTCCAATCCACACTGTAGACCCAGGAATTTAACAGATTGTCCTTTGCATCATCAAAAACTTTATTCGCCAGCAAAATGTTCTCGTCTGTCTGTCCCATAAGGCGAAGGTCTACTATGCAACTGCTCCAGATTTTGAGCTCTTTATCCATGGTATTGATAGTGGAGGAGAGCTTCAGTTACACATTGCTCACCTTTTCATGGAGTTTGAAAGCTTCGCCGATGAATTTTAACCCAGCAACAAGCATGTCATCCACCATGGCTTCAATAGCTCTACCATAGACAGAATACTTGTGCATATCTTTAATACTCTGCACTTCATCTTGGCTTAGGATTACAAGAGGTGGGAGAGCAGTCAAGGGGGTAGGGTCTAAAACTTTGTCCTTAGACAAAAGGGACTTGATGAAACCTGTGAGAACTTGGGCCTGTTCTTCCAACTGTTTAATAGTTTGCTGGCCCTTTTTTACCCTCCCAATGACTCTTGTGACTATTTCCTGGAGGTTGTGAATTTCACCTTCAGGGGTAGACTCTCCCATTGGGATTCTCAAGAGCTCCAAGTCAGATGCCTGCAAGTCCTGCTCTGATTTATCCGTTGTAGGCTTCGCAATCTCCAGGAATTGCTGACCTTGAGCATCAGACACTATTCTAGAGGTGACTTTGGCTTTCTTGGCACGAGAAGGAGTGGTGCCCAACAAGGCTGCGACAACATCAAAATTTGATCCTGAGCTTTGAGAGGAGAATTTCCTCTTCCTTTTGTTGACCAAAGGTTGTACCCACGTGAAAGAGGAAGAGGAATCAGCGGGAGGGGCAAGGGGACCAAGAGACAGGGAGCTCATGACGCTCAAGGTCTGTGCAGCTGTTGACTCGAGTTGAGATGTGAGCGGGGCACTGAAGGCAATTGTGGTAGAAGAATCAATAGCACCTGGAAGCTCAGTGCTTTGGACTTCTTTATCTTTATCAGCTGGGTCTTCAGGAGCATTTGCAGGGGTTGGCATTTTGCTTTCTTCACTTTCACTAAGAACAATGATGTTCTCTGGCCCTATAGGCAAATTTTCCTGTTTTTCCTGGAGATGTTCTTCCACAGGTTCTTTCTTTACTTCTTTGAGTTTCTTCTTATATACCTGGGTGGATGAGGAAGGAGTAGATTCTGCAGGTCCTTGAGTTGATGAGGTAGGAGGGGTCTTCACTGGTGTCTCAGACCTTGGAATAGATGCTTCTCTTCTCGGTGTTGAAGCATCCTTAGAAGAGGATTCTCCTGAATGCCTCCTGAACTCTCGAATTCTCCTGTCAAACTAGACCCTAGTCCTGACTAAAACTGGAGCAAGGATCTCAGCCAGGTCGTCCCTCTCTTTCCTGTTCCAATCCACGTCCTCTAAAGGAGTGTGCTTAACCACATTTTCATACTCATACGAGTATAGATCAGAGTTTTCATCCTTTAGCCCTTCAGGAACTTGATATAGGCCGAGTTCTTCAATTAATTGCAAGGAGAATCTGCCATAGTTCCTCCTTCTAGCCTCAAAATCATCAGTACAATCAGCCCAATAGTCTTCTGTATCAGCTCTGTGATAATATACTATTTTGATGTTCTGCCCAATGAACCTCTTCAAGTCGAAGTAGGTCCTTGGCTTGAAGAAGTGAACCGTGATAGGAACCAGGGCTCTTTCTACATTCTATGCATCTAGGGCTATTTTGCAGGTATAATTTCCCAATGAGATGGGAAAGTGTAAACCAGTGATCCTCTTATCCCTGCAAGTTCTGTGTAATTTTTCCAATTGCCTGCATATTTCTATCAAGGCCATCCTATCATTACAGAACATGGGCAGTCTTAGAGGGGTGCCCTCATAACCGGCAAGCCTGATATAATAGAATTTCCTGAACTGGATGAAGTAAGCACTGTAGTGTGATATCAGAGTCATAGCTTCATTAGAGAATCTCCTGGCAGTATCACCTTCGAGCAGCCTAACCACGTACATGGTGAAAGCATTGTTGACCCTTCTGAAGTTACGATTGCTGGTCTCCAGGGTGAACTGCGGGTAGTATGCATATATTGGATCATCTTTGTGTTCATCTATGTAAGAGAAACCAAACCACTGCCTTGATGCTACCAGAGTGTACATCAGGTACGAAGTCATATAGAACTTCTTTTTTTACTGCACGTTGGACAGCTGCTCTGCCAAATTCATGCTAATGATCTCCACCCAGTTGATATTCTGTGTTCCCTCACATACCATGTTGATGAGCGGGCACATCCAGAAATGGAACTCATTGGTGGAGGGAAAGCCCATAACCTGAGCCAACACAGTTATGAAATCAGACAACTCTTCATTAAAATCTACCCGCAAGAGGGTTTTGGTCAGACGAGAAGCTCCTTTCTGAGGGTTCTTCAGCTAGGACTTGGCAACCCGTGCTTTGTATTTGTCGCTGTCCTGATTGAACAGGGCCTGTGCTTGATCCCGGGAAACGACTATGGCATTATCCGTCTCTGGGATCCTCAGAGTAGTGCTAATGGCGGCAACATCTAGTTTGGCAATAAGTTCCCCGTGTATATTGGTCAATTCGCTCGAGGCGGGGTCGAAGTGAGCTCCGCATGAAAGCACGGTATCAGCACACTGCACTAAGATCGGGAAACCGCCAGCAAAGGCCAAACTGCTGTCGTGAATCATTGTTGCCATTGGAGTAGGGTTTGTATCTGCAACCCTCGCCCAAAAATCGCCGAAGTCGAGATGTCGAGCTTCACTGTCTCCAATGTTGAGAACGACAGACTCTAGTGGCGAAACTTGCTCCTGTCCCTGGAATTTGATCTTCATACTGATAGTAGTTGAGAGAGAATTGCAATCTAGACTTGGGAAGGAATTGTGCAAGAAATTAGTTTACAGGGGTTCGAGCAAGGAAGCATTGTGAAAAATGTAAAAGGGGGTCTGCTCGTTATACAGCCGTTTTGGAGAGAGAAAGGAAATCAATGCGCATTAAATTCATATCTACCAATTTGAAAAGCAACATATTCGGGTAGAGCGGGAAAAACTAAGTATGAATGGAATTTGGTTCGCTTGGGACATGTGAGACACAAATGCGCGAAACACGCGGCTCGGCCGATTCGGGTGAAGCAGGGAGAATACGCAGAAATGCATTTTGGGACATTTGGGATGAAAACGCGCGAAGTACGCGGTTCGGGCATTTCGGCCGAAAATGGGACAGAGCGCACTTTTGAAATTGGGACATTTGGTACAAGAACGTGCGAAGTATGCGGTTCGGGTGTTTCGGGTGAACTTGGAACGAATTGCACTTTTTTACTTGGGACATTTGGGTCAAAAAGTTCCAAAGTATGCAACTTGGTCAATGCGGGTGAAAACGTGACAGAAGGTCCGGAAGTGTTTGGGACATTTGGGACAGAAATGTGTGAAGTACGCGAGAAACACACAAAATGACCCAGGAATGTAGATCTGTTACAATTTCTTGACTTCTAACATTTTCAAAGACGATAGATAAGACATTCAAAACTCAAAATTTTGAAAATTTTCTTTAAGTGCGGGGAAAATTTTGAGTGGACAACAGTATGGAAACTAGTGGGTGGGAGACCCAATATTGATGTTGCTATAAGATGGACCAAACTGAAGTGGATCCCAAAAGGGCATCTAGAGGTAAGTTCTCTCAATAATGGTGTTTTCCTATTTAAATTCATCATTTGTGAAGATATGAAGAAGGTATTGGAAGAAGGACCTTGGTTCTGGGGAAAATTTGGTTGGTTTCTGAGGAAATGGGAACTAACCTTTAACCTTGAAAAGGAAAACCTGAACCAGTTCCTTCTTTGGATTCACCTTCCAAACCTCCCTTTGGAATTCTGGCAATAAAATATTGTAAAAGGTATAATGAATTCTCTAGGCTCTTTGGTTATAATAGATAATGCAACAAGGAATATGTCAAGACTTATTTGCGCTAGATTTTGTATCTATATAATATCATATAAGGAGATCCCTAATATTATCAAGCTAAAATACAGACTAGGGATATGGGAGAAGAAGATTGAAATGGAAAGTACTCCAGAGAAATGCTCCAAATATACTGGTTAGAGCCATTCGAAATATAATTGTAAGTTCAAGGTATCCAAAAAGTATATTGTTGTGTCAGGGAATGAAGGAAAAGAGGAAAATAGTAAAAGTACAATGCAAAGTGTAGATGATCATAAGAAAGCCTTTTCAAAAAATCTCCTGGAAGGATTTACCCCCTTGAAAATTCAAGAAAAGCATGGGACTAAAATTTCTCCAAAAAAAGATGCTCAGGAAAAGGATGAGGAAGGTTTTATCCTGATGGTCAATAGAATAAAATCCAAAAATTAGGCCTAGTCAAATTCAAAGGTAAAAGAAAAAATGAAGAAACTTGTACAAGACCCCACAAAAGTCAGAAAGTTGGAATTATCTCCATTAATAGGGAAATAAAGTAAACCAAAGGAACATGTAAGTCCAGAGAAAATTCCATAGATGGACTTAATGCTGATTGATAATGTTTTGGAGGAAACAGTGAAGGAACAAAGTAAAGTCAAGGATTTCCAGATCCCGGAAGAAAGTTTGGACACTTTTGTGAGATAAGGGATGAAAGTTGGAAATCTACTTAACTTTTCCACTACTAAAATAATGGATGCTCAACTATCCCCAAATATGGAGATGGAAGGAAAGAAAGAAATGTTAACCTTGGAAATAAAAGGATTACTAAGGAAACAACTCCTTTAGGAAAAAGAAAAGAAGATCTGAATGTTAAAAAGGGTGAATCTTCTAAAATTTTCACTCATAATCAAGAGAGTATGAATCTTATAAATGTGGAGATTTCCAACAGTAAACAAGTTAGACCAAGAAAATTTGAATCCAGGAAAAAAACTACTTAGAAGGATATAGAATGAGGGAAACAACTATGTTAAGACCAGAAGGTTTTTACAAAAAATAAACTCAATCTTAGGAAATGAATTGCATTTCATGGAATGGTAGAGGGCTCAATAGTCCTGTGAAATGGAGGATTCTTAAAGATATGATTGAAGGACACAAAATTGATGTTTTAGCTATGCAAGAAACTAAAATGAAAGAAGACATTTTCTTAAACTCTTGCAAGTCTTTCTGGATAAATTCCAAATTGCTATTCGATCAAAAGGGGCCTCAGGAGGATTAGTTGTGGTCTAGAACCCAACCTGTTTTGAAGGAAATTTTTTGGTGAAAAGATATCATCATATGGATGTGATGACAAAAAATCTTGAAAATAGAAAAATATGGGTCTTATATAGCATATATGCTCCTACCCTACATAAAGAAAGGAAAAATATTTGGCATCATCTTTTCTCATTTAATAACTCTATCAAGGGTTTTGAATGCATTTTGATGGGGGATTTTAATACCCCTATCTCCAGGGGAAAAAAAAGGAGGATCCAAGGAGTTCACTACTGGCATGGAGGATTTTAATGATTTTATTACTGCCTCTCAACTTCATGATATTGACCTTAATGGTAGTAGTTTTATGTGGTCTAACAGAGGAGCAGGTGCACAACATATTCAAGTAATATTGGATAGAGTCTTAGTATTAGAAGAGTGGTTAACCTAGGACATCTCTCTTTTCTCTCTTCCCCAGATTGACTCTAATCATACTCCAATCTTGCTCCAAGTCAAGAGCCCTGCAAGGAAAAGAACCCCCTTCTTTTTTGAGAAGATGTGGATTCATAGTGAGGAACTAAAAGATCTCATAAATGATTGATGGAAACTAAAGGTTAAGGTATCTATGATGTATAGATTAACCAAAAAACTTAAAAATGTCAAAAATCACCTCAAATATTGGAATAAGAAGAGTTTTGGTAATATTTTTCAAAAGAAAATGGAAACCAGAACTGAATTACAAAATATAGAGAGACAAATTGAGAGTAGGGATCTTGAAATGGATATAGAAGATTATGAAAAGGAAATATCTCTTTTGGTATAGTACCATAACATTATGAGAAAAGACGAAATATTTTGGAGATAAAAATATCGTATCACTTGGCTCAAGGAAGGGGACAATAATACTAGGTTCTTCCATACATCTACTCTAAAGTGCAGAAGTTTTAATAGAATTAGTAGAATTAGAAAAGAAGATGGATCTCTCATGGAAGAAAAAGAAGAAATAAATAAAGAGGCTATCTCCTTCTTTCAAAAACTACTAACTAATCAAGGTGCCCCAAATTTGGTCAAAGAGTAAGATTTTTTAAGTTGCATTCCTTCCTTAGTCTCTGATGAAGATAATCGGATGCTCTCTTCGATCCCATCTATGGAGGAAGTGGAATTCATGGTGAAACATCTTAACCCAGATAAGGTGCCCGGTTTGGATGGTTTTCAAGCCTTCTTTTTTCAGCACTTTTGGGACATAATTAAAAAAGATTTGTATAATGATGTGAAAGAATTTTTCATCTAGAAAAATATACTAAAGGATATGAATTGTAATTTCTTGACTCTGGTTCTGAAATGTGGTAATTCCATGGAATTTAAGGACTTTATACCTATAAGTCTTTTTAACACCACCTATAAGATTTTTACTAAACTTTTGGCCCCCTGTATGCAAGTTATTATCCCTTCTATCATATCTGATCAGTAAGGGGATTTTTTCATAGGCCTCCAAATTCAAGATGGGATCATCACAATAAAAGAGACCATTAATTTAGCTAAATTAGCAAGAAGGCAACTTTGTTTTTAAAACTGGACATGGCTAAATCCTATGACAGGGTCTCGTGGAGTTTTCTTGATAAAATAATTGATAGGTTTGTCTTTGATTTTTCCCTAGGAATCCTAGTTAAGGATTGTATCTCTAGTGCCTTGTTTTTTCCCTAGCTCTCAAGGTTTAAGGTAAGGGGATCCTCTCTCCCCCTTCCTTTTCATTATTATGGTTGAAGCTCTAGGACAAAGACTAAATGTTGAGACTGGGAGTGGTTACATCAAATGGATTTCTTCAGCAAAGGAGATGGATAATGTGTCTCACTAGAATTTTTTAGATGAAACATTCATTGTGCGAGAAGCTACTATTCCAGAAGCTATAAAGCTTAAATGCCTTCTAGATGATTACATGGAAGTAACTGGCTAGATGGTGAACTATAGAAAAATATCTCTTTTCTTTCTCCATACCTTAGAGATACTTTGTAAGAAGATTTCTGAAATTATGGATTGTTCCTATAAATCATGCTTTACTGTTTATCTAGGAATCCCACTTGGGGATAAGAGACCTTCGAGTTTAGAGTGGAACTTCCTAATTGAAAGGTTTGATAAGAAACTTGCTGGATGGAAAGCTAATTTTTTATCTTAGGCTAGAAAAATTACCCTTATTTCTAGCACTCTTTAGAGTCTTCTGGTTTATGTCATGCCTCTTTACCAACTTCCTGGAATCATAGGGAAAAACTATAAAATATTCAAAAATGTTTCTGATGGAGTGGAACTGGAAGTAAGGAAAGAATTCTGCTTGTGGCATGGAATAGAGTTTGTAAACCAAAAAATATTGGGGGAATTGGTCCTAGAGAATGTACTAAAATGAATAAATCCCTCTTAGCTAAAATTGGTTGGAGGTAAACGAAAGAAAATGGTGGGTGGACAAGAATTATTAAGAAAAATATTGGATGGATGCAAATGACAAAAGATGGTTATTCAAATAGGCATCTTTCAATGGATCAAACATATGGAAAGCTATAAATTGGGATAAATAAATTGTTGCTAGGGAAAGTAGATGAAAAATAGGGAAAGGGAATGAGATATTCTTCTAGAATGATAAATGGGCTGGGAATTTTACCCTAAAAGAAAAATTCCCCCAAATTGCAAGTTTTCTTGAAGATAAGTATGGGGAAAAAATTATCAATTATATGGAAGATGAAGACAACTTTCAGACATGGAAAATTTTAGAACTGGATAAACAGGAAGTCAAAGAACACATGGTTTCTCTTAATGATTTTACAAAAAAATTATGTGCCTTCTAACAACAAGGAGAAAGATAGAATTGTGTGGGACAAAGAACAAGATGGTAATTTCTCAGTCAAATCTGCCTACTCTCTATTATTTGAGGGGAAAACTAGAGACAAAGATTTAATGGATGGAAAAATATGGAACAAGAACATAACTCCTAAAGTAAATGTGTTCATCTAGCTTACTATGATAAATAAGATTCTAAAAGTGGATAACCTAAATAAAAGAGGATTCCAAATGGTCAATAGGTGCGTTTTTTGTGAAAAGAATATGGAAACGGTGAATCATTTATTCTTAGAATTCCCTTTTTCTCATCAGATGCTATCTACTATTCTAGATTGTTTTTCGGTTAACTAGGTAAACCATAAAGAAATCCATGATGCCTGGAATCAATGGAAATGTCCTTTCATTAGTCAAGGGCTTAAAAATATTTGGATAATGAGCCTGAGTCACCTATGGTGGGAAATATGGGAAGAAAGAAACATGAGGATTTTCAAAAATAAAAAACTTCCTAATAGGCTGTTAATAAATAATTACTTTCAGGATGTTAGAAATAATTATTCTTTCCTTAGGAAAAAAAAGAAGTTGAAATTCTAGAATGTGAAAAAAATATCATAAGGAATTGGAATTTAACTTATGACCTTCAAACTAAGAAGTTCAACCCTCATGTCAGGGTTAAGTGGACTCCTCCTAGTGTAGGCATATTCAAACTCAACTTTGATGGAGCTGCTAAAGGGAATCTTGGGAAAGTAGGAGGAGGTGGTGTTTTTTGTGATGCTGAAGGTAGGTTTCTTCTTGCCTATTTTTTTAATCTGGGTTTCCAATCAAACAATGTTGCAGAGGCTGCTGATTTGATTTGGGAAGAAGTTAACGGAAGAGAAAGGTTTCAAGCATCTTGTAGTGGAAGGAACTCTTTGTATATTATATCTTGTATGAAGGGAATTTCTTAGGCCTCTATTTCTATAGTTGACTTCATCAATAAATCCAAGGGTAAAATACCCTCCTTCAAAACTATATCCTTTCAACATGTGTTTCGAGAAGGAAACAAACTTGTTGATATTTTAGCTAATAGAGGGTGGATGCTAAGGAAATAAAGGTGGTTGAGGATCTTAATAAGATGGATGCTAATTTCATAAACACTTTGAAAACGGAAAGGATCCCTAATAGCACACCTTTTAATGAGGACGTAATAATTCCTTTGGTTTTATGTCTCATGATTTCATGTATCTCAGAATCATGTAAACATTTATTTCATATCTTTGTAAGGGAAGGGAAGATCTCTTTGTGTTATGGATTCTTTATAGTAATTCTCAGTAGAAAAAGAAAAATAACATTAGCATAATGGGAGGATATTTAGTGAGTACTGAACCTACCAGGGTCTCGGTGATGTCAAAATAGGCCGAGGTTTTACTCGAAAAGGAGGGTTCGTTACATTTCTTTAGCATCTTCGATGGGAATGATGAAAATTTGAGTGAAAATGTGGAAAAAAGCTGGAAAGAAGCCCACATTCAGGTTGGAAATTTCTCTTTTACCATTTCCCCCAAGCTAATTGCTAAAGTTTCTGGTACGTCTCTAGAAAGAAGAAGCTTATACAAACCTAAGTTGGACTACAGTCAGGAGATCGACTACTTCATGTAAGGTAAGGGCGTGCCCATCTATCTCCATAATGGTTATGCTAGAGGTAATTTACCTCATGCTTATGAGGAAATTACTCAGTTAATTATGGCCTACATAACTCTTGAAGGGTGTTACAAAGTGATCTATGGGTACCACTTCCCCATGCTAAACCATGTTAAAAATATCAAGCCCTATAATTTCCCATATTTTTTACTCACCTCCTTGACAAAATCTATAGCTTAGGTTAAGAAAGGTAATTTATCCTTACCATTGCACCAAGGTCTCATTAAAGCTATGCTTGGATTGGGAACTCCCCTTATTGGTAAAAATAAAAAATTGGCGGCCTTAGTGAGCCTTAAGAACGTTTCTTTAGAAAGTAATACCGAAATCCTAGACGCCATGGAGGTTAATTGTAGTGGGGATCTACCTACCAGGTTTTTGGAAAAAATAACTAGATCCCACCAAGAAAAAGAATGCCTCAAGAAGCAGTGCATGGAGGAGAAGGTTTCGGTTGCAGCTGAGAAGGTGGAAGTTATTTTGGATTCAGGGGAGAATCAAAAAGGAAAGTCTTTCCAATTTTCTCCCAGTGAAATTTAGGATGAAGAAGCTCTAGAAGGGGAAATTAGTGAGGAGATGGAAAGTGGAGAAGGTCCTGAAGTGTCTGAGGGAAAGAGATCAAAGAACTCAAAGGAGGCTATTGAAATCTTGCATGCACTCAAAACTACCGAAAAGAAACTCTTTAATGCTCAGGAATGTGTGGTCAAGTCCAATGTTTTTATGAGGGATTTTGAGAATTTTAGGTTAGACACTGACATTAACAAATATAAGATCAGTATGGTGTCTATCAAATTAAGGGTATTGAATGAAAAATTTTAAAATTCATCTTCTATTGTTCTTAGTGACCAATTAAAAAATACTAATGAAAGAAGTCTGGCTATGGAAAATGAAATGCTAAAGATGAAGGAAATAATTCCTCAGATAAGAGATGTTTACATTCTCAATGTTAAAATTACTATTCACCATCTTAAAATCCTAGTGGAGATGATCCACTCAATGGAATTAGAAAAAGAGAAATAAAAAGAAGGAAATGGCCTCAAATTATAGATAGCAGAATTGAACTACAAGTTCTGGAAATCTACTATATCCAACTTAGTCAAAGAATGGAATGGATGCATGAGTACTGTGGGGGAACTGGTAAAATAAGGATGAGGTGGTCTGGTCTCCTGGATTATGGTTTTTTGGGTTGTTAATACATTGTTAGTTCATATTTTTATGATGTTAGTTACTTGGACTCTTGCTGTTAGTTACTCTACCTTGGGTTATCAATGTAGGTTTTTAAGATGTTTTTATATGTTGTTTTTTGGGGTCTGTATGGGCTTCAATGGTTAATCCCTTGGCCTTTTTGTTAATCTTGTGTTAAAATTTTTATGGGGTAGGGTCCCCTTAACCCTCTTTTACCTCTAATAAAAAAAATATTTTATGGCAATCCCATCATCAAATAAATGGAAATTTTCCCTCGATCTAAAAAATAGAGAGATTTCATGGTTTCTTTGTTTCTTATATTTGAATAACTTCAATCCCTTAGTTTTCATTCCTGTGACCTCCGTGATAAAATATTTAGTGAATTAAAGTTCCATTCCCCTTAAATTAGCATTCCCCTTGTTCCAAGTAGTGACAAAATCAATGGAAAACACAATATCTCCATCTTTAAGATTTTTTATGAACTTCGTAAATCCCCCTTTTACCATCAGTATTCAAATAGTGGCATCCAGTTTGATTGCTTGATAGGACATGGGTTCTGACCTAAATATCTCCCCTGTCATCCTGTTATTGAAGATCTCCCTCTAGTTCATGCCCACCTGTTGCAAAAAAACCATAAGAAGATAACAAATAAACAAAGGATCACTTTTGTTTTCCCAACTTTATGATTCAAGGCTTCCAGCATCACTTTCCCTAATATGTCATAAATTGTGTGATAAAAAAAAAAATTTTGTTCATTGTTTATTATCTCTATCACATGTACCCAAGGTACCACCTCCTACCAATCCTTCCACTCTGGAAAATAATTTCCTTGATTTTCCAAACTATCCGCTCAAGCATTGGCCTAATGATAAGCATGGAAAGCCTCCACTTCCTAAAAATAAATGATGATGAACTTAACTTCATTAATAATATTCTTAATATTCTAGCTAGGTTTATAATTTCCTTGAATGGCCTTGATCAAAAGGAGTGACTCACCTTCAAGTATAATTTTCTTAATATTAATCTTCTTTGCTAGTCTAAGACCCTTAATGACTACCACATATTTAGCAAAATTGTTTAAATTTTCTCCCAGGAGTCCAACATATTCCAATATACAATGTCCAAGATGGTTCCTAATCAATCCTTCACCTTCTAGAGACTCTCTCCCTTTGTTTTTATGATCCATAAAATTTTATTTTACACCACCCTATGGGTGGGGGGTTTGCACTTTGAGTTAGCCCTTTTATCCTTTTTTAGAATCCACCTTGGTGCCTTTTTTCGGGCTGATCTTGAGAGTATGTAAGATCTTGGCTTCTTCCCTAGAAAAAACCCCTTACCACTTATGTTTATGGAAAAATAATTCCTTAATCAAATGGATAACTTTAGGATGAAATACCAGTTTGGCTAGAATATTATTAATAAAGTCCCATTCCACCTTGTCATATGTCTTATGGATGTCAAGTTTAACCAACATGGCCTCTCTTTTTTATTTCTCCACTGAATGAAATGTCTCATGGATGACAATGATGCTATCCAAAATCTATCTTACCAGTACAAAATATCCTTGGTTTTATGAGATAAACTTATGCAACACTTCTTGCAGCCTAAAAGCCAAAATATTAGAGCATAATTTATAGATGATATTGCATAAGATGATGGATCTAAATTCTTTGAGATACTTTATTCTATCGACCTTGGGTATCAAAACCGGGTGTGATTGACTTGCTTCAGCAACATTACCCAAACAAAGAAGTCCTGAACAACCATTACCACCCCCTTCTTGACAATTTCCCAATACATATGGAAAAATAAAGTAGGGAACCCATCTGGCCCCAGTGATTTCTCACCCTCAATAAAAAAGAGAATGGCTGTAATATCATCCACAGTTGGAAATTTCAAAAGAGATTGGTTCTCATTATATTTAATAACCTCGTCAAAAAGAGTCAACACATTCTCTAACATGCTCCCTTTAGCTATGGTTCCTTTCTTATAAATAATTTTGAAGTAAGATATTATGGTCTTATGAATTTCCTCTTCCTCCTCTGTAGTAGAACTATCCCCTTTGTTGATTTACACAATTTTTGTTCTATTATCTCTAATGGTTGCTGAGACATGGAAGAATCTAGTGTTTTTGTCACCATCCCTAAGCAAGTTTATCCTTGACTTCTATCACCAATACATCTCTTCTTTAGCGAGGATATTGTGATATTTTGAGAGAAAAATTCTTTCCTAATCTCTATTTTACCGGTCCCACTCTCCATCTTCCATAAATTCTTCAAGAATTCTAAGGTCCTCATTGATTCTACTATTTCTGCAAGAATATGTCACCAAACACTTATTTATTACTTTATTTAATATTATACTTTATCTTTTTCAGCCTTGAGGTGACTCTATACATGTTGTTCCCAAAAACAGGTATATTCCACCATTCTTCAATCTTATTTTGAAACTCAAGCTACATGGTCAACATTTTTTAAATTTGAAGGGTCTCCCTTTCATAAGTTGGGCCTCATCAAATCTTGAAATGAGGGGGATGTCATCTGATCCAATTCTTTCCATAATTGAGAGAGAATAAACATGTCCCTAGAACCATTGGACATTTGTAAGAAATTTTTTGAGTCTGATATGAATTAACTCTCCTCTTGTACATCTATTTGACCAAGTAAACTTAGATCCCAAGAGTTCCAGATCAAATAGACCATTATCACTTATGAAGTAAGCTAAATCCTTCATGCTCTTAGAGAAGAAAATATTACCACTCCACTTCTCTAAAGGAATAAGGGGTGTATTTAGGTCTCCACTAATAATCTAGTCCCCATCCCTAAAAGTATTCCTGAGGGAAGTGATTTCTTTCCAAATTTATTTCCTTTCCCCCACCGAGTTAGGAGAATAAACATTAGATAAGATCCATATTTTTTGTAGCTATTTCTTTGAAACACATAGCCAGGTGATGTCTACCTTATATTAAATCCGCACCTTCAACTATTTTTTTAATTCCATAAGAAAATTAGGCCTCCTGAAGCCCCTATAGAGTTAGCACACCTGAAACCTACCTATTTTCAAAAAACCTTCATGATCTCCTTAAATCTATCTTCTTTCAGCTTAGTCTCCTGGATCATTAGTATATCAACATGGTTCTTCTTCTTAATACCATATAAAATCCTATGCTTATATGGGTTATTTAACCCTCTGATATTCCAAGATTGTATTAACATTTAAATAATTTACTTTTGTTCTTACCATATGCCAAGTTTCTTTGAGTGCCTTCCACTACCTCTTTTCTGGCTATTCATTCTCTGGTTACTCTTTTTAGGGGTCTAACCACATTGTTTTTTATCCTCCTACATCTTCTGTGTGTGTTGAATTTTTCTGAAATTTCTCAGAATGTGGTTTTGGTGTAGATTTTGGGCTCATAAATGTTTGCAAAGGCTTAATCTCCTCTAGCCCAATCACGTGAGTGTATTTACTGACAAGAAAGGGACTGGTCTCTATCCTTCACGTAAAGTAACTCGTACTACCATATGTGTCCTCTACTATGAGGGAATCCATTATGCACTCTTCCTCTAAGATCCCTTCCTCATTTTTTGCTTTATCCCTTTTTTCCTTCATGTCGTCGATCTTGAATTCCTCCTGGATTTTATTTTTTCCCTCACCTCTTCATTCTTATAAATATATCTTGTCTCCTTAATCTTTGATTCTAGTGTTTTCTTAGCTAGATATTTGAACAGTTCATTCACTACAGAGATTTCTCCTTTCTATTTCTTACCTTGGCTCACCTTGGGATGGTAGATCAAGTTATTTTCCTTTTTTCCTCATTTATTCTTAGTGCATGAATTGGAATTGTGACCCACCTAATGACATGAGAGACATAGTAATAGGTTTTTTTCATAATCAATCTTCTGCTGGTACTCTCCCCATTTGGATGTCAATGTTTTATTCCTTGGAAACTCCTTGTCCATAGGGACATTAACACACAATCTCACGTGTAACACTTGTGACTTTTCCCTTGTCATAGGATCCACCACAATGAGGTCACTGATACCTTTGGAAATGCCTTTAATCACCTCATGTTCTTAGTATTCCAACGGTAATCCTAGGAGCCTAAACCACACAAATAATTCTCTCATTTGTGCATCCATAGGATGAAATCCTAGTTTCTAGTTCTCGACCAGAATAAGAGTCCTCCCCATAAACCAAGGGCCTCTAGATAGGATATTAATAGAATATTATATCATATTTATAGTGATAATAAATTATGCATTAGAGTATGCCACAATATCCACAACACCTCAGGGCATCCACCTTCTAATGGACCAGTTACAAAAATCATCAATGTTTGGCCTTCCCCTGGGGACCTTAGCTAGAATGGTGTGTTCCATTTTAATATTAGTCCTATCAGAAACAAAATACGGAATAGACAAGGTGATTCCATGCTCACTTACCTTGGGTTATAGAGACAAATATTTTACCGATGGATGAATCTCCCCTTGGACCCGTCTGGCCCATGTGGCAGGGCCTGTGGATGTCATTTTATCCTTTTCCCTCCTATGAGACTGTAACATTCTTCCCAGTGACTAGATCCTACACATGATCCTCTTCCTTCCACTCTAGATTCCTTGTCCTCTGATCTACAGATGATTCCCACTTGCTAGCATTTTCAAAAAATTTATATTGCTTGTATTCCAATATAAGAAAAATTTATTTTTAATGTTTTAGGTAACTTATTTGAAATAAAAAATTTACTACTACTAGTATAAAAAATAATAGTTACAAGTAGTCCATATAACTTATCTAGTACTTCAATAGGTGTTTCCTATTTTTAGCTTGTCTAGTTTATACTACAACATGGATTCTCTACTACATGTTACTATATTTATTTCTTAGAGTACAATCATTTTTGTAGTGATCACCACCAAACTTAAAGCATCCAAAAAATGGTAATTTTCTTTTAGATTTGTTTTAATTAGCTGTTATAATATTATATTCTCTTTTCTTAACGTTTGCAACAGGATTTGTTGCTGTATTTTTCTTTCCAATTTTGGATTTATTTCCAACATTTTCCCACCAAATTTTCCTTTGTGAAAGTGGTGAGAATGAACTGAAATTCATCTTTATTTTCTCATCTCGGTGAGAACATATAGCATGCAACTTCTATTCTTGGTGGATGAACTTTTTAAACAAAACTTCCATGGTTGAAGGACCATGTACATCCACTTCCCCACCAATGATGGGATTAAGTCCGGTGATGAAATTTTGTATATGGAACTTCTCATCTTCCTGGTACTGGGGAACATATTTTAGAAATTTTGTAAAATTTTCCTAGTACTCTATTACAGTCATCTTTTCTTGTATTAAGGTTTGGAATCTTACATATTTTGGTCATAATACAATTATAGTAACCAAAAATTTATGAAATATAATTTTCACTAGTCATAGGTTATATTGGCTTCAATAAACCCCAATTAAACATTTTGGCTGTCCCACCATGAGGAATACTCATTTGAGAGCTGATAAACACCCCAAACAACCTTAGTTTCTTTAGAAAAGTTCCTTATTGCAAAATATTTCTCCATCTTCCTGAGCCAATTCTCATCTCCATCACCGAGTGTTATTTTGCTAAATTTAGGTGGACTAATACATTTAATATCATTTGACAGTTATGCTACCAAAATATCTATTTTATTTTCAGGTTGGTTAGGTGTTACATCGTTAGAATTTGATGTGTTAACATTAACAACATTAGCATTTTGATTTGTAACAATTTTGTTTTGATTTTTAGCATTTGCGTTATGATTTTGAGAATTAGGATGCCCTTGAGATTGGGCACTGCTACAACTATCAATACTACTCTCTTCATCCAAAATCTTTTGTTTAAGGAAAAATATACGATTTCAAATTTCTTTTATGATAACAAGTATCTCATCTAATTTCTGGGTTGTTGCTACCTTATCCCTAATATGTTGGTTATTTGCAACATTTCCACTTTTCCTAACTATTTTATTTTTTTAGACAAGAATAAAATTTAGTGTTAGCATAAGGACACATTATTTCTAAGAGCTGTAAACCTTCAACTCTAATACCAAATGTAACACCCATGTTATAATAACTCCAAGTTAAGGGAATTTTTCTTTTCTTTTAAAACAAACCCCTTAACCCATTCAATTCCTTCAATGATTTTAAATAACAGAAACTACAATAAATAAATAAATATAGTTTACAATCCATTTGATAACATCATAACCATATGAAGCTTTAAAGGTCAATTAGATCTAATTTATCCCCTTTATCATCACTCTTTCTGAGTGTGCATAACTTATATGTAGTTAGATAAACTATTCATTTAGGTTTGATGACTGACGTAGTTCCTAAGTGTCAACCTAGAAATTAGTTAACATAGTTTCATCCAACATTTCACACCAATACGTAGGAACTTGGTGAACTGACAATATATTCATATAGTACACTACTTAAGCCAAATATTTCAAGCTTTTCTTTTCATGCTTAGTTTCATGACTACACATAAGCTAAACAAAACTTGTCCCATCATCGTATAGTCATATCTACATAACTATCTTGATCACATCTCATTAATCAAATGTCTAAGTTCTTGTATTAATATGGCCTAGAATCTATATCTTGCCTCTTGACTTGAGAGTACGTTATTAGTCTCAGCTTAGGAAATCGATGGGAAAGATAATGATTACTTAATGAATTATTTCAATAATTAATTATCACCCTTCCTGTGGCCATCATAAGATGGAACATATAAAGTTTAATCCAGAAGATAGGTGGGACTTAGATTCCACACATTCATAATACAATTATCTTATTACAAGGAATATTTCACCATTTAGAGACCAAGTAAAGTTAAATGTTAAACAACAAGGCCTATAGTAACTTATTAGTTACTATCATAACTAGGAAGATAATTATGTCTTTACCTAATTAGTTCTAGTTAAAACTACGAACACATCAACATCTATAACCAAAACTCAGAATCATAAGACTATCTTAATACTCAATTTGTAATAAGATTACATTCTTCTATCTTAGAGCCCATTTTTCTTAACTTATAATTCATACGAAAATAAAATTTTATGTTTCAAGATAACTAATGGAAATTTACCAGTCATCACTTAATTGGAGAAATGATAGAATCCTCTTTTAATATTCTACAAAAAAATAATGTCACAGAATAATTAGTAACTTAAATGATAATTAAGATAGTCCATTATCACAAGTTAACTTCAACAATCATTATCCTTCTTTTCCCTAATAAAATGAAAAAAAAAACACAGACAAAAGTATCATCTAGTCAAGCCATATTTCCAACTCACTACACTTTAATATATAGTGACAAGAATAACAAGAAACATAATTCATGCATACAACCTTTCCATAACTTAAGTAGTTCAATAAACTATTTAGTCAATAGGATCACATCAATTATATTGATAGTTTTGAAAGGCTTGAAATTAACCAAACCAAATACAAGTTATAATGGATAGAGGTCCTATTTATGAAAAAAAAGTATTACATTTATTATTCCAACAACAATGTAATGTCATTTACAATACAAACAAAATTAGAAATCATGTATTCACAATTTAACAATATGGGAAACAACATCTTGTAAACCTTTTGACATGATTTTGGAAATTAAAATGAAGTTACTAAATTCCTTTACCATGCATGCTTAAAAAAATTGTTATCCAAAAAAGGTTACCTTACACACTCAAGGCATCAACCTTTTTGAAATAAAAAGTCTACAACAAAATTTAAATCAACATGGTTTGATTAAAAGCCATTATCTTTCATTACACAATTACTTTAATGTCACAAAGTTTAAAATAAATTATAATATTTCATTCCTTCACACCAAAAAATAGTTCAAATAATTAAAGCCATATTCGATTCGAAGGAATAACTCATACCCATAACATTTTTTCATGAATATGGGTTTTAAATCAAACAAACACAATCATCTATTCTAAACCCAAAATCCATAGACAAATTAATCCTCCTTTTCAAGTTTATTCAAATCACCCAAAAATTATTCTATGTATTTACAAATAATATAGTAATGAAAACCAACAAAAATATATATAATAAAACCCAAAAATTATTCAATAATTTTTAAATGAAATACCCAGAGATAGTCGAGAATAATCCATGCATGGAGTTGTAGATTTTCCTGCAACTTTATTTACTACTTTATTTGATAAATATTCATACAGTCAACTAAGTAAATTGACCCATATTTCTAAAATATCCCACCCAATAAATAAAATAAAACAATTCTCATATAAATCTAGATTCACCATTAATAAATTTCGCAAATATCTCAACAATAATAGACTAAAACTCTCATGCACAGATATGAAAATGGGTGAAGTTTGAATGAATAAGGAAAGGATCGAGATAACAAAAGGAAACCATAAAAATGAAATATCTAATGCATGAAAGGTATCTTCTCCTAAAATCTTCTCGAGTTTCTTGAGAAACATTAAATGATGTTTAAGTTTTACAAGTGTTATAACTATAATGCTTAACTAATTTTACCATGGCCAAAGACCTTTGAAATAACTAAAATAATAATCTAATTTTACCCTTGAGGTCTTAGACCAGCACAACCAATCACAAACAATAACCACTTAGTATGGAGCCATGATCATTCAAAGATGATATCAAACCAAACAAGTTTCAATCTAATTCATAGTGCGATCAATTTGATCATCAATAAAACATTATATGTGCTATGATAGAAACCCATTAGAAAAATTTCAAAATATTCCAATTATATGATCAAATACCAAATAAAATTAATAAAAAATTTCCTCGTAATAATTTCCACATTCTAGATCTTATAAGAAATATATTTACGTTACTTACAAAAATATATGTTTAGAGAAGTTTTTACTTTTCTAATTTAATTAATAAAGTGAAAAAAAAAATAAAAAAATTGACCTCAGAAGATGGTGGGCTTTACCAATACTGATGAGTGTGGATGTTGATGTTGATTGTTGATTGAAACTACCGAGTTCGAATGAGTGTATAAGTCCGCTGGTCCTGAAAATCAATTTGCAATCAAAGACAATAAACAAAAAGGATTATAAAAATAAATAAACAAGCTTCTTGATAAATGTCGATTCCAAGAATTTAAAGTGACTTCCTTGGAGGATGTCAACTCACTTTATAAAAATTAAGTAATTTTATACAATAACGATAACAATAGATAACAATAGAGAAGTGATAAATGGATGAAGATCCCTAGAACTCAAGGTTGAAAGAAAGGTATTGTGTGGCTTCGAAGGTGGCCCAAGAAAGTGTAGATGTAATCTGAACATATTCAAAGTAGCTGTACCAAAATTCCTTAGTCACTTGCTAGATATAATGGAGGAGCTCGACCTGATCCTCAATGTATTGTTTGTGAACGACAAATCAGATTGTACACAATGTCAACTCATTTAAGATGTTGTATTGTTCCCATAAAAATGGGTGTTGGACTATGAGGAGATTATAAATGCTTGTAATCGGATGTGAATGACTAGGAACTACCATGTAACAAAGATATATACTTGGAAACAACATTTTAAATGCCTAGAGAAATTGATAAAAATGATGAAAAGATGATAAATTGATAAAAATATAGGTTTTGATAGGAATCGCTGGTGATTTAGGCCAATTGTTGCTGATTAGGGTAAATCACTAGCAATTTGTTGTGGAAAGCAACAATTTTACTAAAAAGAATGATTGAAGTTCTAAAATGATGTTTTGATTGCTTTTGATTGCTTCCTATGAATTGTAAAAGTTAAAAAGATATGTTGGAATACCTTTGAATAGATGTGGAGCTAAAAGATACCTCAAATATTCAATGTGAATGATTTGAATTATTGTGTTGTCTTGTCACGTTTTCTAGAGTCTGAATGATGAAAATTTCATGTAAAAATGTTGTTGTAAATGATTGGTGTTGATGTCTGATGATGTATGAGTATGCCTGAATGTTGATAAGTAAAGTAGCTTAGTGGAGGCACTAATGATGAAATTTGAATATCCTAGATAGAGGGCATAAAGGTTCTATTTACAATCAATGGATATTAGGTACAATCACTAATGATCTACGTTTTTTTGGGACATAGCTAGAAAAGTGGTTGAAACCACTTCTAATCAAGGATTTTTGGTTTACGATTTAGCTAAATAGTTAAGGGAAGTTTGGGGATGAGGTTTAGATGTTAGGAAGTAGCAGAATATAGGTTTTATTTGTTTTGGAAATGGTTAAGGTTGATTTTTGATAGTTAGGTGGTTTTTAGGAGGGATAAAATAAGATTTTACAGTTATAAGTGGGTTGTATGTGGTGTGGGAAGATATTTACATGGAGTAAATATTGGGAAGGATTTTTAGAATCAGGATACATGCTTATAGATTAAATAATGTGACTAAATAATTTTGATTTGATTTAATAATACTACGAAGATAGTGTATGTGGTCAGGGAAATTAACGGTGCTAATTTACGGTGTCTACATTTTCCCCTTTTTATCAAGTAGTTTGGTGTAGGTAAAGTGCTAGGTGAAAAAAAATTAAAGTTTGATTTTATATGTATGGGTGATCCACCTCAAAGTGGGGTGACTTCAATACAATGTAAGGAACACTAGTTTGACAAGTTGGTTTTTGGATGCGTTTTGTTGAAATTTTCCCTGAGATGGGGTATCGAAATGATAGGTGCTACCGTGGAATCAAGTGATAGGGGAACTAAAGGGTTCATTGCATATGGACATATGATTCATAAGGGTATGCTAGAAGGATGAAGAAGTCAAGTGATGGTGGGCCAAAGGGCTCATGTCCCATAGATATATGACTTGCCTGCACTAAGTTGATTTTAAGTTTTAAGGATGGGGTCTCTAAATGATACTTTTTTGTCAAAAAATGTGGTAAAATGTTTTTTAGATGTATAAAAATGTGAAGAATGTTGTTTGGATGTCAAAAAATGTTATCAAGGAAAAAAGAGTTACAAATCATTAGCAATTTATGATGCTCTCCGGTGATTGAGGTAAATCACTAGCGATTCACGGAATTGTCAATGATTCTTGTGAAATTTTGGGAGGCTATAAAAATCAAGTTTTTCGGTGAATAGTTCATTTGTATGACATGTTTTGCGAGTTCGAGAGCTAATTTGAGGGAGAAATAGAGGTTTGGATCCATGGTGTCAGTGAGCAGAAAAAGTAAGCCCACACAAGTAGAGGTAGGCATTTGATTTTGTTGTTTTTGTTTGGTTTTATCTATTTTTAATTTTTTTTGTTCAGGCATCTATAGAGGGTTTGTTTTTTAAATTGTTAGACTCACTAGTGATTCAGGTGGATTACCAATGATTCAAATGAATTACTGGTGATTTGTTTGTTTTTTCTGTGACAGGGTTTATTTGTTGACGACCAGTTTGTTTGATAAAGTTTTTGATGAAAAGTATGATGATGGATTTTAAAATGTGTTTGTGTTTTTTTCTTGTGGTTACACGTGAATTCTAGGATAACTATCTGATATAGGATTCCATTGATCCTAGCGGAGGTATGAGAGGATATGTCAGATGATGATTGGAGTTATGTGGATTTTTTGGGGTTTATAGGGATGCAATATTATAGACACATTCATAGATATCAAGGGTTATTGTTGTCTTTGATGGAGAGATGGGACCTAACCACATGTACATTTTGGTTACCGATAGGTAATACTACGATTATTGTGGAGGATGTACATAGGATTATGACGCTTCCATTCTAGGGGAGGGCATTTACTGTATTGATGAGATAGAGAGGGAGGATGTTATGAGGAGGTTGTATGGGAATGATGGTGCAGATGTGAGATATACTTTAGAGGGTTTTTATTATTAGTCTTTGTATTCTTCTGAGAGAGAGGGTTATACCAAGATGAAAATGTTGATGATGGGGATTTCATGTTTTACTTTTCTAGATTTCGGAGGTGGTAGGTTTCCATAAATGATGACTGGAGTAGTTGTAAACATAATGGAGCATCATACTATTTTTACATGGTCCCCTACATTACTGGCATAGACATACATGGAGTTGTGGGCTTGGAGAGTCCACAAGATATTTTGTATAGATGTTGCATTTTTATTACAGTGTTAGGCATTCAAGAATATTTTTGTGGCTTGTCTGTATGATTTTCCATGGGGTGTGTGCATATGATTGATAGATATGCTAGTTTTGTGAGGTGGAAGAGTGATGCAGGTCGATTGAGAGGGGTGAAGAAGGAGGATCATTATATATAGCTCCTTACATATTTATAGGTGGGAGATATAGAATGGTGACCATATGTGGATTTTCTAGTGTATTTGGGATTAGAGTATGAGCTTGATATCTTAGAATAAGAGATGTGGGTGTAGGGGAGATGAGGGGGAGAATAAGAGATTATCTAATTTTCCATGTTAGATGACAATTAGTTTGATTCAGGATGGGCCTAATTCCCTAGTACTATATAGATGAGATGAGGGAGACGCAGATATTCCTAAGGTAGTTTTGGGACCACCTCTTATTATACCTAATGAGAGGGGATCCATGGGTATAGAAGAGAATGGATACCTGGTGCCTATAGATGATGTTGGAGTGACCACTAGTTATAGGAGGTGGTGGACTGGTGCTTATGTTAAGTTTGAGAGGGGAAATTTAGTACGAATAAGGAGGAGGGTGCGTGTCTAAGTAGAGGGATCACAATAGATTGTTCATGTGGGTGATGATGAGTATGATGATGGAGAGGGGGAGGATATAGAGGTTTTTGTTGCACAGTTGACATATGAGAAGGCTACAATGGAGACTAAGAGAGATGGTTTGTGGGTAGAGATGGATGATTTGATTGGTGTGTGGGCTACCCTAGTTGGTGAGAGGGATGGTCTTATATCTAAGTGTGATGGGCTCAGGTAGAATTTGGTACATGCCATGACTGACCGAGACAGGTATAGACAACAACGAAAGACCCTAAAAAGAGATTTCAGTATTACATGGACATTAGTGTTAGGTGAGGAGTTGGCAGCCAAAGCATAGGCTAGTAGTCATATGGGTACACAAGACATGGTTAGATATACCCACTATTAGTATTTATGAGCGAAGTTGGCATATTATGAGGACTTAGTGATACAAGGATTACCTAATGCAGTTCTATATGCTTATAATTTAGTACCGTGAGGGGCATCTCCTAGTGTTAGTGCAGCGAGGGTGGCCTAGCCACCTTGAGGACCAAATGGGAGAGATGGTGGTGAGGAAGGTGCACCGGAAGGAGATGGTCAGGGGATTGTTGTTTATGTGAGTGTATTTCATAGAGGTTTCTAGTTTACATGATAATTTATGATGTGTTTGGTATTTTGATGTGTGTATGGCTCTTTTACAAATCCTTGATGTATATATTTTGATATACGGAGTGATGGGACTTTTGATGATGTATTAGAGACTTTGATCTTGATTATATGTGATTTCATGATTTGGCTTATGATTCATGTGTTTGGATTTGTTGTGATGTGATTTTTATGACTATATTTATTTCTATGAATGTTAATGTTTTTGATTCATGATGATTATGCGATTTAAATGTGGGATGTTGATATGATTTGAATATTGAATAGTGATGTAATATTATTATTGTGACTTAGATGTGATCAAATTTTTATCAAAATGTATTCTAACTTTTTAAGATAGGAGTTAAAATGGAATGATTATGTTGATACAAGATTTGATTCATATGTGATGGGTATGAAGAAAGTGAAAGAACTTGCACTTTTGACCTTAACAATAAATGTTAACATTAGACTATCAATAGGTAGTCACACATGAGATCTTAGATAGTGATGGAGTGATAAGATGTACCTTCCTAGAACATGAAAGGGATAATATATGTAGATTATGCGGGGGAAAAAAGGTTCTTCTTTCAAAGTTTCATAGACAGATGTCCCATATTTATATATATTTTCCTTTTTAGGAAAACTTATCGATTTGGGAAGTTTGCTTTGATACCTAATCGATGAAAAAATATTTCTTAAGATGAATTAGATATTTGTATTTTTTGAAGGATGGTCAACGCAGGAAGCATTTTTACATGGGTATCCATCCTTCGAGGGAGTGGTCTACAAATTTTTATTTTTTGACTTTTGGATATTTATAGATAACCATCCTTTGAGGGATGGGTGTATGATTTGATGAATAGTTTTCCTTTGAAGGATCATTCTATTATTTTTTTATAAGAGCATCCATAGAAATTTTTAACTTTTTTAAGTTTAGGGAAAAACCCTAATAGACCATATCAAGGAGGGGAGGAAATGTGTTCAAGACCTACACATATATTCCCCATGAAACATTTTCGGTTAGTAGATAAGGTTGGATGAATTTAATGATTACAGGGTTCCTGTTAAGGAGGAACTTATTCATAATAGAAATATGTGATGAACAAAGCCATAATGTTCATCCTTAAGGATATTAAGGGTAATAACAAAGAAATCCACATACTTTCAAATCATTACGATGATAAAATGACTCGTTGATGGTGGAATAAGATCTTTAATGTAACTAAAGTCATTAATATAAAAGGTTAACAATATAAAGTCAACAAGTGCAATTTATTCAAAGGTAATTTTTCTAGTGAACCATCAAAGCATGCTAGATGGTATGCTCCTAACCCATACTTGTGAGTAATGACATATGAAATGATCCAGTTGGGGGAAAAATTTACACATTTATTCCTTTCTAATGTAGTGAAATTTTGATTTTATTTGAGAACAAGATCACGTATTTTGAAGTCATGATATTTTACAAGTTTATTGTATGTGGGTTTTATGTAGTATTGGTAGATGCGATGATGTTCAAGTGCTGTCAAACATTTTTCATATAATAATTATAAGTTTCCTAAATGGTCTTGTCAAAAATATTCGTTCGGGATAAATTATTTGAGAGATACACAAAGTGATGGGATTCAAACTTCAAGGGGAAGAACTGCTATGGAGTTGTAGACTAGTAAAAAGGGCATAACACCTGTAGGAGTATGGATACTAGTCTAATAAGCCTAAAGAGCAAATGAGATCTAGAGATGTCAGTTCCTACCTGCATCATCTACTATTTATTTGAGAATTTTGTTAGAAGCTTCAACTTGTCAATTTTCTTGAGGATAGTGTGGTGATGAAAAGCTAAGTTTGATATTGAAGGTGTCATGAAATTTCTTAAAATCCTTATTTTTGAATGATTTTCCATTATCCATGACACTTTTATGGGGAATACCAAAGAGATATATGATGTGTTGATTGACAAAGTTGATGATTTTATTTTCTTTAGTTGAGTTAAGGGAATTTCTTCAACCCATTTTGTAAAATATTCAATGGTTGTGATGATAAATTGATGATTTTGAGAAGGCGAGGGTTGATAGTGCCAATGACGTTTAACCCCCATTATGAGAAAGGCCATAGGTATTGGGATGGCTGTAAAGATTCATTAGGAACATGGATGATGTTTTAATGTTGTTAACATTTGATGCAATTTTTAACATATGCGCATCAATCTTGATTGATGGTAGGCCAATAATAGCCTAGTCGTAAGACACATTTAGTGACATCAATACCATTAAAGTGTCAACCGAAAATACCATCATGAACTTCTTGAATGGATTTAATGGATTCATGTGATTTAATACATCTTAGTAAGAGTCCATCAAATCCACACTTGTAAAGGATATCACATATAATGATGTAGTGGGTAGCAAGTTGAAGAAAATATATTTTAGTATTTTGAGATAGATCAGATGGAATTTTAAATTCTAAAAGGTAGTTAAGAATATATTTGTACTAAAGATCAGTTGAATTGCTATCAATGACATTGATGGAGGGGAGTTCATTTTTTATGAGATGGTTCATCTAATCTATGAAAAAATATGAAAATTTTGGAATTGTCAGGTTATTCTTCAGTTGATAAAGGAATAAGGGATCCTAAATAAGCCATGGTGTTTGCAAACTTATTAGAGGATAGATGAATAGTTTGGATTATATAGTAATCGAAGGATTCGAGGAGAAATTCAACATTGGATTTTTGCAAGATTTCATTTTTACATGGATAATCTCCTTTAATTTGATTAATGATGAGTTGTGATTCTCCATAGATTTTTTAAGATTTGAACACCTAACATGATATAAGTTTAAAAACCCATTATTAAAGCTTCATAATTGACCATGTTATTAGTGCATTGGAAGTTATGTTTTAATGACATAGGAATAAGAGGCCCCTAAGGAGGTATGATAGCAATACCAGCCCCTCCCCTTTGTTGGAATTTAAATCCATAGAAGAAGAGGTTCATTTTAATAGGAGTGAATTAATTTTCATAGATAGTGCTAATGGATTTTTGGGGAAATTGTTTGTGAGGAAGTTTAGTGTCAGGAAGGGGTGATTCAACAATTTGATTGGCGATGGCTTGGCCGTTAATAGATTTTTGCAATATTAATTCTAGGTCAAACTCGGTCATAAGCATAAGGCATCAAGTTATACAGTCACTATGATATGGTTTAGAGTGCACAGTTTTGAGCAGATTGAAGCTGGTGACAACATAAGTTTTGTGATTGATTAGATAGTGGTGTAGTTTAGAGGTTGCAAAGTATAAGGCGCAACACAATTTTTTGGCTTTGGTCTCATATTCATGGAGGGTATGGCTTATGTAGTAAATGGATTATTCACATCCCTGCTCATCTCAATAATTGAACATGGATCCTAAGGAATGATATGTGGTGGATATGTAAAGGTAAAATAGATCCCCCTCACGAGGAGGTGTGAATGTAGGAGGTACTGCTTGAGTTCATTGAAGGATTTTTGACAATTAAGATCCCATTTAAAGTCAACTTCCTTACAAAGAAGATGGTGAAATGGTTGACATCAATTTGAGAGTTGTGATATGAAACATCAAATAGAATGTAATTTACCTTGAATGATACGTAGTTGTTTGAGATTTGATGGAGGAGGAATTTCGATAATTTCTTTGATTTTGGCTAGATCTACTTTAATACCTCATATAGATATGATGAACCCAAAAAAAATTCCAATGATAACACCGATAACACATTTACCAAGGTTAAGGTTGAGGAAATATTTAATAAGTCAAGTGAAGATCTATTCAAGGATGGCAAGGTGATCCCTACATTGTTTAGATTTTCCTAGGAGATCATCTATGTAATCTTCGATGGTTTTGTGGATAAGATCATGGAATATAATGTCATGTTGCATTGATATGTGGCTCCAAAATTTTTAAGTCTGAAGGGCATGACATGGTAACAAAAGGTCCCTTAAGGGGTAATGAAGGATGTTTTTTGTTTATCATCAATAGCGATGAGGATTTGATTATAACATGAATTACCATACATAAGGGAGACAATTTTGTGGCCAGATGTCAGATCGACAAGATGATCAATATTTAGAAGAGGAAATTCATATTTTAGATAAGCAATATTGAGATCCTAGAAGTTAGTATAGATACATAAATTTCCTGAGGCTTTTGTTCTGGTTATGATGTTTGAGACCCATTGTGGATAGTCAATGGGTATAATTAAATTAGGAAAGAGTAGGTATTTTAACTCTTCTTTGATGAGAAGAGATATGTGAGGGTGTATCCTATAGAGTTTATATTTAATTGGTTTAGAATTAGGATAGGTGGCAATATTATGTACAATAATTTTGGGGTCAATACCTAGCATATAACTATATGACCAGGCTAAGGATTGACTATAATTAGATAAGAAGTTAGTGAAATCATTTAATTCTTGCGGTTCTAATGATTGACTGACTTTAACTATATGGGGCTCTTGAGGGGTGCCTAGGTTAATGTCACTAGTGGAATCATTGAGGATGGTTGACGTGTCAGGTGGTAGGGTTTTCTAAAGGAAATGGTCCTTTTCTCCTATATGGGAGATAATATCTTGTTCATCGTGACATTGAAGGATGTCCATGGTGGGAAAATATTCTTCAATCATTTCTAGCTAGATGAGAGGAAGTATTTTAGTGATGTGATTAGATTGATAAGTCAATAATCCTAAGGAAATAATATTTACTAAAAAAAAGTTTGGTGGGATGGATATTGTGTCGTCAGTGTTCATGGGATCATCTTGTTCTATTGAGGATGAAGGTTATGATTCTTTGATGCGTAAGGATGTGGTATATGAAGATGGTTCAGTAGCAGGTCTTTCATATCCTAGTCCATATTTTTCATGTGGTTTGAGGGAATGTTGGATGGTTAAAAAATGTATTCCCTATTTGTAGCATCTAAATCTAAAACTCTTCTATACACAATGATGTAGGTACATTTGAATAAAGGTTGGATTATATAAATAATTAAAGTCTGATAGGAATGACATGACATGGTGTTGATGAATGTATTTCAAGGAAGGATGATCGATCCCTCTATTTATGAGATTAATTTTTATATACACGGGTCCATAGAAGATAACATATCCAATGTCAGGATCATATAATGGTTGTTTGTCTGGTCTTCCATACATGTCAGGTGTAGGAAGTGGATTAGGCATGAGGACACGATACCCTCCTAACGAAATATGTTCCATAATGTCACTAAGGGAGGAGTCATTTGGTAGTTTGAATGATGGGATAGAAGTGTTGGTGGATGCTACATAGGAGTATTCTGATTTTGATTTTTGAATAAGAACGTCATTTAGATGATATGTCATATTGCATTCGGTGAAGGTATTAAGATCTATAGGGACTGTGAATGTTTTACCTTCATGTTCATACTCAAGACATCAGTGAAGTGTCAAGGGGACACAATGCATGGTATGATTAAAAGGTCATCCTAACAACATAGTGCATTGTAACTCTCCCTCTATAATGTAGAATAGTTCAGGAAGAGTTTTGATGCTGACCTTAAGAGGCAGAATGACCGTTCCCAGTGTGGATAAATTACATTGTTGAAAGATTGAAGCAAGACCAGTGTTTGGGTGATAATGGTATTTGGTAATATAATTATTTTGAAGGTGATGGATGATATGAAGTTGATCATAATGCCACCATAAATCATGAATCTCTTGATGAGGACATCATTGATTTGGGTGGTGTATAAGAGAGGCAAGTCATGATCCTCATGCCAAAGTGATGGTGTTTTGGTAGAGTTAAAAGAGATAGCTGAGGAAATTTTAAGAGTACCTAAAAAATATGTGAAAGAGTGAGGGTCATCTGTAGGTACTGATATAGATTGAAGGGCTTCAATCATCTCTTGTTTATGTGAAGGTGAAATCTGAACCAATTCATAAAGTGACATTTTGATAAGAGCTTCACGTAGTTGTTTAATGATTACCTTTTGTACTGTGGTAGAAGATGGTAGACTAGAAAGGATGGAGAATTTGGTATTTGATTGTGATTTCTGATTTGAGGTCTCAAGAGTGAGAGAAATTGAAACCTTAGATTTATCTATAGATGAGGAAGAGGTGAGTTCATGAGGTGGGGGAATGGCAATGAAAGTTTTAGGTTTACTTTGTTCTGAAGGATTAGGCTCATGGGTACATGCTCAAGAACTAATTTAAATGACATTTATTTTTTGGGGAAGAATCTTACTCAAATATTCCTCAATAGTGGGGGATGATGAAGTTTTACGTGTTGGGTGAGGTTTCTTTGACTTGTGTAACTCTGCTGGAAGAAGGCCTTTACTTTCAAATTTTTAATGGCTACGTGAAAGGCTTTACAATCTTCTACAGAGTTTCCTGACATTTGATGGAGATCAAAAATGGCTTCAAAGTTATACCGATAAGGTTTCCAGTGTTGATATTTGGATGGTTTAGGAGGGGAAAACACTATGAGCGATACTTGAAGCAGTCCTTCTAGAATATCTAGATAGTTTCCTTTTGATGTGGATGTCTAAGGAAATGACGTCTCATTTGGTTTGATAATTACATGAGATGTGGAATTTGGTGTCGGTTATTTATTTATTAATTGACAAATAGTTTTTGATTGTGTGATGGTGATAGGTGACTTGGATGAAGGATGTAGCCCTAAGATAGAGGGCTGATATCTTGATTTTTGTGTTGGAGTACTTGAATGATTTATGATTGTGAATTTTTTAGAAGGGGGTGGAATAATCCTTTGAAGGTTACGTGGATGATATTGCACCACAAATTTAACATATGACATCTTCATGATATGGATAATGGGTTGTTTAAAAGATGTATGTGAAGAGTTTACATATGAGTTGGGTGAAGAGGTGGTAGGTGTAGAGGAAGAAGGTTTGCTTTTGATCACAAGTTTTGGGGATGTTTCTAATTTTTTGTTGGATGTTGATTCAAGGGTTACTAGAGGACGAAATGGGTGTATATTCAGTGATAAGAGATTTTTTTTTTATGGTCTTTATGGTATGATGGGCTTGAATGTTGTTTTTTATGGCTAGCTATTCGATGGAGAATGGTTTGGAAATGGTTATTTGAAGACACTAATATTCTGATTGTGAGGTACATTAGAGTTATCTAAATATATATCACCTTTATCAATCAAATCCTGAATGACATTGCAAAACAAATGAAACCTTTTGATGTCATGACATTTGAACCTATGTTACTTGTAATAGTCATTATCCATGTACCAAGACGGTTTAGAAACAAATGTGTTGATATGACGAATGTGTGGAAGAGAGATCATGTTAGTGGTGAGGATTTTATTAAAGACCACACTGTAAGTCTCTATAATGGGGGTATATTTTTTTTGAGGATGGGATCATTCAATGATCAAACTTTCCTTAGGAGAAGACTTGATGACTACTGTGTTAGCTGAGGATTTGGGCTTATCTTGACTAGAAGATGGTTTAGATGGAAATTCAAATTTTGGTTTCTTTGATCTAAGTTTGAATCTACCTTCTTTGAGAAATCAAAGTTTGGTTTTATGGGCCATTGGAAAATATTTTCAAACATATAAAAATATTGGATTTGGAGTGTGGAAGAAATGTGTTTGGTGCAGTAGCAGGAAAATAATTCGATTATTTTTTTTTGGGAGAGAGAATGAAAATTGATTAATGATAACCCTCCAATGGAAGACAAATTCTGCAATGGACTCATCTTCAAATTTTTTAATTGCATACAGATTTGTAATGGTGATTTTATGGGCAGTTTTGATTGACAAGTGTTCAAGGAAGAGTTGAGTGAGATGTGAAAATGAGAAGAGGGAATATTGTGGAATGTTGTTATACCAGTCTAAAGCAGGACCAACCAAGGACATGTGGAATGTTCTTAACATAAGGTCCTCATCATGATATATAAGGTAACAACCATGATGAAAAATCTTAGATGTGTTGCTAAGGATCTTTCTTACTGTATAATTTGATAAATTTCAGAAGATATTAGTGAGGAGGATAAGATTTGTAGGGTATAGATGGATGAATAGGATCATTGCATATTTTTTCATACGATAATGTTTTTTCAGGGCCCATGGAAGTGGCTTCAAGACCAAGTATTTTGTTCATTAAATCCTGAATGGGATCAATTTATGGTTGTTGATGTGTGCTATATAAGGATGAAGTTGATTGATTGAATAAAAATTGATTATGTTATTGATATGGTTGATATTGTTGTGGGATATTTTGTTGGAGATGAATGTTTTGCTAGGGAATATTTGTAGCGATGTTGTAAGTGGGATGTGAAACTAATGGTTTTGACAGCTGGATGTATCAATAATAGGGATGGTAGATGTATTTAGAATAGGATGTGATTATTTTGGTATGTGTTGAAAAGGAATAGACGTGTGAATAAGAGGTTGTGACTATTAAAGTGATTATTGGAAGGGTATGAAAGTGAAGAAAAGGGGTTTTGATTATTGGGGAATGTTCTGAAGAGGGAAAAAGGTATACTAAGGGCTTGTGACGGTTGTGTTATAGATTGGGAGAAGGAAAGTGACTGGGATGGTTGAGGTATGTGTTGTGAAATAAGAGGGGTCAAGGACTGTTGTGAAATTGGATGGGTACTAAAAACAATGCTAGTGTTGATTAAGGGTGTAGATACAAGGATAAACATAGTAATATTTTAGAGAGGTGGTGTGGTTTTTTAAGAGGGTGGTGGTTGAGAAACACTAATAGAAACACCAACAGAACTCATGAGAGGTGTTTGGATGGTAGAGGAAGATAGAGGGGTTTGTGCGGATGAAGAAGTATTTGTGTTGTTTTGAGGTGGTGTGGAACCAGTTAAAGGTTTAGGTGAAGATATTAGTTGTTGAGTGGTCGTATCTTGTGTGGAAATTACGTTAAATTTGAAAGTGATAATAGGAACTGAAGACAAAATGTTCCATGTTTCTAGTCAACTTCTAGTAAGATAGGGATATATTTTTTGGATGACTGGGTCATGGTTTGGATCAATGAGATGGGAAAACCTGTATGAAGGATCAGGTATATAAGGGTGCAATTTAGGTAATGATGACTTAAGGTGAACCCCTTGGCAGAAAGATATGAATTAAGAGCAACAAGGTTTGAATATAATATTTTTGAAAAGAAAGGATCCCCACTATCAAATACGTGTGGAATAAAAGGATTAGGTATCTCAGATGAAGTAGATTGAATGCTATGTAAAAGTGGTTGTTCTTGATTTTTTTGGTTAGGGTGTTAATATGAATGTTTCACGTTGATCAATGATTCGTTGAGCACCATTTATATGAGTTTGAGCATGTTGTAAGGTTTTATGGACATATTGTGCAGATTATTGAAATGGGCTATAGATTTTTTTAAAAGTCTAGATGTGGGATTGTTGTCTTGCAAGAACCATTGAAGGAAAAAAACAATCACCTAATGAAGAATAAACTAGATGGTTAATTACAAACAAGAAAAAAAAACATACAGAATAATTTTACATTATCTTGATTAAATTAGAAGAAAATTGAAATGTTCAAAATGGCTGATAAGGTCTTAGGAAATGGCCATCTAAGGATGGTTTCAGGTAATTTTTAAGGTTGGAGTCATCGATATACTTGTAGGTACGTGAGGCCCAAATATATGATAGTGCTAGTACGGGGCCAAGTATTAGGGCCTACCCCCTCACTTCACGGTCAAGTAGTTATAAGAGAATTATGTTCTTAGCCAATATAGTGACAACCAAGGTGATTATACTTGACCAAAACACCAAGTCATCTTCGTCATTGGGTGATGAAATCACAATAGTTTCACCTAGGTAGGAATGTTTCAATGCAGTTTATATTTTGATGTGATTTGGCTGTGTGTGAGGGAGATTAAGTGGATGCAATCTATTAAATATGATAGTTAAGCTATGTGATCAAGTATGATGTGATGTTTGTTTTAATCCCAAAATAATTATTTATTTTGATGAGGACAGACAACAAAATTCAATGCTTGAAAATGGAAAGAAAAGAAGAGGAATCACATGAAGAATGCTTCTTTTTTAAATTTAAAATTTTTTGAATTTTTTTAGCAATGCAATAACGTAGAAAGAATAAAACCCCAAATTAGAAACCTAAAAAGTATTGATAGAATATAGAAAACAACAAGAGAAAATGATGTTATAGGCTGACTGATTGAGTAATTAGAATCAGTCACAAAGATCATCAGCGATTAGCAGGAATCACTAGAGATTCACTTAAATCACTAGTGATTAGACTAGATCATTGGTGATTATAAAGTAAAAAGTATAGAAATGAATTTTAATAAAATTTAAATGAAGAAAGGGATAAGGGTACCACCAGGTGTGCCATAATGTTCACAGAATTTTTTACTTTCCTAATTTAAATTAATTGAAGTGAAAAAATAAAAATAGAACTGACCTCAAAAGATAGTGGGGTTTACCAATACTCATGAGTGTGGATGTTGATGGTGACTGTTGATTAAAACTTCTTAGTCCAAATGAGTGTATAAGTCCAATGGTCCTGAAAAACAATCTATGATCAAAGGCACTAAAAAAAAGGATTAGACAAATGGATAAATGAGAAACTCGATAAAATTCAATTCCAGGAATATAAAGGGACTTCCTTGGAGTATGTCAGCTCAATTTATAACAATTAAGTAATTTGATAAAGATAGTGATAACAATATATAACAATAGAGAATTGATAAATGGATGAAGATCCTTAGAAATCAAGGTTAAACGGAAGGTCATGTGTGGCTTAGAAGGTGGCCTAGGCAAGTGTAGATGCAATCTGAATGGACTTAAAGTAGTCATACCAAGATTCCTCAGTCTATTGATAGATATAATGGAGGAACTCGACCTGATCCTCAATGTCTTGTTCATCAATAGAAAATTAGATTGTGCATAAAATCAATTGATGTAAGATGTTGTATTGTTCCCAAAAAAAGAGGTGTTGGGCAATGGGGAGATCATAAATAATTGTATTTGAATATGAATGACCGGTAACTGTAATCCAACAGAGATTCATACTTAGAAACAACATGTTAAATGCATAGAGAAATTGATAAAAATTTATGAAAATCTGATAAAATTATTAAAATATAGGTTTTGATAGGAATCTCTGGTGATTTAGGCCAATCACTAGCGATTAGGGTGAATCACTAGTATTTTGTTGTGGAAATTGAATGTGTTTCTAAAAATGATTATCGAAGTTCAAAAATGATGTTGATTTCTTTTTATTGCTTCCTATGAAATGTAAATGGTAAACAAACATGAAAGAATATCTTTCAAAGGATGTGGATCTAAAAGATGCATCAAATCTTCAATGTAAGTGATATGAACTGTTGTGTTATCTTGTAACATTTCTTGGAGTCTGAATGATTAAAAGTGGCTGTAAAAATGTTTTTGTAAATGATTGGTATTGATGCCTAATGATGTATGGGTATTCCTGAATGCTGAGAAGTCAAAGATTTAAGTGGAGGCACTAATGATGAAATTATGAAGATCTTGGAGAGAGGGCATAAAGGTTCTATTTACAATCGCTGGCGATTAGGTACAATCATTGACGATCCATTTTTTGGGGGGAAACAAAAAGAAAAGTTGTTGAAACCACTTCTAATAAATGATTTTTTGTTTAGGGATAAGGTAAATGGTTAAGGGAAGGTTAGGGATGAGGTATAGATGCTAGTAAGTAGTAGAAAACATGTTTTAATGGTGTTGGAAATGGTTAGAGTTGATTTTAGATAGTTGGATGGTTTTTAGGAGGGATAAAATAAGATTTTACAACTGTAAGTGGTTTGTTCGGGGTGTCGGAAGATATTTACATGGATTAAATATTGTGAAGGATTTTTAGACTTAGGATAAGTGTTTATAGATTAACTAATGTGAATAAATGAATTTTATTAGATTTAATATTATTGCGGAGATAGTGTATGTGGTCAAGGAAATTAGCGGTGATAATTTTAGTTGTCTACAAGATCGTTAAGTCAACCTCATAATAATTACCTTGAAGATCTCAAATTTTACCTATTCCTTGTTGAGGACCATCTTAATGATTTAACATCTATGAATGTCGTAACAATAAAAAAGGTTAGTATCATTTTAACAATCATAATTATTTATCATTACCAAAATAATACAATACAACGATGTACAAATTTACCAACTTCAAAAACAACTAACCAAAGTAAGTAAAATAAAATAGAATCATAATAACAGGTGTAACAACCAAATAGTACACCAACGTATTGAAATACTCACACACAACAAGGTAAAGTAACCTCATACAACCAAGTAAAGACAAAATAAGTTATAGATGTCAATTAATCCACAAATTCTTAGCCACAAGCAATGTTACATGGTTGGGATTGCAAATACACGTAAGCATGTATATATTTTCAGGGTATATGTATGTAAATTTATCTTAAACAAAAAATGATTAAAATTACCTATCCCCTTTCCCTCATAACCCGCTTCACATACTACAAATTAATCTTGCGGAAAAATAGAAAGAAATTGTGGGATGTGACATCATCACCCATTCACTCTACCACTGTTTCACCTTTTTCTTAGATTGTTTCTTTGAATTTTTTAACGAAACAGATAGGGTAACGGGCATAGGAGGAATACTTTTTCAAGTGTCCATTGATGGGTTGTTTCACGTCTATGAATTTTGAATCCACAGTTCATCGTGAGAGCTTCCTTTTCACTAGAAGGAACTACCTGTAACGAAAGCAAGACCACCAGAAATAATTAAAACATATGGGCAGTGAACTGCCTAGTGTGAGCTAGATCCGGGAAGTATGGTACTTCCTTGATGGCTATCATTCCACTGTTTTAAACAAATTAATCCTAAAAAAATGGTAAATCCTATTGTTATTTAAAAATGATTTAGGTATCTTACTTAAAACACAATAATAAAATAGATCTAATCTAATAGGCTAAGCTAGAATAGAATCCGTAGGTCAAATGGTTGGTTCGGATTCTGCAGGTCTGATAAAGGTCTCAGGTAGGTCACTGGTGAATGAGGGTGAGATGAAATTAGGTGGGTAGGTCTCTGTTCTAGGCTATGTGGGCAAATACAAAGACCAGTGTCGGTCAGGGGTGACCAACGATGGTTAGGTATAACTAGCACTGATTACTGTGAGATTTGAGAATGTCACAGAACAAGCCTTAGGTCTTCTTTGTGATTGCACAAAGGACTTTGGTTGGTCGAGATGAGGTATTGGGTGACTAGAGTAGGATTTTGCAAGGTTTTGATGAGTCTATGGAGGTGACAAGTGTTGGAGATGGTCAATAAGGAGTAAGATAAACAAGGGATGATAAAATAATGATGAGATGAAATAACCAGCAAAGTATGATGTTATACTTACTTGGGTTTCATTTCTGAAAGTCTGTGTGTGAAGGATGGAGGTGATGATGATGGGTTTGATGGCTACAAGTGATCACCAGTTGAAATAAATCGTGTACATGGAATGCATGCACACTCCTCTTTGCTTAGATGGGTTTGAAAATGGCTGGGATGGCTATACAGGAGAAGATGTTCAATCTCCTTCGTTGGATGTGAGTTCTTGCTAGAATTAACTCTCTAAAGATGTGTTATCTTTTGAGATCTCATTCTTTCTTGTCCAATTTTTCTTGCAATCTTTGCCAACCTTGAGAATAAGGTAGTTTAGGAGTTAAAAAGGGGTAAACGACGGCGGTCCGGCTTAACCAACGATGGTTAGGGGTAACCAATGTCGGTCAAGGTGGGATTTCCTAGGTTTACTAAAATTAGGGAGATCCTCCTGATTTCCTCAAATATTGTGTCATTATCCCATGAATTAGACTTGGATCTTCTGTGATCATGTGGGAATGTGGTTAGAGGGAGTGTAGGCCTTGATTTTTTAGGGTTTGGGTAAGTCTTAGTTAGTTATGGTAACTTGCTAAGAATAGGTCTTACGTTGAGTTAGCTTGGTGAGGTGTCTAATTGAACTATATGTGTAGGTATTATTTAAATAAGATATTTAAATAATAAATATGGTGAGGATAATGAGTTAATTTAATTAAATTAATACTAGTGAGGTGAAGGGGGCCATGGGTAGGTAGATGTAATACAATGGGGGCTTATATGTCAAAGGACAAAGGGGGAGTGTGACCTAATTTTAGTGTCTACATTTTTCCCCTTTTTGTTGTGTAGCTTGTATTGGTAAGTGATGCTAACAAAAATAAGGTGTGGTTAGCTTATTTGAGGGTGAAGGTGATCTCCCTCAAACCAGGAATTGACAAAGCAGTTGGCGGAAGCGGTGAGTGGTTTGATAAAAGGTAAATGTGAAGAAAGGGTAACCAGGTGTAGGGGAAGAGGGTTAAAGGTTTACTTAGGAAATCTAGGTAATGGGTCAAGGTCAAAGGTAGCAGCAGTTAAACACATGCACACGTATAAACTACAGCACGCTACTGGGTTGAAGAGCAGGCAAACTCTACATCATCTAAGGTTGATAGGTTTATCCAAACAAGGGTGAAGTGAATTCGGTATCCAAGGTATAGGATAAGGTCAGGAAGCATAACGTAGGTTAGGTGAAAGAACGTTTAAGTGTGTTCCAGTACACCAAAGGTAGGGTCAGGATAAACGGTCACGGCAATAGGCTAGGAAAGGTCATTAGGTCAATAACATAGGTAAGAGTTCAGCAAGGTATAATGAACAAATAAGGTAAGAGTGCTGAAAATTTTGAGATGATAGCCATGATGAGACAGGAATGTTTATTGAGATACATAGTTATGTGATACGATTGGAGATTGTATTGATACACACATGTATATATGAGGAGATAGATGATATTCAGATGATGCTATTGTGATGTGTATGAGTTTTACTTTATTATGATATGGATGGAAAATAGATGAGCTAGGCATGATAGAGTCAGGTCATAGGCATGGATTGAGTTAGGCCAGTTTAGGCATGGATCAAGTCAGGTCAGTCGAAGGTATGGATCGAGTTAGGTCAGTTTAGGCATGGATCAAGTCAGGTCAGTTTAGGCATGGATTGAGTTAGGTAGGTTTAGGCATGGATCGAGTTAGGTCGGTTTAGGCATGGATTGAGTATAGTTGGTTTAGGCATGGATTGAATCAGGTAGATTTAGGCATGGATCGATTCAGGTCAGTTTAGGCATGGATTGAGTCAGGTCGGTTTAGGCATGGATTGAGTCAGGTTTGTTTAGGCTTGGATTAAGTTAGGTCAGTTTAGGCATGGATTGAGTCAAGTCGGTATTTTGGTAACAAATGGAAATGTAAATGCATGAGATAGTGTAAAATGTGAAAAATGTTGGTTATGTATGAAAATGTGAAATAATGTAAGTGGTAAAAGTTATGTGGTATATGGTTGAGACGTCGAGGTTTTCATATGAACATGAAATTAGGTAAAAGGCGGGGAAAATGGTTAGGGTAAAGGGTGGTCGAGATAACGTTTCAGGGCCCCATGCCCTAGAAGTGCTACCTATATAGTCCCGATGAAAAGGGACCTCATACCGATGTAGTTCTCCCATAAGCTAGGGAAGAAGATGAAAATGAGTTGGGAGGTTTGTGGTCATGTTGTGGGTTTGGGTTTAATAGGTGGAGGTAGCTGATAGTAAAAAAATGGTGCAAGTGAGTGAAACTATGGTAAAGGGGAGGATGACCCCAAAAGGTAAGCGTCGAGGACTAAGTCCTATATAAGAAGATAAAAAGGTAATGAAGAAGAGAAAAGATAAAGAGGGGGCAAGAAATCCACCCGATTGGCAAGGATCAAAACGTATAGAACACATCTATAGATAGGCTAATGAACATAAGAACCTAAAGAAATTACATGATTGATAATTATAAGAGTGATGAGGAGTCACATCATCACCAAATGTCATAGGTTCAGTAGGTCCCTTGAGGGATGAAGTGAAAAGACAACGGGTAAGGAGGTGCAGGTAATTGGGTCATAAAATGGGAAGTAGAATGCCTTCGGAAATAGAGCTAAGATCACAATAGGAAAGTCCATGATGAAAAGGCATATTAGTTCTTTTTAGATAGACTGATCGATGCGAGAAGTCTATACGGGATGAATATATGTCTCCTTGAGGTCTTCACAAAGCTGATCGGTGCGGAAAGCTTCTGAGTTTTGATTTTTGAGAAACAATAGTCTTCTTTTTGGAAAAAACTATGTAGAGAGTTGTGAGATTTTTATAGCTATCCTTCAAGGGTGTAGTTTACTTATAGAAACAATTTAGGGTGGAAGATGTTCTTTTAATGGATTCATCTTTTATATTGGAAGTTTGACTCAAGTAGTTGATCCCTTATGTGGGAAGATGTCCTTCTGAGGGATTCATCTTGTTTGTTTTTTTTAGCTTATAAGTCATGGATGAGACTATAGCGAAGCATTTGGTTCTTGTTGAGAAGGAAAAGGTGAACGACCATGGGATATCATCTAAAAAGAAGACAAAAAGTATCCATGAGAATCAAGCCATGTGTAGAGCCGTGGTGCACATATGTAAGATAAGGAAAAAGGGTCATGAGTAATCACATGATTCTTCTTTAACCGTTAGGGAGGAAGTGTGGAAAAGGTAAATGGTGCTCAAGGGATGAGCATGAACTAGATAAATAATGATGTAGGACTAGAGGTCAATAGTAGAATGGTCAAAGATGTAATGTGTTAAGGGGATCAGGGTCGGGTTTACTCTCAAGCGAGGACAAATGATAGGCACCTGATCCATAGGTATGACTTATATTGTATGGTCCAAGATAATGAGGAGAAAATTTTCCCCGTTTTCTTTTCTCTTCTTTGGTTACATGTTGATTTTCTTTGAGAGCGTTAAGATGATGTTCGTCTAATAACTTCAGTTGTGCTAAGCGGTCCTGATGAAAAACATCATTAGTAAACATGTCATGGAGAGAAATACGAAGTGAGGGGATCTTTACTTCGAGAGGTAGAATAGCCTTGGTACCGTAGACTAGTAAAAAGGGTGTAGCCGCAGTGGCAATGTGAATACTAATACGATATGCCCATAGAGAAAAAGGAATGTGCATATGCCAATCCTTCCCAGTATCATCAACTACTTTCATAAGAATTTTGTTGAGGGTTTTTTTAGTGGATTTGGCTTGGCCATTGGTTTGTGGGTTATAAGGTGAGGAGAAAATAAGCTGAATGCCAAAGGCGTTGCAAAGTTTTTGCAATGTTTTGTTTTTGAATTGTTTTCCATTATCAGTGATGAGTCGATGAGGGACACCAAAGTGACAAATGATGTGATGGTTAATGGACTCACATATTTTCTTAGCTTTCATGGAGATAAGTGGTATGGATTCTACCCATTTTGTGTAGTATTCAGTAGCAATTATGATCCATTGATGGCATTGGGAAGAATGAGGATTGATTTCTTTGACAAGATCCAAACCCCATTGAGAGAAGGGCCAAAGGTTAAACGAGTGACCTGTAAGGCATGATTGGGTGTATGATAAAGGTTGGAATGTTGTTGACATTTCATGCAGTGTTTGACATAGTCGCAACAATCATGATTAACGGTCGGCTAGTAATAACTTAGGTGAATAATATGCTTAGCAACAGCATGGCCACTGAAGTGAACTCCACATATGCCATCGTGAACTTATTTAATGGTATAGGGGATTTCAGAGTTGGTGAGGCATCGTAAGAGAATACCATCAAAGCCTTGTTTATAGAGAAGGCCACCCATGACGACATAACGAGAGGCCTTTTTGAGAAAGGTGCACTATCTATTGTGTGTGAGATCAAGAGGCAATATAGAAAGGGAAAGGTAGTCCATAAGCTACTTATACCAAAGATCTTGTGTGTTCAGTGAGGTAGTTTGGATGAAGTTAATACAACAAGATTTATAAGAAGGTCTCGGTATAATTTTTATAGTAATAAGGATATCTGAATCATTAGGTGAAGTGGGTATTTGAGAAGCGAGGCAACCCATGGTATTTGTGAATTTATTGGTGGATCGCGGAAGATTTTGAATTTTATAGTGGTCAAAGGTAGTCAACATGATGCCAACGTAACATTTGTATTCTTGAAGTATTTCATTATAACACTGATAAACACCATTAACTTGGTTTACTACTAGTTGAGAATCACCAAAGATATTAATGAAGTTAACGTCTAAGGCATAGGTAGTCATGAGACCCAATACGAGTGCTTCGTATTAGGTGATATTGTTGGTGCATTCGAAGTCGAGTTTAAATGATAAGGGCATAGGTTCACCATCAAGAGGAATGAGGATAATGCCTGAACCACCCCCACACTGAAATTTGGAACCGTCTAAGAATAAGGTCATTTGGTAAGGGTCATCATCCAAAGAGAGGTTAGAAATGGATTTGTCAAGGAAATCAAAGTTTGAGGGTTGGTCCCTGGAAATAGGTGCATCAGCTAGTTGTTCGGTGATAGCTTGGCCCTTAATGGACTTTTGGTGAATGAATTTAAGGTCAAGATCAGCTAAAAGCATAAGCCATCTTGTGGTGCACTGATTTTGATAAGGTTTAGCATACATAATGTGTAAAGGATCGGTGTTGGTCACAACATAAGTTTTGTGGTTGAGTAGGTAATGGCGGAGTTTGGTGGCAATGAAAACTAAGGATAAGCATAGTTTTTCAGGGTGAGTATATCAGGTTTCATAGTTCAAAAGGGTACGGCTTATATAATAAACCACATGCTCCCTATGTTATTCATCACGATGAGAGAGCATGGCTCCCAAGGAGTGATCAGTAGCTGATATGTATAGGAAAAAAGGTTGGACATATTTAGGTGGGATAAGTACAGGTGGTTGGAGAAGATATTTTTTTTAAGGCCTCAAAAGTGTTGTGACAGTCATCATCCCATTTAAAGGAGACATCCTTCCAAAGAAGATGATGAAATGGTTGACACCAGTCAGAGAGTTGGGAAATAAATCAATGAATGGACTACAATTTACCTTGCAGGCTACGAATTTGTTTAAGGTTAGTGGGCGGAGGCATTTCTAGAATGGCCTTGAATTTAGCTGGGTTAACTTCTATACCACATAAGGAAATGATAAATCTTAGGAGCTTTCCTGAGAGAACCGCGAAGATAAAATTTTAGGCTGAAGGTGGATGTAATATTTAATGAGGTGGTCAAAGATGGTTTTGAGGACAGCAAGGTGCTCAGCACGGCATTCAAATTTAGCCAAGAGATCATCCATGTAATCTTGTAATAAGTGATGCATGATATCATGGAAGAAGTAAGTCATAGCACACTGATATATAGCACCAGCATTTTTAAGGCCAACATGCATGACTCGATAGCAGAAGGTCCCCCAAGGGGTAATGAATGTGGTCTTGTGCTGATCTTATGGGGCAAGTAAAATTTGGTTATAACCTGAGAAACCATCCATGAGCGAGAGAATTTCGTGACCCGCGGTAAGGTCTACCATTTGATCAATACTTGGTAAGGGAAAATCATCTTTCAGGTAGGTGAGGTTGAGGTCACGGAAGTCCATGCAAATGTGGAGTCCCCCTATTGCTTTAGTGATAGGAAAAATGTTAGAAATCCAATGAGGATAATCAATGGGTAAGATGAAGGAAATGGAAAGAAGGTGCTGAAGTTATTCTCTAACAAGAAGAGTAATGAAAGGGTGCATTTTCCTCATCTTTTGTTTGATAGGTTTGGCATCGGGAATGGTTATGATATTATGGACCACTGTGGTGGGGTCAATACCAAGCATGTCTATGTAAGACCAAGTGAAAGCATGGTTATGATCTTGGAGGAAATAAGTGAGGGATTCCTATTCAGCAGCATCTAAAGATTGTCTGATCTTTAGGATGTGCAGGTCATCCTGAGTATGAATGTTGATCTCAATAGTCAATTCATTCAACATGGTTTACATCTTAGAGGGTAATGACTGATGAATATATGAGTCTTCTGTACCAAGGTAGGTGAGTATGGATTCATCATCCTAACATTGAACGACATTAATGGTTAGTGTTTCATCGTTGATCATCTCAAGATACAAGAATGGAAGAGTGGAAGGGGATTTACCTTCACGTTGATAAGTCAGAGGCCCCAAGGAAATGGTGTTTATGAAAAAAAAAAGCTAGGAGGGATAGATTTAGGATCCATCGACTCCGTCGGTGAGGGTGGTGATGAAGGTGGAGAAGGGCTAGGGTCCTCAATGAATTCAATGCAGGCTTGTTTGGTAGAAGGTTCAGGGAAGCTGATACCACTACGGTCATTATGTTTGTGGGTGGTACATGGAATAATGGTATAATAACCCTGCTCATAAAATATGAAACCAAAACCCTTCCATGCACAGTGGTGTAGGAAGGTGTGGGTGAAACGGTGATTGGTAAGTGATTGGAAGTCAATGGAAAATGGGTGAGGTTGTGATGGTAGTTCAGGTGTGTAGGTGGTAGTATCAAGTCCCCCATAGGTGAGACTAGTATGAAGATGAGGAGGACCATAAAGGATGCGTTCTCCTATATGGTGATCATAACGAGGGTGTTGGTGAAGGATTCCATACTCATGTGGAGTAAGGAATGTGTTGACACTATATAGGTGGTACTCCCCCAGAGTGAGGCATTGAAAAACACCTTCCAAGGGATCAGTGGTTGGTATGTGGGTAACTGGTATGGATGATGTGTCAGAGGTCAATGTGGAGGTGGTGTTAACAGATTAGGAAGCTAATGGGTCAGCCATGGAGGTTATAGCAGCGGTAGGCATGGAGGAGGTATGTGCGGTGAAAATGATAGCCATACTAATAGGTGTGGGTGTAGGTGTAGGTGAAGTGGTACTGGTTGCAAAATTAGATTGCTTAACCGGTATGAGTACATCGTTGGGTTGGTAAAGCATGTTGCATGTTTTGAAAGGTGATGGGTCAGCTAGAGAGGTATAAGTGTGTCCTTCATGTTCAAACTTTACACAACGATGAAAAGTGGAAGGAACACAACCCATGACATGGATCCAAAGTCTACCGAGCAAAAAGTTATATTGGAATTCCCCCTGTAAAACAGAAAACAATTCTAGAATAGTGCGCGGGCCCACGCGAACATGAAGGATGACAGTGCCTAGTGTGGAGTTGATAGAATCATTAAACAAACACAACATGATTGGATGTTTGTGCATGCAATTATCAGGTATATGAATTTGAGCAAATGCATGGGATAAAATGATGTTAATGCTAGTGCCTCCATCAATCATCACACGGTGTACCTATATGCCATCAATGTGTATAGAGATGAAAAGGGTTGGGTCCAGGTCATCATTTTGGTATGGCGCGATCTCTGCCTCTAAGAAACTAAGGGAGGTCACTTGGTGAACAAGGTGAGGTGAGGATGAATGTGGTAATTTGGTGAGAGAGGCTACATGATGGGGTGTGATAATGGATGCTACAGGTGTAGGGTCATTGGGTAAAACCTCGATAGATTGAAGAACCTCCATGACGGCTTGCCGATGAGATTCTGAGGTTTGGATGAGGTCATATTATAAGGAAATTTTGAGGGGTGATTGGTGTAATTATTTAAGCATGGTGCGATGTGTGACACCATTAGAAATGGGGTATGTGGGGCCATAAATAGTTATCTTAGGTATGGGTGTAGATGGTATGTTGGGTATAGGATTGGTTGGTGGGTCAGCTACCTTTTCTTTACCCTTCTGCACATGTGTAGTAACGTGTACCATGTTGATTTGAGGGAATTTTTCAAATGGAGAGGGTGTAGGGTAAGTGGTATAATGACATGAAGGGAAAAAACCTACAGGAGGAGAAAATCATTGTGAGGTTAGTTGGGCATAGCGACATTTGGGTGGTGGTGTGGTAAGTTCTCTGATGTGAACCATGTTAATTTTAAATCTTGGGGGTGGCTCTAGGAGTTGTGAGGATGGAGGTTGTGGTTGTTGAGTGGGTAATGTGGGAATGGATGCAGGTGAAGCAGGGTCCTCATCCAGAAGGTCGTCATTGTCAAAGTTGGTTACCAGTGGACACAATTGGATAAGGATGGTTTTCAAGGCCTTACAGTTCTCCACATTGTGCCCTGACACATGATGGTATGGACAAATTTTGGTATCATCAAACCCTTTTGGCTTGGTTTTGAGGGGGTTGTAAGGTCGAAGTGGCGGTAATGTAATAACGGAATTCTTGAGGAGGTTGGTTAAAATTTTGGCATAAGACCCTGCTAGTGGATCGTAATGGGAAGTAAATGTTGGTTTGGGTGTAGGTATGGTTAGTTGTCTAGGAATTATTTTTTTAAGAGTAGGAACAAGTTGAGCTATGGGTTTAGGCACCGGTGTAGTTTGAGGTATCGGTCGGGTTCATTTGGGTAGGGGTATAGTAGATGAATGGGTAGATGGGTGTGGTTTTGTCTTGACTATCTTGTTATGGGGTAGTAGGGTTTTGTTTTTGGGGTGCATCCTCTTGGGTAAAGGTGATGTGGGAATACGAGGTCTAAAAGGAAAAGTAGATGGAAGAAGAGGGTGAGTTACCCACGGGGATAACGAGGGTGCTATGAAGGTAGATGACGCGGATCATGCTTGGGGTGTGAGGGACAATGAATGAAGTGTAGTAGCTATTGAAACAACGGTTGAAGATATCAGAGGTATTGGTGGTAAAGAGGTTGTAGGCACGGGTATGAGTCATGTTGTGTGATGGGGTAGGTTAGAGATTTGTGAGGCAGGAATGGGTGGCTGTCTTATTGGGTTATGGATGGATGAGGGGTGCTTGACCCTATTGGGCGAATGAGGTCTTAAGGCAGATGGGACAAGTGCAGGTGTGTTTGGTGTGGTAGGTGTATGAGGTTGATGAGTTTGTTTATTTAGTTTGGGTGTCAGAATAGGTGTGGTTTTAACATTGGAGGATGTAGCTAAATCTAGTTTAATAGGTCGATGAGGAAGGCTTGTGGTCGGGGTGACGCCTAAAGTGGTAATAAGTTTAGTGGAAGTAAATGTAGTCAGTATGGGTTTGCATTTAGGCATAGGTTTGGTTATGGGTAAGGGTGTGGTGTGAGTGTTAACAGATATCATGGAAGGGGTTGTGATAACAATGGTTGTATGTGGTTTAATGGTTGGAAATTTGTTTGGGTAGATGATGGAGGTATCATCGAGGGATTTTTGCATTTTTGTTGAGACAGGGAGTAAGAGGTGCCCCCATAACAAATCTCTATCCACATACTCTAAGTGATCATCCAAATGTGAGAATGGCACATCAGTGGGTGAAATTGGTGAGGACTTAATCAGAATTCCCATAAAATCAATCTTGGAGATGGGGAATCGGTTGGTTTCAGCTTTTTTGGGTAGGAGAGCTGAAAGTAGGTCTGTTGGATGTCAGGTAGCGGATGGAGAATGCTCACCAAGAGGAAAGGGTATCCCTACCGGGTCTATGATGGGTGGAATGGATGATGGGAGTTCCTCTATGAGGGGAGGAACAAATAGGTGCTCCTTTATGGGTGGAGGAGATAACAAGTGCTCCTCTATGGGTGGAGGAGATAATGGGTGCTCCTCTATGGGTGGAGGAGATATTGTAGGTAAAGGCTCACTAAGTGAAGAAACTAGGGGTGAGATGGTCTCAATGTTAGTAGAAGACTCCTCCATAGGTGATGTAGGAGATGAAGGGTGTTCTTCTATTGGTGAAAGAACAGTGATGGTTGGTTGCAATGTGGAAGGAGGATTTTGGGCTAGGATTTCCTCTATGGAAGAAATGTGAGGTAATTGAGATGTAACAGGTACCTCGTTAAAGATCACATGAACCTCACGAGTATGGGTATCATGACTGGATGTATCACCTGTTTGATTGGATGAAGGGGCATGATTGGGAAATGGTTTTTTAAATATTTGTAGATTTTGATTTGGGGTGGCGTTGGGATTATCCACAGTCAACTCACCTTTCTTGAGCATTTCTTGGACAATATTCTTAAAATTGGTGTAGTTGCCATCACTATGACCCTTTACTTGGTGATAGTTGCAAAAATCATGTTCCTTATAACATGTGGGCATGGGGCAAGTAGGGTAAAAACCAGTTTGTGGTTTTATGGCTGGAAGGGCAATGGCACCAGCTTTGATCAGCTTTTCTAAAACAGAAGAGTAAGGTTCCCCAATTGGGGTATATTTTCAATACTCTTTTCTGAATCAAAAAGCATGTACAAGTGATAGATTGGATGAGGGTGTGGCTTAATTAGATGGATGAGGTTGGCCGACCTTGAGTACCATTGCGTTAGTGGTACCTTTAGCCTTTGAATAATTGGTTAGTGGTTTAGAAGAAGAAGAGGTTTCGGTCAACTTGAATGTCAAATTCTTATTTCGTAATTGGATTTTCTTTTCTTCAATAGCCCGAATTTCTAAATTTCATGCCATAGTGAATGCCTCATTGAATGTTCTTAAAGTTTAAACTTGCAAGGTTGGGGAGATATGTTTTGTGTAAGCTCATGTGAAGAGCTCGATGAGTTTAGTTTGTGGTAGTTAAAAGGTAAGTTGATTGATCAGGCTGCGCCAGTGAGTGAAAAAATTTGTGATAGACTCATCCTCATACTGACATGTGGAATATAGATCGGTCATGGTAACCTTCTTAGCGATGTTGATGGAAAAATGATCCAAAAAATCTTGGAATACCTGATTAAATGAAAATATGGAGTGTTTGGGTAACCCACTATACCAGTCTAATGCAAGTCTAGTGAGGGATATGGGAAAAGTTCTAAAAAATAAGGCATCATCATGAGAAATCAAATAAAACCCGTGTTTAAATGAGTGTAAATGTTGTTGTGGGTCTTCCTTGCTATTGAAATGATTAAATTTGGGCATTTCCCAATGCACAGGGTATGAATGGATGGGAATGGATGGATGAATATGCTCATTACAAATCTCGTTGTAAGTGAGAGTGTTGCAGGAGCTAGAAACTGATGCCTCTAGTGTCTACATCTTATCCATCATCAATTTAATTAGGTCATTGGTGGGTTGTGATGATTAAATGCCTCCTATAATGTGAGGAGGTTGGTTTTGGGTGTATAATGGTGGGGCATTCTAGTGTACGGGGCTGCCATGTAAGGCGGTGGAGAAAAAGGAAGGGAAATAGGGGGTACGTACCCTGAATGAATGATAGATGAAACAGGAAATTTTTGATAGTATGTATATGGGAGAGGAAGGGTCGTGGTAACCCTAGTGGAAATAGGGGCTAATAATTGTGGAATAGAAATAACTACGTTCTCAAATGGGGTAGAGGTCACCAACACTGGAGGTGAGAACATAACCACAGGTATATGTGAGATGTGAGGGATGGATGAGGTTGTGTTTGGGGTAATCGTAGAGGGTATGGTAGATGTAATGGGTGCTACAGGGGTAACAAATGTGGTAGTCATGGAAGGTATACGACCTAACTATGAAACAACTAGGGATAAGGTGAATACAGGTAGCAATGAGCCAGATGGGGCTGATGCAAAAGTGGGTGCGAGAGTTGGGGGGATAGATACAGGCATGCCATATATCAAATGACCTGAGGTATCTCGAGTGGATGAATGGAAGAGGTAAAACTGCAAAGTAGTCGGGTTCTGGTCAAGGAGTCATGCGAACTCCTCATCTTTGGTAGTGATATTGGTAGGTTGGATGGAATTCATGGCTGGTGATAAAATAGAGGGTGGTGAAGGACTAGGTGGGAGCGGTTGGTGACTAGCGTGGAACACGAGGGTGTTTGCTTGTCTTTGGGTTAGTACCATGTGAACCAGTACTGATCAGGTGGGGCTGATTCTCTATAAATAATACAGAGAATAGTAGAAACAGGTAAATCTGTTGATAAAAATGGATGAAGTAAAAAATGGTGAGTAGAATGTGAAACAGGGTAACCGATGCTGGTTAGGGACAACCGATGTTAGTTAGGGGTAACCGCTACTATTTACTGTGGAGAATAGGAAGTGAGTAATCAGTGAGGTAGAACACAAAATTTACCAAGTATGCCAAATCTAGGGATGTGTAAAATGTTAATGGAAAAAGTGATAGTGACAGAGACTGTGGAAAGTGGAAGAAAGTGAAGTGAAATTGTTCCTTTGAATAGGTTATCAAAAGGACTCAGAACTGATGGCAGTCAAAGGTAACTGATGATGGTCACTGTGAAATTGAAACAATGATAAGAAAAAGTGGTTGTGAATTAGAATTTGATGTGGAATCAAACCCATAAGTCTGAGAATGATTAAGATGTGGTCCAGACACACTCAGACAAAGTTAGAATACACCGACTATGAATGGGAGTGTGCAAGGAAAGATAAAAATAATTATCAAAATCTCTCACCTCAAAATTCAAATCAAACAAATCACTAAGAAATAATGTTCCTAGAGTGCCTATTCTATTACGTTTGTTCAGCTTATGCTATTTAGGGATTGACACATGAATTGTGAAGTAGATTTTTTGGTGAGGATGGATTCCTACAAAGAAGGAGATCTAAAGGGTGAGGTTTCAGGTTTGTTATGGTGGGGGCGGGCTACACTTTGAAGTATGACTCGACAGAGTAGCAAGCTGGGTGCCCACTATTCTGTGATCATGTGATCACCTACAACTTCTTCTAGGTAAGATGTTGTTTAAGAATGTATGTATTTTGAATTTTTGTGTGGTTTGGTAAGACTCAAAAAAAGAGAAAAGGATAGGAGTGGTTTTCTACGATTCATTTGTCAACCATCAGTTGGTAATGACTTCCAGCGTACAGGTTTCCCTCATTTAATGTGAGATAATGTAGAAAATCTGAATGAGATGCAATGATTTTAAAACCCAAATCAAAAATGTGAAATAGGATGAAAGAATAAGATGAAAAGGAAGAGGGATGCTCTTTCACTAAAATGTAGAAAACATGAAGAAATGATTCTTTTTAAATACACTAAAAGAAAATTTTCCTTTAGAGCAAATAGAAAGAAGAAGTGGATTACAAGGGAAGAAAATTAGTGTGTACACTTTAGAAAGGAAACAAACACACAATTTTTTCCTAGGAATGAATGAAATGCAAGGAACCCTGGATGGGTCCCACCGGGCGTGCCAAAATATTTCACCTTTTTCTTAGATTGTTTCTTTGAATTTGTTGACAAAATGGATAGGGTAATGAGCATAGGAGGAATACCTGCTCAAGTTTTAGTTGATGGGTTGTTGCACGCGTATGACTTCTGGATCCACATTTGACTATGAGAGCTTCCTTTTGGCTAGGAGGAACTACCTGTAATGAAAGCAAGACCACCAGAAAGAATTAAAACATATGGGTAGTGAACTACCTAGCGTGAGGTAGATCCGGGAAGTATGGTACTTCCTAGATGGCTATTAGTCCACTGTTTTAAACAAATTAATGATAAAAACAATATAAATCCTATTGTTATTTTAAAATGATTTAGGTATCTCACTTAAAACGCAATAAGAAAATAGATCTAATCTAACAGGCTAAGCTAGAATAGAATCCATAGGTCAAATGGTTGGTTATGGGTTCTGCAGGTCTGATAAAGGTCTCAGGTAGGTCACCAGTGAATGAGGGTGAGATGAAATTAGGTGGGTAGGTATCTATTCTAGGCTGTGTGGGCAAATACAGAGACCGGTGTTGGTCAGGGGTGACTGATGGTGGTTAGGTATAACTGGCACCGATTATTGTGAGATCTGAGAATGTCACAGAACAAGCTTTAGGTCTCCTTTGTGATTACACAAAGGACTTTGGTTGGTCGAGATGAGGTATTGGGTGACTGGAGTAGGTTTTTGCAAGGTTTTGATGAGTCTATGGAGGTGAAAAGTGTTGGGATGGTCAATAAGGAGCAAGATAAACAGTGGATGATAAAATAATGATGAGATGAAATAACTAGGAAAGTATGATGTTATAATTACTTGGATTTCGTTTCTGAAAGTATGTGTGTGAAGGATAGATGTACTGATGATGGGTTTGAAGGATGCAAGTGATCACTGGTTGAAAGAAATATTTTGCATGGGCTGTATGCACACTCCTCTTTGCTTAGATGGATCTGAATATGGCTGGGATGGATGTGTAGGAGAAGATGTTCAATCTCCTTCTTTGGATGTGATTTATTATTGGAATTAACTCTCTGAAGATGTGTTATCTTTTGAGATCTCGTTCTTTCTCATCCAATTTTTCTCAAAAAAATTTCCAACCTTGAGAATAAGGTAGTTTAGGAGTATAAAAGGGGTAACCGACATCGATCCGGCTTAACCGGCGACAGTTAGGGGTGACCGACGTCGGTCAAGGTGGGATTTCCTAGGTATACTAAACTTAGGGAGATCCTCCTGATTTCCTCAGATCTTGTGTTGTTATCCCGTGAATTGGACTAGGAGCTTATGTGATCATGCAGGAATGTGGTTAGAGGGAGTGTAGGCCTTGATTTTTATGGTTTGGGTAAGTCTTAGTTAGTTATGGTAACCTACTAAGAATAGGTCTTAAGCTGAGTTAGCTTGGTGAGGTGTCTAAGTGAACTATATGTGTAGGTATTATTTAAATAAGATATTTAAATAATAAATATGGTGAGGATAGTTAAGTCAATTAAATTAATTAAATTAATACTAGTGAGGTGAAGGGGGCCATGACTAGGTAGATTTAATAAAAGAGGGGCTTATATGTCAAAGGATGAAGGAGGGGTGTGACCTAATTTTAGTGTCTACAACCACCATGGTGTCTTTGAATTTTCCATCCTCTTAGCAGTTGGTTTCTTCTTCCATTGCTTCATGGTTGAGAAGGAAAACCCACCAAAAAATAGAAAGATACCTATTGTTGATTATTTTGTTTTTAGCACCTTGGATCTAACTCCCTGGTGCCAATCAAATACGCCAAAGATAATTTCTCATATATCGATTGATCAATCATGGGAAATATTTGTTGAGATTGTGACACCATCTGCTGAAAAATCTAAAGAAGAAATCACGATAGAAGACTATCAGGTTTCCAAGATCTCTCTAGGAAAGGCCACTCATGAAGGAGACAAACAAGATGTTTAGATTACTTTTGGAAACCTTCTAGAAAAAAATTATAAGGTTACTAAGGACAAAATGAAAATTAAAGTGGAAAAATAGAAAAATATCCTTCATAAGATCACACATCCCACCCATTCAACTGATCTTGCAATATCAACAAGATTTGACGTTAGTTCTGTATCTACAATTGAGAACATTAGACAAGGGTGGGAAGTTAGAGCTTGGATCAAATTTCTGATCCAAGAAGGAAAACAAATGATTGAAGATGTTTTGGTCTTGTACAATAAACTCAAGATAGAAGAATATATGGTGCATAAGATGCATGGTATTATGAGAGAAGAGTGTGATGCTATGTGTGTTGAGCATGTTTTCATGTGTGGAAGTGTTGAATATTGTACACTAAAAGTATTATGCATTCTCCACAGTTTTCTCTGTAGAGAATTTTTCTGGCCTCGAAAGACATGCCTGATACCTCAGGAAATGTGCTCTTCTCATATGCACGGTATTTTTTACCCATAGGTTTATTGGGTGGTTTTGGCCCATGGTTTTGATACCCAAGGTATTGTAAAAATTTATTAAGTAGTTTCCTATTGATGTACTTTTGATAGGGGAGACATATCATTGGAGATGGGTATTATTTCAAGTGTGAATTCAAGAGAGTTTGTTGAGCACAACTCCAAACTAATCTGGGTATTGTAATGAGTGAAAGAGGTGTCTTGTAATGAAATATGAGCAAGTTATTCTTGGTGGACTTATCCCAAATTAGGTGAACCACATTAAATACTATCTCTGTGTTGTGTTATTTTATTTTCTACACTTTTATTTCATATTTGTAATATTTATCTGCATATTAGTTTCTACTATTGTGATTATGTGTGGGATTGTTCTACATATTTTATCCCTTATTTCCTAATAATTGGTATTAGAAAGTGTTGAATCACAGGGAAATGTTTATCTTGAGTGGGAGTTATGGCTGATGATGGAATATTAAAGGTTGATAAATTCAATGGTAAGAATTTTAGTGTTTGGAAGATACAGATAGAAGATCACCTTTATCAATAGAATCTTTATATTCTAATGTTTGAAAAAGGGAACAAAACCTCAAGCATGATGGATGCGGAATTGGATTCACTGGATAGGAAGGAACTTGGGAAAATACGGCTATATCTTACATCTTCGGTATTATTTAATGTTTCAAAGGAAAATTCTACAAAAAAACTTATGGATGCAGTAGGGAAGTTATATGAAAAACCCTATGCCTTTAAAAAGATATTTTTAATGAAAAAGTTGTTTAATATGAGGATGTATGAGAATGGTTAAGTATAAAAACATTTAAATGATTTTAATATGATTGTGAATATGCTATATTCAGTTACAATAGAATTTGATGAATAAGTTAGGGATTTATTAATTCTATTCTCTTTACTCAAGAATTGCAATAACCTGGTAATGGTGGTAAGAAACTCGGTTCTAACTAACTCAAAGTTCAAGTTTTAGGATGTTTTTGAGGTGATTCTATGTGACGAAATGCACAAAAATATCCAGGGTATCTTATACTTTAGGGAATTCTTTGACAATGGAAGCTAGAGGGAGATAGAAGAATGGAGGAAGCCATGGAAAATAAAAAGATTGGGAAAGGTAAAAATCCAAAAGTAATATGGTATGCTGGCATTGTGGAAATTTTGGGCATGCAAAGAAGGACTGCTGAGAGCTCTGGGATAAGAAGAAACAATAGGAAGAAAATAAGGAGGTAAATGTGGCAACATGTAATCTCCGCCAGGATGCTTTGATTATTTCTTTGCATAATATTAATCAATCTTGGGTTTTAGATTCAGGGACTTCTTTCCATGATACTCCACAGGAATTATTTTGTTGATTATGTTCAAGGGTATTTTGGATAATTTTTTTGTTGGTGATGATAAGCCTTGTAGAATAGTTGGAAAATATTATGTTCAGGTTAAGATATAGAATATGAATACATGGCTATTGAAATATTTCAAACATGTGCCTACATTAGGATGAAACTTGGTATCAGTGGGGTAGTTGGGAAATTATGTTTGTACTATGATATTTACACTGGACTCTTGGAAGGTTACGAAGGGTGTTCTTGTGGTGGCAAGAGGTAAGAATGTTGGAACCTTGTATTTAACCACTGATAGCACTAATGCTTGTAATATTGTGGCTTCAGACATAGATTCAAAATTGTGGAAATATAGGCTCGGTCATATGAGCCATAAGGGCATGAAGACCATAAAGAAAAATTTACCTGAATTTACAAAAATAGGTTTTGATTTATATGATAACGATGTATATGGGAAACATAAGTGAGTAAAGTTTCTCAAGGTTAGACCTATGAAGAAATAGAGTAAGTTAAAGCTGGTACATTTGGATGTGTGGGAGCCGACTAAGTTATCATCTCTTAGGGGTTCAAATTATTATGTTACTTTTATTGATGATGTAACAAGGAAATTTTTGATATATTGTATTAGAAATAATTTTTGAGTATTTGACACTTTTTTTAAATGAAAAACCTTGGTAGAGAACATGAAATAGGTCTTAAGCTAAAATTTCCCAGGTCAGATAATGGAGGAGATTATTGCAACACTAATTTTTATGATTATTGTTCTAAGAATGGAATCCATTGTAAAAATAAGGTTCTGGGAACTCTACAATAGAATGGGGTGTCATAAAGGATGAATAAGACAATAATGGAATGTGCTAGGAGCATGAGGTTACATGCAAGACTGCATCTTTCTTTTTGGGAAGAAGCGGTGAGCACAAATATGTACTTAATAAATAGATGACCCTCAAGTACCTTAGATGGAGGCATACTTGAGGAGGCTTGGTCTAGTAAAAATTTTGATGACTCATTTGTTAGAGTATTTAGGTGTTTGTTCATATAGACAAGAACAATAGGACCAAGCTAGAGGATAAATCAGATAAATGTACTTTCATTGGTTATGCTGGTGATGAATTTGGATATAAATGTTAGAGTATTAAGGAAAATAAAATCATTCGATCTAGGGATCTGGTATTTAATGAGAAAGTTATGTATAAGAAACAATTAGAGGAAAACAAGGAAGAATCCATGAAATAATATGCAGTTGTAGAGGATCTTCTAGATGGGAAAGTGACACTTGAAATAGTTCAAGAACCTACTGAACATGAACCCCAAAATCCTATATTGAGGAGATATTATAGGGAAAGAAGATAAATTGAATGTTTTTCTCCTACTATGTATTATTTATTACTCACTAACAGTGTAGAGCCATAGAGCTTTGATGAAGCAATATAGGTAGATGCCAAGAAGAAATGGGATTAAGCCATGGATTAAGAACATCATGATATCATGGAGAACTAGACTTGGGATTTGGTGAAGCTACCCAAAGGAAAAATAACATTGCATAATAAGTGGGTATACACAGTTAAAGAGGAATGATGAAAGACAAGATAAAAGGCCCAATTTGTGATCAAGGGGTTTACACAGAAGAAATGTTTAGATTTTGATGATATTTTTTCTCCTATAGTAAAAATGATTTCTATTAGAACTATTCTTGGAATAGTGGAAACATAATACTTGCATTTAGAGTAGCCAAATTTAAGGACTACATTTCTCCATGGTGTTTTAGAGGAGGATCTATATATGCAACATCCAAAGGCATATGCGGTCAAAGGTAAAGAGGCGATGGTGTGTAAACTAAATAAGAACTTGTATGGCCTGAAATAAGGTCCATGTAAATGGTATAAAAACTTTGATAGATTCATGATGGAGGAAGGTTATATTATATGCTATTTTGATCATTGTGCATCTATTAAGTAATCTCAGAATGGAAGTTATATTGTCTTGTGCTTGTATGTGGATGACATGTTAGTTGTATGCAAAAACATGTAGGAAATAAAAGTACTTGATAAGAAGATAACTGAATCCTTTCTTATGAAGGATTTGGGAGAAGCCCAACAAATCGTTGGTATGAGGATATCTTGGGATAGAAAGGAATGAAATCTAACTTTATCTCAAGAAGATTACATTAAGAAGGTCTTGGATAGGTTTAATATGCATGATGCTATACCGATTAGGACTCATTTGGTAGGCCATTTCAAATTATCAAAGGAGATGTTTCCCAAGAAAGAACATGAGAGAAACCATATGTCCAAGGTACCTTACTCATCAGTGGTTGGAATTTTGATGTATGCCATGGTGTGCACTAGGCCTGATATTTCCCATGTAGTGGGAGGAGTGAGTAGATTTATGAGCAATCCAAGTAAAGACCACTGGAAGGTAGTAAAGTGGATCCTTCAGTACTTGAGAGGGACCATGGGAATAATTTTGTGTTATAGTTTATTAGACACAACTTTGCATGGTTATGTAGATTCAGACATGGCTGGATATGTAGAAAATAATAGGAACATGACGTGTTATATTTACAGTGTAGGTGGGCAAACAATGAGCTAGATTTCATGACTACAGAAGCTTGTGGCTTTGTCAACCACGAAAGATGAGTATGTTGCTGTCGCAGAGACAAGAAAAGAGATGATTTGGTTACAACAATTTCTTAAGGAGTTGGGGCATAAGTAGGAGGAAGGGAAGTTGCATAGTGATAGTTAAAGTGATATACACCTAGCTAAGATATTTGATTTCCACTCTAGGATGAAGAATATATAGCTAAGGTACCATTTCATTAGGACAACTTTGGAGGAAGAGAAATTAAAGATATAGAAGAGTCATATGAGTCAGAATCCTATAGACATGATGAAAAAGGTGGTCACAAGGGAGAAAATAAAGCTATGTTTATCTTTGGTTGGTATTCACAAATGAAATTGAAGGGTTGAGAATATTTCTCAGAGGAAAATTAGTCTCCAATTGGGATATTGTTATGTGTGTGGAGCCTATTTTCACGTGTGGAAGTGTTGAATAATGTATGCTAAAAGAACTATACCCACTCCAAACTTGTCTTGCTGGAGAGGCTTTTTACATCGAAAGACATGCCTAATACCTCGAGATTTTTTTTTCTCATATGGGTGGAATTTTTGACCCATATGTTTATGGGGTAGTTTTGGCCCATGGTTTTGATACCCATGGTATAGTAAAAACTTCTTAAGAAATTTCCTATTGATGTACTTTTGATAGGGGAGACCTATCATTGTAGATGGGTGTGAGTTCAAGTGTGAATTTAGGAGAGTTTGTTGAGCTCAAATCCAAAAAGATATGGGTATTGTATTGAGAGAGAGAGATGTCTTGTAATAAAATTTGAGCAAGTGATTCTTGGTGGATGTAGCCCAAATTAGGTGAACCATAATAAATATTGTCACTGTGTTGTGTTCTTTTATTTTCTGCACTTTTATTTTAGATCTCTAATGTTTTTCTGCATATTATTTTATACTATTACGATTCTATGTTGGATTTGTTCCATATATTTAATCCCTTATTTCCTCACATGTGATAATTTGGAACTCACTTTAGAAGCCTAGAGAGAGGTATGCAATGCCAAATATGATCTTCTCCTTAGAGAAAGGATCATTGATGACCCTTCAAAATTGTTTGAATATAATGAGGCCATTGAGTTCCACATATGAATGCTTAAAGAGGAGACCTTGAAATTAAATGACAAAAGAAATGAAGGGATTGAAAAATTGATGATATCAATGATGAATTTGATAAGATCCATTGCATATTTCAAGATCACGATATTAATGTTCTCTCGTAAGAGAAAAATGAGGAAGATAGTGAGGAAACCCAATCTTTTGTTCTTGAATCTATTAGCATGCTGGTGTTGTATCAAAATTTCTTGAGATAACTTCAGAAAATCATAAATCAAATGAAGAAGGTTCCTGGAAAAATGAACTAAATAAAGTACTCCTCTAAGGTCCTAAATCTATATGCATGTGGACCTGATGATAAATAATTACAAGAAATCATCTAACAATTTCTTGATTATCGACACAAGAAAGTGGAAGAGGAAACTAAAGGAATTGATTTAGATCTAGGTACACATGTAAAGTATGACACAAGTACTAGATGCATTTGGCTACCATTGTTACACAATATTATAGCCACATTCCACAAATTGGGTTGCAAGTTTGACCTAGTCAAATTTTCACAACCACCTGGATACTTCTAAGGAAGAGTTTTTCATAATTGTAAATGCATCCTATTTTAAGAATGTAATAGTTAATAAGAGTAGCTAACATTGCTCAAACTTCTTAAACTATATATAAGAGGATGAATTATGTATTTAGTGACTTTTTGATCTATTGTATAAAGAGGTTCTTCCCTTTTAAGCACTTGTGTGTAGGCTTAAATCTTAATATTATTTATGCAGAACTAATATCTAGCCTTCTTCCACTTTTATCTGTTGTGTATATTGATGGTGAATGTTGTATTTATGAATATTTCTTTCCTAGTGCTTGCATAATCCATTTTACCTTCATACGAAGTTAATTATTCTCTTATAAAGTTATATGTTGTGACAAAAAAATATTATCTGTGATAGTTGTGGAATCGTATGTGAATCCCTTATGTTATTGTTTGAGTTTTTAAACTTCTTTAAAAATATTAATGTTAAGAGATAAAGATGGGAAGTTGTGTATATTGTTATCCTTATGTTAAATGTTTTGTTCTTGCATAAACTATATTTTTTTCCTTAACTATTGGTGCATCACCACTTTCTTTATTCCAGCTATCCTTCTTCCCTTTTCTTAGAAAATATTTGAATAACTTGTATTCATTTCCAGTATCATTGGTTTTACAGCTTGGTCTTTTATTAGATGCACATAATTTAGTAGGAAGTCAACATTCTCCAGAGGTTCATCCCAAGGAGCCAAGGTCCCACACCTTGGGGGTGATATCATGTTGCAATAAATCATTTAATGATTTTGTGGGTGTACAATCGAAGTGACAACAAGGTTTTTATTAACAAGTGTTAAAAAGACAAACACCTTTTTAACGCTCATAAAACCCTACCTCTACAGGGATTCGGGAAAAATGGTTGTACAAGCCCATAATTGATTCCTTTTGAAAATGTGATAAATTTATGATGTAGAGGACTCCTCCATATTTATCTTGATGTAATTTAGATGTTGTGACAATATGTGGACCCTACTTAAAAATGCCAGTTTATGGAAAGTTTCAATTTTTGGAAAAGTTATCCATTAGAGCTATTCTAAATTAGAATTTATTGAATCATGGGAGTTATAATTCATGTCCATGATTAATTAAGATCATGTTTAAGAACCTAGAATGAAAATTGTGCCCTATTTTTGAGGACTTGTTTTAGGGCAATTCTAGAAAGTTTGGAACAATTTGGGTATAAAGAAGTTTTGGAGGTGCTATAGGTGGTTTTATGAACTAGTTTGAATTTTTTGATGATCTTGACATAAATATATTTCCATTTATACATCACACTTTATTTTTTATTAGTTATGAGCAAGTTATGACTTGCTCTCTAAAGGCTAATATTGAGGGTGTTTGGTTGAGCATGGTATTAAGTAGGTTTCATGACTTGAGATGTTTTTGCTGAGTGTTTCATGATATATGGAGGTTTTTTAGGTCTTAAAAAACATGTCTAAGAGTGATAAATTCCTTGGTAAAGTTTTTTTGGTCTTGAACATCCCTATTAGGGTATGTTTCTTGTTTTGGGGTTTAGGAACTCTTGTGTCCTAATGGAGGCCTAGATGGTTCTTAGTGATAATACCGACCTACATGGTCTTATGAATGATTTTTTATATGTTTTTATAATTATTATTTAATTGTTTTTACTATGTGAATTAATACCTACATGTTATATGACCAAAAGAAGGGTATAAAGGCATATTAGAAAGCTCATTTGAGCTAGTTGTGAGAGTAGAATAAATGTGTGACCTAAGAGGGTTATTAAGGAAGGTGATAAAGGTCCTTGTGAGTGTTTGATTATGTGATGGAGAGATAAAAGGTGATGTCAAGCTATGGAAAGTGTGAAATTATCTCTTAGGAAAAATTATTGTGCATGGAGGTTAGAAGACAAAGATGGAGATGTGAGCGAGCTAGAGGAGAGTGTGGAGAGAGTGTTGTAATGGGTAAAGAGTAGAGATAAGAAGAGGATTTGAAGCTGATTAGGTATGAGAATAAGGATATAAAGGTCATTAGACATAATCATCACATGATATGATGCAAGTTTGAGTGAAGAAGAAGAATGAGGATTTTGAGAAGGTTTTGAGTGAGAGGATCTTAAAAATTGATCAAAATCAGTTGTTGGAGTAACAAGTAATTAGGTGATCTTCATCTTCAGGTGGTTGAGTTGGTTCTTGATCATATTTGGGGGTTGTAACCTCCTTATAGGATTGGTTTCCTACTAAACTAGGGGTTGGTGCCTCATTAAATAAATCTTATATGATATGTAATATTCATGCGAGTCCTTTGTGTTATGTAATATATGCAGAGGTTTAGTGGGTTTTATTCCCCTTTAGGTTTTCCCACATTATATCTTATGTTCTTGTGTTCTCTCTTAGATCGTGCTCTTGTGAATGATTGTTTCATGTTTAATAAGATTAAAATGGTTAATGGATTATGAATTATTAGTTTGATGGTTCACACAAATAAAATAAATTTAATTACAAGTTTTATAATACCAATTCACCCCCCTCTCATTCATTGTGCTTCCAACATGTCCATCACTCAACCTATCATGAATCTAGTTAGCTTCATAAACCATCGAATTGACAATAAAAACTACTTCATAATATTTTAACAAATAAATTTAAATAGGTATATATCATAGAAGTACACTTATGAACATAATATTTTACATGATTTTACATAAGAAACTTTAATAACTGACGATAAGTTATGTAAATAAATAATGAAAACTTTTAAAATTTATTATCCAAAGAAATTTTACATTCAAAAATATTAATATTATGCCATCCATTAATATTATGTTTTTCTTTTTATTCCCAAAAAATTAATTTTCCATGTTGATTTGTAAGTTGTGAAGGTTGATGGCCAAGTCAAACATCCCTTCAACAAAGGATGTAAATAAAATGAACAAGTTTGGATCATTTTGGGAGTAGGAAATTTTGCCACTTTTCTGGAAATAATTCATGGGAATGACCGACATATTTCATTAGAGTTTTCTTCTTCTTGTAAGGATCATGTTGTTCAATTCAAAGGACAGAGATGTCCCATCTCTAAAGGTATCATTTCTCATGTCACATGAATGATCACATAGGGCATACAATTTTATAAAAAAAAGTGCAATCGAGAGGATCAGCAATCTAAATTCTTGGATGACGATGAAAAAATTCAAAAAATCCATGGGGGTTTCTCCTTTATTTCTTACTCAACCCATATGATGAAGTTTCCATAAGCATTATCAAGTATCTGGGAATGGAAGGGAGACTTCATTGCATCAATACATAGGTCATTTGATGTTGTTGAACAATTTTAGAAGAAACTGCCTAGTGAATCTTCCATTTCACATTCCTATGTCTTTATAAAGATATATAAAGGAAGTACAATGGGGTAAAATGGTAGATTACATTCATCAATAAGTTATAATTCTCATTTATTTACATTTCATGAGTCAAAACCCGAGGTAGAAACCATCTTCCTCACTTACTTCCACCTTTGTTCCTAAAAAATAAGAGACATGGGGAGGCTATCAGCTCGACCAGGGTTATTAGAAGCAACTCAAACAAAGAAAAAAATGTGGAAGGATCTAGCTTAAATCAGGAAAAATCCCAGCATGGTATTGATGGGGATATGAAAACTAAGTGTTTGCTAAGCCTTGACAAGAAAAGTGAGAAGGATACCAATGTTTCCATCCAAAATGAGATGGATTACCAAAATGATGTTATTAAATGGACTAGAAAGGTATCAAAGCTATATGGGGAAATATCAAAGAACTCAGCAACAAGAGATGGAAGTTAAGCTGGAGGAAGTGGAGAACAAGTGCAATATTCTTGCTGATGGTTTTATTCTCCAAAATAGCATCTTAAGGTCTATTGTTAATGATATCAACAAGGGAAATAAAGGAAACATTAGAGAGAATGAGAGGAAAAAAGAAGTTGAGAAGAGAGACCGATATATAAAGGAACTTCTTTAGCTCTCTAGTAAAGTGCACAATCAGAAATGATCAATGTCTTATTTTATTGTATTTTGGCTGGTTTTTGGCTACACTTGGGCTATAAGTTGACTATAACTGGGATGGTTTTATGATGTTTCCACCAAGGGTTTTGGTTTTTGATCTTATTTTCTTCCTTTTATTGTTAAATGTTATATCTAGATAATAGACCCTCTTTCGTAACAATGTAGAGTACCTAGAAAAACCCTCTTTTTACCTATTATCTAAAAAGTAATGAAAAATTAAATGGAAAATATTTTAATCTCATATAAAAAATGTGTTTAAAATTTAAAAATTAAATGACTTCATATATCATTATTTTACTATTCAAGTCACCATAATTCACACCATTAATATTTATGACCACATTTATGTTTTAGTTTTTCATCAACAATTTTTTTTAAAAGGTGTTAGTCTGGTCATTTAACTTGCCATTGTTTCCTTTTACGCTTGATCAATTATTTCTTCAAAATTTGTAATGGTGTTTACTTCTACTAGTACAAGATACAATTTCACTGACCTATCCTTTTAATTCCTCTAAGGGACTTTCAATTTGGCGGGAGGAAATGAATATTTTATTCATAAACTGTTGGAGCTCCTAGGTAATGACAATGTTCATTCGGCCAAGAAATCTTTGATGGTAGTAAGACGAATATTTAGGCTCAAATTTGTGCATATCCATAGTATTTTTGTGTATCAAAATATTCTCTAAAATTTCATTCCTGTAGAGGATCATATCTTCTTAAAAATTCTTAGGTTTATATGTTTAGGTAATTGACTATTCTTATTTCTACCCTATACCTTTGAACCAATCCCCTACTTTTACCCCACAAGGTGGAATATGATTTTACCATATATTTTTGTACTATCCCTGTGATAAATACTACAAGTGAACTTGCAGACCTTGTTTTAAGAGTAAGGGAATAACCCATACCACTACTAAGAAGTGACATGGATAATAGTTATGAATCTCTTCAAATAAATATTGAATGTGATGGTAGTAGGAATGTTACTATCCTTGGTTAAATGTAGGGGATCATATAGGATGAGGAATGTGTAGGTTGTGGCCCAGAAAATACAATTACTCTTTCTCTTTAATCCTCCTTTATAGTTCCTCATTCTTGATTCATTGTATTATAATTTCTAGTTCATGTAAATTCAAGTTAAACTTTTGTTGTAACTTGTACGAGCATTTGTTGTAACTTGTAAGCTTCAATGCTTCTTTACTATACTAATTTTTAGTTATAGTTTTTAAGGGCTCTACCGAGTAACCTTCCAAGGATTTAGGACTCAATATGCCCTTTTTAATTTGTATAATATATGTAATTCACATTTTTTTGATATGAAAGGGAGAGTGCCCCAACAAAATCCTCTTTATTAATTTAGTACTAATAAAAATAAGTACAATTAGTTGTTTAAAATAATTTAATGAAATTGTATATCACCATTTTATCCCTTATCATAATATTTCCATGTTTCCTCATATCATGTGCTCATGTCTCTCAGTCCCGCACATTAAGGTTCATAGATGCATTGGTAGTTAGAAAAATTAGATTAATCCAAGTAAGCTCTGTGTCTTAATATTATTTACTCATGCTTGATATACTCAAATATTCATTTAAATATTTTTGGTGTCCTTAAAAACATTGGGATACTTCCACATATAGTTACATGTTACAATATTGCATAGGGTTCTATTTAAGGCTATATGTTTATGGTTTGTAATCACAATGGTTTACAAATATGATTCTTAAATGGATATACAAATGCACGTGGTACTTCCAAATCTTGGAAAAATGTGTTTTATTAAATTATTTATAAATATAAGTTATTTTTTGATATATGAGGATCAACAATGTAGGTTCTATTATAGGATGAAGGTATGACACACCCACAATTTGAATGGAAGTTTCCATCATAGGCCTAACGAAGTGAAAATTGTCATTTACTAAATGAAAATTGAATAAGTGACTAATTTTGACATTTAATATTTGATTCAAAGGATGTGCTAGCTAGATGACATATGTGATGTGTTTGCTATGAGATGTTAAGATTTATTTCAACTTTAAATAATTTTCCTTATCAACATGAGTTATGAAACACTAAAAACTAATAAAACCATAAACACTAATGAAGACATTTAATTTTTTAAAACCAATGTTATTGTTGTCCCAAATAACTACCAAAATTATTTTTATATTTTTACTTTGACTCTAATGTTTCAACATTTCAGGTTGCATGCACTCAGGCAGTCTCCTTGGCGCATTGGCACATTTGCAGTTCTTCCACATTCTCTCATGTGCCCTTCCTGCTTCTCCCTTTTATTTTCCTTTCTTTCACTTCCCCTTGTACCTACTTCACGCTTCCCCTTTCTTATTCTTTCTTCTATCTCCATCAATTTCCCCTTTGTGCCCTTCTTCTATGCAACCAATTTCATTCCCAGTCTTTTACGCACTCATTGTGCATGCATCTGCTGACTTGACCTTAAAATTGGATAAGTATCTTTCATATCTTCGTTCTTATGTGCCCCATTTATTCCTTGTTGATGTGCCTTACTCAGTTGAATTCTTGTGACCTACTTTCATACTTGTCTCCTATAGGTATGCATCCATTTCTTCCAGGCGTGTCACCTATGCACACCTCCCTTCTGCAGTATCGCACCTCTTATTTTTGTGCATTGTTCCTTCTTCTGTGCCAGTCATTATGCTACGTCATCACCTATTGGAATTGAGTGTGATACATGCAACCTATTAAATTTCACCAACAGGGTGTCGAATGCTTTCAATGGACCAGTGTGTGACACATGGCAGAAATGAAAAATCAGATGACCAATTGGTCAATTTCTTCAGTCAATTAGCATGCATAAAATGTCATACATGTTTCGTTGCACTTTAGATCTTCTAATAGCCATAACCTTTACTACAGTTCTTTCACACACACACACACACACACACACACACACACACACACACACACACCTAGGATCATTTGAAAGCTGCTGACGTGGGCTACACATTGGACTTTTCAAAATTAGATTTGGGAAGGATTTGGTAGGAGGAAAATAGGGAAATGTCTTTCTGGTCAATAATGCACACAATCTAATCAATTCAACCATCATATTTCTATAGATTTGGTCTTCTTCCTTCCTCTACACACCAAACAGACATAGGGATGTGCATATGAAAACATTGTAGGAAGTTTTGCATATAATTATTGCTTGTTGTTAGAGGTTGAAGATATGAATCTGATTTTCCCTCCTCTTTCTCCTCCTCTTATATCCTTCATTATTCTATAAATTGTAGAGCATTTCTCATTTGAAACCGATCCCTCTTTGTTGTAATGACACCATTACAAAATGGTGGTAGACTTTACATAAGTTTCAAACCTTGGACTTGCTCTCTATAGTGTAGTCATGCCTCCTACCATGAATGTACATGATTGTGCATCTTTGAAGCAATAAAATCAGGTTTTTTAAAAAATTTGTCTTCCCTTTTCTCTTTTTTATTTTGTCGTTCCTATCTATTCACGTTTTAGGCATGTTGTGCATATTTCCCATATGAAAGTTCCATTTTCACTTTATTGTCACACGTTGAAAGTTGTTTACACAGTTATTGTTTGTGGTGCGCTCCTGTCTTCCTTCTCTCTCATGCTCACTCCCTTTCCTTTCCCTTGTGGAGAGTGATCGAACCCCCTTATTTATGGCACTATCACCTACCTTTTAGCTTAGGATTTTCCTTTCCACATATCCTTCTATCCATAGTTCCATGGCATTTTTAGTTTAGGATTTGATTTCTTCATTAGGAGTAGTGTTAGTGTTAGAAATAGGTAGAGGAACTGACCTTCTCCGGAGGTTTGTATCAAGTGTGCAAGGTCCCACAACTTAGATATGGTCCCATTATTGAATTAAATGACTCAGTTCCACTATATTTGAGACATAGATGAAAATTTGAGGATCCAACAGTTTCTGGCACGCCCAGTGGGACCATCTTGAAGAGATATACATTGTCATCTCAACAAGTTTGATGTGTTATTGTTGGGATCCAACCTCTGGAGGCATCTTTAAACACATTTGGTGACTCCACTAATTCAACACACCCGTTATCTCATCCATATACTAGTTTTCCCTTCCTTTCTTTCATTCATTTTCCTTACACCATCATTCCACCTTCCTCTTTTAAAGTTGTGCAATCATAGATTCTTTCCCTTCATGGAATTCCCATTTGAAGTAGGTGATCTATTTCCCTCCATCACCATAATTTTTAAAACCTTATCTAAATAAGTTTTTTAAGCCCCATCATCCTGAATATGTATATAACTCAGCCCCACTGATCCATATGGTTGTTTTTATAACAAAAATGTTTATGAAGAACAAGTTTTTCTAGATGATGGTGGAAACTCCATGGAAGATAGTGATTTTGAGAGGCAGGTTCAAGAAATGGAAATGAACATGATGCATCTCAGATTTAAATGCTCTATAAAGGAAGTGAGAGCTGGCTTTAAGGTCCCTTGTCCATGGTTTGTCCCTGTTCAGGGATTGTTTAACACCCAGGAGAAGCTACAATTTATCACTGAGATGATAACTCAGATTACACAATGGGATGAAGAAATGGAGGCTAAAAAATATAGTGTTGAGAAATCCTATCAATGGGGCCACCCTGATCTACCATCCTACATCCCTCCCTTTCCTCGTGCCTAACCTACATCATCTTAGCCCATTGCCCCTGTTCCTAGCTTTCTATGTGTTGTTCCCTTTGATAATTCCTTTGCTTCACCCTCTTCCCTTCCATCCCACCTTCATTTTCCTACCATCATTCTCTCCACGTGCGCTTCTGCTCCTTTTGTGCGTGCCTTTTGCACCCTTCCTCCCATCTTCTTCTGAGTCCCATCCACCTAACTATATTAAAATTGAACAACCCCTTACCTGTGTGCCATACCTAACCAATGTCATCATGTTCGACAACTGTAGAACTGTTAAAGAATGGTGTTACTCATGTGACACTTATTGGGAATATTAGATCATCAGGGTGCCTATTTTAGAAGAAGAGTAGTTAGTTTCAGAGGGAAATTTTTTGAAAGAGACTGAGTTGTTTGTAGAGGCAGAACCACGCACACCCCAGCCTATAAGCACTCCCCTTCAGGATGAAATTCTACATGAGAATCCCATCTGCGGTATCAATCTTCAAAGTAATGGTCAAATCACAAGGATCTTCCATTCCCAATCATATATCTAGCTATTCTAGAGCCAAAAATAGACTTTCTGCTAGTCATGCTCATTTCAGAGCATGAGGTTAAACTTCAGTGCACTAAAGATCAACAGTAACACCTCCCGAATCCAAGCATAGACCAATTTTAGGTGTTTGTTCCATTTATTGTTGATAATTTAAAGATGGTGGAGAACCAAATACAAATCACCTTTTCACTCTTGTCACTGACCATGTTTAGCGCTAAATCAATTACATGGTCCCAATTTCTAAGGAAAGGAAGCTACTTCTCCCTTCTTGTCACAAGTTTTACTTGAACGCTCTTTTTCTCTAGTTAGTATATGATAAAGTATGTTTTCAAAAAAATAAGTGCTCACATACACTTTGCATGTTCCCCTTGGGACATGTATGATTTTCAGATTTTGTACATAGTTTTTTCTCAGTGCACTCCCTTTGGTGTTGTTTCCTTTCCTGTTGCATGTTTTATTCTCTTGTGCACCCACTTTTGTGCTTAAGGATGGCATTTTAATATTTAGTTTGCAAGAATAAGTTTCTAAAAATCTATGTGCATTTAAGATAATAGTTTAGTTAGTGCTCTAAGTGACTTTAGGGTGTTCTTCAAGTTACAGATCAGGTCTTCAAGTTTCTAGGTTGACTCCATACCCAATGGATGCTTCTAAGGGTATTGGTTTCTTCATATAGTAGGAAAATAACCCTAAAATTTTCTAAACTATTATCCCAAATAATTCCCTAAGTTATTTAGACAACTTATATTTTTACTATTAGACAACTTATATTTTTACTCTGAGTCTGATGTTTCAAAATTTTAGGTTGCACACACTCACGCAGTCTCTTTAGCACATTAGCACAATTATAGTTCTTTCACTTGCTCTCACGCGCCCTTCCTGCTTTTCCCTTTACTTTCCATTTCTTTTGCTTCTCCTTGTGTTTTCTTCATATTTACCCTTTCCTATGCATTATTCTATCTCCTTCCATTTCCCGTTTACAATATCCTTCTATGTAACCACTTTCATTCCCAGTCTTCTATGCACTCCTTGCCTATGTACCTGCTAAATTTCCTTTTAAATTGGATAAGTCTCTTACATGTCTTCACACTTGTGCATCCCATTTATTCCTTGTTTCCATGCCTTCCTTAGTTGAAAACTCTTGTCCCGCTTACATAATTATATCTTACAGGTATACATCCATTTTTACTATGATAGTCACTGTGCCTTTTCTTTTTGTGCCTTCTTCTACGTTAGTCACTGTACCATGTCAACACCTATCAAAATTGAGTGTGATACACACAACCTATAAACGTGTGCCAATAGGGTTTGAAATCCTTTTAATGGACCAATGTGTGAAACTTGGTGGAAATGACAATTCAAATGCACAGTTAACTATTTCCTTCAAACAATCAGTGCGTGTCACGTGTCTTGTGTGTTTAGTTACACTATAGATCTTTTGAAAACCATAAAAATTTCTACAAAACTATGAAAGATGCGTGTATGGGATCATTTGAAAGCTATTGATGTGGGCTACATGTTGGAATTTTCAAAATCAGATTTGGGTGGGATTTGGTAGGAAAAAAATAGGGAAATGGATTTGTGGTCATTAATGCACACAGTCTAATTGATTCAACCATCATATTTCTTTATATTTGGTCTCCTTCCTTCCTTTGCACACCAAGCAGAAATGGGGAAGTGCATATGACAACATTGTAGGTGGTTTTGTAGGAAGTTATTTCTTGTTATTGGTGGTTGAAGATTTGAATCCAAGTTTCCCTCCTCTTTCTCCCCCTCTTATCTCCTTCATTATTCTATAAATTGTAGAGCATTTCTCATTTGAAATAGATCCCTCTTTATTGTAACGACACCATGCCAAAATTATGGTTGAATTACCATTATTTTTAAACATTTTACTTGGTATCTGCAATGTAATCGTGCCTCTTGCCACGAATGTAGATGATTATGCATCTTTCAAGGAATAAAATCAGTTTTTGTGGAACTTTTTCCTTCCCTTTTCTCATTTGTATTATGTCTTGCCTCTATGTTTGTGTTTCTAGCATGTTCTACATATTTCCCACATACATGTTCCATTTTCACTGTGTTTTCATGCACTGAAAGCTATTTTCTATGGCACATGTCTATCTGGCCTCTCTCCTATGCTTGCTTCCTTTCCTACCCCTAGTAGAGAGTGATCAACCCCCTTATTTTTGGCACTATTTCCTTCCTTTAAGAATAATATTTCCCTTTCCACATATCCTTATATATGTTTAGTTTAGGAATTTCTTTTTGCAGATGGTCCCACAACTTGGAGATGGTCCCATTTTTTACTCAAACGGCTTAGCTTCACCAAATCTGAGATACAGGTGCAAATTTGAGGATTCAATAGTTACATATAAAAAATGAAAAGGTGGATATTAGAATTCCATGATGAAATCTCAAAAATAAGATAATGGGGAGAAAATATCCAAACTCAAATGAAATCCATTACATTGGTTTAGATAATGGTTCATATTTTTTTTAATAATATCTCTTCTTGATGCCAATAATAATTACAAGAGAAACTGTGAATGTAAACTTCTATAATGTTTATTATATTCTATAAGGCATACTACACCTAAAAGATGAATATAAGTTGAAGGCTGTGAAAGAGTCAAAATATTCATTTTTGGGTAAATGTCATCCTACATCTTAATTATTTTTATATGTAGAAATATATAATCCCACACTTTAAAAAATTTCAATCTTAGGGTTTAGGGTTGAGGGTTTCCAAGATTCCGAGAAAGTCTACCTCCATAGAATCCAAAAATATAACTCCAATTCCTTACACCAAATTACCTAAAACCCCTAGTTTTAATGATGAATACCATGATATTCATGATTCTATAATTTTTAGAAGAGTCACACAACTTAGATACACATATGAGAATAATTAAAATAATCTAATGAATATGTTAGGTTGGATAACATCGGGAGTTGGATTGGGATGCATAATATTCCATGAGGTTTTCTTGTGCCTTGAATTTTTCATGCTCTGTGCTAAAAATTATGATGGAAAGAAAAGTAATTGTTGTAAATGGAACCAAAGAAGAAATATTATCTATTACAGAGGAAAATATTAGCCATGTATTGGGTTTTGAAAGTTAAAAATCAAGAACGATTTACATAAATTTAGAAACAATTTCTAATAATTATCATGCCACCAATCAAAACATAAAAGATGATTTTTGTGAAAATTAGCATATGATGGAACCTTACCAAAAAGGAGGTATCCTTATCCAATTATTATCTTCAAATTGTGGGTTAGAAATACCATTTCTATGCTATAATTTTTCCTTGGATTTGATAGTGATGAGAAAATGGATGAAACCCTCCTTGAAATGGTATATAGTATCAATTTCAGTACCCTAGCTTGTACATACATTTTTTTCAGAAAACCGTAAAATATATACATAATAATTCTTAATAATGAAATAATGTTCCGATAATAAGACCTTTAGGTTCACAACCTACTTGTGTTATTTATTTCTATGGTAGTTTTCTAAACGGTTAATAAAAAACAAGATTTTAGTTCAAGCCTACAATGATGTTGAGGGCTAGCCAAAATGTGTTTCTTCCATTAACTAAGTTGACCCCCGAGATAAGGATGTTTGATAATATAAGGGAATACGGTAAATTTTTGGACTGCTTTTGGGATCCACATTAACAATAAATTACAAATACTACAATGCCTAGATTTCCTACGACATGTAGAGATTGCATTCAACTAGGATCAAAAATACAATTGGGTGACTAGTACTTCTTAGAGAAATATAATGTGGTAAGGTTTTATGGATCAAGTGTACAATATTAAAAATTGGCAATACATGTGAAAAAGATTATTTTTACCTTGGAATATATATGGCATATGAAAAATATAAATAAATTGTATTTTGTTACTTAGCAAAAGAGGAGAATATTTCCTTACCTTTTTCATGTGAGGGGTCCATTAAAATAAAAAATTCAATGTGGCACATAAAATTTTAATTTTTTTTAAATTTTGATGTTAAATCTCATTGGTCATATGAACCATGTGAAGTGATTACATAAATGAAGTGGAAAACAAGAAATCTTCAAAAATAATTCAATGTGAAAGAAAACCCTTTCTAGAAAAATTAAAAAACAAGAACACTTGGGATAAGGTAATAAAAGCAATGGATGAAATTTCTATTGAGAAAGAAATTATTTTTCAAGAGTTCTTAATAGAAATTTTAGGATTACATCCACAGAAAGAGGAGAAGAAGACAATTGAGATATATGATATTTGAATGAAAAATATGATAAAAGGTCATCTTCTAGAAAAATTCCAAAGCATCTAGATTTTTCTTTGCAAGATGAAAATTGGAAAATGTAAAAACAATTCCCTTTTAGTCTATGAGGCGGGACCTAGATGATCCAAAATATATTTTAGGACAAGATTATATTCCAAAAGATGTAGTTTTTACTAGATTGTGAAAGAAAAAACATCTCACAGAGGCAAGTAGTGATGATCAATATGAGGAGGAAGTGAAACTACGAACTCCCCTGCAAGGAGATAACTCATATACCAAGTTTGAATGAAAGAAAAAAACAAACATATACTATAAGGGAAATTATTGATCCATAGAGATCCAGAAAAACACAACATTTCATCAAATCCATCAGAACCAAGAAGGAAAATTAAAGAAAAATGAGGAAAATGAGGTTTTGTCAGCATTTTAAGAGAACTTCCACTCTTTGTAGAGAGGCGGTTGCAAAACCACTTCCTAACCTAGGTGGTGGTCCTGTAACTACTGCCCATCTAAGGAAGTGGTCCCCATAACCACTAGTCTGCATAGGGTGGTGGTCCTGTCACTTTTCACTGAAAAAATAAAAATGAAGCATGAAAAACCATAGCTTCGAAGAGTTTGGGCTAAGTCTTTTCCCTTCCTGACCTTTCCCATTCTCCAGTACACACGAGGACATGGTGAATGATTTAAGTACAAGAAGGAGAAAGAGAAATGAGCATTAAAATATCTAAAGTGATCATGAGCAAAGTTTAATTGAATGAGCACAAGTGAGTAAAATAATTTCAGTGTTGGAGTTAATTTTTAGGAGCAAGGTGCAAATAAACAGAGAAAACAAGTACTTGGAGATAAGGTTTGCATTTTTTTTCTTATTTTCATACTTATTATAATCTATGAAATTTTATTAATTGGCCAATACAAGTGGGAAGAAATAACAGTTTCCCTTCCTGACTGGTTTTCCCTCATAGGGGGTTTTCAAGATAAAAAATCTTGTGTTATGTGTTTGAATTTGTTAACACTCTATGAAATTTTATTCTAAGCACTAAGAAATTTAGTCACTAAACTCTAATATTCAACTGAATCTATCATTTTCCAAAGTTGAAAGTAGCGCAACATAATTGTGTGATTTGTAGAGTTCTGAAGTAGAAGTTTACAAATCATTTTGGTATCAAAGATAGTTATATATCTAGGATTGTGGTATTTGATTATTTCTTGTGATTTGTATGAAATTGATAAGGTCTAAAGGAAAATAATTTTTACCTTGTGAACCAAATATTTCTATGAAGAAGTTGAAATAAAGAATTTGAGCTTAAATGGAGGAAGAGAACTTGGTCCATAGAGTTGAGATGCTAGAGACCATGATGGATATGTTGCATAGAAAACAACAAGAGATTTTAGATCTGTAAAATATGGATTCAGTTAAGAAATATTCCATACACTCAATGGTTCGAGAACCAAAAAAAAAATTGATATCGAAGGGATCCACGATGAGGAATATTTTGAAGGGCATAAAGAAGAGGCTACAACTTTAAGCAAGAAGGTAAAATCTGCTCATACTCCTTTTAAATTCAAAACGAAAGTTGAAATAAAGAATTTTGAAGGACAAGTAGATGCATAATTACTGGATAAATGGATAAAACAATTGGAATTTTGTTTTAGTGTGCATAATGTCACTAAGGCACAAAGGATCACCTTTGCACATCTAAAAATTAAATGTCATGATTTGGTTTGGTTGGAAAACCACTTAGCCACTTGTGAAAGGAATAAATGTCCTATTGTCAGTACTTGAAAAGGTTTTAAAGAGTTACTTAGAGATAATTTCTATCCTATCGGCCATAAGACAAATTAGATGATTAGGTGGCATTACTTTAGGTAGAAAAGCGGTCAAAGTAAGCAGGACTATACTACATAGTTTCAGATATAAGCCATGTTACTTAATATGGACTTAGAGCAGGAGGACGTTCTAACCAAAATTTTGGGAGGAATTCACACTCACCTTCGGATGAAGGTAATATCCATGAAGCCCAAGGATCTCAACAAAGCTTACGTACAAGTATACTATATTAATGATGAGAAGAAGTAAGGAGAAGTAGAGCCAAAGGAAGACCAGTCAACAAACCAACAACAAAAGGAGCAGGGATCAACAAGTTACAAAGATAAATGGAAAGGTAAAAAAGCCGCCAGTGCTTTGCATACTTATAAAGATCCTACGAATTTTTGTAATAATTTTGATACAAATGGTCACACTAATGCCACATGTCAGAAGTTACATCTAGAATCACACCCAAAGCACCAAACCAAGGATTCGAGGAAATCCATGGCCACTATGAAAATAGAATAAGAGGTGGAGATTGAGGATGATTCAAATGTAGACGAGAGGCTAGGATGCATGACCACTAACATATACGGGGGAAAATAAAAAGAATAGATGAGTAAGATATTTAAAATTAGAATCCAAATCAAGAAGACTAAGGGAAACACTTTAGTAGATTCTAGTTCTCAGTCAAATTTGATTTATGATACGGTTGTAAAATATCTTGGTATGGAAGCTTACGAGCATCCACGTACATACCCATTGGGATGGGTAAAGAAGGGTGTAGAAATTCAAGTAACAAGAAAGTGTAAGTTCAGATTTTGGATAAATTTCTAGTACATAGATGTATTAGAGGCTGATATCATTCCAATTGATGCATTTAATGCTATCTTTGGAAGTATTTACTTGTATATTAGGGATGGTGTGTTCACAAGAAGGGAGAATCAATACAGATGGGTTAAGGATGGAGTTAGTTTCAACATCCGGGAACACCAGAGAAAATCAAATAAGGCTATGGTAACTTCCAACCAAACACAAAGACTTATTTAGGAAAATCATTAGTTTTGTTTAGTTTCATTGGAAAAAAATTAAAATGGAGTTGTTATCCAAATTTCACCCCCCAGAGTTAATTTGATAACATGCATCAGAGTTTTTAGTTCCAAGCAAGTAGATTGATTCAGGCCAAAATCGTAAAATTGGCTAAGTCCTGCGCAAGACCGCCTTTGGGACAGTTGGAACAATTATACGTAGAAGGTGCGGATCGACCAAAAATCCTCCAGGTGGCCCAAAAAGAAAAGGGACATCTGGAACAAAGGGACGCGAAATGCCCGAATCAGCCAAAAGAAAGAAAATTTGTCCAAGTCCTTTACCGGGAGCAAGCAGGACAAGAGTGCACGGAGGAAGCGAACCGAACGGTTCGCCCGAAAAAGAGAACTGTAGCACTAGGAAATTTGGGACAAATGGATGCAAAGGACGAAAACTAGCCGGCTCGGCCAAAATAGGAAACTTCAGCACAAGGACAAGTGGGACAAAGGGATGTGCGAGACGCAGATAGCTGAAAGCCAATCAGATCACGCCACGTGTCACCGGCAGAAAAGGGACATGGAAGCCCATTTCGGGCGGATCGGAGGATTCTGTCCCATGAAGCACTGGGACATCTGGGACAAAAGGACGCGGTGGACATGAAAATCTGGCAGGCCCATAGACAAATCACAACATGACACGTGTCGCCAACAGAAAAGGTCCAAAAATTCAAAGGGGCGAGTTTTCGAGCACTGATCTGAACCAATGAAAAAGTGCCACATGTCCAAGTTTAAGGGGCCCACAAGAAAATCCCATGAAAAGGTGGAGAGAGGGAATTACTTAGTGAATCAGGACCTGCCACATGTCGTCTAAATGGCAGAGTGCAGGAAAAGATTTTAAAACCTGTTCTTGCCTGTTTAGTGCCCTAAATCTTCAGACCTTCGTATCTTTCGATCCAAAGCTCAGATTTGCACGTTCTTTATATCAACGGAAAGCTGTTGAAATTCTCTACATGATTCTGGGATCAATCTCACATTTTGGTGTAGTTTGGAGGGATAAAATTAAGAAAACATCTCTGATGCGTGGTGATAGACAAAAGTAATTCTTCAACAACCAACTTTAATGCAGCAGAGACAGCCCGTCGTTTTGCCAGGATCCATCACTTCTGTCATAATGAGATGATTTTAAATGCTACCAAGAAGTGGTTGGGGCAAATTCTAGATTTCCTCTCTCTTCCCTCTCTCATTTCTTGATATATATTGTAAAGAGGAGCTTTTTAACAGGTCGGACATTTTTGTTTTGCATCCTCCCTTATTCCCTCGCTTGCCAGAGAATTTGTGGAGCTTTCAAACCTCCCATATGGGTTGTAATGCCAGTCTTTTTGCCTCTTGGCCACTACAATGTACTGTATCGACTCTTGAGCAATAATATATGTGTTGTGATTGACTCTCAACCCTCTCATGTATTCATTGATGTCATTTTGATCTCTTATTGTAGTTTGGTTACCTGTGTATGGTGGTTGTATTGCATCTATGTGATCTATGTTAAATTTGCAAAACGAATGTCTAACATTCCTCGGTGCATCACCTTTGTAGTTTAGGTTTTATTCTATGCATTTTCTTACCCTGTCTCCTTGGCAAGTTAGATTAGGTTTTAGCAAACCCTCTGCATTTTTTTTTGTGTGCATCTGAACAGAGGAATAGGAACCAGCCTTCTCTAGAGAATCTTTTCTCATCTTTACAAGTCCCACGCTTGGAGAAAGGATTCTATGTTGTGCAATCACACTGGATGCCTGAACATCAACCTAGAAGCCTGATCTGCATCCAGGGGTGTTGTGAGTATGCAACAACAGTTTTGGCACGCCCGATGGGACTTAGAGGTATCATTTTTATTGTAGCAAAGTTGATATGCATCTGCTGCAGTTTTCTTGCTTATAAGAGCTATTATTTGCATATTTGGCAACTCCAAGGGGAAGAATCAACTGGTTTTAGCAATTCCGTCAAACACAAACCGTTCACTTTTTCCCAATTCCATCAGTTGCTATGAACTCTTGATCTATTTGGGGACACATATAAAGTTGATCATAGTTTGCGTTCTCATTGGAAGATAACTTTCGGAAGTGGTTTCTTAGCCTCCGAGCCCGTTTTGTACGTTTTTGTGGCTAGTAAGAAAATGTAAAAATAGAAAGTTGCAGACCCTCGTAGGGTTGCCAAACCACCCAGTAAACTATTAACACATACAAATAACTGTTTAAACCTCTATAGTGGAACCTATTGTGTGCATTATAACTTTTGAAAAAATAGTGTTTTCTCTCTCTTCCCGTTCTCTTTCTCTCTCCTTGAAATGTAATGAATACATGTCTCTAGACATTTTTATTTCGATTGTAAATTGTAATTATTATCGTATGTAAATGGGAAACTGAAAAATGATACTTATGTTAGGTTAGGGTGGATGCCATGCCAATGAATTATTGTTGATATCATGCTCATGTGGGTTTTGCAGGATGGAAGAATGACGACAAAAAGGTGATGTGTAATTCATTAATTATTATTGTAATTTATATAGTTCATTGTTAAAAGAATAAATGTATAATGTAGTCTCTTGATACAGAAGGTTATATTGGATAATTTGTTGATATGTATGAAATGTTAGTTTCAAGGACATCTACAAATGTGCATTTAATCATAGTTTAATTTTGATTTATAATACACCTGGTAGAAAAGGTTTGTTATTTATATAAGGTAGATAAATTTGAAGTAATATCTTGTAGTGTGTATTTAGTGTTCATTAAATGATTAATGAGTCATCTTGCACATTTATATCTTGTTAATGTAATAAAGAGAATTAAATTGAAACACTCTACCCTTGTTCAATATCCGAGCATAACTTGTTTTCGTGTGTGTTACTTTTTACCCTAGAAGACATTAAAAACTGTAGGATGAACATAATCATTGCTCTCGATGGAATGCCCTAATCTAGGAAAATCAGAGCTCAAGAATGGGCTTATCGTCTTCATCAGTATGTTTAGTGACATTTTCGTAAACCCGTTTGATAGGAGTGACACGGTCAAACTTTTCTTGGAGTGTGTGAAGCTAACTCCTCCTTCGTATCCTAGCGGTTTATCTTGTTTACCGAAGATAGTTTTAAAATTAATTTTATTCATTTTTGAGATCCTTGTTGGATCCAGAAGACATAGATGGAGGTTGTGACTTAGTTGTTCTAGGTCTTAAACTCTCATTAATGAACTCCTTAGCTCCGCTCAACCAAATGTGTTACCTTTGTTCTCTCAACATAACACCTTGGTCCTTTCGTGAAGGTGGTTTAGCATAAATTTGTCCTCTCGCTTAAACCTCATTTATAGTTGATGGGTAGATCCTTAGATGAAGTTGGAATTAATCTAAAACTCAGTTGATTCAGATGTTAACTTGGGTTCGTGTGTAGCTACAAGTCTTCTAATCCTTTATGTATTCAAGAGGTTAGACAAACACTTTGTAGCTCCTTTCACAAGACAATGCTAAAAAATTAAGGCCATAACGTGACGTAGAAAATAAATCCTATGAGAGTAAAAATGAGAATTGAGGTTAGGGATACTACCACTCTTGGAGACCTTATATCTCGATTAAAAATACTCTTATGTTCCAAATAATATGTATTGCATTGTTGTGATCAAACTATGAAAAAATGAAAGATATATAAATATAAAAAAAGGAATTCATTAAGTCATTGAATTAGAATAGCTATAGTAGGGGAAATATCTCTACCGTGATCAAGGAATTCTTTTGGTAAAAATTTATCTTGTATCTAAATCTCTGTCAAATCCTAATATCGCTATATGGACACTAAGTCACATCTACTTGAGTCGTAAGAATAAAAAAGTAGACATTGAATATATGTTTGAGAAGAATATTCTTAATATAAGGACAAGATAATTAAGTATTTTGTACGCATTTGAACTAAGAAAAATAAGTATGCAAGTTATGGAAACTTTTGTAAAGGATAAGAAACCAACTTAAAAGGGGTGAACGATAATTTAACCATGGTATGAACTTAAGAATCTCTAGGTGGACTAACGAGAAATTTATCGTTGCACAGTAATGTTCTTGGAATATTAAGCGTAATGTAAATACAATTAAAGAAAAAATGTGTTGTGGGTTTTCCTATTCTTGAAGTCGTGTTCTTGTGGTTGGGTCACTGCTAGTAACCAGTCATTGGAAAAAGTGTGGTGTTGACATGCCTATGATGTTTTCATGTGTCTATGTGAGTCGATGACTTATGTTTTTGTCGTATGCGACTCGAGTTTCTGTACTTTAATCCCATGTTGTGTTGTGTGTAGTGAGAAATGTAAGTCAAAAAAAAATTATCTTGGTATTTTACTGTTGTAATTGTGTGTGTAAAATGTGGGCACTACATATGGTATCAGAGTGGAGGTTCATACTCTCGAACCTCTAGGATGGATTGGAGTTGTGATGATTTTACATGATGGGGGTGGACACTGGAAGAGTAATGTGATATATGTTGTTATGTGAACTATGTCGTAATTGTGAAATTTTGAACACACATGTTGTGTATGTCACTTAGTGCGTATTTGTGGTCATATTGATGTGCTTGTGATGAGATTATTTCCTCTCCTTTTCATGGCTTCAATGAGGAATCCGTGTGTGATGTATTGCTTTGTTGTTTGTGAACGGAATGTTATTCTGGATCACTGAGGGTTAGAGAATTTTGGCATTATGTAACGTGAAGGTGTATTGATGTATTGCATGACAAAATTGATGTAGAGTGAAAGGAATTTTATCATGATGTCATCACCGTATTGTGATTAGTTGTGTGCATCGTCGTGTTGTATTGCAATTGACTATATGTCGTAATGTTAGACATCGTTTTCCTCATACGTATAATTCATGTAATATGTGATGGTTCATGTCGTGATTTAGCGGCATATGGTGAGTATGATCCCTAGTGTACAGTGATTTTCACTTTAGGTGCAGGATGCGGTAATGTGATGTATCGTAACCCGTGAAAGTAATGATTGTGTTATATTCCATATAAATACCATGCGTAAGACACTATGGTTAATTTGTGTGAATCACCATTGTGTTAGTGATGTAGTTATGTGTATGTTGTGAACCTTACACTAGACGACCCTAAGGGGATAAACTATCAAGAGTGTATGTGTGGAGAGAGGAGGCATGGACCAGGATTTCATAATCTTGAGACAAGTATGAGTTAGGAAGTGGAGTCTTATATAGATTGAAAACCCACTTCTATCTGTTTAGTATACTTTGAGCTTGCTCAATATATTATGGGTGCACACCACCTTAGGCTCAACTTATGCAACTAGAGTTCCCTACTCTTTCCTATTGGATTGTTCATTGAATAATCCTATGTAATTTAGGCTATGTTGATCCTTGTGGGAGTATGGAGGAATGATTCAGGTAGAGATGATGACAGTTACATTATTTGATATACTCATTTCTAGTTACATATATATTTCTACAAGCTGAGGCTCGATGTCTGAGTGCCAGCAACTCGATGAGTACCCCTTTGGTGGTAGTATGAGGCCACATAGTGATTGTAATGTGCTATTTTCTCAATACGTATTTTATTCGTAAATTGATCTTTATCTCTCTTTTTGAAAGAACCAGTCATTTTTCTTGATTGACATGTTCTTATATTTTGGGCATTTATTTGATTATTGCATTAACATTTGAATTTTTCACTAACCATGGCTAATCAGCCATTTGTTTTTCTTAGATTTAAAATTTATTTTCACGTTTAAGATTTTATAGCCTTGCCCAAGGCTTTTGATTTTTCCACTTGGCATTTGAATGAATTGCTATGTTGGTTCTAATGTCGTAATGTGTTGGAATAGGGTCATGGGATTAACCATGGAGTGGTTGAACCTATGGACCCACTTCGTTGTATGGGGGTACACCCCAAGGAGTTAAAAATAACTAGCAGGTTGTTGGACCACGAGTTATTATGTCACTTGGGTTTGGGGGTGACGGGGCTCTGTGTGCCTAGGGCCATAGGGTGACCCAACCTCATTTAAAAGGAGAAAGGAGATGGGCCTCTATGATTAAGAGACCCGATATTATTTATGGAACTCTATGCTTTAGTGACCTGATATTCCTTATGGGGCTCTATGGTTAAGCTACCCGTTATTCCGTATGGCACTCTATGGTTGAGTGACCTGATATTCTTGGTGGGGCTCTATGGTTGAGTGGCCCGACTTGGTTCTGACACTATGTTTCTTCCTCTTGGGAGGTATATGGAGATTATCTGGTGATGCTTTGGGGAGGTATATGGAGTTGTATTTTGTTGCTTTTGGAGATATCTGGAGTTGTTTCATGATGCCTTGTGATGTGTGGAGCTGGTATAGTGAGTTATGTGTACCCCGGTCAGTCTTTTTGACACTTCGTTATGTTTGAGGTTTGAATATTCTCCTGGTTAGTATGGACTATTAGATATTGGATTGGAACTATGTTGTTACAATCATGGATTGTTTTGGGTCATGTGATACCCATTGTATATGTATCAGCGTGTTGACCCAATTTGTCAGTCATATGTGTGTTGGATCTTTGTCTATGACATAATTGTTAGAAATTCCTTGTTAAGTGGTCTAATTGTTGTCATTCCATGGTTTGGTGAAACCCTTGTGATGTGGTATGGTCGTGAAAGTATGTAAAAGTATGCTTGTGAAAATTTGGTGTTGTGTATGACCCTAGTAGGGTGTTGTGACTGTAGTTCTTGATGGGAACCCACAAGAAGGAATAAACTAAAAATTCTACAAAGATGAAATTCTAAAGGACTTGAATTAAGAATAATGTTAACATAAGAGATTAATGAAATAATGAATAAGAGGGAACTACCAATCTTCACAAAACCTTGAAAGTTAAAATTTCTACCAAATATTCCTAAGGCCACCTCATGGTTGTGCTTTAATCAACTAAAATTTTAACCATAGAATGCACTTTTGCCATCATCTGTTCCTTGTTCCTTACCATCTCTCCTTCTTCATTGTATGTCGCATCAAGGATGATGCTTTCTTAAGGGGAGGAGAATGTAATGCCCCATTTGATGTTCCCCCGGTCCCTGACTTGAAGACCCTGTTGCTAAGCCTGAAAGAATTGTGTGTGCATGCTCTTGTTGACCATTGTTGACTTTGTCCTTGTTGCAGTGAAGATTTTGCACCTTCCCTCTCCTTCTTGCCTTTCGGGTTGTTGTCGACACCCCAGACCATGGACCTTGTAGCATTATGGATGACTATTTGGTTAAACGAAAATCTTGTTCTCAAATTTTGTAGGTGGTTTTAATGTTTTCTTGATGTCGTTATGGCGTTTCCATCTTGAAGCGACATCTACATAATAATTATTATATATTGAATTGTCATTTTGTACTTATTATTGTTTTACTCATTGTTGATGGGCTATGATTTATAAATTTGTGTTATTTTTTTATTATTATTATTATTATTAATAGATTTGTGTTATCTTCATTAATGTGGCGATAATTATTATTCGTGCTTATTGTTATTCTACTTTGTTTTAGGGTTTTATGACTTTTTTTTAGATTTAAACAAACAAAAAATAAATTGAAAAAAATAAAAATTTTAAATTAAAAAGCCCATGATTTTTGTTGTGGGGCAGATTTAGGGCAAGGGGAGGGGATCCTTTGTGATTTTGTTTTTTTTCTATCTTTTGCTATGTGAGAGAGAGTTCCGCCACCATGGAGGGAGGGGGGAAGCTTCGAACTTGTTTGTTTACGCAGCCACCAGTGTTGGCCATAGTTGTTACACCAAACAATGTGCTTGGGCACCTTTTGTTCTCTTCATAGAAATTCCTCACCAAATGTCATCCCATGGAGTGCTATGTTTTCTTTTTGTGGCCTGTGCCAGCATCCTCCCTGCCTGCGTCAAACCCAAGCCTCTGTTCTTGCGTGGATAGCTAGCACAGATGATTGTAGTCGCAAATGTTGTAGTGGGAGGCATTGTTTTCAATGTTTGACCAAATGAAAGAACTAGATAGCTTCTCATGGATTTGAAGGATGGAAGTATTCAGAATACATGGGGAGGGTTTTCCTTAAGAAACAGTCACATTGTTTCATGTGTGCAGCAAACCAGACTCCAACCAATCAGTTTACATTTGCCATTGTATTTCCATCCTGTGCCAAAATGGAGTTGTTGAAAAGGCGTGGGAGCTAGTTGATAGAATGCCTAAAAGAAATGTAGTCTCATCGAGTGTTATGATTGCAGGATGTGTAAAAAATTGAGTTTTTTAAAAAGGCCTTGGAAACTTTCAAGCGAATGTAATTGGTACGTGTAAAGCCAGACTCCACAACCTTTTTCTAGCATGCTCCCAGCCTCTATCAAAATTGAAGCTTTAGATCAGGCCTTAGACAACCATCAAAGCATAATGGTAGAGGATTTTTAGTTGCAAATGCGCTAGTAGACAACTATGCAAATTACGGAAGCTTACACAAGGCAAGTCAACTGTTTGACAAAATGCCTCAAAGAAATGTTGTCTCATGGAATGCCAGGCTTGCAAGATATGCACATAATGGATATATTCAAAAGGTTTTAGAAACACACAAGAAATTAATTACATTGTTGGAAAACTTCAAGTGATCAGGAAGTTTGTGTGACGTGGTGGAGGTTAGATCCAGGCTCATGAACTGGTTGACGAAGTGCCAAGCGAGATATTGAACCGAAGCCATGGGTTTGACCGACTCTGTCCCTTCCAGGCATGGTCCATCTTCCCTTGCCTCTCATAATTATCATGATTTAGTTCTCTTTTACAACTTAATAGATTTTCAAAACATTAGGATTTTAATACAGTTAAATGTTATTTCAACTCGTTGCAAAAACATTGAAATGACGTGTCGTAACTCACGAAATCAAAATAACTCTTCTGCATTAAAACATGAACTTCCAACCTCATTCTGTGGTGATTTAGAAAAATTCCTACCCACCTGGATCACTTCAATATTGTTTTATCGGCAAGATGAAATTGACTTCCCATTAATAAAAGTTGATCTTCTCCCTGTGTAAATAGTTAATTGTTTTGCATTTTTCGAAGACTCATTCAGTACCCTTCGTAACTCTGAAAACAAGATGTTAAGCTTCATTCATGTACCTTGGTATGAAAGGATTCACCTTAACCTTTGGATAGACCCCGAACAAACATATGTGATCTTTTTGACGCTCTTATAGGAGCCATGTTACACTGGTTTACAGCAGTAGAAAGCTGTTAAATCTAGAAAGTTGGCTTTGGTTTTGAATCGCCATTTGAAACTTGGATAGAGAAATTATTTCTTGTCTTCGCAAACCGCTAGTGTTTATACTAGAAAATTACATGGAACACTTAGTTTAGGGAAAAGAACTATTTTGGATAGTTTGGAAAATCCATTTTGTAGGCCTTCAGCCACAGTTTGACGAGGTAAAACTGGACCCATTTCGACTTGTCGCTCTAGAAATCTTGTTGCCGTTTGAAAATAGTTTTCTAGTTCTCAGTCCCGTTGACTCTGATGAACTCTCCTTATATAGGGGAACTAATAGGAAGTGTCTCGCTCCGTTCTCATCCATCGAATGTCATTTTTGGACATGGATTTCCGAGCCCTCGAACTATCTTTTGTTCTTTTGCAACTAGGTCAACAAAGACCAATGGCCCCACAGAACTAGCCGCCAAACACAAACCGTTCACTTTTTCCCAATTCCATCAGTTGCTATGAACTCTTGGTCTATTTGGGGACACGTATAAATTTGATCGTTGTGTGCATTCTCATTGGAAGATAACTTTCAGAAGCAGTTTCTTAGCCTCCGAGCCTATTTTGTACGTTTTTGTAGCTAGTAAGAAAATGTAAAAATAGAAAGTTGCGGACCCTCGTAGGGTTGCCAAACCACCCTGTAAACTCTTAACACATACAAATAACTATTTAAAACTCTATAGTGGAACCTATTGTGTGCATTATAACTTTTGAAAAAAAGTGTATTCTCTCTCTTCCCTTCTCTTTCTCTCTCCTAGATTACAAAATGAAGAAAAATGAAATGTAATGAATACATGTCTCTAGACCTTTTTATTTCGATTGAAAATTGTAATTATTATTGTATGTAAAAGGGAAATTGAAAAATGATACTTATGTTAGGTTAGGGTGGATGCCATGCCAACGAATTATCATTGATATCATGCTCACGTGGGTTTTGTAGGATGGAAGAATGACGACAAAAAGGTGATGTGTAATTCATTAATTATCATTGTAATTTATATAGTTCATTGTTAAAAGAATAAATGTATAATGTAGTCTCTTGATACATAAGGTTATATTGGATAATTTACTAATATGTATGAAATGATAGTTTCAAGGACATCTAGGAATGTGCATTTAATCATAGTTCAATTTTGATTTATAGTACACCTGGTAGAAAGGGTTTGTTATTTATATAAGGTAAATAAATTTGAAATAATATCTTGTAGTGTATATTTAGTGTTCATTAAATGATTAATGAGTCATCTTGAGCATTTATATCTTGTAAATGTAATAAAGAGAATTAAATCAAAACACTCTACCCTTGTTCAATATTTGAGCATATCTTGTTTTCGTGTGTGTTACTTTTTACCCGAGAAGACATTGTAAACTGTAGGATGAACTTATTCTTTGGTTTCGATGGAACGTCCTAATCTAGGAAAATCAGAGCTCAAGAATGGGCTTATCGTCTTTGTCAGTATGTTTAGTGACATTTTCATAAACCCGTCTGATAGGAGTGACACAGTCAAACTTTTCTTAGAGTGTGTGAAGCTAACTCCTCCTTCATATCCTAGCGGTTTACCTTGTTTTCTGAAGATAGTTTTAAAATTAATTTTCTTCATCGAATGAGATCCCTGTTGGATCCAGATGACATAGATGGAGGTTGTGACTTAGTTGTTCTAGGTCTTAAACTCTCATTAATGAACTCCTTAGTTTCGCTCAGTCAAACGTGTTACCTTGGTTCTCTCAACATAACACCTTGGTCCTTTCTTGCCGGTGGTTTAGAATAAATTTGTCCTCTTGCTTAAACCTCATTTATAGTTGATGGGTAGATCCTCAGGTGAAGTTGGAATTAATCTAAAACTCAGTTGATTCGGATGTTAACTTGGGTTCATGTGTAGCTACAAGTCTTCTAATCCGTTATGTCTTCAAGAGGTTAGACAAACACTTCGTAGTTCCTTTCACAAGATAATGCTAAAAAATTAAGGCCATAACGTGACGTAGAAAATAAAGCCTATGAGAGTAAGAACGAGAATTGATGTTAGGGATACTGCTGCTTTTGGAGACCTTATATCTCGATTAAAAATACTCTTGTGTTTCAAAGAATATGTATTGCATTGTTGTGATCAAACTACGAGAAAACGAAATATATATAAATATAAAAAAAGGAAGTCATTAAGTCATTGAATTAGAATAACTATGGTAGGGGAAATATCTCTACCGTGATCAAGGAATGCTTTTGGTACAAAGTTATCTTGTATCTAAATCTCCATCAAATCCTAATATCGCTATATGGACACCAAGTCACATCCACTTGAGTTGTAAGAGTTAAAAAACAGACATTGAATATATGTTTGAGAAGAATATTCTTAATATAAGGACAAGATAATTAATTATTTTGTACGGATTTGAACTAAGTCAAATAAGTATGCAAGTTATGGAAACTTTTGTAAAGGATAAGAAACAAACTTAAAAGGGGTGAATGATAATTCAACCATGGTATGAACTTAAGAATCTGTAGGTGGACTAATGATAAATTTATCCTTACACAATAATGTTCTTGGAGTGTTGAATGTAAACTAAAATACAATTAAAGAAAAGATGTGTTGTGGGTTTGCTTATTCCTGAAGTCGTGTTCTTGTGGTTGGGTCATTGCTAGTAACTAGTCATTGGGAAAAGTGTGGTGTCGACATGCCTATGATGTTTTCATGTGTCTATGTGAGTCGATGACTTATGTGTTTGTCATATGCGAGTCAAGTTTCTGTACTTGAAGCCCATGTTGTGTTGTGTGTAGTGAGTAATGTAAGTGAAAGAAAAATATCCTAGTATTTTACTGTTGTAATTGTGTGTGTAAAATGTTGGCATTACAAGTTCATTTTGTGTTTAAAAATTAATTTTATGGCCATTTCAATAGTCGTTTGTAAGGCTAATTTGTGTTTGGCTTCAAGGGCGGTGCCCCTCGATCCTACCTCATACTGTTGCATTGGTCAACATGGGTGATTTAGAATACGAAGGTTACTAGTTCGAATCACTTTAAAGGTTTAGGTGTTGTCCCATCTTGCTACTCTATACAACCTCAACTCACTCAACATGAACTGACCTCACCTGACCGAGTTCATCTCATCTTGTTTTCTCTCTGACCGAGCTACACTATCCAGCTTGCCAAGCTAGGCTAGTTTTTAAAGTGTTTTTCTAAGGAGGTAAAAATTTGAGTAAAGTTTTTTTTAAAAGGGAGCATTCATGTAAAAAAGGTAAAATATTACAAATAAAACTATGTAATTATAAGTACTTTGGGTGGTGAAAAATTAATTTTTGGGCCATTTCAACAATCATTTACAAGGGTAATTTTTGTTTGGCTTCAGCGGCGTTGTCTCTTAACCCCTTCCTGTACTGGCTCACTGGTCAATGTGGGTGATTTGGAGTATGGAGGTTATTGTTTCAAAATCACTTTAAAGGTTTTCGTTTTGGCCCCATCTTGCTAGTCTAAACAACATCAACTCGTGTAAAACAGACTCATCTCACCCGACCGAGTTCATCTCATCTCACCTACTTTTTGGCCGAGCTACACTACTCATCTCTTTGTGTTAGGATATTTTAAGTTGCTTTTTAAGGAGGTAAAAATTAAAATTGAGTAAAGTTTTTTTTAATTAATATTTATGTAAAAAAGGGAAAATATTTTAAATAAAACTATGTAATTATAAGCAGTTTTAGGGGTTCATTTTTTGTGAAAAATTAATTATCGATTCATTTCAACAGTCGTTTAAAAGAGTAATTTCTTGGGTTTGCAAGAATTTTCCTAGACCTGGCCCTGTACTGGCACATTAGTTAACGTGGGCAACTTGGAGTGAGGAGGTTACTAGTTTGAATCACTTCAAAGTATTTCGTTTCAGCCCTTCTTCAGAGTGTAAACCACCTTAACTCTCCAAGAACTAACTAAGTTCATATTATCTCACCTTCTTTTTGACAGAGGAAACTACACAACTCGCCAAGCTAGACCATGTTTAAGGTGTCATTTTAAGGAGGTAAAAAATTGACTAATTTTTTTTTAAAGGGAAAATATTGTTAAGAAAACTTTGTAATTATAAGAAGTTTGGCAGGTTAATTTTTTGCTGAATAATTATTTTTTGAGCCATTTTAACAAATATTTGAAAGGGTACTTGGATTTTGGCTTCGTTAGTGCTACCACTAAACCTTTCCCCGTACTAATGCATTGGTAAACGTGGGAAATTTTGAGTAAGGAGATTACATGTTTGAATCACTTTAAAGGTTTTGGTGTCAGCCCATCTTCTTAGTTTAAACCACCTCAACTCACATAAAACCAAATGACTAAGTCCATCTTAGCTCGCCTGTTTTCTGACAGAGCTACACTAACTAGCTAGCTCACTAAGATAGGACTTTTTTGAATGTGGTTTTTAAGGAGGTACAAAAATATTGAGTAATTTTTTTCAAAGGGAGAATTTATGTAAAAAGGGGAAAATATTGCAAATAAAAATATGTAATTATAAAGATTTCGGGGGATTCATTTAGTGGTGAAAAAATAATTTCATGCCATTTTAATAGGATTGAAAGGGTAATTTTGTATTTGGCTTCATGGGCACTACTTCTCAACCCAACCCATACTAGCGTATTGGTTAACATGGGTGATTTGGAGTAATAAGGAGGTTACTGGTTTGAATCACTTTAAAGGTTTTGTTGTCCTCCCATCTTGCTAGTCTAAACAACCTCAACTTACTCAACTCTGACTTAGCTCACCCGACCAAGTCAATCTCACCTCGCCTCATTTCTAACCAAGCTACACTACCCAGTTAGCCGAGCTAGACCTTTTTTGAAGGTTTTTTTGTAAGGAGGTAATAAAATTGAGTAAAGTTTTTTTAAAAGGGAACATTTAAAAAGTTGGGATTAAAGATAGTCAGCATTTCAGAAAAGTTAGGATATTGAAAAAGTAAATATTTTGATAACGTCGAGATTTTCAAAATCTTGATTTTCAAAAAAATTACGATTTTCGAAAAAGTCAGGATTTTCAAAAAATTCAAGATTTTTAAAAAGTCAAGATATTAAAAAAAATCATGTTTTAGAATAGTTAAGATTTTTGAAAAAGTCTAGATTTTGAAAACATCAAGATTTTGAAATAGTCAGGATTTCAAAAAAGTTTGGATTTTCAAATAGTTAGGATTTTGAAAATTTGTGATTTTAATAAAGTCAAGATTTTCAAAAAAATTGTAATTTTTGAAAAAGATGTGATTTTTGAAAAAGTCGTGATTTCCAAAAAGTTAGTATTTTGAAAAACTTGATATTTTTGAAAAAATATGGATTTTTGAAAATGATGAGATTTTTGAGAAAGTCAAGATTTTTGAAAGAGTTGGGATTTTCGAAGATGTCAGGATTTTTAAAAAATTGGGACTTTCAAAAAGTCTGGATTTTCAAAAAAGTTGAGATTTTCGAATATGTCAGGATTTTAAAGAAAGTCATGGTTTTTTAAAAAGTCACGATTTTGGAAAAATTTGGGATTTTCAAAAAGTCATAATTTCAAAATTGTTAGGATTTGAAAAAATTGGGTTTTTCAAAAAGTCGTGATTTTCAAAAAGGTTGGAATTTTGAAAAAGTTAGGAATTTATTCATAATTACATACATGTAAGTGGCAAATTTATTCAAATTTCAAATTTCCCTCTAAAATCTTAACATTTTTTATGTAAGGGCACATAAAATTTTTGGCGATCCAAACATGTTTTAAAATCTCATTTTTCAATTTAAATTTGATTCATTACAAAAAACATATTTATACTAGAATTTTTTTGTCTATGCGAGTTGGAAATAGTAAGATTTATGAATATTTTTGGTGAATCTTGGGTGTGTATTGGTGTCCAAATAGCCAAATGTGACTTTCAAAATCTCTAAGTATAGTGAAATTATGAATATTAGCCACTAAAATTTTCCCTGATTTTTCGTAAATGTCAGGATTTTGAAAAAGTTCATATTTTTGAAAAGGTTAATATTTTTTAAAAAATTGAGATTTTTGAGAAGTTGGGATTTTCAAAAAGATGGGATTTTTGAAAAAGTTGAGATTATCAAAAAATTCAATATTTTAGAAAAATTCTCAATCAAATTCTAGAATGATTTACTGGAAAGATTACCAAAGAAAATGGCCGGATGGAGAGGGGTCATTCTTTTCAGTGCCGGTAAGTGTCTCCTTATCAAAACCACTCTTTAAAATTTTCCTATCTACATTATGTCTCTCTATAACATTCCTTTTACCTTCAGAGAAAAATTTGAAAGGATTCAGAAACACTTTTTACAGCAGGGAATGGAGGAAAATTTCAAATATCACCTAGTTTCCTAGGATCAAGTGTGCACTCCTAAAAGGATTTGGGGATTAGGCATAAAAGATATAAGATTCCAAAAAGTCTCAATCAAAGTATGAAATGATTTACTAGAAATATTCCAAAATAAAATGGCCTGATGGAAAGGGGTCATTCTTTCCAGTGCTAGTAAGTGTCTTCTTATCAAAAGCACTCTTCAAAATCTACATATCTACATTATGTCTCTCTATAACATTCCTTCTGCCTTTAGAGAAAAAAATGAAAGGATTCAAAAACACTTTTTATGGCAGGTAATGGAGGAAAAATTCAAATATCACCTGGTTTCCTAGGATCAAGTGTGCACTCCTAAAAGGATTGGGGGATTGGGCATAAAAGATATAATAAAAATTAATATGGCCTTAATTGCAAAAATGGGTTGGAGAATGATCTCGGAGGAACAAACATGGATTGATCTCATTAAGGCCAAATATCTTGAACAAAAAATAGCTTTCTCTTTCCTTCGTGTTAAACAACTTCCCCAAGGTTCCATTTTCTGGAACAACTTGATTCTAGTCAAGAATTTTATCAAGCAAGGTTATAGATGGAAAGTGGGAAATGGAAGAGACATCAATTTTTGGGTGAATTTTCACTCAAAGGGCCCCAGTTCCATCCTGTTGTCCATGTCCCGTATCAAATATTTAGTATCAGGGACAGTAGCCCCTCCTCATCCGCATCGTGAATGCTTTAGGTTTGAACACATATGTTCCAGGTAGGGGAATTTTTCACCAATTGGCCTTATCATTTTTATTTTTTACTAGCTCCAATTAGTGGCAAATGTCCTACACAGAAACATATCCTGCATCTAAAAGGCAGGCCTTCATGGTCCGAGGTGAGTCCAGGATCTATTTTGCAACTATTAACTCACTAGAGATAGAAGATCCTTTGAAGGTATCATCTCAAAAAGAATTTTGCGTAGGATGGATGGTAAATCAGAGGTTTGGGAGTCATGTTAATGATAATGCCCAAGGCATTACCTATGGATATCAGACACTTTCATCCTGAATTATAGAGGAAGCGTGGGGTTAACGAATCCAGATCAGTTTTACGGGGAAAGATCAGTGAGTGGAGTTAAAAGATGGGAACTAGGGTGTCTTAACATAAGGTTTTTTGCTGGACAGATCCAAATTTTCTTAGCAATGATATTCTTATTAGCAATGGATTCAAAAGCAATAATTAAAAATGTCCCTCAGCACAAGGGTTAGAGATCTACTTGCTTCTAGGAGTGGGATCCAAGTTTGGAGATTCCATGCATTAAGTAGATAGGCTAGGCCAGAGTCCCAGTGAATCACAATCCAAGGCACTGAGCTTGATAAAATGATTTTGTTTCGAGGACTTCATCTCCAAAGTATCATGTGTTGGTTGTAAAGGATTCATGCTTGCAAACTCGGTTTTTTTAGCAAATCCCGAATGCTCTTTATTCTGTAACTTCTATCGTGCAACAGGGGAGGAATCCTATTGGGGGGTCTTAGTGAAACCCCTAAATGGACATCAAAAAGCTTCAAATGGCACCCTTAGGGGAATCTCAGGAAATAGTCTGCAAGCCTTCTCGTGTTTTAGGTGTTCAGTGTTGTCTTGTTTTATGTTTTAGACATGGCCTCGTAAAGATTTGGATCAATTTCTCCTGGTGAACTCGGTCACCCCCAGGATTGAAGTCAAATATCCAGTGATCCATGTCCCCCAATGTTTTTTCCCCTCCGATAAACTGCGGCCTCCTTTATTCACATAGCTAGATATTGGTTAGGGTTTCCGAAGCATGTCGTCACCCTAAAATCGCACGAAATAGATATGAAAAGCCCTACACATCACTAGAATGTGACAGCGTATTTAAAGTATAGTTTGATTTTTTCTGAAGATCGCTCCCTCGTCTGTAGAGAAACAGTCTACATTTTCCGTGGGTCTTCCCACCCGGTGCACTGTTGTTCCCCTACACTTAGAGGACAGTGCTTAGTATTTCTGGAAGTTTTCGCGCAGACTTTACAGGCAAGCAACCATCGTTAGGGACGTCTCGAGGAATGGACAGTATCGATATTGTTAGATATGATTTCAATAATCTTAGATTTTAAAAAGCTTCGCTTTCAAAAAATTCAAAATTTCCACAAATCCCTCCAGCTTTGAGAAACGAATACAGTTGCCCTTTCCACACATCTCCCCATCGGATTTTGAAAAATAATCACTATTTGCAAAAAATTTTGAATTTTTGAAAAAAGTCTAGATTTAGAACAAGTTTGAGTTTGAATAGCTAGATTTTTGAAAAAGTCAGGAATTTGGAATTATCATTTTAGAAAAAAATTATTGATTGTAAAAAAGTCTCGTTTTGAAAAGGTCATATTTTTGAAAAATAAGTTTAGAAAAGTCGGGACTTTAAAAAAAGTCATATTTTTTTTTTAAAATAGAGAAGTTGAAACATCATGATTTTGAAAAATCCTATTTCTGAAATGTCAGATTTGAAAAATATGAGATTTTTGGAAAGTAGGATTTTCTAAAAGTTTATATTTTTTAAACGTCACAATTTTGAGTATCGATATTTCAAAATGTCAAGATTTTGAAAAATAGTCACAAATTATTAAAAAAATCAGGATTTCTGAAAAATGTCAATATTTTGAAATAGTCAAGATTTCAAAAATACGGGGATTGTAAAAAAATTAGGATTTTGAAAAGGTCAATGTTTTAAAAGTCAGGATTTTGAAAGTCCTGTTTTTTTATAAGTCGGATTTAACAAAACTCGGGATTCTAACAAAAGTCATAATTTCCGAAAAAAGTCATGAATTTTCGAAAATGTTTGGATTTGAAATTGGTATTTCTCAAAAAGGTCTATATTTTCAAAACTTCATGGGTTTTAAAAAAAAGCCAAGATGTTTCAAAGGGTTGGGCAGGTTTTCAAACCAGTTTGAGATTTTTGAAAAAAATGGTATTGTTCAAAAAAAATATCTAAATTTCAAAAGTCACGATTGTGACAATTCATGATTTTTAAAAGTCGGGAGTTTGAATAAGTCAAATTTTTGCAGAAAGTCAAATAAGTCACAATTTTCAAAAATTCAGATTTTCAAAAATGTTTGGATTTTCAAAAAGTGACATATTTTCGAAACAGTCAGGATTTTGGACAAAAGTTGAGATTGCCTCAAAAATGTTGGGATTTAACAAAAGTCATATTTTTTCAAAAGTATGGAATCTCAAAAAGTTTGGAATTTGAAAATTCATGATTGTTGATGAAGTCAGACAATTTAAAAAGTCACTAATTACCAAAAAAAGATCTGATTTCAAAAAAATTGGAATTTTCTAAAAATTTGGATTTCATCAAAAAAGTTGATATTCTCGAACAATTTGGGATTTTTGAATAGTCCATGATTGAAAAATCGGACTTTTGGAAAATCTGGATTCTGAACAAGTTGATGTATTGTCAAAAGTTTTTGATTTTCAAAAGCAGACTTTTTTCAAAAAGTTAAATTTTTGAAAAAGTTGGGATTTCAAATTATCAGGATTAAATATCATAACTTGTGAATTCGAATTTTTAAAAATGGATTTTGAAAGTGGGGATTTGAAACGTTAGGATTTTGGAAAAAGTCCCGATTTCAAAAAATTGTGATTTTCCAAAAAGTTTGAGATTTTCCATAAAAAAGTCTGAATTTTGGAAAAAGTCCAAATTTTTTGAAAAAGTTGGGATTCATAAAGTCGATTTTATCAAAAAGTCAAGATTTTGAAAGGTCATGATTTCAAAAAAGTTGATATTTGCAAAAGTTGGGATTTGTTCAAACACGTCATACTTTTGAAAAACTCAAATTTAAAAAAAACAAAGAGTTTGAAATGTTAAAGATTTCAAATATGTCATGATTTTGTAAAAGTCAGAGATTTCGAAAAATTTTTGATTTTTAAAAGAGTTTTGATTTTTTAATAGTCATGATTTTCTCCAAAAGTTTGAGATTTTGAATAATCATGATTTAAAAAAAAGTTTGGATTTTTTAAAAAAGTGTGGGAGTCGAAAAGGTGAGGATTTTCAAAATTTTAAGATTTTAAAACGTTGGGCTTTTGAATAAGACAATTTTGTGAAAAAAAGGTCACTATTGAAAGTTAGGATCTTCAATTTTTTAGGATATTTGAAAGTGAGATTTTTAGCAAAAGTTAAATTTTTGAACCCACCAAGTAAGGATTTTTTAAAAGGGTGCGATTCTTGAAAACTATCCATTTTTTTAAAAGTCAGGGTTTTACAAATCTAGGTTTTTTTTGAAATCATTGATTATCGAATACCGAACTTTATCGAAAATATTAATATTCAAAATTTAACTTTTTTTAAATCTCCACTTTTCAAAATCCTAAATTTTTCTAAAATCTCCGTTTTTTAAAATATTGACTTTTTCGTTCGAAAACTGACTTGTGTGAAATTTCTAGTTTTTCAAAAATTGTGACTTTTTTTGAAAATCTACTTTTTCAAAAATTCCTGACTTTTTTCGAAAATTCTCCTACTTTTGAAAATATTGATTTTTTGAAAATCATGACTTTTTTACAAATCGTGACATTTTGAAAAATATGGACTTTTTTAAAATCTCTACTTTAATTTCTCAAAATCATGACTTTGTCCAAATATTCACCTTTTCAACATACTGACTTTTTCAAAATCCTGTTCTTTTTCAAAATATCAATTTTTTAAAACCCTACTTTTTTGAATCCCAAAAAAGTGGAAGAAGAATCTTCCCATACATAAATTAACTAGCATAAGGTAACTAGATTTGGTGGAAATAATTTGAAACTTCAATAACAGATCGAGATCTTTGAAAAAAGGATCGCAAAGTACAGGCAATGTCATGATGTGTAATTTGGTTCCCTCATCGATTCTAAGTAGGATAAAGGTCTCGCTAGATATTCAAACAAGAGCAACTCCAGGCCCATACAAGAAACTCATGCCTCTATGATTTGACCCTATACAATAACTAAAGATGGTGAGAATGCATTTTGAGCCCAATCTTCCATCTTATCTTGGGGTTTGCATCCAGTTGTCAAAGTGAAGCTGCTCCTCCCATAATTTCCTGTACTCTTTGATACATCAAACTTGGTGAATAGTTTGTGAATACTAACTAAAGACGTGTAGACTTCATAATCACCACTAAACATTGATCAATCATTGAAATGTTTTCATGACATGATCTTAGAAAATCACACTCTAATCATGTAGTAAAAGGCAAGGGCAGATGACCCCCCAATGAAGTGTTGACTAAGATTCAGATTGAGAAATAATTTCCCCACCTAGTCAAAAAGCTCGAAGTAATGGAACCGTTGGGTTTCTTAAGGAAATATGAATGATCCAAAAGAGAATTTCAAAGGTATTATTTTTGGATTCTCAATTTTTTCTATGTTTGTTAGCTTTCAGGGAAAGTCCTTGAAAGTCTATTGTGAATTTTTTTAGGAGCTTTTGTATGCTGCATTTTTTAGGGTCTTCGAGCATTTTTGGGCTTAGAAAACATTTGTCGCTAAGATATTTTTGTCCAATTGGATCATATGATAAATTCGTGTCCAACCATTTATCCATGTACATGAATGAAGTCTTGTAATATGTCCACCATAGCCTACAACTAAGCCTCGTCATAGCCTTTGAGACAGCCCATTTTAGGTCTTTGTTGGATTCCACTATTGCTCCCATTGATGTAGCATTTTACATTCACATTGGAAGAAGAATCTACCCATACAAATAATGGATATCAACTCATTGTTTAATAATTTAACATTCAATACCCGTTCATGAGATCTTGAAAAACTAGCCAAATTTACAAGTCACCATCATTATGCGCATTGAGTTCCTCATCATCAAGTTGAGATAAGGTTTGGTTACTCTCCATAGGAACTCCAAGGTCATACAGGAAACTCATGCTATTACATATGGGCCATATAACCAATAATCAGAACGATTGATAATGATGCTTGAGCCAATCCTCCTCCTATCTTGGGGTTACATCCAATTTTCAATGTGGAGATCCCCGCCCATACTTTACTCCCTATTGATACATCAGACATTGATGTATAATTTCATAATAAAACAAACTAACCGCATAACACCACTAACACTAATCAGATCATTCCTAGGTTTTCATGACGTGAAAGCTTTAGAAAATCACCCCTAGCTCCATGTAGTGGCTAATTTGGATAATGTCAGACTTTTCATCCCATGTCATGGATGTTAGAATTGAATAAAAAAGTTTTTATTATGCGTCCGATTATAATAGCCGTGCATAAATTTTTGTCTAAGCCCAAATTGCTTCGAAGCACTAAAAATGTAAAAATAAAAAGCTGCTAAAATTGTCGAAATAACTTTCCCTGCAAAACTACCAAAATAGAAAATTTAAGACTTTCCAAAGTAGATTCTTTTGAATCCCTATTATGGATGATTCATCTTTCTTAAGAAGAAATGGTGCCCATAGCTCCTAGTTTTTGACTAGTGTGGAAATTTGTTCTCATTTGACTCTTGTACTGTGTGACTCACTTCCCTTGGTGTCTCCTCATCCCTACTTTTAACTACATGGAAGATGTGAATTCTCTAATGCTTCATATCTATGACAAACCAATCAATGATTCATTTTTGGGAATATCCTTACTTTTCAAAAATAAACTTTTTCAAAATATTGACTTTTTTAAAAATCAGGTTTTTTTTCAAAAATCGTGACTTCTTTTAAAATTTCCCTAATTTGATAAATGCAGACATTTTTCGAAAATTCAACTTTTTCAAATTCAAATTTTTGAAAATCCCAAATTTTAGAATACCGATTTTTGAAAATGTCAACGTTTCAAACATTATTGACTTTTTGAAAATCCTGACTTTTCGAAATCTGGATTTATGAAATCCCTGAATTTGTAAATCCTGACGTTTTTAAAAAGCCCCACTTTTCTAAATCCTCCGCTTTTTTTAATCTTGTTACTGTCTCAAAAATTCCATTTATGAAAATCTGAACTTTTTCAAAATCTCACTTTTTAATACTCAACTTTTCAAAAATTACTGACTTTTCAAAATCCTTATTTTTCCAAAATCCACCATTTCAAACTTTCATCTTCTTCAAAATCATGAAATTTTTTTGAAAATTCAGAGTTTTTTCAGAAATCTGAACTTTTTCTAAAATCTTGATTAATCAAATCTTGACTTTTTCGAAAATACTCGCTAATTCCAAATCCTCAAATTTTTCAATAAATTCTAACTTTCAAAATCCCCAACCTTTTCAAATCATGACTTTTTACAAAACCCGACTTTTTAAAATCCCAACTTTTACAAATCCCATTTTTCAAAATTAGTACTTTTTTTGAATTTTGATATTTTTGAAATCCTACTTTGTAAAACATTATGATTTTTTTGAAAAATCTTGAAATTTTTTTTGAAAATCGGCCTTTTTTTAGAAAATCTATCTTGACTTCTTGAAATCCTGACTTTTTCAAAAAACCCAACTTTTTCACACCATCGTGACTTTTCAAAAAATCCTAACTTTCAAAAAATCCGAATTTTTCAAATCCTAACTTTTTAAAATCCCTAGTTTTCAAAATTCCTGACTTTTTCGAAATCGTGATTTTTAAGAAAAATTTGTGACATTTTTTAAAATCCTAAATTATCCAACTTTGGATTTTCGCAAAATGTTTGACCTCTTTGAAATCCCAACCATTCTAAAATACTGACTTCTCTTCGAATTCCTAACTTTTTTGAAATGTTGGTATTTCAAAAAGGTCGATATTTTTCAAAAATTCAGGGTTTTAAAAAAGCCAAGATGTTTAAAAGGGTTGGGATTTTTAAAACAAGTTGAGATTTTTGAAAAAAAATGGTATTGTTCAAAAAAATCTAGAATTTAAAAAAGTCAAGATTGTGAAAAATTCATGATTTTAAAAAGTAGGGATTTTTAATAAGTCATAATTTTTGAAAAAGTCAAAATAGTCACAATTTTCAAAAAATTCAGAATTTTCAAAATGTTTGGATTTTCAAAAAAGTGACGATTTTCAAAAAACGTCAAGATTTTGGAAAAAGTTGAGATTTCAAAAATGTTGGGATTTCAAAAAAGTCAATATTTTCAAAAGTATGGATCTCAAAAAAGTTGGGATTTTGAAAAATTCATGATTTTGATGAAGTCAGGAAATTTAAAAAGTCAGTATTACCAAAAAAAGTCTTGATTTTCAAAAAAATTGGAATTTTCTAAAAAGTCGGGATTTCAAAAAAGTTGATATTTTCGAAAAATTTGGGATTTTTGAAATAGTCATGGATTTGAAAAATTCAGGACTTTGGAAAATCTAGGATTCTGAAAAAGTTGGTATTTTCAAAAAGGTTGTGATTTTCAAAAAGTCAGGATTTTCAAAAAGTTAGAATTTTTGAAAAAGTTGGGATTTCAAAATTAATCAGGATTTAAAAATAGTCATAATTTTGAAAAATTCGAGATTTTTAAAAAAATGGGATTTTGGAAAAAGTGGGGATTTTTGAAAAAGTTAGGATTTTGGAAAAAGTCACGATTTTCAAAAAAAATTGTGATTTTCAAAAAAGTTGAGATTTTCATTAAAAAGTCTGAATTTTGGAAAAGTCAAAATTTTTGAAAAAGTTGGGATTTTCAATAAAGTCTGGATTTTATAAAAAAAGTCAAGATTTTGAAAAGGTCATGATTTCAAAAAAGTTGATAATTTTGAAAAAGTTGGGATTTTCAAAAACGTCATGATTTTTGAAAAACTCAAGATTTAAAAAAAAAAGAGTTTGAAATATTAAAGATTTTCAAATATGTCATGATTTTTTAAAAAGTCAGGATTTCGAAAAATTTTGGATTTTTAAAAGAGTTTTGATTTTTAATAGTCATGATTTTCCAAAATGTTGAGATTTTGAATAATCAGGATTTAGAAAAAAGTTTGGATTTTTTAAAAAGTTGTGATTTTCGAAAAGGTGAGGATTTTCAAAATTTTAGGATTTTAAAAAAGTTGGGCTTTTGAATAAGACAATTTTTTGAAAAAGTCACTATTTTGAAAAGTTAGGATCTTCAAAATTTTAGGATATTTGAAAAGATGAGATTTTAGAAAAAGTCTAAATTTTTGAAAAAGTAAGGATTTTTTAAAAGTTGCGATTCTTGAAAAACTATCCATTTTTTAAAAAGTCAGGGTTTTGAAAATCTAGGTTTTTTTGAAAATCATGATTAATCGAATACCTAACTTTATCGAAAATATTAACTATTCAAAATTGTAACTTTTTTGAAAATCTCGACTTTTCAAAATCCTAAATTTTCTAAAATCTCGAATTTTTTTAAAATATTGACTTTTTCGAAGAACGTGACTTGTTTGAAATTCTAAGTTTTTCAAAAATTGTGACTTTTTTGAAAATCTTGACTTTTCAAAAATTCTGACTTTTTTCGAAAATCCCTACTTTTGAAAATATTGATTTTTTTGAAAATCATGACTTTTTACAAAATCGTGACATTTTGAAAAATATGGACTTTTTTAAAATCTCGACTTTATCAAAATCATGACTTTGTCAAAATATTCACCTTTTCAAAATACTGACTTTTTCAAAATCCTGTCTTTTTCAAAATATCAAATTTTTGAAAACCCTTACTTTTTTGAAATCCCAAAAAAGTTGGAAGAAGAATCTTCCCATACATAAAATTAACTAGATAAGGTAACTAAATTTGTGGAAATAATTTGAAACATTCAATAACAAGATCATGAGATCTTTGAAAAAAGGATCCAAAAGTACAGGCAATGTCATGATGTGTATTTGGTTCCTCATCGATTCTAAGTAGGATAAAAGGTCTAGCTAGATATCAAAAAAGAGCAACTCCAAGGCCCATACAAGAAACTCATGCCTCTATGATATGGGCCATATACAATAACTAGAAAGATTGGTGAGAATGCATTTGAGCTCAATCTTCCATCTTATCTTGGGTTGCATCTAGTTTTCAAAGTGAAGCTGCTCCGCCCATAATTTCCTGTACTCTTTGGATACATCAAACATTGGTGAATAGTTGTAGAATACATAACTAAAACTAGACTTCATAACACCAATAAACATTGATCAGATCATTGATAATGTTTTCAATGACATGAATCATTAGAAAATCACACTCTATCATGTAGTAAAAGCAGGGCAGATGACACACCAAGGGAAGTGGTTGACTAAGATTCAGATTGAGAAATAATTTCCACACCTAGTCAAAAAGCTAGAAGTAATGGGAACCGTTGGTTCTTAAGGAAATATGAATGATCCAAAAGAGAATTTCAAAAGGTATATTTTTGGAAATTCTCAATTTTTTCTATTTTTGGTAGCTTTCAGGGAAAGTCCTGAAAGTCTATTAGTGGAAGTTTTTAGGAGCTTTTGTATTTTGCATTTTTTAGGGTCTTCGAAGCATTTTTGGGCTTAGAAAAAATTTCGGCTAGATATTTGTCAATTGGATCCATATTATAACTTCGTTTTTCACACCATTTATCCATGTACATGAGATGAAAGTCTTGTATATGTCAACCATAGCTACAACTAAGCTCTTCATAGCCTTATGAGACAACCCATTTTAGGTATGTGTTGGATTCCATCTATTGGCTCCCATTGATGTAGCATTTACATTCACATTGGAAGAAGAATCTACCCATACAAAAAAATAAATGGATTATCAAACTACATTTGTTGAAATAATTTGAAACATTCAATAACCAGTTCATGAGATCTTGAAAAAACTAGCCAAATTTACAAGCAACATCATTATGCGCATTGAGTTCCTCATCAATTCCAAGTTGGAGATAAGGTTTGGTTACATCTCCAAAAATAGGAACTCCAAGGGTCCATACAAGAAACTCATGCTATTACAATATGGGCCATATACAATAATCAGAAAGATTGATAAGAATGCATTTGAGCTCAATCCTCCATCCTATCTTGGGTTACATCCAATTTTCAATGTGGAGATTCTCCGCCCATACTTTACTCCACTATTGGATACATCAGACATTGATGTATAATTTCATAATAAAAAACTAAACCTAAACTGCATAACACCAATAAACACTAATCAGATCATTAATAGGGTTTTCAATGACGTGAAGCATTAGAAAATCACACTCTACCATGTAGTGGCTATGTTGGATATATGTAAGACTTTCATCCCATGTACATGGATGTTAGAAGTGAATAAAAAAGTTTTATTATGGCTCCGATTTATTAATATCCTTCATAAAATTTTGCTAAGCCCAAAAAATGCTTCGAAGACACTAAAAATGTAAAATAAAAAAGCTACTAAAAATTGTCAGAAATAGACTTTCCCTGAAAAACTACCAAAAATAGAAAATTTAAGACTTTCCAAAAATAGATCTTTGAAATCCCTATTATGGATGATTCATCTTTCCTTAAGAAGAAATGGTGCCCATAGCTCCTAGGTTTTTGACTAGGTGTGGAAATTCTTTCTCAATTTGACTCTTTGTGACTCACTTCCCTTGGTGTCTCATCATCCCTACTTTTACTACATGGAAGAGTGTGATTCTCTAATGCTTCATATCTATGACAACCATATCAATGATCATTTGAATATCCTTACTTTTCAAAAATAAAAACTTTTTTAAAATATTGACTTTTTTAAAAATCATGTTTTTTTTAAAAAATCGTGACTTCTTTGAAAATTCCATAATTTGAATAAAATGCAGACATTTTCGAAAATTCTGACTTTTTCAAAAATATCAAATTTTTTGAAAATCCCAAATTTTAGAAAATACCGATTTTTTGAAAATGTCAACTTTTCAAAAATTATGACTTTTTTGAAAATCCTGACTTTTTCGAAATCTTGGCATTTATGAAATCCTGAATTTTTGTAAAATCCTGACTTTTTAAAAATCCCCACTTTTCTGAAATCTCGACTTTTTTTAATATTGTTACTGTCTCAAAAATTTCCATTTTTATGAAAATCTTGACTTTTTCAAAAATCTCATCTTTTTAAATAATCCTAACTTTTTCAAAAATACTGACTTTTTCAAAAATCCTTATTTTTTCAAAATACCAACATTTCAAAATTTCATCTTCTTCAAAATCATGAATTTTTTGAAAATTCAGAGTTTTTCAGAAATCTGAACTTTTTCTAAAATCTTGATTAATCAAAATCTTGACTTTTTCGAAAATACCGACTATTCAAAATCGCAAATTTTTCAATAATTCTAACTTTTTCAAAATCCCCAACCTTTTTCAAAATCATGACTTTTACAAAATCCCGACTTTTTGAAAATCCCAACTTTTACAAAATCCCAAATTTTTCAAAATTATTACTTTTTTGAAATTTTGATATTTTTGAAAATCCTAACTTTTGTAAAAAATTATGATTTTTTTGAAAATCTTGATTTTTTTGAAAATCTGGCCTTTTTTTAGAAAATCTTGACTTCTTGAAAATCCTGACTTTTTAAAAAAACCCAACTTTTTCAACAATCGTGACTTTTCAAAAATCCTAACTTTTTCAAAAATCCTGAATTTTTCAAAATCCTAACTTTTTGAAAATCCCTAGTTTTTCAAAATTCTGACTTTTTCGAAAATCGTGATTTTTAAGAAAATTGTGACATTTTTTAAAATCCTAAATTATTCAAAAATTTGGAATTTTCCAAAAATGTTGACCTCTTGAAAATCCCAACCATTCTAAAAATACTGACTTCTTCGAATTCCTAACTTTTTTGAAATCTTGACTTTTTCAAAATCCTGATAGTTTCAAAATCACCAATTTTCAAAATCTTGATTTTTGTAAAATCCCAACTATATCGAAATCTTGACATTTTGAAATCCCCAATTTTTCAAAAATATTGAGTATTTTGAAAATCGTGAATTTTTTCGAAAATCATGAACTTTTCAAAAATCCCAACATTTACGAAAATCTTAACTATTTAAAATCGTGAATTTTTCAAAAATATACACTTTTTTCAAATCGTGACTTTTTCAAAATCCCAACCTTTTGAAAATCCCCACTTTTTAAAAATATTGACTTTTTGATATCCCAAGTTTTTCAAAATCCTGACTTTTCAAAAATATGGACTTTTTAAAAAAATTGATATTTTTGAAATCCCAAATTTTTTTAAAATCTTGACTTTTTCGAAAATACCGAGTTTTGCAATATCTAAAATTTTCTAAAATCTTGATTAAAATCTAGAATTTTTTTAAAATCCTAAATTTTTTAAAAATCTCGACAATATCAAAATCATAACTTTTTTGAAATTCTAAATGTTTCAAAAATCGGGACTTTTTCAAAATTTGTAACTTTTTCTAAATTGACAACTTTTTCATAAATCTTGTCTTTTTTTAAAATCTTGATTTTATCAAATTCATGACTTTTTCGAAATCCCAAATTTTTCAAAAATCAAGACTTCAAAAATCGTGGCTTTTTCAAAAGTCGCAAATTTTATGAAAATATGGAATTTTTAAATAATCCTAACTTTTTCAAAAATCTGACTTTATATAAAATCACGTTTTTTTCTAAAATACCTTTTTTTTAAATCTTGACTTTGTCGAAGATCCTGACTTTCTCGAAAATCTTGAATTTTTTTAAAATCCTGACTTCATGAAAATCACATATTTTCAAGATTCCAATAGAATGTTTTAAAATCCCGACTTTTTCGAAAATGGTGTCTTTTTTTCGAATATCACGTCTTTTTTTGAAATCGCTACTTTTTTAAAAATTCACAACTTTTTGAAAATCCCAACTTTTTCAAAAATCCTGACTTCATTTAATGTTTATCCAAAAAGGAAGATGTATTTGAAATCTTGGACAAGTGACACATCCAAAATAATACACTATTCATAAAAAATTATAAACTTTATTTAACAATCGCATCATAAACATTTCTAAATTAAATCACATCACACTGCTTATGTATATATATTTTACTATTTTGGTTTTGCTAGTAAAAAAATTTGATCTTTGATTTATCCCCATTTGCAATAAAAATTAGATTTATAAGTTAAATTTTTTAAAATACAATTTTTTCTATGTTTATGTTAAAAAATTTAACAATACAAAATTTTATATTAATTATATTGTGTTAAAGACAAGATAAATAATACTATTATTAGTTATTGTCGTAGGTAGGTTACTATACCTTTCATCCAAGTTTATTACTTCAACAATTTCTAACCAATCATTTTTCAAGATTATTTTCCTAGAGTCAATATTTCTAATGTCTAAATGTTGGATATGTAAATTTGTAATATTATAATTATACAATCAATCATTTATCTATCTCTATATTGGTCATTTTTGTAATTTAAGAAGAGGGACAAAAGCCTCATTAATTTATTGATATGCTAGAAAATCAATTTTACAAAGAATGGGCTGTAATATTTATAGATACACAACCGGGACAAAATACAGACAAAAATATTGTTAGAACAATATCACAATAATTACAACAACCTCATGTATGTTTAATAAAAACAATATAGATTGTTATATAAACATAACCATATAATAATTATATATTACTTACCAAATTACTATAGTAAATGCAAAATTAACTATAGTAGAATATGCTTTACCTAACATTCTCCCCCTTAATTTTTCATTTCCTTAAGGGATGAGGAGAGGAATTCTCTGAACAACTCAAATTTTTCACGTGTGAGTGAATTTGTGAAGATATCTTCTCGTTGTTCAGATGTTGGACAAAACTTAAGTTGTATATTGTGTTTTAAGACATGCTCGTGTATGAAATGTACATGTACTTAAATGTGCTTTATTCTTTCATGAGAAATTAAATTGCAAACAATTTTGAGAACACCTTCATTTTCAACACACAAGGTGGTCGGTTTTTCTTGTGGTATTCCAAGTCCTTCAAGTATACGACGTAGCCATATCGATTCATAGATAGATTCTCCTACGAAACGATACTTGAATTCTATGGAAGAGAGAGAAACAAAGTGTTTTTTCTTGATTCCCCATTATATTGGTCTAGATCTCATTAAGAACACTACTCCTGAAGTGGATTTTCTTTCATCAATGTTTCCTAGATGATCTGAATCTAAATATACAGTCAAGACGAAGTTGTTGTTCTTCTTGTATTCTAGACCAAGATCCATTGTTCCCTTGAGATATCTCAAGATTCGCCTTGCTGCCTTCCAATGAAAAACTTTGGGTTCCTGCATGAACCTAGAAATATAACTCACTACAAAGTTTATATCTAGTCTAGTGTAGGTCAGGTAAATGAGACCCCCAATCAACTTCCGATAGAGAGTTACATTTACCAAAGGAGATGGATCTAAACGAGATAACTACAATCATTTTTCCATAGGTGTAGCAATAGGTGTGTAATCCATCATCTTAAATTTCTTGATATTTTTATCGGTATACTTCAACTAGGAAACAAATATGTGATTCTCCTTTTACCATACTTTTAATCGAAGACAATATTGCATCATGCTGAGATCTGTCATGTCGAAGAATTTGTTAAGATATTTCTTCGTTTCATCGATCATCTTCTCTGAACTACTAGTGATGAATACATCATCGATATAAACAACAATCACAATCTCCCACCCTTAATTTTTGAGGTTGAGATTGGGATCGTATGGATTTATAAAAAATCCATGTTGTACAAGATGCTCATCAATTTTGATGTACCATACCTGGGGTGCCTGTTTAAGGCCATACATAAATTTCATGAGTCTGCGTACCTTTGTTTCTTGACCAGGTACAACATATCCCTCATGTTGAGTCATGTAGACTTCTTCTTGTAAATATATGTTCAGAAAGTCACTTTTTATGTCCATCTGATGGACTTTCCAACCAAACTGTGGAGCTAGAGAAAATATCATCCTCATCATTTTGATCTTAGCTGTGGGAGCAAATGTATCCTCGTAATCAATGCCTTCTTTTTATGTGTACCCCTTTACTAATAGTCTTGGTTTGTACTTTTCTATGGTCACATATATTTTATACTTTGTTTTTAATATCCATATGCATCCAATGGGTTTATTCCCTGGTGGAAGATCAACAATATGCTAAGTGTTTTTTTTTCATCACTGACTTATACTCAGCATCCATGGCATTTTTCCAAGATTTTGGTTGTAGGGATTTTTGGACTATAGATGGATCATTAGATTCAATAACTCTACTCATTAAAGAGAATTTTACTTCTCTTGCTTTAGTGAAAGTCTATGGTCCATTGGTGGATGTATCTGGTGGAGCATCCAATCTTGCATCTCGTATCATGATAGTATACCACTTGGGAATACGTTGAACTACTCATGTGGTTCATGGTTCTATCTGATCATCACCATCATCCCCATTATCACTTTCATCATCTGTGGGAACATCAACTTTTGTTTTTATAACTAGTGAAAAATCTACATCAGGTGAGTCTAGAGGAGGATTCTCTACTTCCATTTTCTCAAAGAACTCAACATCTCTTCTGGTGGAGACTTTCCTGGTCTTTGGATCCATCAATTTGTATCTAAGATTCTCTTCACTATATCCAATGAAGATGAGTTTTTGTGATTTCATATCCAATTTCTTTCTATTCTACTTGGGTATGTGCATACTTTATTTGCACCTGAATACTCTAAGGTTTGCAATAGATGGATTTTTTTTTTACCATGATTCATGTGGAGTTACTTCGTTAAGAGTAATTGTGGGCACTCTCTTTAAAAAATACACTACTACCTTTCCTGCTTCTACCCAAAATGTCCTCTCTAGTCCAGAATCATCGATCATGCATCGCACCATTTCCATGATATTACAATTTCTTCTCTCAACAACACCATTCTGTTGCAATGTGTGTGGAGGAGGCATTTGTTGAAGAATCCCATAGAATTCCCCCCTTGATCTGAGTGGAGAGTTCTTATGTGACGAACAATTTCATTCTCAACAACCACTTTTAACTTCTTGAAGTTTTCAAAAGCTTCACTTTTCTTACGAAGACAAAAAAATCCACATTTTTCTCAAATGTTCATTAACACAAAGCATGAAGTACTAAAATCTAGAATGACTCGGTTGCATCAAACTACAAAGATCGGTGTGAACCAGATCAAGATTACCATGTTATCGATAATTACTTATCTAGAATGAAGCTTTGTGTTTTTTTCCTGTTATGCAGTGAGGACACTTATCGGCATCCTTCTGGAGAGATGGTAATTCTTTTACCATATTATGCCAATGAAGTGTTTCGAGATACTTGAAACTAATATGACCAAGTCTCCGATGCCAAAACTGTGTAGAGGTAGAGTTCTTAGCCATAAGTTCTTGATCATCTCTGTGGAAAACATCAATCTGGAACATGCATCCCACATTGGAGAATTTTGCAACTATTTTCGAGCCTTGTGATTTGTCTTGAATTAAACACAATTTCTTACCAAAAAAGACTATCAAATTCAATTTAAGTTGTGATCTAGGATTTGATTGACTGATAGCAGTTTTTTAGTCAATCCAAGGATATATAGTACATCTAACAATCTACATTTTCATGAACCAAGGGGTAGAGAAATGTTCCCAGTCCCCTAAACTACATATGAAGAACCATCACCTGATGAAACATGCTTATTTGAAGGCATGTCCATCATTAAAGTAAACTAGTCTTTGTGTTCGTTCATGTGTCGAGTGGCTCTCGAATAAACATACCAGACATCACTAGATGACTTGGAGGGTTCACTTGATCCAGAAGCTTACAAGTAGTCTTCAGTATCTGAATGTTCTTCTTTCTCAGCAATATTTCCTTGCTGATGGGGTTTTATTTTCTAGTTCCCCTTTTTTTGCCCTTGATTGTAGTTAGAATGTCCCTTGTGAGATTTTTTGTGTTGAGGTCCATAGTTTCTTGATGAACCTTTCTTATAAGTATTATACCAATAATCTTTCAACTCATGTCCTGCTTTGCAGATATGACATTACTTCTTTTGTTGTTTGTCCCCTTGATGATGATTTTTATTTTGTGAATTTTGATAGGAATGAGTTTTTCCTTTTCCTTTTCCTTTCCATTTCTGATGAGAAGAAATTTCCTACTCCTCTTCATCATCTTTATTAGACATTGCTTCCTCTTGTTTCAGTAGGTTTACCATCTTGTCAAAACTCACCTTTTGATATGACAAGTTGATTGTTATTACAAAAATGTAGTATGAAGGAGGGAGTGCTCTCAAAATAATGGGAACAAGAGATGTGTCAGTGACCTCCTCTCCTAGGGCTATAAGTGATTCCCTTAACTTTGTAACTCTTCTTAAGAAAGCTTATATTTTATCATTTTTTTAACTTCAGTGTGTGTAAATAACTCTACAAATTTAGTATTACATTCTTTTTCTTGGCCTCGTACAATGTGCTCAACTTATCCCATGCTTCTTTGGCTGATTTGGCATCATAAATGTGGGGTTGCACGTCATCATACATTGCAAACAAGATTACCAGCTTGACCTTTTGATCAGATCTATCAAATTGTCTATGTTGTGTTGTATCAATTGCTGATCTGGTTACAAAATCATCCACAACATTCCAAACCTCTTCAAACTCAAGATGTGTTTTGATTTTTGTCTTCCATGCTGCATAGTTATCTCCTCTTAGAAGTTGAGAATCTAGAAGAAATAATTTGGGGGAGTTGGTGCCCATTTTGTAGAATCAACTGACAAAAGGTAAGTATCTGATCACTCTAGGTATACGGTCTCCCAATCTATATACCGTCATTCTGATATACCGAACCTTTCAATATACGTGCCCTTATGATATACCCATTGGTACGTGGAAGAAGCTCTCCCTTTATATATACTCGACAATATGTGAAAAAGGCGTTAGCATGCCTGAAAGAATCTTATATGTGGTACCAAGACAATACTGAAAGGGGTTTGTGCAATTATTGATACCAGCTCAAAGAAATATCCTCATATGCGTGCATAACTTTGTTATATACTCGGATAATTTATATGTCCAGATTTTAGTCGAGGAATCATTCACAGGCGGATAAGAGGGCTCAAAGTGTATACACTGTGTCCTTATTACTCCCTGTCGATTTAAAGGGGTGATACCCAGACAACGTTGTTACAGCTATATTAGGCAATAAGTGCAGTAGTAGTCACAACAAATTTCGCATAAGCACCTCCCAGAGGCACTGTTTATACCGAACACTGCGAATGATATGTGAAGATCTCGTGAGTGATACAAAACCAAATTTTTATTATTTTTGATTACAAATTTCTTCCATTTTTAAAGAAGTTACAATGGTTTTTGGTTGAATATGGCAACTTGTAAATTAGTACAATACACTAAAATATACAATTATATCCAAAATTCTTGAAAAATTGAATGGTAGGCAAAATAGTTTTTTGTTTTACGAGGCCCTGGTGGCCTTCGGAGATCAAAACGACTCTATGAGTAAAAAATCGTAATAAAAATAGATTTAAAAAGAAGTTTTATGTGTCCCTTCTTTTGAAAAAATTGCTCAGAATAAAAAATTAAGCCAATTAGGAGAAAGAACAAATTTATCCCTAATTAGGGTTTTTCTCGCTAATTTTGGTGGATATTTTAGTTGTTTCTAAGGGATTTAATGGTGGTTTTGGTGTTATTTATGCCACTTTATTTGGCAGTTTCTACTAAAATACCACTAAAATCAAAATATATGAAAAAAGGTTGAATGGGTTGGGGCTCGAACCCCAGACCTCTGCCTCTCAAGGATTTTAAATATTTTCAACTATCCAAATAAGCACTTATAATGTACATGAAATAGAATGAAGCAAATAATATATAAACAAAACACGAAAGGCCTAACCTTGAAAAATGGTGATGCAACAAATTTGAATTCCACGTGGCTGTGTTGATAGGCGGGGCGGTTTTAGGGATTTAGGGCTTCCGCATACACAAAAAACGGATCTGATACTTCCTTTCTTTATCCTCCTTCGATGTTATTACTATCACCACCATTGTGTATTATTTTCTACCACTGTTTTGTTTCTTGTCACCGATTTTTCCATATTAAAACCGTTTTATGCATGTTCATCATATCTTTGATTTGTGTTTACAGGTTCGTTAGTGTGCAAGATCGATGTTGTGTTTGGCCTCTAAACAAATTTCGGTCAGAATGTGTTCCAACTCGCAAATGGTGGAAATGTTCCAGTGTGATCGATGCAAATGGGTGCCTGCCTTGAAACAGGGGAGACGTGATTGTCCACCATTTGTGTTTGGAGGTTCAAACTTGGTGCTAGGAGTAGAATGCTTCAAATATCTCAATGAAGAATCACCTGTGGGCTTGCTTCAAATCCAAACAAGACCTAGTCGTTTGCATGGAACTCTCAATTTAAAGGTGGAGGAAGGATCGATTCAATGTGTGAATGAGATAGCTCGATGGTGCTTAATGCAGATTGGTGTGGATGCAGAACTCAGTAGAGAGCTCGGTTTTAATGAAAATAACTCAGCTTGTGAAGGATCAACTCGTATGTGTCACGAGTTAGCTCGGTGTGAGATCACCTTTCAATGCAGATTCACATGAAACAAAGCCAACCAGCTCAGTTTTGTATGAGCCCGTTCAGGATGCAAAGCATCTCAACCTGTAGAGTAGTTTACAGACCTCCAAATTTGGTAATACAGATAATATTATCTATAACTAAGCAGTCCTCTAAATTTAGAGGCAAAATCCTTAATGGGGAAAAATGATTTTTTTTTAATTTTCTTTTCCTGCAGCAAATGTTTCCTGGTACAGGGGCACCAGTGCAAAAAAAAAAGTTCCAAACACATGGAATGGAACATGGGGTTGTGGGGATGCAGGGATGTCTGGGAGGCTGCTAGAGGTAACACAGGCTCTCCTAGAAAGTAGATTTCTTCTCCAAGACACTTCTACCTTCTGTAACCTCTCTCCAACCTAGTCAGGAGATTTAACCTGCTCCAGTACCAAATTTAATTTCAGTAGAGGAAGCCTCATTAATTTATTGATATGCCAGAAAATAAATTTTACAAAGAATGGGATGCAATATTTATAGATATTGCACAACCAACTACAAACAAAGAATTAGTTTTCACAGGTACAACAGGAAACAATACAGAGAAAAATATAATTACAACAATATAACAATAATTACAACAACCTCATGTATGTTTAATAAAAAAATATAGATAGTTATATAAACATAACCATATAAGAATTATATATTACTTACCAAATTACTATAGTAAATGCAAAATTAACCATAGTAAAATATGTTTTACCTAAAAGTTTTATATGATAAAATGTATTTAAAGACCTTATTCCAACACATAATTTTTAAAAAATTTAAACAAATATAAGAACATGACATAGGGTATCATATTTTATAACTTTAAATTGATGCATTTATTATTTATATGTTTTTGATTTCATTACATATATGAGGAGACACTTTTCAAAACAAAAGAAACTAACTACATAAATAAAATATAAGAAATGACATTTTATAAATTTGGAAGTGACATATTTCAGCTGTCATGTCTATTCAAAAGTAAATACATTTTATGAAAAGAGGATTTTCCTGAAAAATTTATTGAAACGACCATTATTGCATTTTATACCATTCTAAAAAAATAGTAGGGAAAAAATAAAAAAAGGTATAATTAGCAACTGCTTTGATCATCTTCACTGATGAGGCTTCCAAAATAAATGATGTTAGCAACATCACAGTTGTAGAAAAAATAATTTGGGCAACTACATAGTCCTGGCTTTATTTGAGGGCTTCATGATGGGTTTGTTGATGTTTTCTAGTTTTCAAATATTTTGAAAATCAGCAATCTACTTCAATTTTTCACCTATTAGAATACATATGTAATGGAGGCCTTGTTAATGGTGGACTCCAAATGATTAATTTCTAGACAATTTCACTTGTTGATTCGGAAATGTGAAGGTATTCAATAAAAAAGCAATGGATACATCCTAGTTGATTACCATGGTAGTCTAAATCAGATGTGAAGAGATGTAAGCATCACATGCTACGTCCACAATATTTTGATCCAACCTTTACAAAATCTCCAATATTTTTCCAAAATCTCATCTTTGATAATTTTCTAATCTCAACTTATTTTTTCCTATGTTTTCTAAGGAGTCGAGATACTACAACAATATACATGGACATCAACAAGTCACCAATGACTATATTGGGGGTTGGCATTTTTACATGACCTTTCTCTGATGATAATTCGTACATGATCGAACTCATGACTCTAGCCATTTACATACAATATTCTGGTGGGTCCTCAATTATAAAATGTGGGTCCTTTATCTATGAGTACTATGATATCCTACTGATCTATTTACAATACTTGCTACAGTTGGTCTCATCAAGTGTTGCTGCAATTTCTACCCCCTTATGAAACTCTAATGATGATTTTGATATCTAGGATTCAAATTATTCTAGTTTTTCTTCTTCCCACCTTTAGGCTAGGTGCGGCATGCTAGAATTGATCCATTATTGGAAATATTTCAATATATTCAAAATTTACTGGAATTGGTGTATCAGTTGACAGGTTGTGTGTGTCTTAAACATACTCACTAGATAAATCTTTTAGCTGATTTATGAACAAATATTCCATTTTATAGAAAAAAAATTAACTTTATATAGGCATGTTAAAATTGTACAAGTGTAGTCGTTTGTTTGTTATTACACCTGAAAAAGCTAGCATATTATGTATTTCAAAATGCCACCTATATTGTTGCAATATTTTCAAGCATAATTTGGTTGTGGCTATTTTTTATGCAATATTCATGCATAATCAAAATCAAATGCATATTTTATGCATTCCAGATCGCTCTATGATTTTCCAAAGAATTATATATTTATTGTGTAATTTTTTTTTTGTCTTCTATCTAAATTTTAACATGGGTATTTACATTATGTTCAACATTTAAATTGGGTACTTACAATATATACATATTTGATGCATTCAAAATCATTACATAGGGGCATTCTATTTTTTAGCAATCTTTGTATGTTGGCATACCATGTGTGCATATTTTATACATTAAGTAATGGTATATTCTAATTTCTAGAAAAAATTGAATGTGATTATTCTTACCAATATAAAGTAGGTAATACAAAAATTATAGAAAACTTTAAAAACAATCCCACAACTATCACATCTCCCAACCCTAAGGCATGAACTTTTCACTCGTTTTTGTTTAATTAAAAATGTCATTAACAAAATTAATATTAGCAAGTTTTACTTAATGTGTGTGAATATAATGATTTGCTAGTTTAGACAAGGATTAAGGAACCCATATACCTTACAATAGAATGCATTATGAGCATCACCAAGAAGGAAAAAAAATTAAATAGGACAAAAAGTGCTAAAATAGCTTACCCCAAACTACAATCCAACATATCAATACAAGGAAAAACCATAAAAAATAATAGGCCAGAGCCGATCAAAAAACAAGTAGGGGAAAATATTAACCCAAATAATATAGTCCACAAGCAGTCAAACAAAATCTCTAAGAGCCAAAGGAATAGTTAGTCTTCAAACATTTGTACTCCTTTGGTTGACTCTCTTTCTTTCCTTTCATCTGATCTTCCTACTTGCTTGTGATAGGGATGTCATCTTAAACTTTCTCTTCCTCATCAGAACTAATAAGGTGGAGATTATACCTACACAAATTTTTTCCCTGCTCCAGATTGGCCACATGCCCCTATAACCTTGAAACCAAATTTTTGATCTCGGTCATATCCACCTTGATAGAGTTTTGGGAGATGAAAATTTTCTTAGAGGCGTTGATGCAATATATGAGACTGTTTCCCATGTCCCTTCCAACTTTTCCTAAGGCCTCCATATCCATTTCCACCTACCTCACCCTGAGAATAATTTTATCAAAATCCACATTCAAACATTTCTCTTCTCTCTCTTTCCCTTTAGATGACTCCCCTTTCATATCAATAAGAGTACCTACAGCCCCGGTACAGAGCTTTCCCTTCCCCTGAGATTTCATACTCTTCTTTCTCCTCAGTTTTTTCAGACCGTCAACAAGAGTACAATTGTCATCTAAACCCCCTGATTTGGGCTCTAATACCTTTTCCACCAATGGTTTACCATATTAAAAAGAAAAATAATTAGACCATGTTGTAATGGGGTTTCAATCTTCCCCCATTGAAAATCATTCACCGACATAGAGAACAACATAAATAAGAAAAATAGAAGGCTCATAACAATCTATGTCTAAACATATTAATAAGATGGTGATTACATATATTTCTATAATTCCTTTCAAGAGTAATGTACCTCATAAGGTGGAGGCATACCATATTCCAAATATCACGGATGCAAAATCTAGCTATACTGTCTATAAGGAGGTAAATAAACCTTTTCTTTATTGCAGAAGAAATTATTAATTTCATTCTTGCATCTGGTACAGTCTTTGAATATCTTTAAGCCCTCCAAATCTATTCCAGTCACCTACACTATTAAAGCTTCTGAAACCTAAATTTCCATGTTTCAGATCACCATGCTTCCATTTTTCCATGCCCGACCAAACTCCAATGCATGATAATGATTAAACCCCATGATTTTTGAGATGAAATTCTTAAACCCCTCCATTTTCATAATGCGCCACAAGGAGAGGTTGTCTTTCAGTGCGCCATAGCTCATGGGCTCAGTTCTCAAATGACCACCTCCCATGGTTTTAGTCGAATGAGAAATAAAATTGAATAAAAAATAGCCAAAATGAATCTTAAGAGAAAACTTAATACAAATCCCACCATATATCATGCATGTGCGAAGGGTCCTACTAACCATAAGAACAAGGATGACATCCAAACGAGGGAAATGAGCCTCCCACACAACAATACTTAATGTTATTAATGAGATTAATAACATTATATATATCATCTCCCCTCTCCCACACTTTAAAATTATTGCCTTTAGCCCCCGAATTGGTAAGATGATCCACACATTTATTACCCTTTCTAGGGGTATGAATAAGATCAAAGCTATCAAACTCTTTTAGCCTTTATTTAGTATCTTTAAGGATATTTCTTAAGTTCCAATTATGAATTCTATCCTTTCTCATATTCTTAAGGGTTAAAATGTTGTTTTGAACAACTAACCAAAAATATATGTTGACCTTGGCGAGTAAATCCTTAATCCAAAATTTTCTCCCAAAATACATTTTTTTCCAATAATTCTACCATGTGAATGCTTTGTAAGACAACATATGTTATGAAAATGAATATTTTTGGTCCAATAACTTATATTTCATGTGTTAAACTTAAGCATTGTAGTCATTTATCTCCATCAATGCATGTAGGAAAAGCATTTTTGTGAAAACAATTGATTTAGGACGTTTAAAATACATCAAACTATTTTAGAAACATGCTCAATATTTTTCATTCAAACAACAACATATTATAAGTACAACATAAAAGGAAGTTTATAGTAACTAACACATCTTTCAAATAAATACAATTTTTTTCCTCCAATATTTTCAATTCAATTCTAGTTAAGACAATAGACTTCAACTTGTCAAAGTTTCCTCTAGACCAAATGCCATAGTTGAGGAAGGACAATGGGGAATTCATTAGTCTAATGCTTACTTGCATATAATTTTTTTCTTAGTCCTTCTGTAGATTATATTAATTTTGTAAAATTATCAAGGTCTACAACATTAAACTAAAGAAGGCAGGAAATTTCCACTACACTGATCTTGTTTGTTAAAACGTAGTGACTTATTACATTAAAATATATATTTTTAGGTTATGTTGCCTCATTAGCTAGCGGGCGCTAAGCTCAAAACAATATAACTTAGCAGAGACTAAACTCAATATGTATTTCTTTAGTTTTTTAAATGCTAGTGACTCTTTAACTTGAAATATTATATTGTTTAAATACCTAGCGGATGTTAGGTTCAAAATATGTTGATATAATTTTTTTAATCCTAGTGACTACTATGATCCAAATATTATATTAGAGACTAGTATTTTCGATGGTTTTTTTTGGTTAAGTGAAATTAGTCCTGACTCCTCCTTTCTTATTTCTCCAAATGTAGATACATGTGCCATTTTTGAGTACCTTTCATGCGGTTTAAAACGACCAAGAACTGTGAGGCTATCGATAGGATCATGTACATGTAAATCACTTAGACTGATCATACATGACCATGACTTGAATGTGTGTACCAACTCCCAACAACCTCAAATAATTTTTTTCATTAAATGTTGGCAACAAAACTACCTATGCATTACTTACCCCTTTACTTAAATCTCTTTTATCATGACAAAGCTTCACAAATTCCAGTGTTTATTGTGCATCATGAGTATGTTGTGGTCTTCTTTCAATGCTCTTAATAAGATGGAAATTAATATTTTTAGGAACCTAGAAGAAAATTTCTACCTATTACAGTTGAACACAATGTTCATTTTGAATTAAAAGAAAAGAAATTAAGAAACCAAATGCTGACTATTACTTAGAACAAAACAATCTTGATTCAAGTTAATATATATACCCACACCATTCTTAAGTCACGTAATAGTTCAATCCTACAACTAACAATAATTTTTAACATCCACAAGGCTAGTTGCACTTTTTTTTAGTAGTAACAAATTAAAAAAAACAGGTTAAAAATTTCACTTCAATCCCCAACAACTCTCACAAACAAATGCTAATAAGAAGTGTTTCTTGTGCTCCATGTAACATCTTTGTGTTTACCATATTCATGTCCATGTGCAGTATGAACAACCTTGGAGATCCTAAATGTAACAAATATATGTGTCAATAAATAAATTCTTAAAAGATATTGCTTTCTAATTTGTTTTCTGATAATCTATACAATATTAAATCATGTCTAGCCATGTTAGTTATATCACCTTGCTCCATTTTTTTTAATAGATTCTTCCCTTATAATATATATGTAACTAAATACATTTAATATCACTAACATTCAAACCTTCAACCTCCACTAAAAGCATTATTAATGACAACCATTTCGTAAGGAAAAATGATAATTAATGTTGTGGTTGCCTCAACATTAACTAAGATTACAATAAAATTTGTTAGGTTATGTTAAGGCATAACCTATTTGGGCACCAACAAGAGGATACGGTAAGTGCAGATTTTATGGGCATTTATGACATTGATAGATTGTGTTCTTGTGATGGATGGGATAAATTAATGACTAGAGACACTCGAGATAGTATTACTAGTTAGGACAACTTTCAATTAGAAATCTTGGAGAAACATCTGGAAGATTGGAATGAAGGTGCTCTAAATCTCTATTTAAGCACCATCTATATCGAGCCTTTGAAATTAGTGTCACAATGTCCCTATTCACTATGGGTATAAATATCCAATGCATTGAGGCTTCTTCTTGTGAAGAGTTCAAGGATGACCTAGAAGTATGGAATATTTTTCATGATGGTGGTGTTACATCGTTTATGGAAATATTGTGTGGTCACTCTATGCAAGTGACCAGTAGTGTGCTGCCAACCTAGAAGAAAGGAAGAGTCAAAATGGGCAAGATGAAAGTTCTTAATTTGAAAGAGTTCATTACGGTTATGATGGGGATCCCTTCAGAGGGAGACATTTATTTTAAATGCTCACTTTGGGATGAGATGGATGAGTTCCTATGTATTGGTGAAAAGATGAGAAGTATCACTCAAGCTATGAATGAGGCTCACTTTCAAAACCTTGGGATAGAACTTATGATTAATTGATGAGGTACGTCACACTAGACAGATGCTACAAATTGATCTATGTACCTTATCTTTTTCTTCTTGCGTAACTTTGATATGATCGTAAGGTAAAATTTGTGGATTTTTTGTTTCACTCACTTGAGCAGTCCCTTAGACTAGATAGAAAAGAGGAAGGTCATTTCCTCCACTAAGGAATTTTATATTTTCACTTTAAAATTGAATCTTCTCAAAAATAAATCTCATGCTTCCCCTCTAAGCTAGGAAAGTAGCATTGTATCCCCCTTGCTCCTTCGTAACTAGCTCCTTGTGTCCCCCTATTTTTGTTGGTTCTTTCCATCGCCATTGTCCCTACCTTCATCTCCCTTTTGAATCTGATTCAGACATCATGATCATTACCCAAAGTGATCTAGTGGTCTCCCCTCATTCTTCCACTCATTTCTCTCCCTCATCTTCTCTAGCAGTTCTTAACCCTTTGGAACACTCGGAGAATTCTCCCATGGTCTCTAAATCACTTTTAGACCTAACATCTCAATCCTCTCCCCCTATTTTTGACACTTCTCTGGCCTCTCCTCCCATCTCCCTAGACACTTTAATGGCTACAACTGACTCAACATACCTAGTTACAGAAACATATGTGGTTCTTCCCCCTCCTATTTCCATGGAAGTTAGCATGGACTTAGAAATTCATAATGTGTTGTGGGATCTCTCCTTGGTTTACCCTGATTCTCCTCTGTCAAAGAAAATGGGCTCTAGACCATGATAATTTGGATAAAATCTCACTTGACTTGCATGAGGCCATTGAAGAGTATGTTACACTCAGTATCTGTTATCAAAGAATGGAAAAGTCACATGGACATGACGTGGAGGAAAATCAATGTAGACTTCCGAGAAAACATTTAGTGGGTGGACATGATGGTTGAAGGAATAGCTACTTTTGATCCTAAGGATGAAGTAGTTACTCTCAAGAATATCCATAAATGTAATTTGGATTCGTTCGGTATGGGCCTTTTTGGTTTTTTACTTTTTGTTGAATACGAGATTGTTGTTTTCTTGTTTCATTGTAATATTTTTCCATGAGGGATTTTTTGTACAAGTATGTGGGTCATTTGAAAACCCTCACATTTACCCTAATTCCAAAAAACATTATGTTTTGGCATATCGTAGTCGTGGCTAATCTCCTAATATCTTAATTTATTTTCTTACATCCTTAACATCGTTATAATTCAAATATTATGTCTTGGTATAACCTAGTGACCACTAAGCTCCAAAAATTTATGGTGTGGCATAATGTACTGTTGGATAAGATCAAACTATAATTATCTAACTAGTTAGGGGTTAGAATATTATAAAATGGGAGTAACACCAACTAAGTTAAAAATATCTTCCTTTAATTTTTTAAATGTTGTAAAATATCATAGTTATAAATTATTAAACCCTATCAAATGCAATATCCAAATAACATATTGTGGCATTACCTAGTGGTTGTTAATCTCAAAATATCTTTCTTTTGTTTGTTAAATTCTAGGGACTTTTTAGCTCGAAATATTATATTTTTAAAGTACTTAGTGGTAGTTAAGCTCAAACTATGTTGATTCAAAAAATTTAAACCCTAGTGACCACTAAGATCCAAATATTATGTTTTGGCGAACCCATCAGCAGCAAAGCTAATAATATCTTTTTCTTTTGGTTAAATCTAGAGACCACTAAGCTCCAAATATTATGTTGTGTCATACGTTAGTGGATGCTAAGATCAAAATATCATTCAATAACTTATTTAATGATAGTGACCACTAAGCTTGAAATAATATATTTTGGAAGTACCTAGCCTTAGTTCAAAATATGTTAATTTAATTTGTTTAATCCTATCTACCGCAAGCTCCAAATATTATGTCATTTTTTAAACTAGCACCAGCTAAGTTCAAAATATCTTCCTATAATTTGTTAACTTCCATAAAATATCATAATTATGAATTATTTAACCCTAGCAAATACAATCTCCAAATAATATGTTTTGGCATAAGCTAGCGGCTGCTAAGCTCAAAATTTCTTAAACCATCAGTAGTCTCCAAATATTATGTGGTGGCATAATGTAGCGGGTGCTAAGATGGAAATTTCTTAATTCCAAATCTTAAAATCATACAAAAAATTCAACTAATTTATAATTTTCTTGATTGCTATAAAGATATCCAAAGTTAATTTCGTTGACTAACTTAGAGGTTGTTAAGCTCAAAATGACTTCTTTTAGTTTGTTAAAACCTAGCAGCCACTAAGCTCAAAATATCTTAATTTAATTTATTAAATCCTAACCATCGGTAGGCTCCAAAGATTATGTGGTGGCATAACCTAGTAAGCACTAGGCTCGACATATATTAACTTAAAATATTAAAATCATATGATAAATTCAACTAATATATACATATCTTGTTTGCAACTTCAAATATTGTAATGTCAGTTGTTAGGTTATGTTGAAACATGACCTAGCGGACACTTAACACAATATTTCTATCTTTAGTTTGTTAAATTCTAGTGACTCTTTAGCTCAAAATATTATTAATTGTTTAAATACCTAGCGGCCGCTAAGCTCAAACTATGTTGATTTAATTTGTTGAAACCTAGACACCACTAAGATCCAAATATTAAGTTATGCCATAAGTTAACAGATGTTAATGTCAAAATAACATTAAGTAACTTAATAAATTATAGCAGCCACTAAGCTCGAAATATTATATTGTTTAATTAACTAGCGTCATCGTAGCTCAAAATATGTTGATTTAATTTGTTTATTCTAACAAGCAGTAAGCTCCTAATATTATGTCTTGGGCTAACCTAGTGGTCGTTAAGCTCAAAATATCTTTCATTAAATTATTAAATCCTTTCCATAAATATTATGTCGCCAGCTAGAATAGTTTCTGCTAATTTCATAATATTTTAATTGAAATTGTTAAATCCTAGCGACTGCAAAACACCACTAGGCTCCATTTTTTATGTGTTAGTATATCCTAGCAATCGCTAAGATAAAAATATCCTAGTTTAAATTCTAAAATCGAAACAATAAATTTTATTAATGTATACAGATATTTCTTTACCTAGCGACCACAGAGTTCTCAACATCAACCTTTTATGTGTTAAACAAGTATACATATAGATTTCTCTATTTCTTATGAGATTTTGACATAATAATAAAATACACTATCTACTCGTTGCACCCTAGTGGATGCTAAGCTATTCTTAAAATTTGATATATCATGTTTTAATAATGAAGTTGTGTTATGAATTTAAATTGTAATCTTTTCTTATTAAACAGGAGACAAATAACAAAGCGATCGCTACACCCAAAATGACATGTACATTGAAGCTATATAAGAATAACATACCATCATTTGCTAGGCATCTACTTAAACCTTCGAAGACAACCTAGCAGCCTAAGAATTGTGAAGCGAGTGGTCAGTAGGGTATTACCCTAAAAAACTTGTAGAGTATTTTCATACTATTGATACAATCATGTTAGTAATATATGTACCTGGTGCTGAAGAGCGAAGATGTGCGAACACAGCCATAAGTATGGATCGTATATAGGCGAGCCTGCGCCTACATAAGATATGCTCACCACGTAGCATCGTATCGTATCTTCTATCCGTTATCCAATGTGCTGCAACAACTTTGAGAAATTGCTCTGCTCCAAATATCTTATGAGATTTTGCAGAAAACTGGGATGCACCCAACTCTTCTGTGGAGAAAATTAATGGGGCTCTAAAACTACACGACCGAGAAATTATCACACACTATTCTTCTAAGAAACTTACAGGCAATCTACACATTGGAGCTCCTATCTCCTCCTACAGCCATAATATAATTTGTACTCAAACTATGTCACTGTTCATGGTGACCACCGATATGTCATACGAATCTAAGATTGTTAATCTTTATGTATATAACAAGATAAAAATGACAAAGTGATTGCTAGGCCCAAAAAATAGTGCATTGTCTATATAAAAAACAAGTAATCCACGAGGTCGCTAAGGTAAACAAATGTTTTCTCCAAATAATAATTTTATCCTAGCGGGCGCTAGGGCAAGAAATTTTTTTCAGTGAAGAATCAGGATTCATGACAGAAGAGGGCATAGACCATATTGATAAATAGTATAAATGACCTAACGAATAGGGAATCTGGAGTTTATGTGGAACGGTGAACATATAGATATACATGTAGAAGCGTGGGGAACAACTTGAAATAAATTTCAGGTTTATTAAATTGATTGACAATTACAGACCGAGTCCATTCGTTATCACGGCAGCCACAAATGTATGTGAATTGTTCTGCATAGATTAGCGGACTCAAACACCTGGAAGTCCCTACTTCAATGTATTAAATATATAGAGATGGAAGAGTATATTTGATAATGATTTACGCATATATCATAATATCTTTAATTTCCATTGTACAATACAGAAAATTGTTGAAGGACATTCAGATTTGCGTTCGTATGTAATCTATCGTACAAACACCTGCAGGGTGTTGATTCCAATATAAATAGTCATAAATTGAATGCTTAATGCCTGCGTTTTCAAGATGTCTAAAGTATTTTGTATTGCACTCTTATATGTTGTCGGTAAACTGTCTAAGTAGAGATGGAGGTAAAAATTCAATATAAACTTTATATAGCGGAGGCGTATTCAGTGCGGTTTGGAAACCGCGCCAGTCTGCATAAATGGAAGGTATAAAAATGTGCGGGTTCTCCAATCCAAAATAAAAAAATTTATTTTGTGATTCTTTGTGACGTAAGCCATTTAATTATGGCCTCTTTCGAAACAATTACAGGAACGAGAATGAAAATTCAAAACAAAAATACCTGAAGAGAGACATAGAATGATGGAAATTTGAAAGCATTAAAAAGAGATAAATACTAGAGTGTAAAAGGGATTAATTTTTGGCACATGAATGTAACTCACCAGTGACTGTTCTTTCATTAAGAATAAAATGGTTATCGCATTGTACAAATTAAAAAGTAATTAGAAAGCATTTATTTACTAAATATAGCACTATTCAGTAGGACACAAAAATGTTAAAAGTGTGGATCATTATTGTATTTTCTTCCCATATTACACAGGCATCAGATGGTTACTAACAAAAGATACCCCTGTATTGATATTCGCAACATGTATGTTACACGTATATTATAAATACCTAATTATAATAATACTCGTGTCAATATCTCATCCTGAATTCCCTATGCCATCTATGAAACATCAAATATGGCTACCTCTAATAAAATGCCTAATCCTTACATTAATTCTATTCGCACCTTGATTGTCAAAATATGTCACCTTCGTAATGCATCCTATCTTTGTAACATCCCAATCACGTATTTTCATTTCCCCAGTTGCCATTCTGTGCTAAACTTGAATTTAATGCTCCGCTGTTATACAAAAAACTTCGTGCATTTGAACATTCATCTCTCTAGAACTACGAACCAATATTTTTTTAATTTCAAGAAATGCTTACTTGACATGAGCCATTGAACACTTAGATGACCACTGAATCATACATTTCGATTGCTGATGGTATTTAATGATTTTGCTATGGCTACATTCACCACATGATATTTTAAAAGAATATGTTTAATGATCTATTTAAAAAGACACTCTTGGATTGAAAAATATTTCCCTACGAAGCATTATTAGTTTTTATGTTTCTTTTGAGAAATTTGGAGTCTATTTATAAATTCACCTCATCTCAAACATCCAGGGAGTTGTACACTTCCACAATTCACACATTGCATACCATTGTTTCTCAATTAAACATCATACATGTAATTACCAATCTTTTTTACGCAATTATTCCTTATCTATATACTACTAATAGATAATGTCGAACTTTTCAATTACTGTGCTCAGTATTTCTCAAGCATTTCGTTATCCAAAATTTACCCCCATAGGTACATGTGCGTTCACTTGCATCAATTTTTCAATTTATATCGAAAGCATGTTCCTGCCAAACTGGATCGAGGCCCCAATGAGGAGTTTTGAGGGATCCCTTTATCCCTTTGGACGAATGTCCCATCTAAGCTGATGGGAGGCTTAAAATTTCCTTCTGAACAATAGCTTGGAAAGGTGATAATGTTTCAAGGGTTTATTTTAGTAATCAGGAGGTTGGGGCCTGCGAATGGAACCAATGATTATATGAGGGTTCGTCGTACATAGTTTCTATCCTTTTGATTTACTAAAGGGTGCTAGTCATATTGCGAGCTAATTTAGCTCTTGCAAGTCCTAGGCCATTGACAGGTTTAGTTGATGCAAGGTAGTTCCCCACATTGTAACACACCCATGTGAGGCTACCAACACAAGTTTTCATCTCTGTAGATGAATATTATGGGAGAAATTAATGATTTGGACTTTGATTGACTTGACCATATTGGCACAGTGACGACTCAGGACATGTCGATGAAAACTAAGGTTACCGTGATCCAACACTAGTTTGTAACTTTACTTGTTACGGGGGATGACCCAGGTGAGGATCAGCACTGAAATAGAACTTCAGGATACTCAAGGACAATGCATACTACCACATTGTTTTGCATCCCAAGTTCAACATGGAGATTGTCTACCATGCACATGAACACCCTCCAGTATAGGGCATCCATACAATACAAAATTAGTGTCTTAAATTTTTTGTTTGATCTACAGTGTCTAAAATCTTCACATTGCACCCCTTAACTTAGGTTCTTATTACACATTTTGGGTGTACATGATTACCCCTAAAATTCTGTTTCAGAAGGGACAACTTCATTTCTATTCACCATGTAAGATCCTAAATAGCATTAAGGCCATGCTTCACTAAGCTGGATCCAGATATGATGTCAAAATATTTCTCTATTCATTCTGATTTTAGTAACCATTTTCCATGTAATCTTACAAGGTAACTAGTCTTATGGAAGCCACTAACACCTGTTCCACACCTTGTGCTAATTTCCTGATAGGCATAATAATTAGCTTATCATACAACATATAGGGTCTATAACTTAGTCTTAACCTTCTTAGTTTAATAATTAAATGGAAAGTGACCTCCAGCTTAAGAAATACATGCAATATCGTTCAATCCTAAACATGGGTTAGCAGAACAGTATAACAGAATCATAGCTACAGAGGTCACATTTAGGAGATGCCATATTTTATTGAGTGTTAAGATCGGTTTATCACAGTGTTGGATATAGTGTTCGCATCTAGACTTTAACTTAATTATCAACACTTTGACAAATCTTCAACGTGAGAAACCATAAAACAAGATAGTTAAGGTTTACATTAATAGATTGACTTCCTACTTATTAAATCCTATCTTATTGGTAGTGAAATCTAGAACCATGTGCTTCACAACATGAGGTACGATTTAAATTATTTCTATCATAAAATTTACACTCTTTTATTAGGTGGAAACATTTTAACTAAGGACTAATTTAAAACAATTCATTGTGTACTTACATTATATAATTGCTACATATTTGGAGGATCTTACAACTCAAATTTGGAACTCTTTCGTTCAAAGTTTAACATGTACTCTTTATATACAAACATGAGTTAACATTACAACAACAAATACAATTAACATTAAATAGATCTACATTGCAAACCATGCTGCATTAGGGTCGCATATTGCTTAGAGTAGATCTCCATCTTCATGCCCCACTACTATACGCAAGGGTTCAAAATTCCACATTGGATATTAAGGTAACCATAGCGGTATATGCAACATGGTTATGTTATCAGATTATTAACCAAACAAACCAATTGGTTTCAACACGTCTGTACAACAAAAAACATCTACTTGAATACATTTAGCTAGGCTACTGGAGAAAAAAATGTCCACACAGAGAGCCTTTCCAAATTTCATAAGCAATAAATCTTAGCATTCGTACAAAGGAACATCTACGCCATGGAGTTGATGTTAATTAATCTACTTTGAAGTCTTGCACAGTCAACTAACCACATAAGGATCTGCACAATTGGGAATAACCGGATTCAGTTGATAGAACTGAGCAGAGAGCAGTGAAATAAAGGAGAAATAGAAGAGATAGATTTATCTCATATTATTCTGTCTAAAACAAAGCACACGTACATTATTTATAGGACAATAATCTGTATTGGACTCCCTAACTAAATGGAGAAGATCCACAATAGAAGGCAGAGAATGATGGAAGAAGAGATAATGTGATAAGATAGACACCTAATCTAATAACCAACGTATGCTAACATTCCCCCCCTTATTACATTATTCTTGCAAATGTGACCTCTGAAAGATTCAAATTTCACTTTTCCAAGAGATTTAGTGAGAATGTCAGCAACTTGTGCTTCAGTAGGATAGTACTGGAGCTGAATTTGATGGTTCAAGACGTGCTCTCGAATGAAATGGCAGTCAATTTCAATATGCTTTGTTCGTTCATGAAAGACTAGATTCTGCACGAGCTTCAACACACTCTGATTGTCGCAATAGAGAATAGGTGACTGTTTTTCAGGAATTCCTAGGTCATCCATAATGCGACGTATCCATATCACTTCGCACACAGCTCCTCGTGCGGCACGATATTCTGCCTCTGTGGATGAGATAGAAACAACATTCTGCTTCTTGCTTATCCATGAGATAGGTCCAGATCCGAGATGAAATATGTATCCTGTAGTTGACTTCCTATCATCAACAGATCCAGCATGGTCCGAGTCGACATATCCCTGTAGGAAGAATTGATCATTCTTTTTATATTCCAAACCATAATTAGTTGTTCCTCGGACATATCTCAAAACATGCTTTGCTGCATTCCAGTGACATTTCTTTGGCTCTTGCATGAACCTGGAAAGATAGCTGACAGCATAGCAGAGATCTGGTCTGGTGTATGTCAAATAGATGAGCCCTCCAACCAATTGCCTATAGAGAGTAGCATCTACTTGAGGTGAGTCCTGGAATCTTGAAAGTTGCAAGCCTTTTTTCCATGGGAGTGGATATAGGTTTACAATCAGACATTCTATACTTTTCCAGGAGTGTCTTGGCGTACTTTGTCTGGGAGACAAAGATGTGATGCTCCTTTTGCCATATTTCCAAGCCAAGACAGTAATGTAGTAGCCCCAAATCTGTCATGTCGAAGGTTCTTTTGAGATCATTCTTTACAATATCAACCTGATCTTCTGAACTACCAGTGATCACAAGATCATCTACATAAACAACCAGAATGATAATTTCTTTGCCTACCTTCTTTATATACAAATTTGAATCTGAGGGACTACGAGTGAACCCATGCTACAAAAGGTGATCATTGATCTTGATATACCATGCCCTGGGAGCTTGTTTCAGTCCGTAAAGAGATTTGATGAGACGACATACCTTTTTAGGCTGATTTTCATCAACAAATCCTTCAGGTTGGGTCATGTATACTTCTTCTTTCAGATCACCATTTAGGAAAGCACTCTTGACATCCATCTGCTGAAGTCTCCATCCTTTTTGTGCTGCAAGTGCGCAAACTACTCTGATGGTCTTCATCTTCGCAGTGGGTGCAAAGGTTTCTTCATAGTCGATGCCTTCTTTCTGAGCATATCCTTTGGCTACAAGTCGTGCTTTATGTTTGTCGATGGATCCATCTGCCTTATATTTTGTCTTGAAGACCCATTTGCAGCCTATGGGTTTCTTTCCTGTAGGCAGATCGACAAGTTCCCATGTCTGATTTTTCATGAGTGAGTCATATTCTGTTTCCATAGCTTCCTTCCACTGAGTTTGACTGAGTGCTTCACGAACATTATCTGGCTCGGAGCTATTCATCAGTGAACTCATGAGTGCAAAGTTTACCTCATTTCTTGTTTGACTCCTTGTTTTGACTCCGGATGATGTATCTGGGAGTTGTTGCAAATTTGAGTCCTTGATAGTTCTTTGTACCCACTTCGGATGAGAACTTGACTGCTTTTGAGAAGAACTGTGTCGTTGCCGTGAGGATTGATGTGGAGTCACATTCTGCAGTTCTCCAAGGTCAACAAATAGTTCTCCTGGTAGCATTTCTTTTCTCTGAGTAGTCTCCTCCAGCTCATCATCTGATTCAAAGACTAATCGGTGAGATGTGTTTGGAAGTGGATCTTTTGTTGATACTATTGAGTCAAAGGATGACTCGTCACAAACCACATCCCGACTCTCGTATACTTTCTTTGTCTCAGGATCCATGAGACGATATGCCTTCGAGGTAGTACTGTAGCCAAGAAGGATACATGGGAGTGTTTTTGGCTCTACCTTCTTTCTCTTCTGAGCTGGGACATGCATGTATGCTATGCAACCAAATACTCGCAAATGAGAAATTGATGGTTTTTTACCACTCCATACCTCTTCTAGCGTCTTGTTCAGTAGAATCTTTGTTGGTGCCCTGTTGAGAAGATATACAGCCGTTTGTACTGCTTCAGCCCAATAGCGTTCTCCTAGCTTTGCAGTTGATAGCATGTAGTGAGCCATCTCCATCACTGTACGATTGCGACACTCAAAAATGCCATTTTGCTGGGGCGTGTAGGGAGCAGTCAGGTGCTGCTTAATGCCGTGATGGTTTAGGAATGCCAAGAACTTCTTTGATGTGAATTCCCCCCCTCGATCTGAGAGGAGTAGAAGAAGTGGTTGTCCAGACTCTTTGACAACACGATGATAGAAGTTCTGAAAGTGTTGAAGAGCCTCACTTTTCTGCTTTAGGAAATATACCCACATCTTGCGAGAGTGGTCATCCATGAATAACTGGAAGTATTTGTATCCTAAAAATGAAGCAGGCAATGGGCCGTTCAGATCGGTATGAACTACCTCCAGACACTTCTTGGCATGGAAGGTGCTCGCTTGAAACGGATCTCTATGTTGTTTTCCTGCAAGACAACCAGGGAAAATAGGCAAGGAACTGGACAATTTGGGTAGTCCACGGACCATTGCTTTTGAACTCATCTGGTGCAGTGAACCGACCGACAAGTGTCCATATCTAAAATGCCATAAGGCAGTTGATTCTATTGTTGAAGCAGATAAAGCTACTGCAGAAGATGAAACAGTATCTAAAGCAAATAACTTATCTTTTACAAAGGCTTTAGCAAGAACCGTACCTTTTCGGGAGATTAAGCATGATTTAATGCCATTTTGAACAAGAAATTCAACCTTAAGGTGATGATTCAAGAGCTGAGTAACTGACAAAAGATTGCTAGTCAAGCCAGGAACATATCTAGTACCTTTGTAAGTGTACATTTTCGTGGCCCCAGAGGAATGGTCACATTCCCTATTCCTTCTGCAATGTACTCTTTGTCATCCGCTATCCGAACTCGATCTCCAGTTGGCTCTTCGTGTAGTGAATCAAACAACTTCTTGTCACCTGACATATGCTTGCTTGCACCAGAGTCTATCAACCAGACTTTCTTCGTGGGCTGAGAAGTTTGAGAGACAAGTACAAGATTCTTACTACAATGGGCTCCTTCTGATGTCTCCTCATCAGATTCATCATCTTCTTGTTGGGCTGCAAGATGTCCTTTTTGCTTTCTCCAGCGGGGACGTCATTTAGAATTTTGAAAATCTTCGTGCCCGGATGTGCTTGTATGGCTTGAAGGCCCTTTTTTCAGGCTGTTGTGCCAACAGTGATCAGTGTCGTGAGTATTGGTTCTGCAAATGTGACACCATCTCTTTGACTTTTGATCTTTCTGTTTGGATTACGCTGGATTTGGCTTCTCTGGGGGACCTTTCCGATTCTTCTGGCCATGATTAGGCTTTGAGAACAAGGCTTTGTCCTGAGACTCCCCATGCGATGAAGTGATGGCTTCTTCCTGCTGCAGCCAAATTCACAAGCTCTTCGAATGTCACTGTTTGTTTAGACACATTCAGTGTTGTAACAAACACTTGAAATTGAGAAGGGAGTGCTCTCAAGGTGATTGGGACGAGTAGTTTATCGTCTACCATTTCACCGAGTGCTAATAACTCCGATCTCAACTCAGCCACGCGACGCAGGAATTCCTCCACTTTCTCGTCAGACCCCATAGAGAGGGTGTGCAGCTTCGACTGAAGATGAAGAATCTTTGTCTAATTTTTGGCTTCATAAATGGTTGCCAACTTGTCCCAGGCCTCCTTGGGTTTCTCCGCATTCCGAACATGTGGTTGCACATCATCACTGATACTGAGCATTATCAGCATCAAGGCTTTAGCACTAGCCATGTCATATTTTATTAGTTCATCGGGGGCTGTGGGAGCAGGCACAGACCCTGTGACAATTCCCCATAATCCTTCAAACTGAAGGATTGTCTTCATTTTTGTCTTCCAGGCCGCAAAATTAGGCCCTTTGAGCAACTGAGCATCAGACAGAAGTAACTTCGGAGCAGACATTGTAATAATAAAAAAATATTTATTTATTTGAAAAAGTTATTACAATTTGGACTCACTGTCGAGAATGACTGGCTCATAGATGCTCGCGATATTCACGTGCTGTGAGACGGCGATGCTTTGCAGGGCGTTCTTCTTCATCGTCACAATCTGTGTCGTATCCGGCTTCTAATTCTTCCCGTACTCGCTTTGCTTGGCAGCTGACGTCGAAAAGAAAGTACTCAAGGATTCATTCTCGAACAAGTTTGTCGAATGCAAGATTGCCGCAATTTCGAAGCTCGTTCAGAAAAGCAAAGTAGAATCCGGAGATCTCAGGAGCTTCTCCACGGTGTTCTCTAGCTGGCGAGTTGATGTTGTGGCTTTCAGCTATGGCGACCGTGTTGTTGACGCTTTCAATCGAGTTGTCTACACTCGACATTCGATGCAGTGTAGAAGAGACTGTTGTAGACTCAAAACTACCTCGACAGCATTTGAAGGTCTCCGTGCATGTGCTGCCTTCCTTCAACAGGTGGCTGAGTAACTCTCCATGTCCAGCTGTATCGGTCTCCAACACACTCAGGCAGTATCCACGAAAGAGTTGTCTTCAACACGCTCAGGTTTCGAACATGGCTCGGCTAGCCGTGAGTTCGATGTAATTGATTTAATGCTTCCACTGCTTGCTGAGGTCACATGCTGTTAATGACAAGCTCCTCGATGAATTCCACCAACAGGTTTCTCAAAGCCTATTACTAAAGCTGATCATAGTTTAATCCTCCATGTGCATCAGACTTTAGGGCTAATCATCAAAAAATGTTCTAGAATGATCTTGGATATCGTACAACTAGATCAGTGAAACTTCAGCAGTTCAGTCACACGTCTTACAGCAATGATTCTCCATCCCAACAGTGAGGATTCTCCACACAACAGCAAGCAGTTCTCCATGTGAACTTCCAAGATTTTTTCCTTCTGTCCAATGCAACAGCAAGAATGTCTCCACTAGCAACCAGCAGTTGTCTCCACATGAGCTTCCACGCTGTAGCAACAGCTTCAGGACGCTACACAGGTTGAAGTGGAAATTTGTGCTCCACCCGCTGGATCTGGGCCTCCGACGTACTCCCTTCTCTTCTACGGCGACCTCATTCAGTGCCACCTACGACACCTTCAACAATGACGCTCACTCCAAATACTGCGGAAGCAGCCGATACGAAAAAAAAAAAAGACTTCTTTCACAAAGTCGGTAATGGCACGTTTTCATAATTGGAGGGTGTAATCTGCAGCAATGAAAGGACTACCAAGCTCAGCTTTGCAGGCTTTGGCTCTCACCGCCACCGCCTCCATCGATCCTACACCTTCAGCTGCGGCTGATTTGCACTCTTGTCCAACGCCTCCCAGATCTCTGCCACACTCTGATACCAAAACTAAGAGAGAGCCGGGGGAAGGAGAAATAGAAGAGATAGTTTTATCTCATATTATTCTGTCTAAAACAAAGCATGCGTACAGTATTTATAGGACCAATAATCTGTATTGGACTCCCTAACTAAATGGAGAAGATCCACAATAGTTGTAGAGAATGATGGAAGAAGAGATAATGTGATAAGATAGACACCTAATCTAATAACCAACATATGCTAACAAGACCAGAGGCTTCTGGTAACACCAAATGGAAACATTGAAACCAGAGCCCCTTCCTCTCATGCCATGATCTCACAGGCCCGAGTATATGGAAAAACAGGTTTTAGATCTAGCTCATGGCAGGGGAATGCTCCCCTCAATAGAGAAAATGTGAGTTGGATGAGCGGCAGATCTGGGATACCTGTACTCTTTCCAGAATTGCTTACCCAGGGCGGTGGAAGTGATACAGTGATCAAGAGATCTAGTGGTCCCTCCTTCGCAGATATAGTATCTAAATAGTCAAAGACTAGTTCAAATACTACTATGAAGCCTGTTGAGAAAAATCCATGCGTATCCTTTGGAGATGAATTCCTCGAAACAAAGTCTTTCTGTCAAGACCATGCCTTAATTTATAGATTCGCTGGTCTTTGTCCTAGTTTACATGCCCTACACAAATGGATCTCTAATCAATGGATCCCGCTTCTAAAAGGAAGGTTAGATCTCTACCCATGTGCTAAAGGAATCTTCATTGTTGCTTTTAAATCCATAGCTGATAAGGATATCATTGCTATGTTAGCAATATTTTAATATTGTGAACATTATTATTATTGTGCAAATAATGAGTTGGTGACAACTCGTAGAGATCTCTTAGAGAGATTCTAGGTTTGTTGAGTGAGAATAGTTATTGGGAGAGATTTTTGGGATGTTGAGTGATTAGTGGGATGAGTGTTGACTCCTAGAATCAAGGAGATCAAACTCTATATATGTAACCTCTACCTGTGAATAAAATATCCCGAATGAGTTCAAATTTGATATTATTATTATTCGGTGTTTAATCTAATTCTGCAGTGTTTAACAGAGGAGGTTCAGCGAATGTAATTCTGCAGTGTTTATCATGCTAATCAGCTTTGGATCTGCCAGAAAAAATACCTTATGTTAAAACCCTGGTTCCCAACATTCAACCCTCTCACTGAATCCTTCTCCCATAAACTGATATGGATCAGATTACCCCACCTACCTCTGCAATTTTGGGATCAAAAATGTCTGACAGCCATAGGAAATACATTAGGAGACATCATTAACATTGACACCCAAACCTCTGAATTCACACATATAACCTATGCTAGAATTCTTGTTGAGGTTGATACCTCAAAGGATCTTCCAGCTCATATTGTGCTAAAGGTGTAAAATCGAACTTGGACTCAACCTATGGACTATGAGGGTCTACCTTTTAGATGCAGGAAATGTTTCTCTTTGGGACATTCTATTGTTAATTTTGAGATGATAAAACACAAAAAGGAGAACACTAACTAGTGGAAAAATGCCCTCTCGGAACATCTGAGATTCGAACCTCAGAATATCCCTACTTCTGATGCTGAGGAGGAAGACATGCTAGAAACGGTCCCAGAAACCCCTTTGAACGAGCTCACAAACCATGCAAATAAATATTTAGCTAGGGATGAGACTCAGTGGATCAAAAACACTGAAACATAAAAGTTTGTAGCGAATAAGGAGAATATTCCTCGATTTCCTTGCTCAAACAATACTTATCAGCCAATTAAGGATTTTGAATTATAAAAATATGTGGATGAATGGATTACAGTTCCTAACAAGAAGAAAAATGTTCAAATTGAAAACAGTAGTTGTTAGTTTGACTTTGTTTTTTTTTCAGCTGTTGGTTTGCTGGTTGTTGGCCTTATTCATGGTAGGTTTTTTGCTGCCGATGGGCTTTTTGGTAACATCTGGACTTTGATCCCTTTTGTTCTGTTGATATAGTTATATCTGGATTTTGAGTCTTTCTGTACAAGGGTATAGTCCCTTTCAAAAAACTATTTAACAATAATAATAAAAATTCCACATTGGATAGGATTAAAATACCACAATATTTAAACTTTAATAATTTTATATATTTTTTAAAAATTAATATAAAATTATAATCTTTGTTAATAAAAATATCATGAAAATGACACAAATATAAAATATAATAATTTGTTAATATTAATATTTAGTGACAATTGACAAAGCTACTAAAAAGTAGTTGTAGATGCTTCTGTTGTCCTTGTTTGTTTTTTTTCTATTTTTTTGCGGACCTTTTACTGCTTTTTTGCAATAATTTTGTTGTTTTGTTTCGTCTTGGTAGCTGTTTTTTGGCTACTTTGAACTTCATTGTCACATTTGGATTCTGATCCTTTTCTCTTTGGTTCTCTTGCTTATTCTAGCTTCTTGGCCTTCTTTTGTAAACAAGGGTATAGTCCCTTTCAAAAAACTATTTGCCAATAATAAAAAAACAAATATTTAGTGACAATTATTTTCATGATATACAAAGAGATATTAAAAATTTTAATATTTTATTATTTTTTACTATTTTCTTCACAAAACAAATATAGGCAATATTTTGGATCAATTTTTTTATTCCAGCATTGCTTATATGATGTGTAAGATAGATGTGTATTTTCTCCTAGATTTAGTTCCATCCTTATGCGATAAATGTGAAATTCTTAACCATCTATAACACCATTTAAATGCATATAATATATAATCTTTACATGGTTTTCTATGTAAGATGCATACCTTGTGGTTTTCTTATCTTACATCTTTTATTTTAAGTAGTAGTTCACTTGTAATTTTCTTGTATGTTAATATTGTATACCAAAGTGAAAATCTAGAAATAATTGGCTACATTCACCATTTTTTTTTATGTTTTGAGTGTAAAATAACCCTTTATTATAGAGCCAACCAATTATGATTTTTATCATAAAAAATCTCTATTAAATTTTATAAAAATTAAATAAGCAACAATAATATTGAGGCAACTCAATCACAATATTCAATCTCACAAACAAGGTGCATGATATAATAAATTTGTGGATCAAAATATACAATATAAAATAGCTTATCAACAATACATATTAATATATCAGTTTTTTCCAAAAGAAAAAGTTAGAATTTTATATTTCATTGATGTTAGTCATTAGTGATAACTATTTTCATGGTATTTAAATATATATTAAATTATAAAAAACTTAATAATTGATGGTTGTTTGATATATTTTGATGTGAAATTGGATGTCTATAAAGGATTTTAAATCTAAAAAAACGTGATATCATAAGCTTTTATAGGATTTTGTTTCCATTTTACTTTCTTAAAAATTTATTTATGAGCTTCATTGATTGACAAACACGTATATAATGGTAATCTATTACTAATCAATAAAATATATTCAAAGAAGTTGATGTTTTTAAATTTATATTTTTAATATGAAACCTTCAATGGATGAAACTATATAACAAGTATAAAATATACAACTAGGCATAGATTCGTGTAAATATTTTAGATACACCAATTTAAGATATTTTTGTTGGTTATATCCTTGGTTATTATGCAAATATGTTTAATACAATTACAACCTAAGGTTTTACAGTAGGATATTAACTTGTGTATAAATTGTTAACAATTGATGTTAAAATTTAAATACCATTTATTTATAATTTTTCCTTAGTTCTTGAAAGACTAAATTATAAAACTAATCCTAACATATTATCCATTTAATAGAGTAGAGATATATTTATTCATGATGTACAAAATCACCTATGTGGTGGATATATTACTCATTCAACAAGAAAAAATTGTTTTTAACTATATGCAATGACAAAATAATACATTCTAAAATGTACAAAATCAATACCCACCTGAGAGTAGAATGTATAGGGTCTACATAATTATTGTGAATTAACATTATAAAAAATTGCATCAATATTCATTTCAAAGTGTTTTGAGTTCAATTTTATGTTCTTTTTTAAATGGAATCGAAAGGAGGCCAATAAATCCTTGTTCCTATGGTAGAAATATCATACATCATATATTTCATGGTAGATGATTCATATTTTTGTAGGAACCCTCTCACTTTATTTTTAAATATTATTTTAGAACTTTGTTGAATTTATCTATATTCTTTTCATGTTTATATAACATTTGGCAAGACATTTTCTCCAACATGTAAGACAGCACTATTGTTCCAAATAGGGATTGATAAATAAAAATTTGGTGAAGATTTTTGCATACACGTCAATAAATTCCTAATTTAAATTTAAGGCTCTATAAATATATGAGTAAATTTAGGGTGTAATTAGGAAATGAATGAATAATTAATTTTAGCGATAATATAACATTTCGGTGATAAAAGTATTTACAAGAATTTAAAAAGAGCATATAGAATTTTACTTTTTATGTCAACTAAAGCATTGAAATGTATAATACTTATGTACTTCATTACATTGGACTAAAACTTAAATTATTTTTTTGTGTAGACTTCAACTAACGTGTAGAGTTCATGGTACTTTGAATTAGATAAGGTTCTATTTAACTATGACTTGACACTAGTAGATTAATGTACTCGTTAAAATAGTAAATATAAACTTTAAAATGGATAAGGGAATATATTCATATCGTCTTTAATATATTATCAATATGTATATGAGAATGATAGAGTATAGAAATGGTAATTAATGGACTTAGTTATTATTTTCTCATAATGTTAATAACAAATAATGTAATTTGATGGACTATGAACAAAATGCTATTTTGTTTTGTAAAAAATGTAAAAATACACAAACTTACTCAATTAAATTAATTAACAACTAATAAATACATAATAAAAATTTAAAAATATCACAACTATATTATTAATATAAAGAAAATATATTGATAATAATATTATATTTATATAACTTTAACACCATTAAATCATAACTACTAAATAATGCACATATTTTAATATATAAATGCTCAGAATTTATAAATTACTTATGCACAAATATATCTTAATATTGTGAATGAATAATATTTTTATTATGGAATTTTGTAATCGAATCAAGTATTTAAATAGAAGAAAAACAATTAGTTGTTTACCCAATTCATACGTAATTTTAATAAGCCACGTGTGATATAAGCGATGAATATGGACTTTTGACGATTGCAATTTGAGAAAAAGTTGGGATATTCCTGACCATGCATTGGTGCAATCATCAAAGTGAAATAAATCTTAGCCACTTATTAAAACTCAATCGAACGATGAGAAATTATAGATCTTTACACGATTAGCGGATTTCCTACCACAACTTTGTTATAATCACAAAATTTTATCGAAACACATGCAGATTTGTTTTTTTGAAGTAAACAGTAGTTGTTTACCGGATAACCATCATCGATGGAGCTTTCTCACTTTCAGCATGGATTTCCAGATCATCAGCCATGCAGAAAAGTTTTTTCTGTCAAGGCCATAGCCTGTTGAAGAACTATAACATATATCCTAGCTACGGTGTTGTTACATTCGATGATGAAAAAACTGGTATTAATGGCAATGGATGCCCTACACAGTTCACCAATTTGATCAAACTTCGATGCATCCGGGATTATCGATCATTGAGAATATGCATGATAAATGTTGTATATTATTTGAAGGAACTTTTAAAATTGCATTACCACTTACAAGGTTGTCGGATATATTAATAATTCGGTATACTTCTTTTCCCTATTCTCTCTTTGTTTATTTGTAACATTAGGATCTAGTACTGATTCAATCACGGAATCTGTTTCATTCATATTTTTAATTTTTGAATGATTTTAAATTATTTTATATATATATATATATATATATATTTTTGGGTACAAACAAAGTTCACAAATTTATAGTAATCTTTGATTTTTCTTTCATATAAAAAAAGCATAGAATGTAACGAGGTATGATAATACACTGAGTGCTTTTTTACAGAAATTGAAGAATCTAAACTACCCATAATGAAAATTAATTGAATTATAGATATTAAGAAACTAAAACTTAGAAAATGGTGTTAAAAATCTTACCGAACCAGAGACAGCAACATGAATAAAAAATCTCTCCCAGAAACCACGATTTGGATTCGAACTTAGTATTTATAAGTTAAATGAAATTATTTTCATATAAATTTATAAACTTAATGATGATTAAAAGATACGCATGCAAGCTAATTTAAGATTATATATATATATATTACTAGCAATCGCATGTGTACAATGCAATGTGAACGCCGAATGGTATATGTTATTAGATTTAGAAAGACAGTTATTACTTTTGTAGTTAAGGTTGATAAGGGGTGTGATTGACAATACTGATTTTAAGAGATGCAGGCCTATTTTGTATGATGATATTCACAGAAATTCTCATTTGGTTCCAATCTGCAAAAAGAAATGGAATTTTTAGTTGAAAATAAGATCCATTTCTTTCAAAGGAAAGTTATTTTTATGTACAAAGATAACTTCATCAAATTTTTAGCACAAAGAATCAAAAGTTCATGTCTACATTTCTCTCAACAAAAGCATTTGCAGGACCCTCAATAGGAGGATTTTATTTCCAAAATGGGAGGAGAGGTGTCTTACTTGGTAGAACTGAAGACTTTAAATCAGCCATCCAGAGAACTTTAGGCACCACAAATCTTGGCAAATAAATCAAAGAGGCATTTTCATTGCTTGAGGTAGCTAGTTTCAGTTCGTCCCTAACATTTGCATTAATATCAGATACAGTGATGAGCAAAGAAGGGTTATGAATTGCCAGAAGCCCTTTCATGCTTGAATAAACTGATTGAACGAGAGAAACCTCAGAGTGTGATGCTTTTGAAATGGAATTAAGTTCCAAATCAAAGATTTTGAAACGTCTCTCATGGCAAGTTGCTTTTGGCCATCCTAGAGCTGAAGCAGCCTCTTCACACGGACAGTATGAGCCTCCAGAGACAATAAAAAAAACTTGAAAGCTTTCTTTCAGCCAACAAATCAAAATTTTTCAAGAAGGGGACACAATGCCACAACTTCACTCACAGAATGAGCAAAGAACATCACATCTATTTTTTGAGGATACATTGCAACCCATTGTGTGACATAGCCTCGAGAAAAGACTCTCCACCATTGATCGTCTCGAATTTGCACTATATCCTTATGAATTACAGTTGTCTCAAAGACATATGCAAGTCTGTGCTCACTATCTCCCCATGTTTCTTTATCCTGAGGGTTTGTGGGAAGAACAAAAGAACCAACATTTCTGTACTTTTGAAGCTTGTACCTGCATTCAAAGGTAAACAGAAAGATGTGGATAGAAAGTAATTTATGTCATAGGAATGCAATTCAAAGTATCAACATGTAGACTTGAGACCTGCCCTATTCTGAGCCATGCAATATCACAGATAGCACTTTTGAAAAGTTTAAATATTGAAGCCTAATGGAATTTAAAATTTAAATGGGTAAGGAACATGAACTTAGACAACAGATTCATTCTATTAAGCTAAAAAAGTATATCATAAGCCATGTAACTTATTCATAGCTGAAAGACAAATCGCTAAGAAGGATTGTTTAGTTTCTAAAATAAAGGAGGTCACACCAATGCAATTTAGCAACTATTTACTATCTCCTGTGTTTGTGGGTGTGATCTGTCGCCTGGACAAAAAACTTGTACCATTTTATGGCCTTCAATCCAACTACAGCCAGGTATCTTTTTTATTCCTCTATATTTCATGAATCTCCTTACCATTTGAACCTCACCCCACCTGCCCACTTCTACATAGATGTTTGACAAAAGAACATCAGTTGCAGCATTTTGAGGATCCATTTCAAAAAGAAGAGTTGCTATAAATAATCCTAACCCTATATTTTTATGTGTTCTATAGACACCGAGCAAACATATCCATATAATGGCTTCGGGTTTAATTGTCAATTTGATGATAAAGTTTAGAGTTTCCTCAAGATAGTCTTTTAGGGAATTGCAAGAGCATTCAAACTATGCAAATTTTAAAGGAAGTAAGATATTTTACCTCCACGCCCTCGATCTCAAGATTGATTTTTTCTCCACCCTTGGTGGTGAACTGTGTTGCAAGTTTGTTGGGACCAAGCTCTCTATCCTTGGGCCTGCTCAGTAAACCATACTATATGGGCACATTCTCTGGGGATATGAATCTGCAAATCATAGTAAATATTTAATAAGTTTCTAAAACAATAAACTGCAAGAAAACGATTAAGATCTACTTGAAGAAATTCACATGGCAGTCAAAAATCCCTATCCTTTTAAAGATGCTGCAAGTATGGGAGGCTATTCTGAGAGAGAACTACACTGCAATGAAGAAGGAGCTTCCGATTCAACCAGCTTGCTTTGAAAATCACACCAGGTGTGCAACATTAAAAAAATGGACATGGATTAAGAACCGCTTTGAAGATTTCCCTGAAGTTTGGTACCCTAATGTTGTCAATTTTTTCATGGAGATCTTCACAGCAAGGGAACTGGCAGCACATCAAATCTCTTCATCAAATTTCCTGATGAGTATTGTCATGACTTATTTGTTATGATGTTTTAGTTATGGGTGGCCGTGGTAGAAAAATTGTTGTTAATAATGTCTATGTGCTCTTTAACAGAAGGCCAATTGTTTCCTTTAGAGACTGTCCTGGAATAGTAAGAATCTGGGTGATTTGTTCTAGTTTTTTGCAGGCATAACTGCCCCTGCAATATGTATTCCCATTTTCACTGTTTAGGACAGTATTGGGACTGTACATTTTTTACATTCTGAATAAACTGCAATGTAAATTTCCTTTTGCTGCCCAACAAAACAAAAAAAATTACATAAATTTTCAGAAACAGTTAGCCAGAATGTAATTTATCAAACATGATGAGAAGTTGCAAACTTTATCTATACTTATTATGTTTCGCAATGAAAATCATAATAGCTCAAGTCTGCCCTGATTTGATGACATCCGATATAAAATCATGAACACACGGCGGCATAGCTCTTGATCGGCAGTCACCAAACCAACAAATTCCCCAAATTGGGTATCGTATTGCTCTTGGTCGCTAGTCACCAAACCAGAAAATTCCCCAAATTGGGTATCATGATTTATGGCATACCATCTTCTATTGTATCAAGACCTCCATATATGTTCCGCAGGGAGAAATAACAATCAGATGATATTGAACTGCAGGAAACACAACCTCCTGCTGAGGATAGTGACCAAGAAGAGTTAGATTTATTGCTGAAATTGAGGAGGCAACAGATGAAGAGTTTGCTGCTGAACAGGATGCAGAAAAGAGAGAAAGGAACCAAATCAGATACTGGAGTAGGGGTCCATACGTCATTCCTGCAACAGCCAGTGTTTGAAATCCGCTGCTCTGAAACCATTATTCCTGCAATGGATTTATCTGGTTTGCAACCAAAACATACATCTAGACATCTACAATGTGCATTTAAAGATGGGAACACCTTGTAGATTGTTCTCTTTTCCTGCACCATTTGCATGCCCAACAAATACTGGTAACAGAGCATGGCCTCCCATGTTTTCCGCCCAACGGCATGCAGAAGAAAACAGAGAACAAGTTTGCAGATGCAATTCGGAGGAGAAATCATTGACACTCAAGCCATCTGTCCTCTAGGACTCCTGTCACAACAAAGCCCATGGAAAACCATACTTGCTAAGCAAGATGTGCTGTACACCCCAACTGCTTGTACTATGGTTCTGATGCAATTTGTGGAAGAAGACCACTCTACACACAATATTGAGAACAGTGCTGAAGATCGATGGTTGCCCTGCGTCCAATGGCTTTGCCATGCTCAAATGTATTCTCCACCGTGGATTGGAAGTGTAGCAGGAAAAGCTCCACAACAAAGAACACCTATTGATGTGATTACCATATTATCGAGAGCAATTGGCCTTATATCGTAGAACAATGAGGTTATTTTTTCCTACAGACAGGAGCAATCTAAGAGCTATTCATGGCTTTCCACATGCTTTTAGAGGTTCAAGATTCCTCCATCAATCCTAGCGATCGTAACTACATCCCAAAAAATCTGGAAAGAACTCCAATGGAAGCCATCAAAGCCCTGGTGCCTTTCCCTTCATTATGTGTTTCGAAAGACTTTTCTTCAGAAATGCCTCGAGGATATGAAGATCTACACTTGTAACCATTGTGGCTTATGGCATTCACTGCAATACTTATCTGTGCTCTCACTAAGACTCCACTTTCTCATATCAGCCCTTGTTTATTGTACCATGTTCGACATCTGGCCAGAGAATAAAAAGAACAAAACAATAATAACAAACCTACAGCGGATTGTGTTAAAACATAGTTTCTACTTCAAACCAAATATCACATCAAAATGACTTAGAAGATGTTGACAAAGCTGTTGTTTAATAGTGAGTTTGGCAGAATTCCATACTTCCCACAAGGACTCCCCACTTCAGCTAAGGTCTACCCCACACTACTAATGTGAATAAAATGAATGAGGACAGGTGCAACTACCAGGCGATTTTAGTGGAATGAATACCCCTCTAATCAGACAACTAAGACGAAAGGAAGTCAATGTGTGTGGTTCGGCCCTTCAAGGGGCATGTTCTAAAAAGCTTCCTCACTTAGTATTGACTTAAAGACGAATACAGGTCTGGAAAAGAACAGTTTCTGTAGTTAGGCCAGTAATTAAAACCCCTACAGTTATGCATTTAGCTTCACATAATTATGTGCTTATGTTAAATTACATAAACAAATGTTTAACCTAACAGCAATAATATGCATATATCCCAACTCTGTCAGTGTAAGATCAAACAATCCTAATATGCTACTAACAACAAGAGCCAATTTTTCAACACGCAGCCAACTCACTTAACAGGTAACTATAAATTAAGCATTTCCAAATATCCTCCCAGTTAGCATACCTGCCTTTCAAATCAAGGGTGCTACAACAATCCACGGATATGATTTTTCATGTTGAGATGCTTTTTCGTACTTGTATGCTTGGAAAATCATGGATTTGTAACTAGTAATAATTGTGAATAAGTGTCATGAATTGACTTCTGAATGAGGCATCAAAATGAAAAAATACAGAACATTTGTTTTTTTTTGCTGAATCAATGGGGGTTGACAATAGGTTCCCCACCCTTGTAAACCAAACCAAAAAAATGGAGACCAGGTTCATTTACCAGAACACTGGGCACCATAGCAAATCAGGACTTGCAAGGTTATATTTTATTACTGCCAAGCCCATGTTAAAACATATAACAATGGGACAACCAAACAAACCGCCAGCTTGCAGCAACACACTGAAACTGAGTTTCCTAGCAGGACAGCCTTAATTTCAATGATGCCATTTGACACAGTTTGTTTACCTTTTGTGTGGTTCAACTTTTTTATTCATATCTAACAACAATAACATCTAATGAATATCTGCTTTCAAGTGTTTTGATAGACCTCCATTCTCATTTCCAAAAATCCAGGTCTGGTATGCACCAGGAGGATGCTGCGAAGGTTCTCTTGCGTTTGGCTTTACATGTACCAATTTCACATCTTAAAAATCACAGAACCATTTTTAGCAACTCTTTTGTGCATATGAAAAAAATCAGGAGATGGGTGCCTCTTCGATAAGTCATTTTGTCAAACAATTTGTGTGCCTGCTATATGCAACCCTATCTTGCATACATGTCTATCAGGAAAGTCACAATTATAGCCACTAACAAAAAACAACTTTCAAATATTTTCTGAGGGATCTCCATACCCTGTACCAGAACGCACCTTACTGTCCACGCTGCAGTACACTGGGAAAGGTTGTTTAGTTTGGCTTTTCATCTACCCAAAACAACTTTTTTTAGAAAATCTGTCTAACAATTAGTGGCCTGAAATATAGAATATTTGTTAAACATGAGAGTTTTCATGTTTGGAAATTTCTAGCACTAATTTGTGCCAAGTATAAATACTACAAATACCTAGCTGCCACTTGATTGATTGGCTTGTATATACACACTCCAGTTTGCTATTTTTGTAGTTAATATTACCAACAGTCTTTACAAGAACACACTCTTTCAAGCCTGGTGGGCTAGCTCAAATGGTTGAGTGCTGTGTGCCTAATGTGGGAGGCCTCAAGGTCGATCCCTCGGACTGGCCACCTCTTGGGTAGCCTCGATGTCCTTGCTGGGTCAGGTGTCCCCTTAACTGGGCACCACTGGTTTACCCCGCTTACATTTCTCGACTTACTAGGGGGTGTCGGCGGAGGGTTCAATTTAATCCAATCAGAAAAGAAGAAGAAAACACACTCTCTCTCTAAAATGGTGGACAATATAAGCATCTGTCGATATAATTGCTCGTCTTACAATCTTGGAGATGAACTTGGCCACTTTGTGGCAGTCGCCATACACACAGAGGTTCTTGGTTATCCAGATTTGTGTCCCTAGGCACTCTTGATAAGTCCAAAAGTAATGGCAAGTTTCTCAATATACACTCAAAAAATGTTTTCTTTCCCATCACTGTCCACACGATGCAGCAGACAGCTTGTATCAGGTACATACCCTACTGCTTCCATCTGCCCTGGCAAGCTCTCTAAGGTTTTACCAGTTTTGCCCATTTGTGGGTGTGAGATGTCTCCTACAACAAATTTGTGCACTCTGTTCTTGAGCTTGATCCAACTGCAGCCAGGACTCTTTTTTAATCCCTTATCTTTCATCATTTTTCTCATTCTTCCTACATCACCCCACCTTCCAGCTGCTGCATAGATATTTGAAAGGAGAACATAAGTTCCAACATTTTCAGGTTCTAGTTCAAAAAGGTGTTCTGCCACATGCTCAGCTACATAATTATTGAAAAAATATATCTAAACTACTCCTACACTACAGATGCTACAGTAAGTATATCAGGATGGCTTGCGGACACACTGCAGGAAGAAACCAGACAATAAAAATGTGGTACACTGTGCTCAAACATTTCATTAACTACACTATAATGACAATGTAAAAATTCCCGAGCAGCTGTAGTTTACTACCAGTCCATCTTCACCATGAAAACCAAGTGAAAACCATGAAAACCAAATACTTTTAGGGAATTGCAAGAGCATTCAAACTATGCAAAGTTTAAAGGAAGTAAGATATTTTACCTCCACGCCCTCGATCTCAAGATTGATTTTTTCTCCACCCTTGGTGGTGAACTGTGTTGCAGGTTTGTTGGGACCAAGCTCTCTATCCTTGGGCCTGCTCAGTACACCATACTGTATGGGCACATTCTCTGGGGATATGAATCTGCAAATCATAGTAAATATTTAATAAGTTTCTAAAACAATAAACTGCAAGAAAATGATTAAGATCTACTTGAAGAAATTCACATGGCAGTCAAAAATCCCTATCCTTTTGAAGATGCTGCAAGTATGGGAGGCTATTCTGAGAGAGAACTACACTGCAATGAAGAAGGAGCTTCCGATTCAACCAGCTTGCTTTGAAAATCACACCAGGTGTGCAACATTAAAAAAATGGACATGGATTAAGAACCGCTTTGAAGATTTCCCTGAAGTTTGGTACCCTAATGTTGTCAATTTTTTCATGGAGATCTTCACAGCAAGGGAACCGGCAGCACATCAAATCTCTTCATCAAATTTCCTGATGAGTATTGTCATGACTTATTTGTTATGATGTTTTAGTTATGGGTGGCCGTGGTAGAAAAATTGTTGTTAATAATGTCTATGTGCTCTTTAACAGAAGGCCAATTGTTTCCTTTAGAGACTGTCCTGGAATAGTAAGAATATGGGTGATTTGTTCTAGTTTTTTGTAGGCATAACTGCCCCCTGCAATATGTATTGCCAATTTCACTGTTTAGGACAGTATTGGGACTGCACATTTTTTACAGTCTGAATAAACTGCAATGTAAATTTCCTTTTGCTGCCCAACAAAACAAAAAAAATTACATAAATTTTCAGAAACAGTTAGCCATAATTTCACTGCCCCCTGCAATATGTATTCCCAATTTCACTGTTTAGGACAGTATTGGGACTGTACATTTTTTACATTCTGAATAAACTGCAATGTAAATTTCCTTTTGCTGCCCAACAAAACAAAAAAAATTACATAAATTTTCAGAAACAGTTAGCCAGAATTTCACTGCCTCCTGCAATATGTATTCCCAATTTCACTGTTTAGGACAGTATTGGGACTGTACATTTTTTACATTCTGAATAAACTGCAATGTAAATTTCCTTTTGCTGCCCAACAAAACAAAAAAAATTACATAAATTTTCAGAAACAGTTAGCCAGAATGTAATTTATCAAACATGATGAGAAGTTGCAAACTTTATCTATACTTATTATGTATCCGCAATGAAAATCATAATAGCTCAAGTCTGCCCTGATTTGATGACATCCGATATAAAATCATGAACACACGGCGGCGTAGCTCTTGATCGGCAGTCACCAAACCAACAAATTCCCCAAATTGGGTATCGTATTGCTCTTGGTCGCTAGTCACCAAACCAGAAAAATCCCCAAATTGGGTATCATGATTTATGGCATACCATCTTCTATTGTATCAAGACCTCCATATATGTTCCACAGGGAGAAATAACAATCAGATGATATTGAACTGCAGGAAACACAACCTCCTGCTGAGGATAGTGACCAAGAAGAGTTAGATTTATTGCTGAAATTGAGGAGGCAACAGATGAAGAGTTTGCTGCTGAACAGGATGCAGAAAAGAGAGAAAGGAACCAAATCAGATACTGGAGTAGGCCAATTGGTAGTGACGAAACAGACGATGAAGACATGCCTGGAAGAAGCATAGACAATGGCGCCAGACCAGTGCATGAAGACCTCCATCTGCAACTCCCAAACCTGCTGCAACCGCATCATCCTGAGGCAAATACATCACAAACCTTCGTATCTCCAGATTTAGCGTTTCGAAAGATTTAGGGTTTCCCAATCAATTTTAGTAGGTAATTAGATGCTATTGAATATGTGCCCGCGGCAGTGAACCAGGCGGCAGAGGACGACATGCAGAACTGGAACAGCTAAAAAAAGCAAACCCGTAAAAAAAAGCTAAAAACAAAAACATCAAACCTCAGTCAAAATTAAACAGACGGAGGTCGCGGGATCGAGTCCCGTTAAGGGTGAAACGAAAAAATGATGGCGCAAAATCCACTCTGTCTCAAGTTCCGCGAAGGAGGAGGAACAAGGACATGTACTTCTGTCAAAAGCTCGCTGTTGCCCAGTCATAGGATTGCGCAAAAGATTGCAAAGCTCGGCAACGTGAACAGATGACGGCTTGTGACTCGAACCCGGACCAATGCTGTTGCCCGGGAGGCTTCTCCGGAGGTGCTCGATTTGATATCTTTGAAGAAGAAGGGCCTGGAAACGGAACCTGTAGCCCTGTGGAATCGATATCTGGATTGGCTGTACCAGCACAAAGAGCTTGGATTGTATGTCGATGTCAGCCGAATCGGATTCACCGATGAATTTGTCGAGGAAATGGAGCCTAAATTTCAGCGCGCCTTTAAGGCCATGGAAGAGCTGGAGGCCGGTTCTATTGCTAATCCAGACGAGGGCCGCATGGTTGGGCATTATTGGCTCAGGAAATCCAATATTGCTCCCAATTCTTTTTTGCGGAAGCAGATTGATAAAACGCTTGACGCTATTTAAAAATAGGATTTTAAAAATAGAAACTCAAAAATTGCATGCAAAGTAAAAACGACATGCAAACGGCTGTCAAATTTAATCCAGTTTGAAAAACGTTTAAAAGGCTGTCAAATTTAGGACAGTCGTAGAAACGTCCGGAGGTCCTCTACCATAGGGGGAACGCCTTCGGCGTAATAAAATTTATTTCCTTAAAGACTATTGTTTAAAAATTTATAATAACTTTTCTTCTTCTAAATTCCGAGTTTAGGAATTTTTTATTAAATTAAATATGCATTTTAATAGAATAATTTTTATATATTTGCATGAAAAAATTAATAACGATATTTTTTAATTCCCATTTGAAGTAATATATTTAAAAAACGAAAATAATGTTTTTTTCACTACTACTTAAAATATTGCCTAAATTTAATTATTTATTTAAAAATAATTATCATACATTTTAAAATAAATATAAATATAATAAATTTTTGTTATATTTTTAAAATTGGCGGTGTAAAATATAAACAACACCCATGCGTAAAATTAATTTTAAAATGTACAATTGAAAATTAATAAATATAAAGTTTCTATGTTATTTATATAGATCTTTCAAAAAAATAGTATTATGGTAATTAAATTGTAGAAAATGTTATTGAAATTTGTACATATATTTTCTATATGAGATACATGTATATTTTACAATATATAGTAATGAAAAATATATTTATTTTTGAAAAATATTCACATTTAATAATAAAATTATATTTTCGTCTTCCAAACGTAGACATTCCACATAAGGAATTATCTAAATGAATGTCAAATTGGCTATTAATAGTAACATTTCTACATTTTAAAAAAAAAAAGACAATTCCACAATTAATTATTGTGGAAATCAAATTGTAGCTTCCACCTACAATTTTTATGTGGTAACAAAAATTGTAAAAATAAATTGTTGAAATTACCACAATATAGCATTGACAAGAGTTACAAAACTATAAATTGTGGAATATCTAAAAATATTATGGATTGTGGAAAACTACATTTTTTGTTAAGATTGTGGAATACTAACAAATACAAAAATTGTAGAAATTTTACAAACTTTAAGAAATGTGGACAATGTACACTTAAAAAAAATGGAGATTAGCTATAAATTTGATAAATTGTGGACCATCCATAGTTTCATGAATTATGGAAAAACTACAATAATTTATCAAAATGTGGATTAGCTATAATTCCAATTCCACAATTTTAATTTTTATAATTCCGTGTAACCACAAAAAAATTGTTGAAAAATTGTAGCAAAAGGTCAAGTTTGTTGTAGTGACTGGGACTTGCACCTAATTTTATATAAAAAATTACATGGAGGTGTTTTTAATCAACCATGATAATCATTATGAGTTGACGACTAATAACTGGACTCTAATATCCGAGAAACACCTTCTTTTCCTTCTTCCATATCCTTTGGTTTCTCAGGTTTCTTTTTATTTCAAGGTTGGTCATGCGATAATTTGGATCTTCATTGATTCTTACTTGTTTTGGGTGTATGATGAGGCTTGTATTGCGTGGTGAGAGGATGAATGAGTAGAATACAAAATTCTCTTCTCATTTTGACTAATTAGCATTTGCTCCTCATGTGTATTTTTCTTTTTTACAATGAATTGAGCCAAATACTCCTCATACCAAGAAATACTTCTCTGGATCACTTGTTAAATTTTGTCATCAAGTGATGTGTCATCTCCTCTAGATCAATTGACTGTAGCAAGAGATGATGATGCAACAAAATCATATTCAGGATCAATCATATCAAAACCATTTTCATTGAATCCTTGAGGAAATTCCTTTAATCAGAATGAGGCTATTTGGTCTAAAGTAATCTTGTAGTAATCAGGACGTCAGACTTCGAATTCATCTACACAACTAGCCCAAAAGTCATCCACTTATGGAATATGTCTGTATTTAGGTCCTATAACCCTTTCTGTAAACCCACAGATATCGAATTCCCATCTCCTTACAAATGGATGTAAATTCATAATGGTCATCTCCTTATCCATTTATTCGGCCATACGGAAGGATGGACACTTGTACACACCAATTGAAATTGAGAAATGGGCATTGGGGAAATGTTTTTCTCCTAAGAAGCAGTTCATTGACACTAGTTTTTGAGAAAGTTCCATGAAAGCCCATTTTTCACTCACATAATTTGGAAGATTATAAGGTACTCCATTAAATCCATTGACTTGGATGTATGAGAAAGTGGTAAATTGAATGAACTAAGAGTCTCGTCACGAGACCTCCTCTTTAGCCTACTATAAGAGTCTCTCATGTGACCTATCTTTGAGCATCTTAATAACATAGAAGAGAAAGGTGTCGTTAACATGATGAAAATGATGTGAACTTACTTTAAAATCTAGTTGTGGATAATAGTGAAAAACACTATTTTCCCCAAGTGCCATTGTGCCTCAAGTCTCAAGACTAGTAAAAATCCTTCTTCGTGCCGATGCATAAACTAGGTTGGAGATCATATAAAAATGACCAATAATTTTTACCTCAACTAATCGCTTGTACAAATTATCACTAATGATGGTAGTTCAGTTTATAAGAAGCATTTGATATAGAATTATAGAGATAAATTTATACATCCATGGTTAAAAGTAGCGTGCAGAGGGGATGTCAAATACTCTGCTCAACAAACTGATCATGTCTCCAATCTCGTCGCAAAAATCAATGTGGGGAAATTCCTTAGGAATTCGGTTAACATGTGATCACCTATTGACTAACCAGTTTTTATTCATCACTTTAGGAACATTTTACGGGGTCTTCATCCTATTACTCTTGTGTAGAATATTCATATTCTGGAATTCTAAGAAATTCTTCGTTGTGCCCAGGTGTAATCAATATCAATTCTCTCGATTTCGATTATTGAATCTGCACTTTTTACCAATCTCTCTTCAGGATATCTGACACAATTTTTCAAAAATATTACCAGTGCTCCATGCAAATAATGGGTCCTCAGACTTCATACAGGCCATGTTTTTTTCTTCTCAGTCTCTAGTATAGGATCTTGTTTTTGAATGTTCATGTATTTATTCCTGGAACATGCAACGTTCTAAATACATGGTGTTCACCAAATCTTGCAATTATCTATTCTTTATCACCCGTAACTTGACCCCTCCAACGTGCTTGGTCTAGCAACGTATTGTGTGCGATCCTCCTTTGATAAACAGACTTGTTAATACGTGAGCCTTAGGTAGATCACTTGTGAACTTATCTTTGCCACCGATATTAATTTCTTTGCAAAACTTTATAATAGTTCACTGTTTATTCCCCAAAAATAACATTTGTCTGGTTGTCTACTTTATATATGTTGCATGGTGTTGGAAACTCTACAATATAAATAAATGTGTTGGACGGTCATGATGCGTCCAATGCGCAAAACTACTTCTTCCTCTAACACCAGCATGAACTTAATCTCCAATATGCATTTGGACTTCCATAGTCACCATGAGCTCTTGCACCAAATCGCAAACCTTCGGCTTCTGGACGTGGGAATTTATAAATAATTTTTACTCATTATAACAAAAACAACATTTAAACATATTCACAAATTCACTTTGCTTCTTCTCCAATGCAGAAATATTCTTCAATTTCCTCATAGACGTGTTGTTTGATAAGCTTCTTGCTGGAACTAGCCATTTCTTGCTCCCAGGATCTTATTTGGATGGTACAAATATTCAAATATTTCATAAGAACTTCGAGGTGTGCACTCTAGGAAAGATTATATCATGTACATGAGGAAAGCGAAGAAGTTGTAATTAAGAAGAAATCAATATCAATTAACTTCTTTTAATAATTACCTCCGAGATTTGGGAACTGAGAATTAAATGCGGGAATGGAGGAATGAAGAAAATTAATCATTTTCCAGTGCAGAACGATGCGGGGAGAAATGAGACAGTGGAGAAGTTTGTCGATAATAATTTGTCTCTACTGTGGAAAGATTAAAAATATGTCCCGCATAGGTGAACGTGGTAAACTGTTCATCTTCAACCATCTCCATAATGTTTCTAGTGGTTAAGTGGGAGTGAATGCCCACTTAACTTAATTTAGATATTCAATATAATAATTAATTAACCTTAAATTTAATTAAAAGTCAGGGTAAAATTAATAATAATGTCAATTTAATTATTTAATTTTAAATTATCAATAATATTAATAAATTAATGTTATTAATAATTAAATTAAAATTATTATTTAATTAATTCGGGGGCGACAAAATGTGGTGCAATAGTGTGGTAAAAATGGTGGTATGACCATGAATATACAATAATATGATGATGGATGATGTAGGAGATAAAATATGAGAAGATATGTGATATGTTGTGACGAGGTGATCCAAGGAAATATCAAGATGCAAAAAATTCTAAAAAAATTAAAATTTCCAGTGATTAAAATTTTCGAGGCAACAGTTGAATCTAATTAGGGATGAGGACTTATAAAGATTAAGAAATGAACCCATATAAAAAAATGCCAAAAACAATGTCAAAGTGAGTTGAAAAGAGAACGGGGAGAACATACATAAGAAAAAATGTAGGAAAACAGGAAACCACGCATCAAAAACCTAAAGCACCTATCTACAAGGTTAGGGACTACCAACTTTTACTGATTATAATGTTTAATATATTTCCCACTATAGGGAAATGGTAGGTGGGTAGCATTAAGATATGCAAGGTAATATGTATTATCCTCACAAAATGCCTTATTTTGAAGGGGTCAATCAATAATGAATCAAATTTCCCATGGCTCCCTTTAGGTTCTCTTTGTTTATCTCCTAATAGGACAAGTTCATTGATTTGGGAATGTATTTCTCTTTCCTTTTTATCAAATAAATTTTTAACTCGTTCCTGATAATATGTGATTCGATCAGCAACAACAATCCTTTCTTCCTCGAGCCTTTGCAAAGACATAATTATCTTATCAACATAATTGTTAAAACTTTCATTTTCAATTTTCATATCGAGTTGTAAGGCAAGTAATTCCAAGGATATGGGAGTTTGAGCATATGTTCCATATAGCAACTGAAATAGAGACATCCTGATAGTTCTCTTGGTTGTGATGCGGTCAACCCACAATGCATCATAAAGTTTCTTGTGCCAATGTTTTTATTTTCATTCACCAATTTTCAGGCAATAGTAATAATATTTTTGTTTCTGTATTCAGCCTACCCATTTCTTTGTGGATAATAATCTGAAAAATGTGCCAATGAAATTACATAACCATAAAAAACCAATAAGCTCCATGGAAGAAAAATTAGATGCATTGTCTATAAAAATATTTTGTGGAACACCATATCTAACCAAGATGTATTATTTGATGAAATTACAGACCACCTCTGAAGTAGTTTTCTTGTCGATAATTACCTCAACCCACCTAGCAAAGTAATATGTTGCTTTGACTACATGATTATGATCAGTTGAAGATCTAGGATTCAAAGTTTCGATAGAATTGAGACCCTAGTTTTGAAATGTTTCTTCAATGACAACTGGTTTTAATGGGAGAGCTGCAAGCCTAGGTCTTCCAAAAAATTGTCGACAAGCTTCACATTTTGAAACCCATTTTTGTGCATCTCTAAAAAAAAATTCCAGCAATAATATGCTCTTAAATTTTGTGGGAAGTAACTGGTGCTGAGAAATGTCCTCCACACGTTTGATCATGAAAATCTTTTAAGATCCTTTTTCGTTGCTCTTTATCAACACATCTTTAAAAAAATCCATCAATACTTTTCTTAAACAAAGTATTATCCTAAATGACATACTTTACGATCGTTAATTCAATAACTCTCTTTTGTTTGCCATTCAAGTACTTGAGACATTCTCCATAGGTTAGAAAATATGAAATATTTGAGTATCATTCATCAATTGAACTGACAAAAATTGTTAATGGCATATTTTTGGTATATGAATCCTTGACAACTTTATCTTAGGTTTCTTAAATAATGAGTTTACAGAAACCCATTCCATGTACTAGTATTTTCAGGTTGATGTCAAAATCATATTCTTAAACTTTTGCAATCCATGCTCCCTTTTTGGATTCTAATTCTTGTTTTGTTAATATTGATTTGATGGTAGAATGACAGACCATAACAATGGTATGTGAGTTCAAGATATAATATTTGAATTGTTGGATATCTTGAACCACTATGTAAGCATGATTTTTAATTGGAGAATATTTAAGCTCATGATATTTTAATCCACATTTCATGAAAATAATAGGATATTCAATACCTTCATAATTATTTTGCATCAAAATAGCTAACAAAGTATATTTTGAGGAGTAACAATAAAAAAATGAAATCTTTTTTTAAATTAGGACATACGAGAGTAAGTGCTTTTACAATGGAATTTTTTAATTTCTTCAAATGATTATTTACCCTATTTGTTTCATTTAAATGTCTTCTTTCCTTTTATCATATCTACAATGTTTTTGGTGAGTTTGGCAAAATTAGGCATGAATCTTCTTAAGAAATTTACTTTTTTAAAGAAAGGGTGAACACCAGTTTTGCTCATAGGAAGGGATAGATTATTGCTATCATGAACTCACTCAAGATCAATTTTTGTTCCTTTTTTAGACACGATGTGTCCTAAAAAATTCCATTCTATGAATCCAAACATAGATATCTTTGGATTCAAATAAATCCCATGAAGGTGACATCACTCAAATAAGTGTTCAAGATGTTTTAGATGATCTTCATGTTTTTTGGAGAAAAAAGGTTAGATCATCAAGATATACCACTATGAATTTGTTCTTAAAATAAGAAAAATCCATATCCATTTCTTTTTGAAACATTTCCCCTACATTTATAATACCAAATGGGATTCTTTTGTATGAAGACGTACCCCATGGAGTGGTGAATGCAATTTTATATTGGTCTTCTTGTGTAACTTCAATGTGATTATATCCATTGAATCCATCAAGCATGGACATCATTTCGGATCTAGTGACAGTTTGTAATACTTGATCCATAAATAATAGGGGATAATTATCTTTGATCGATGCTTGATTTAGATTGAAAAAATTGATGCAAATTCTCTCCATTATTTTTATGAAATAGAAAAATGTTCTTTATCCATGTTGAATGATGAATAGGAAAAATGATCCTCACTTTTTTCATTTTTTTGATTTCCTCAAAAATGGTCCCATCTATTTTTATATTATACTACCTTTTTTTCCTGAAGGGAACAATATTATATTTAAGTGAGATTTAATGTTGCTTCTCCTTTGGCTTGAATAAATTCAAATTTTCATATGAATATGTTTAATGTCTATCTATTTAATTAAGAGCACAACATACCTTCTTCATTTTTAAAGTGAGAAAAATTTGCCAATATTTACCATGCATAGTTGTTTATGAGTTCCAATGTTGAATTTTTCATTATCTATAGAATTTGAGGCACCCTCTTTGCTTTATGTTTTATAAATATTTCATGTTTATAAAAAAGTTCCTCAAGTGAGACAAGACCTTTGGGAATCTTATTCCTTTTTTATTGAATAATCTCATCCCCTTGATCTTAAAATTTGATTCCTTCTTTACTAGATAAATAACTGGATTCTTTGTAAGCTGAATCACTCCCTTTTAAGAATATCTTGCTAAAATTATCATTTATCTCTCAAAATTATATGATTTGTTGATCATCATTTACCACTTTCTAGTTCTCCAAGTTGTTGAGTTGTGGAGCTCAATTACTTCAGTTTAGCATGTTATATGAAACTTACTAGAAAACAAGTAACTGACATTAGTTATGAAGGGACCGACATCGACCACCTATGACCGGAATCGATCAAACAAGGAGGAACCGGCATCGGTAAGGGCTAACTGATGTCGGTTACCTATGTGTGAGTGTTTTATTTAACTCACATGAATTAGATCTAATTTTAACATTAAATCAGATCTATTGATTGTAATTACATGGCTAAGTGCCATAAGTTTGTACATGCCTATATAAGCATGAAAGATAGGGTTTAGAAGTATGGATTTTAGAAGTTAAGGATTATTGTGAAAATAATTGTGTGAGAGAGAATTATTGGAGAAGAAGGAGAAGCTTGAGAGAAATAAATTACTGTACATCTAAGAGGTGTGAAATATTGTAAATCTTCATTGTATATCTTTTAAAATATTTGGATAATAGATTGAATTGTTTCTTGGTGGATTTAGCCCACACTGGGTGAACCACATTAAATCTGGTGTTGATTTATATCTCTTGTTTTGTATATTTCTTCTCGTAGAATATCTGCTTTTATTGCATATATGTTTAAATCTGATATATTATCTGTACAAACTTGTGCTAACCCCAACAATAGGTATCAAAGCTTTTTTTTAGGGTTTTCTGTGTTGACATATTTACTCACAAAGGATTTGTTGATTGAGTGGGAGCTATAAAAATGGCAGAAGAAAAGAAATACAAGGTAGAGAAATTCGACAGATGAAATTATCAATTATGGAAGATGTAGATTGAGGATTATCTGTATCAAAGATATTTGTACTTATGGATGGATGAAAAGTCTAGACCTATGAAGATGAATGATGAATAATGGAAAATTCTTGACAGAAAGGCTTTGGGATCTATAATATTGAGCCTAGCAGCATCCGCGGCTTCAAATATTATAGAGGTGACATCTATGGTAGAGTTAATGAAATCTCTTGCTAATTTATATGAAAACCCTAGTGCTTCAAATAAAGTTTATTTGTTGAATAAACTATTTAGTTCTAATATGCGTGAACGTGGATCTGTATAACCTAAGGCTAAACTATGACCTAGGTTGAAAACTATTATGTAATCTTTAAACTAATCCTAATCTAAAGGGGGCGCACAGACCCTTGGAGGGAAAGGATAAGGATGGAAATGGTATTCATGAGCATTTAATGGGAAGTCCATACGTGGACAGCGCCAGTTTTGGCGAGGCAGGTAAGAAATGGAGGTATTTGTTTAGAGATGGAGCTAAATTTGGTTTTTGCTTGTGAATTTGAAAATTTGAGTTTGCCAACTCAAGTTGGCAGTGGCGTGGGAAGTTAGGAAAAAGGCAGAACCTTTAATGCATTGATTATCCTTGGTCCTCGTGACCAGCTCGCCTTGGAAAGTGTATGAGGGAATTTTCATTTTCATTTTGTTGATTCGGACTTTTGCAAAGTTGCTCTGCATTTGGTTTTTCTGGTCTGGTTCAGTCAAACCAGCTCTTGGGATTTGTCACTGTTCTTGGAGATTTTGAGGTTGTTGCTAAGCCTGAAGAAGAAAGGAGTGTTGGGAAGTTTTTGCTGTCATTGTCGAAGGAGATAACTCGGAAAACGAAGCTTTCTTCAAATTTTGGAAAAGATATCACAGGCATGTTAAGCCCTTCTCTTTAAAAATTCTTGCTTTGTTTAAGTGTCTCATTAAAACAACCCTGCTCTTGGGTTTGGATTCGGTGATTGTTGTCGAGTCGATTTGATTTGGATTTCGTTGATTCTTGCTTCTTTTTTTTGAAAATGATAAGAAGCATCGCTTCTGGTTGCTAGGCTTTGATTCATCTTTGCATGAATCGAGTTGGAACATGAATTACTGTATTGGATTGTTGACAGTATGGTGGATTCAAATAGATAGTTTCTTTCTCTGTTCATGTTGTATGAAATAGGAACAGGCTTTGTGAGATGTTCTCCTTTCTGAGAAATCGTTCCCTTGCTGTTGTGTTTGGAACTGTCTTTGCATGTAAAAAAAAAAGGGAAGTTGAAATACAGTTATGTTGTGTTGCTATGATTTGGGTTCGTCGACCCTTGCTGTCATTTTTGGAAATGATAGGAAATTCGTCCCTGGTTGCTGTGTTTAACTGTCTTTGCACTTCTTTGAATGGAATACCTCCATGTTGTGCTGGTTGTTGACGTTAGATGGAGTTTCGAACTGGTTTTTCTTGTAAAATATGATATGGAACTGTGTAGGCAGCATGGGTTATTTTATTGCTGTACTATTGTTTTGTTGTCACCAGAACTTGCGATATGATTGTATTGGTTGTGTGAACGGCCTGAGGTCGTTTCTGTACTGAAGTTTCATTGAGGAAAATAAGATCTTTTGTTTGTTTACTATCTGCTGTTCGGGATTAAAAGAAATGATAACACGTTTTTGGCTGTTTCTTTCCTTTTCTTGCTGAAAAAAAAAAACTTTTCTCTTCCTTCTGCCTGCTGTTTCGGGATTATAAGGAAATGGCATTTTGTATTTTAAAGGAATGGGCATTAGAATGTTATATGAGAGTTCTTGAAAGTTGGAAAAGAAATAGTTTTCCCTTCTGAATTATAATGAATATATGGTGTTCTTGCAAGAAGGTATGATGATTAGTTGTGTTTATTGATGCTGATCGGTCTTTTAAGATCGGACTGTTTTGGTGATTACAACTTAGCCTTAGATTGCTGAACAAAAGAATAAATGCATGGAAATTTTGTCTTGCTGTGTGGGTTGTCTTGACTGTATTAGACCCATGTATTTGACACCCTGTACGGTTTACTTTGATAAAGGTAATGACATCTGATTTTTGCATTCTGGAGATCTGCATATTATCATGAACTTGAAAATGGATTTGGGTAGAATCATTTATTCATAGCAATCAACCAGTTTTGCACAGAGAAAGTACACCGAATAATGATATTATAGATTCAAATGATTCGGGATATATTATTCACAGGTAGAGGTTACATATATAGAGTTTGATCTCATTGATTCTAGGAGTCAACACTCATCCCACATATCTCTCCTAATCACTCAACATCCCACAAATCTCTCCCAATACCTATTCTCACTCAACAAACCTAGAATCTCTCTAAGAGATCTCTACGAGTTGTCACCAACTCATTATTTGCACAATAATAATAATGTTCACAATATTAAAATATTGCTAACATTCACTCCCCTATTGTTAACATTATTATTTCCACACATACACTCCCCTAATGTGAACAATGTAGAAAAAAAACATTCACACGTCTTCTACAGCTTGCCTGCCTCTGCATGCTCATGATCTTGGTATGCTGAACCTCTGTTCACCAAATACGAACCCCTGTTCGACAATAACGGACCTCTGTCCTAGGTACGAGCCCCTGCTCATGAACCTCTGTTCATCCTCTTCAAGAAAAACATGATGCTGCTTTTTCTTGTGCTTTTATCTTTCTACTATCACATATTTACATCAGGAGGTTATAAAAGGAAATACAATTCTGAACAGGAATGTGACATCTGTTCTTATTATAAAACACACAATAATGAAATCAAACACACAACTGAAATACTTGGCCACCAAATCAATACCGCGGCCTCGTCGATGGTGCCTGACGAGAGGTCGCTGATCAACCTCCTTCCTCCGTTGCCTCCAGCCTCCATCTGAATATCCCTGCTAACTCAGCAGAAAGTATAGCCGAGGATGATATGCGTTCCCTGTCGCGATACAGGGCAGGGTCGAGGGGCAGAGCCCCCGAAGGAAAGAACAGTTTTCATTTGCATTTTTCCTTAAAAATTGAGTGTCGGATTACACCGAAAATGCACTCATTTGTCCTCTTTTCTTTTTTTTTTTTTTTTTTTTTTTTTAACAACTTTTCAACTCAATTTTGATGACAATAGAATGAAAACAAACAGATACCCTAAAATCACCTATTTTGACATTATTAAAACTCTTTTAACGTCTTGACGATACTGACTAGATTGACATTTTGACTTACGACACTAGACAAAACGACAATAACATTTAAAAAGTAATTAAATATTACGTTTTACTATGACACACATAAAAAGACTTAGACCGATTAGATCCAATTTTGACTTGGTATTTTGAAGACTATATTAACTATGATTAATATAGCTAAAGGACAAAAAATTAAACCATCAAATAGACTCACTATTACATCACTCAAACTATACTAATACCTAAACATAAGGAAATTATAAACTTTATTTGAACTCAACCATAAACTTGATGGAAGGAAGACAAGTAGAAACTATTACGGTCTTAGCTTATGGGCATAACAGATTGATCCCATAAAGAATGAAAAAATCCTTACGCTGGTGTTAGAAGGCGGTCTTTGGTGCTGGCCGTGGTTGGTAGGCTTCTAGTGAGTGAGCTCCAATGAGCGTGCATGCATGGATCAGTCCTCAGCAGATCAATGTGCAGATCCAAACCGACAGCAGATCCAAAATGGCAACACTTTCATGGGACAAATAATTGTTTTATCAGACGCTGAATTGCATGTAATTCCACGAATCTCCTGTGTAGACCAGATCCGCGGATGGGCTGTAAATGGAGATCAGTCCAATGTAAAAAAAAAATGCAAGAAGATGATCACTAGTAGTAGCTTCTGTATCTCAGACCCATCATCATATATCAGATTTGTAAGGTTCCTTAACACAAGCAAATAGATCTAAAGATCTATGGCAGTCAAATCAGGCACCATAGAGACATCAACGAGCACAAGGAGATCTCAGCGCACATGTATATAACAGATTCAATGCAAATTGAATCACGAACTGGAAGTACAATACGCTTTTCAACACACGGCCCTAGGGAACTGCACAGCTTGTTCAATCAATGTACCACGTTCAGATCTTGCAAACTCCACTTCCCTTTTCTAACCATAATCCAAATCAGAATTAACAAATTGAATTTTCACAACTGAATCCTCATTCTCAGCAGATCCACTGTAGATTCGAAAATATCTCCACTAAAAACCAAAAGAACCCTAAATAATGTTAAAACCTCTTGAACATATTGAAAATATACTCCATAATTGTTACAGCAGGCCGTAAGGGAAAAAATCAGCATAAACTCCCTTTCGTATTTTCCACATTTCTCCACATCTAGAATGTGGGTTCAGCTGAAATTCGGACAGTATTTTTCTTAAAAACAACTCTATGAACCCATTAAAAATTAGAGAAACCCAGATCGTAATATAGAAATTACGACATGTTCTTTAGAGCAGTTCTAACAGATCCAAGAAATTGCAAAAAAGTAGATGATAATCATAAAGCAAGGCAATATAAAAATCACATAGAACTACCATTCCTGCTCTGATACCAAATCATAGCAATCAACCAGTTTTGCACAGAGAAAGTACACCGAATAATGATATTATAGATTCAAATGATTCGGGATATATTATTCACAGGTAGAGGTTACATATATAGAGTTTGATCTCCTTGATTCTAGGAGTCAACACTCATCCCACATATCTCTCCTAATCACTCAACATCCCACAAATCTCTCCCAATACCTATTCTCACTCAACAAACCTAGAATCTCTCTAAGAGATCTCTACGAGTTGTCACCAACTCATTATTTGCACAATAATAATAATGTTCACAATATTAAAATATTGCTAACATTCACTCCCCTATTGTTAACATTATTATTTCCACACATTTATGGGATGGGAATTCTTCTTCTGTCTGCTATTCTGACTGGGTGAAATCCGTAGTCAGGTGATTATTGGACTTTTTGTAGGTAACAGCAATGAATAAAATGTTATTTTGAATGGGATACATTCATAGGATTAGGAAATCATGTGATTAATTAACTGCATGATTGTATAACTATTGTCTGTTTAACATACAGTGAAAGAAATATGGTTTCTTTTAGTACGGTAAATATATGGTATGCATCCTTATAGTGTTAGATCTAGGATGAACATAATGTTGTACTAACCTTTTTCGGATTTTCATATGAGCCTGATTCAAATGAAGTATGGATATGGATGATGAATTCTTCCCTGTTTTCATTTAAGGCTGATTATGAATGAAATTACTCTTACTGCTGGAAAGTGAATTCTGAATGGATTTTGTAAGTTTCACTCTGAACTGTTATCCTTATTTGTGTCTCGTTTGGATTCCATTTTTAGAACAGCCATTTGGAAAGAAATAAGGTCATGGATGAATGACTTGGAAAAATGATCTGTTCTTCTTTCATTCAGTTGGAAATCTGTAATTCATGAATAATGAATTTTGTAGTGCTTAGATGGGAGCAACTATATGCATTGTTGTTCGCTTTCTTGTCTGTGACTTGAGTGCTTGGAATCTAACTATAATACACGAACTGAAAGGAAAGTAATGAGTTTACATTTCAGTTAGTTCATCCTTTGCATTTATTATTAATGCAAGGCGTGGAAAGGATAACAGTATATCATATCAGCAGTAAGCTATTTGTAATTCTAACTTTGCAAATATAGTGAATTAAGACTTGTAATGGTTATGTGGAAACGGGACAGCAGTCCTCTCAGCTGATTGTGATGATATTTTGATAGTTCAGTTGTTATGTTGATCTTTCTTTTGTGCCTATTTCGTGATTGATGTTTTACTGTCGTTTCATAAAAGCAGGGTTATTTTATTGAGACAGTTAGTTGAAGCACCTTATTTTAAGGATAATTGCTTAATATGCTCAGTTCATTAAACTGACCCATGTAATTCATTTTGCAGATGAAATTTGATTAGAATTAAGACATGGCTGTTTTCTGATGCTTCTTGATTAGCTGTAAAATGAATTGTAATTGTTACTTTGATTTCTCTTCGAGGAATTGTGAAAAGAAGAAAATATATTCTTCTGTCCATGGGTTGTATTGATGTTTTATATAAAACTATGCCCAATCAGCTGGATTGGCAGTTGTACAGATTATGACATGAAATGATTGAATCCAATTACATGTGTGATTATTTTTAATAATTATATCAGTTTGATTTTGTTGTCTAAATTGGAAATATAATGTTATTTCTTGATTTGGATTTGTTTAATTGTCCTTGGATGGACGCTAAATGGAAATCTGATATCTATTCTTACTTGAATGCAACTTTTAAGTTGAAAAATGTAATTAGTTCATACTTGGGTAAAGATGAATTTTTAATTGACATTAAAAAGGATTAAGAAGAATATGATTCCATAATCGGAAGGTATTCAGGATTAGCTTAGGAGCTAAGGAATATCAAATAACTTTGGAATAATCGAACTTCGCTTTTCGAATTCCGTTAATGATCTCGTATGTTGAATTCAGAATAAAGGATATAGGATAAGTATATCCACAACTAATGGACCTTAACTATATGACGTTAAGGAGAACAAATGAATACATTTCTTCGAAATTTAGACCTCATTTACGAATGACGTCTAATAAGTTAATATTCTGAATTTAGTTACAGTTGAGAAAATCTTGGCTAAGTTTAATAGGTTAAACTTATCACGTCCGTCGGTATAGACCGCTTAATCCATTGATTAAGAAGTGAACCAAGTAGGGAAATGCAGCCCTTCGGTACATGAAGGAGAAGATGCATAGCAAGTTAATGGACGAATTTAGTCCCTCTTAGCTCTGTACAACTGTAACGGAAACGAGGATCAAGGGATCATCGTGGATGCTGAAGGTTGATTCTTAATTATTAAATCGTATCCAAATCAATTGAGCAGGATGTGCATTCTCGATGGGAGAATTCTGTAGGACATTGGCATGCGCCAGCTACAGCAATGTGTCTCCATGAAGACAGGGTCTTCATGACGACACAATGTTGCAACTAACATATTGCAATGCCCTCCCGAATTAAAACATCAAGAATACATAGGCTGAATGTGAAACTCGTGGTAGGGGATAGGAATATGATCTGGTATACGGAGTGACTCCGGAACACTAAGGATAACTAGACACACGGAGTCGTGGGGAAACGACACCGTATGTCTGCGTATCTTTAGTTACCAGGAGTGCCTTCCTATACCCGTTCATATTACTAGTTGGAAATTGGAAGTTTAAAACTGACCTTAAACGAAGAGGACTGGTAGGAGCCAGGAAAGACCATTCTAGATAACAGGTGAAGTGAGGTGAAGGACGTATTCTCGTAGATGTGTATCACATCCAGGAATATGATCATGCAAAGCATGTGAAAATATTTGTCCAAAGTATCGCAATTGCTGGTTGCGTTGTCCTTATCACTTAATTTAAGATGCAGGATGTCAGATGAATATTAGTAACAAATATTCAGATAGGCTTCTTAAATGGATCACTTCGATAACTGGGAAAGGTTATGAGAACATGTATATATAATATACTATGCATAAACGAACATGAAGGATCGATTGTTGCCGAGTCATGAAATGAAGGATCGTTCAAACTCCGAGCCATGAAAATGGAAGATCGGCAGTTCCTCGAGTCATTTACAGCAGCATATAGAATCTGTTATAAGATTGAATGGCATTGAATGTGTGTTCCATATTGTAAATATGCGAATAGGGAACATTCGTTTTAAAAATAAATTGTGTGATCCAAACTGTGATGTTTGGGCAAAGAACAATTGTTAAAACTTGAACGTGTGTTTGAATTTTATAATTCATAACAGAGAACGTTATATATATAAAATATATATAAATTTTTCTTATTCTTTCTTTGGATAATAGAATAGAATCATGGGTTTTATATTTAGGAGCATCTTTCCATGCAACCCCTAATAAGGTTTATCTTAGAAATTATGTCCAAGGAAATTTTGGGCATATTTATTTGGGTGATGATGAACCTTACGATATTACTAGTAAAGGGGAAGTTCATCTAAAATTGTAGAATGGAAATACATGGGTATTAAAAGATGTGAGGCATGTGCCAAGCCTTGGGAGCAATCTTATTTCTGCAGGGAAACTAGGTCAAGTTGGTTGCATGGTTACATTTATAGGAGACTCTTGGAAAGTCACCAAGGGTGCTTTTGTTGTGGTAAGAGGTAAGAAGGTAGGAACATTATATTTAGCTACCTTTGTTACTGATTTGTTTTCTACATTATCTACTTTATATTCAAATGCATGTATGTGGCATAATTGGTTGGGCCATATGAGTCAAAAAGGAATACAAATCTTAAAGGCTAAGGGTAAGTTATCAGATTTGAAAGATTTAGATCTTGATTTTTGTGAGCATTGCGTTTTTGGAAAGCAAAAGAGAGTGATATTTCTCAAATTTGGAGAAACTAATAAGGAGTAGAAATTGGAGCTTGTGCACTCATATGTGTGGGGAATAACTCAGGTAGATTCTCATGGAGGATCCCAGTATTATTTTACTTTCATTTATGATCCTACAAGAAAGGTATGGGTTTATTGTATTAAAGTGTAAATCTGATGTTTTTGAGACTTTTAAAAGATGGAAATCCCTTATTGAAAATGAATCAAATTCAAAATTAAAGTGCCTTAGATATGACAATGGTGGTGAATACTATAAAAGGATTTTAAATGGTTATTATTCAGTGAATGGGATATGAAGTGAAAGAATGGTTCTAATAACACCACAGGAGAATGGTATTATAGAAAGAATGAACATTACAATCATGGAATGTGCTAGAAGTATGAGGATACATTTTGGATTGCCCTTGCAGTTTTGGGTAGAAGCAGTTGATACAACAGTTTATTTGATTAACCGTGGGCCTTCAAGTTCACTAGATGGAGGAATACTAGAGGAAGATTGGACCGGAAAAGAGGTAGATCTTTATTTTCTTAAAGTTTTTGGTTCAGAATATTTTTTGCATATTGATAAGGAAAATAGGAAAAAGTTGGATGCAAAATCCAAGAGATGCACTTTCATTGGTTATGGATCTGGTGATTTCAAATTCCATTTTTGGGATTTAGATAATTCTAAAATTATTAGGAGTCGTGACATTGAATGGAATGAAAAGAGAATGTACAAGGATCAAATTTTGGTACCCAAGGATGAACTGGTTGAGAAGTTTGTGAATGAAAATGAACTCTTGGATTTAAAAGTAATACATCCGACAGGGTTATATAGTAACTAGTGTCGGTTGACCCCTAACCGAAATCATCAGTCAGAACTGGTATCAGTTACAGAAGAGCCGAATCAACACCATTTAGAATAACCGACGTTCGGTTACAGGTGACCAGCGTCAGTCACTGTCAGATATTTGGATACAAATGTCCAAAAGGTCTAGAATGAGCCTCTGGTACCCCAAACTTCTATGAGAAGGTCACAAAGGTAAGTAAACCTCTAGAAATATTTACACCTTCTCTATTTTATTTATTATTGACTGATAATGGTGAACTAGAAAGTTTTGAAGAAGTAATGCAGGATAAGACCCACGTGTAGTGGGAGCATGACATGGATGAGGAGATGGACTCCTTGGAACAGAACCAGACTTGGGATTTGGTTAAGTTTCCAGTAGGTAAGAGGACATTGCAGAACAAGTGGGTTTACAGGATCAAGGAAGAAGAGGGTGGACAAAAATGATACAAGGAAATGTTTGTAATAAATGGATTTGCACAAAAAGTAGGTATTGCCTTTGGTGAAATATTTTCTCCTCTTATTAAGATGACTTATATTCGTATTGTATTTAGTTTAGTTGCAGTAAAGATTTTCATTTAGAGAAACTAGATGTGAAGATGACTTTCCTTCATGGTGATTTGGATGAAGAGATTTATATGAAGCAACTGTTTGGGTATGGAGTCAAGGGTAAGGAGAAATTAGTGTGTAGGTTAAAAAAGAGCCTATATGGGCTCAAGAAAGCTCCAAACCAATGGTACATGAGGTTTGATAGTTTTATGCATGAGCATGGTTACTTGAGATGTGAATCTGACCATTGTGTTTATTTCAAGAAGCTTGAAAATGAGAGCTATATTATTTTGTTACTGTATGTGGATGATATGCTTATTGCAGGATCTAGTATGCAGGACATTGGTGAGCTTAAGGAAAGCTAGCTCACACATTTTCTATGAAGGATTTAGGAGTTGTAAAAAGAATCCTTGGCATGCAAATACACAGAGATAAGAAGAACAATAAATTATTTGTCTCAGGAGGATTATATCTACAAGGTGTTAGAAAGGTTTAAGATGCAGAATTCAAAACCTGTTAGTACACCAATGGTTGGACACTTCAAATTGAGAAAAGATCAATGTCCTTCATCACATGAGGAGGTCACATACATGACACGAGTACCATATGCTTTAGTAGTTGAGAGTCTCATGTATGCTATGGTTTATACCAGACCAGACCAAACATTGCATAGGATAGTGGGAGTTGTGAGTATATTTATGGCCAATCATAGGAGAAGGTAAAGAAGCATTAGAAAGATCATTATTCCTTGCACTTTATTCTAATGGATACTAGATATATGGTATTTGAAAGGGACATATTTAGCATGTAGTTATGCTATGGAGTTTCAGATATTTCATTATGTGGCTATGTTGATTTAGATATGGCTGGAGATCTAGATGGTAGGAGGAGCACTACTGGATATATTTTCACAGTAGGTGGGACGACAGTTAGACTGGATTTCAAGATTACATAAGGTTGTGGCTTTGTCTACTACAGAGGTAGAGTATGTTGTAGCTACAGAGGCTAGCAAGGAGATGATATGGATGAGTAGGTTCATGGAAAAGTTGGGAAAGGATAAAGATGATTGTAAATTGTTCAGTGAGAGTAAGAGTGTAATTCATTTGACAAAGAACTCAACATTTCATTCGATAATGAAACACATTCAGTTGAGTTATCACTTCATATGCAGGTATTAGAGGATGGGAAAGTTGAATCTGGAATAGATTCATATGAGTGAAAACCCTGCAGATATGCTAATGAAGTCATTAGAAAAGGAGAAGTTGGAGCTACACTCCACTTCTATTGGTCTTTGAGTTTGAGACTTGAAGAGGAAGAAATAAAGCTAAGGAAGGATCCAAGAATGATGTTGTACAGGTATGGTGTAGTAATTAATCTCCAAGTGGGAGATTGTTGAGTTGTGGAGCTCAATTACTTTAGATTAGCATGTATATGTAAAACTTGCTAGAAAACACAGTAACCAACATCAGTTATGGAAGGGACCGGCATCAGTCACCTATGAGAAGACATCGGTCATCAGCAAGGAGGAACCGACATCAGTTAGGGCTAACCGACATCAGTTACCTGTGTGTGAGTGTTTTATTTAAATCATTAGGAATTAGATCTAATTTTAGCATTAAAGTAGATCTATTGATTGTAATTGCATGGCTAAGTGCCCTAAGTTTATATACACTTATATAAGCATGAAATCTAGGGTTTAGAAGTGAGAGTTAACAAGATTATTAAGAAGAATAATTGTGAGAGAGAGAATTCTTGGAGAAGAAGAAAAAGCTTGAGAGAAAGAAAGTATTGTACATCTGATAGGTGTGGAAGATTGTAAATCTTTATTATATATCTTTGAAAGATTTGGATAATAGATTGTCTTGTTTCGTGGTGGACGTAGCCCACACTGGGTGAACCATGTTAAATTTGGTGTTGATTTGTATCTCTTGTTTTATATATTTCTTCTGGTAGAATATCCACTTTTATTTGCATGTATGCTTAGATCTGATATATTATCTGTACATCCAGTGTGCTAACCCCAACAGTTTTATAGAGTGTACATGGCTTCGTTCCTCCTATTCAGATATCAAAGTATCACCCAAACAATGCGTTGAGCTCATATTGTGTAGATGAAGTTGAAAGGAATGTGGAACTAGTTCTTTCAAACCCCTTGGGTTGGCATTTCAATGAAAATCCTAGTTCTTCGATTTTGAATGTGAAGTTCCCCATGCAATAATACCTTTCCTATCCCATCATTTTTTCTTCGTGGCCTTTGTCTTTAGAAATTATTTAAACTTGTCCTATCGGGCTGTTGTTCCCTGCAACTCCTTTGTGTCCCTTTATGATCTTGTATTTTTTGATTATGGGTAAAGCTTAAATTATTGGAACTCTAAATAAGTCCATTCAATATGGCTTCCCCATACCTCACGATTCTGCATTTCTCCCTAACCTGCAAGCCTTAGTGACATCATAGTTATGATATAGGGAATAATTTTATGAACCTAAATTTGGTTATAGATAAGGAGACTCTGGTTATCCTAGACCCGAAATTCTAACTGATTCTACCTCCATTGTCACTCAGGATATATCCATTATTATTTTACACAGCAATCTTCCCTGAAGATTTCATAAAATAATTTCCAATACTTTCATCTTCATATAAAATTTCAGCATGAGGATCATCTAATTTGACAGTTGTATATTATTTTTGAAATTCAGGCACTAAAGAGTTTCTTATGCATGACTTTCATCATTTCATTGTGACTCAAATCCATATGAAATTTTGAACCTCCATTTTTCTTAACAATGTTAAACTTAGTAGAATTCCACCATTTGAGACTCAACTTGGCCGTGCCACTTAACCTCACTTTGCGCAAATAGGAAGAGCAACTTGAGCATATTTTCTCATTTCTTTCCAAATTTGAAGGAACTTGTTACGTTGGGTCTCCATGGTGGAATAACTTGTTCTTTTTATATTGTAGTTGAGTGATTTAGGGCATGTCACTTTTGGTACCTTGATAGGTCATAACATTATGAGATGCCCTAGAAACAATGATAAAGCTTGTGAAGAAGTTATCCAAAGAAAGTGAAGAATAAATTTACATTTTTTAGCCCTTGAGTTTTTATATATTTTCATGAAGGTTTCAGGTCATGGTTGTGATTAAAAAGTGAAAAGTGTGCCTTATTTATGAAGACAAGTTTTAGGGCAGTTTGGAGCAACTTTCTGTAAAAGTTGAATTTCAGGAGCTTCAGGAGGAGTTAGGACTCAATTCAAGTTGTGTTGAGATCCATGTTAATATATATTTCCAATGGTATATCAAATTTGTGAATTTGATATGGTATATGGAATTCGTTTTCCAATTTAGATGACTTTCGGGCATAAAATTTATGATAAATGCTTGACAACCCATTATAATTTCCCAATGTATTCATGATGTAAAGTGGTGTTTGATCCAGCAGGGTGTTGGGAATACCCTTCATTCAATGTAAAGTGATATTTCCTTGCATGTGAAACCTCAAGATTTTTGACCAGGTTTAAAGAAATCTAAGGAATCATCAAGGATAATATTTCCATGCTTGATGCCAGTTAATAAATGTGGTGTTTTCGGTATTTTTCGACCATGTTGAGAACTCCAATCATGACCTTAAGTCCTAGAAGGATTAAAAGTAGTTTGCAAACAAAATTGGTTGAAGGCATTCCATTAGAGTTGGACTGTTAGATATGATCACCCTATTAGAAATATTTCATGAATATATTTCTAGAAATATGATTCAGATTTATTTCCATTGGTATATGTAATGTATATTAGTGGGTTGATTTGATGTCTTTCCTGTCATTTTTTGGAGAAGAAGGACGTTAATTTTTAAGACATATAACAAAGAAATAGAAGATTCTAGTTGATTTACAAGAAATGGATAATTTGATGCTTGATATAACCTAGAAAGTGAATAGGGATGAATTATTTTCCTATGAAAGAATAATGTGAGTGTATGAGTTCTACCCTAAGAGTGACATGAAGGGTGTAAACTAGTTGGATTTATGAAACTTATTCCTGGGTAGCATGATTTTGGGAAGAGGAAATTTGTATGGGTTTGAAAAAATTGATTTGTATTAAGGTATAACATGCATGGATGTGTTCTACAGGTCCTTATAATTCCATAGAGTTGTTACATGTGATAGTTGAGGTGTTCTTGAGTACGCTTGAGGCGCAAAGGTAACGACATGGTGCTAGAAATAGTTGTTTAGTGAAAGATATGAGCTTTTTGGATTATGTTATGAATTATTTGATTTTTCCAAGCTAATTAAAAACTATGGATGATGTTTTTATGCTATATTACACATTTGTTATGAATGTTGGGGCTTGAAAAATCATGATTTTGGACTTATTGGTTTTAACTCGTCCTAGTGATGGGGTTTTAAGTTTGGTTGGTCGAAGTTCCCTATGGATCATGGGGATGACTAACCTATAGTATGATTTGAATATTTGAACATTATAGAATGGAACATATTATTTTTTACTTATCTTGTAATGGTCAAACTAAAGGAGGTATACCAACTTTATTTATGTTTTGAGTAAGGTTAATATCATATTTTTACATGTTGAGGATTGATTTATAGCATGTTTGCAATATTTTAGAGTCAAGACAAGTCAAAGAAGAAGAATATATAACAAATTAAAGGATTGAGGGTTTGAGAAAAGTCTTATGAGTTGAATTAGATATCTCCATCAGTTGTGGTGATAAAAATTTCATATATCATCATCTTCAGGTGGTTGATTTGGTTCTTAGTCATCTTAAAGGGTTGTATCCTCCTCGTGGAGTGGGTTCTTCACTAAATTAGGGGTCACTTCTCCTTGTAGAGTTGGTGCTCTACTAAACTAGGGGTTGGTGCTAATTGTGGGGTTAGTGCCTTGCTAAATTTGAAACATGGAAATATATTTTTATTTTTTTTCAGTTGGTTTTCTTGCCCATGAGGGTTTCCCTTTTAAATCTTGTGTCTATGAGATCTCTCTTATGTGTTATAGTTATTTGAATTTATTGTGAAAACAAGAGAAAAAGCTATTCAAATGAAGGTATTTGAATGTATGGATGTTAATGACATGTTTTGAGGAAGAGTAAATGAAATAATTAATTTATAGTCACTGATTCAAGCCTCTTAGTCCAAAATAATGATTCCAACAATTGGATCAAACCACGTCCTTGATGAAAAAGTTTAGTAGCTTGGAGTAAAATCCTAGAAGCACAAGAAATAAACAAGTCTTCAGATCTTTAAGGCTATTGGGGTTGAATTAAGAGTGAAGAATGATATTGCACAGTCTGTGATTCATAGCTTGTAATATTAGATCAAGTTCATGGAAATAACTTCTATGGTCAAGATATCAAGGGTTTGGAAACTCAAGTGGAAATTTTGACTAAAACGCTAAGACATAAAGAAGAATTTTTCTATAGGTATGAAGATAAATTGAATACCCTATAATTTGACTTGGAGAGTGCATCTAGTAGTTTAATACCTATGAGAGGTTATAAGAAAGTTTAAAATAAATTTTAACCCAAAGAGATAAAAATGAAAAATCCAGTATAGGCTACAAAGAAGAGTATTCAGAGAAGCTTGGAGTGAAAATAGTTGGACCTAGTGATGTTACTAAAGCCATGAAGGATGTCAAAGATCTCAAGATGGTTATCAAGCATCCCAATGCAATGAAATCTACAAGTAATTTCAATGTTGTATGTTACTCTTGCAATACTTTTGGTCATAAGGATAAGGACTGTAGAAGGTCTGTTAAGAATGAATTTCTATGAAGCAATGGTTGGGATGATCATTCATACCAGTCAAGAGAATTTACATACTGCAATTTCAATAAGAAGGGCCATATTGCTAAGTTTTTTTTATCATGAGTCTCCTAATAAAATTTCAAATAATGATAAGAATTATGGAGTTGACTTCTATAGTTGCAATCAGATTAGACATGTAGATAGATATTATCATCAAAAGGGTTCTAAACAAATGAATAATGATTTTAGAGGTAAGAGTTCTCATTCTTGTTTCAAGTGTAACAAATTTGGTCACATTGTAAGATACTGTAGAGCCAAAATGAATACCTAAAAAATTAAGGATTATGTCAATCCTATACAAGTCGAGAAAGTGAAAGAAGAACTCAAAAGGAAAAAGGTGATTCTAAATTTGTTGATACTAATTATGATGATTCTATTTTTCATGAAGGTGTTTTTTTAATTTAACCACAAGAATTGTTGTTATCTACTAAAGAAGATCCCAATGAGAGTAAGAGATCAAAAAAGGTTTAGGAGTTAAAATATTTGATGAAGGAGCTTGGTGTCATGTCCTATATGGACATCGATATTCTACCCTGCTAGGTATTTGTAGATTTATTTAGTGCATCCATTAGGATTCATGGATTCATCATTCCATGTGTTTGAAGCATGATAATGAAGGAGGTTTTTCAAAGTGTTCCATCATGTCAAGGTATATGTCTCAAAGGTATTTTGTAATTATTTATAATTTCTCAAGTAGTTTGGTCATTGTCAAAAGTATTTGAGTATGTTGAATCATGCCCTAAAATTTGTTCTGCCATTGTTGGATTCTATAGACCAATTTTCTCTGTGTATCAAGATCCTATAAGGATATGAGATTTAAAATAATTTGTCCAAGTAATGTAAAAGAGTTCAATGTTATGAGTTATATTTTTAAGGTCTGTCAAGTGATTCTTTAAGGGGGATTCAATTCCATGATCTACAGTACTTCAAGTTTGATCTATGTTTCATATTATATGAAAAAATTCCTTTAAAGAAGCTTGTGTGGTTTAAAATATCTTATTGGTGCATCAAAGTGTTAGAGTAAATTGATCTTGAGTCTTAGGAGTTGGCATACTAGGTAAAGTCGGTACATTAAAGTATCATATTGTATAAAGAGCTCTAATTTTATATTTAGTATGATTTCTATTAGAATAATTCAATGAGATGTATTTCATGCATCAAAAGGTCTTGTTTGGTATATCATGTCATCAAGAATTATTCTATGCTAAGTTGTGAATATTGTGTCATGAGTCATCATAAGAAAATTATGAGATGAGGTTTGGCTTGAGGTCTATTCCTGTCAAAAATCTAAATTCAATGAGCTCATGAGTTTTTGTTCTCTTCATCAAGTGCCAAAAAGGTCTATTCTTATGTTTGTCTAGGTGTGTATAAGATGAGTCACAGGATGAATATTTCTTTTCAAGAATGATAAAGGAAAGGTGAAATAGGAGTCTTTTAACTAGTTTTTAAGAAAATATGAAGTTCTCTGCATTTGGGTGATTTATCTTAGTTTGGCGGAAGTATTGAATGCATATATATAAGCTTAAATAATGTGTTAAGTATGATCATGCATCATGAATACCTCATCAAGATGAATTTACACAGTAAGATATGAGAAATGTCAAACACAACCAGGTTCTGAGTTGTTGAATGTAATCATAAGTGCTCTGAGTACATAATTCCTTATACACACCATAAAGTGAAAGGATTGCAAGCTGATAACTCAATGGTTTAAGGATGATGTTAGAAAGCTATATAAAATAAGTATGTGTTCTTCAAGTAAAAGGTTGCATGTGTCTAATTTTTTTCAATTATTATGACATACTTATTATTATTTAATATATTGGATGTTGAAATGACAAGGATTATTTCATGTTTCATATTGTTTGACAATATTTGAAATAATAAACGGATGTTATAGCAAATAAATTTGAATTCAGATCTAGAAAATTACAAGTTTTTTGATGAAAACGTTGACTGTTATCCTTAGCTATAAGATATAATTTTTTGTTTGATTATTTTGATGTGATTAATGAGTAAAAATCATTTGAACGATGTTTCATTAAGGGGGGAATTATTTCACATCTCGTAATTTTAGTTTATTTCATTGTAAGGATAAGTCAAAAGATGAAGAGTGGTTTACAAAGGCAGGGGGATAAGCCCTGTTACATAACTGAGAATGTAGCTACACGTGAGTATGTATATCCTCAAAAGGATATACACAATTACGCATAGATGCATGTGCAACCGCATAATTGAGCTTGTTATCTAGAATTCGTGAAGAAATTAACATTTATAACTTATTCTTTTTTTTATTTAATGTTTGAATGTACTTATCATGTTGAGTATGATGATTTTGATGATATTATATATATCTACAAATATTGTACCTATATTAGATATTGTAGTGCACCATCTCATGTTTTTTTACTTTGCTAAATGTGATGATTTGTTGCATTAGTGTATTGCTTAATTGTTGTACATGTTATTATTTCTCTGGTTCATTTCACTCATTGTATTTAATGGTTTGTAAACTATGTTAAATTTATACAACAATAATGTATTACTTGGTTGTATTTGTATTACTTTGTTAATTAATAATAGTTGAATGACGACTAACTATCTTCATATTTGGCTTCGAAGGTCAAGGACAGTATTGCATTATGAAAATATCCCTTTCGTAGTTGGTAATGATTATGTTCTTTTTTGAGTAATGTTTATTTAGTTTTTGAAAAGCCACTAATATGGTAGTATAGGTAAAAAGGTGGTAAAGGTTGTTTAATTGTTTAAAATGTCAAAAAGGTCCATTTATCATGACAAGAAAGGTTAATATTTTAGCTATAATATTTAAGTAAATTAGGATCATGATCATTTTAATAATCTAAATACCAAAAGGTTTCATTTTCTATGTTGGAAGGTGTTATGATGGTTAGATGACCATTGCTCATGACAAAAAGAAGTTGGCACCATAGCTAAAGTTATGGTCTAAAACCATGGAGAATGACATAATAGTATTTTGAAACATATATGGTCCCCAAACCATGTACTATAAACCTTATTGTTGATACTCTTATGGTCTTCAACCATACATAGATTTGAATTGATTATTTAATTACTGGGGTGGTCGATTAACTAGGCATGCAAATTGTGATATTAAAATTAAGTTTAAGAGTGATTCTTTGACCACTTGAGTACCATCACCAATTTTGGAGGGAAATATTAGATGTGTTTTAATATTCCACCATGTGGAAAAGAGATAACTGAATGCATTTAATATCATGACATAATTCGAAGAAGAAAAAAATCTCTAGGAAGCTAAGGGGGATGCAACTAGGGTTCAATTTTTATTTTTTGAGTTTTTTTAAGGCTATGTTAGATAGCAGTACATGTGGATTTCTCAATGAGTTCAATAAAGAAGGTATTTTCAGTTCATAAATTGAGTAATTTGTGACATGATAAGGATATATATGTGATAGGAATCAAAAGCATCATCTTGTTTTGAGTTTGTGGAAATCTTCTTGTTTGTGTTTCTTGGAATCTGGGAAAACTTTGCACGAAGAAAGTGAAGAAAACTCCAAAACTACAAACAGGGTTTATATCTCTCTTCTATTGCTATTTCATTACGAAATAATAAAACATCTTCTAATAGAATGGTTGAAAAGTTTTTGTGATAAACAAATAATGAAAAATCTACAAGTAATATACCTTTATCATTATTATGTACCTAGGTGTTGGAAATTGTTCATGATAAGGTAGTGTTATTTGTAACTTCTTGAGGTAAGTTATGGGTCTATGCTTTCTATGTTATTAATAACATTCTGTAGAATTATTTGATCTAGGTTGAGAAGGAATTTGGATTTAACCTCCCTAAAACATGCATGAGACTTGTGATTTAATAGTTATCTTGAAAGAATGAAAGGTGGGTATCGTTTATTTTAGATAGATTAGGCTTGGATAATAGATGCGCATGTGTTTCATGAGATGTGAATGCCGAACGGTATATGTTATTTGATCTAGAGGTATAGTTATTACTTTTGTACTTGATGTTGATAAGGGGTTCAATTGATGTTGTAATTGTAGAAATATAGTTGATCCACTTAATTTGAAGGTAGTTTCTACATTTCAAACTTGTTATAAATTCGTACATGATTACATGTGATACTGTTTTCGATAGTTAATTAATTTTATAGTTGATGTTGTTAGTTGTGCATCAGTTGTTCAGTTGGTGTTTTGTTGGAGAAACATTTATTATACAATTGATAATGTGTGTGATTGATAGTTGTAGTGTAGGACTTTAATTGAAACATTACATTGAAATGTTGTATGTGTACTTTTAATTATGTCCTTGATTTTGGTGAAGTGAAAGTGATGGGAAGGTATTGTATCCTCATTTGCTATGAGTGGAGATATGGTTGAGGAAGGTTGCAGGAAAATCTCCAAAGCATTGTTCAAATGGTTGTAACATAGCTTTGCATTAGCAATCCTCGCAATCCTCCCATTGGAAATTGTATATAGCTTCCCATTTTCAATCTGCAATAGAATGCTTCCGCGGCCTCAGTTGAAACAGAGGATGTTGATTTCCCCTCCTTCCTGATCAACAAAATCAAACTGAAACACGAGATCCATTTCCCCTTGCATTGTGATATTGGCAAAGGGTTGTTTTTTCTAGGGTACGACCCTCTACGGACCACATGTGCATAGATGTATTCAAAGCACTTATTTTAGTTGGTGTTCTCGCAAAATATTTGTTAACCCGGTTTGCACTTGCATCTGTTTGCGGCAACTGAATGTGTTCGGGAGCATTTGTTAGTAGTCGGATTGGAGCACCGATTACCAAATGTGTTTCGACAACAACATCCATTTCAATGATAAGGTTGGTGTTGTAATGGAAAATAAAAACGTGATAGAATTAGATCTGAGCAACGGATGGAAAAAAACAAATAGAAAGAAAATTTAATTAATATAGGGAGTTTATGTACATTGGTAATTGAGCAAGAGATGAAGCTTACAGTTCACTTTTGATCATTCTAACGAGGGATTTGTGTAAGCACACAATGGAGCCTTCTTGTATTGCTTTGTCGGTTACACGACTTGCAAATTTGGAGGGTAGAAGTGTTGTCTAAAAATGTATCCCATCTGAAAGGTCAACATGATGTTGGGTTCTTGTGTTGAGAATGGACCTTACAGAGCTCAAGTGCAATATTTGAAATGTGGGGTCAATATTGGAACTTCCCTCAATCAATTGAGAAATGCCTTTGTGTGTCAAAGTTATTTCCATGGCAACTAAAAGATGCTCGAGATTGTTGGAATTCTGTAAATATATGGTGGAAAATGTAAACTTGTAGGGTCGTCAATCATGAAATGAAGGATTTGTTCAGAAAAGCATGCATTTGTAAAGAATGAGAACCTTTAAAGTTGGCTTCCTTATTATTTTATATTTTCTAAAAAGCGCAAACATGAAGTCTAACCCTTTAACAATTCAATATGCAAAAAATGATATAATGTACAAAGCTTTGGTTGAAAACAACTAAAATTTGTATGGTTGTTTCTCGGCATTTTAAAACTACATGTATTTATGTGTAAATATTATGAAGAACACATTAAAAATGTGTCGTTGGTTTACATAAAGAAGTGAGTAATTGTATAAAGGAAAGATATAATGAAGAACACATTAAAAATGCGTTGTTGTTTTGTTGAAAAGTTAGATTCTGTGCTCCATATGTTCTGCCGCAATATATACATGCATTTATTTGAAATGAATTACAACTCATTATGTTAAGAAAATGGAATGGAAAACAATAAGAACAATATGTACACTTGAACTGAGAAAACTATAGGTATTTGTATGGAGACACAATGATAAAGAAATTAGGAAAGCATAGTTGTTGGATAACAAAAAATGAACATGCGTTTGATAAGTTTGATTCTCTGTCGGATATATACTGCCACAATACATACATGGAATATTTGGAACGAGTTACAATTTATTTCAAAAAAACTTATAAACAAACACTTATAAATTAACCACTACAAGCTTTTTAAGAAAATCAAATTTCTTGCTTTTTGCCTGTGTAATTTTCTTTACACGTTTCTTGTAGTTTTGTCCAATTGCAGATGCCTCGATTGGAATTCCCATTCTCCTCAATTTGTGGGGTGGTTCATATTTCAGTGCATCTTCATTCGAATCATAAATCAAGCAGAAGCCTCGTGAATGATCTCCAATCGTTCGGATTTTGGAGAGAAAAATTGGGGATGTTGGCATCAGGTGGAGGTGATCTTTGATCATTTCGGATATCACTGTTTTAGGTGGTTTCAGTTGCCTACAATGCAAAACATTAACAACACATTGAATATGCTTAAACTCTTCCTCCCTTTGCAAGCGAGGCGTAGTTAATGTCAATCCCGTTGTGGGGAGGGGAATTGTGTTTCTAGTCTGCATCATATTAAACTAGAGAGGGAAAATAAGTATGTTAGCCCACCAAGATGTTCTTAAGTATGATGGGCAGCTTTAAAAGCCTTGTCGCTGATCATTCTAACGTCTAACTTGGGATGCTTCAAAATGGCCTCATTGGGGACTATAAGAGGGGAAATGATTAAGTGTTTTTGTTGCCTGGTTTTTTGCAGATTGGAATTTACTAATATGGACTATGTGATACAATGAGATAACAAACAACAAAATAAACCAGTCACAGTATAATAAGGGAAACAAAGGCATTGAATTATATTGACATGCCCATGTGTTTTACATGAGAAGATGAGAGGGTTGTGCAAGGTTCTATCCTGGCCTCTCAGAAGAAGTAGGAGATGGCCCAAGTTCCATGAGACTCATGATCCCCTGAATCTTTATTATTTACAGCATGGGTTGCTTCTTCTTTTAAATAAAATTTGAGCTTAAAATTATATAGAAAGTCAGTTACACAATGCATACATAAATACCAGAGTCTGTAACGCTGTCAGGTAGTTAAGTCAATGTATAATAAAACCTTCAGTGCCATTCTACTTCTTATTGTCAAGAACATGCCTAAATTTGAAAAACCATCACATTTGAGAGGGCTCAAAGCTTTCATACAGTTTGTTTTTTAGCCAAATGGCAGTTGTGTAGGGAAAGCCCTCAAGGCCAAGTGGAGTGAGTGACAGAGTTGATCACTCCACTTGGCCCCAAGTTGTCCCCACTGCAAATGGGGAGAGTTCATACCGAAAGAGGCATTTAGTATCTATGGCTGAGTGGAGCCATGGACACTAAGTGAGATCCCTGGATGCGATTTCGGTTGGGTTGGGGTGGTATTGGTGGAGCCTAGATGAGGGGTGACTCCACTGGGCTTGAACCTTGGGTCAAGAGTAGACTTGAAGACTACGGTAGCCACTGAGCTGGCCTGTATAAATACTGGCACTCTGCCAGATCAGATAATCATGAAAAAACTTCTGCTAAAGTGCAAAAGAAGAGGAGGACCACACCCAAGGGTAGGAAAGGCATGCTTTTATATAATTTGCTTCAGATATCTTACAACATAATAGATATGGATGCACTACGAACAAATAATTCAACTACAACATCATACATATATGCCTTTGGTAAAAGTCTCTTGATGTATCATCAAGCACATGAGCAAGGAAGCATTGGATAAATTTACATAGAGAGTGTTTCCACTGAAACCAATAAACTGCATTACCAGCCTTACAAGAAAACTATATTACAACCAGAAAAGGAGGAAAATTTTCTGAACTACTCAAAATTCAGCTTGCATCAGCTTCTGCTCATCATGACAATTCAAGTGAGCAGCTATGTGACAGATCTGTCAAGCCTTGATTGTGAAATATGTTGCGTTTGTCACTTTCCAGACCCTGAGCCACTTACTGTACAAAGAGTCATGGAAAACATGAATCTTGGCTTCCTCCAAATCAATTTGTAAGCCAAGGGAATGCCTAAGTGGACATGATATTTGCAATTCTTATTTCTTCATTGTTTGTGCTGAGAACTTTGTCTCATTGGAATGCCAATACCCAAGGTTACATTCTTTTGGGTTCCTTCCTTGTGAGTTGTCTTAAAACTACTACTACAAGGATCAGCATCCACCAACATTTGTACAACCTCTCTCATGTTGGGCCATACCGCTGGGACTTTGTATGTATAGTACACCAAAATTTTCAAGACTTGGATCATTTGTTCCTCAAATGATTTGGAAATCCTTGAATCAAGAACCTCAAAAGCATCTTGCTGTGAACATATTTTCTGTGAAATCCAGTAAACAATATCCTTGCTATCACCAAATTCAGGCTTAATTGGTTGTTTTCCAGTTACAAGCTCCAATAAAACCACCCCAAAACTATAGACGTCACTCTTCTCCGTGACATTACAGGAATATGCATATTTTGCAGGTGAAATGGATGTTGGTGTCATACCATTTGAGATGATATTCTTGTCCAAAAATATCACACTTCTAACCCTGAAGGTTAAAATTAAGTATAAAACCTATTAAAATGTTCACAAAGAACATAGATTTTTAGATTGTCTTATTTGATTTAATATGTGCTGGGAGTGTGAATCCTGACTACTTTGATTTCCAAAGATATCACTGTGTGGAAGCCTATGCAGAAGACGTTATAACCATTTTGGACGAGCTGGGTGTGGAAAGCTGTATGTTTGTAGGCCACTCTCTGTCTGCCATGGTTGGTTGCATGGCTTCCATCAAGAGGCCTTCTTTGTTCACCAAATTGGTGCTGTTTGGAGCATCCCCAAGGTAAAACAAGAAAAAAGCAGTGCTCCCCTCCCCTTTATCCAATTTTTGTTTAATTTGCTTGCCCATATCATCGCTAATGTGGCTTAAAGGCTCACTACCTCCTCATGCTCCTCTAGTAACCTCTGGCCCAAAATTAGAGTATATCAGAACTACTAATATCACCAACAGCTCTATACATTTCAGAATTGGCTTTCACCCAAATCAAAAGAAGTGGTTTAATTCTAATATGCATATATAAAAGCAATGCTATAAATCATAATTGAGATGGAGATATATAACATGTTGGCATGCAAGACTTATCAAAGTGTATCCATATTTGTACTTAGATGACTATCTATATTGGTATTGTTATATAAATTCTCAACACTGAATTTGCTACAGGTTGTTAATTCCAATATTTGTTACAGTTATACAGGTGGCTTGATAGACCAAGGTGGTGTTTAGGACAGTGAAGCTTGTCCATGCAGAACAGGTGCGGAATGTATGATATTACAAACGCTGAAGTTTTGAGTTTAATGATGATCCAAGTGACATTAATATAAGCAGCATACAATGGGAGGATGGCCAGATTGCTAGACTGAGACACTCGGCTATACCTAAATTGAAACCTACCTTGCACCAAATCACACTATTTTTAGAAACTGACATGAAGATAAAATTATTAAAAAAAGAAAAACAACCCACCAAATATGTGACCTCCAAAACTCGAAATAAAACCATATTCAGGCTAGAGAAGAGCACATTAAATTTCAGACCAAGATTCAGATAGAAAACAAGGGTAGTTAAGGCACTTACCTGGAGCGATTGACTGATAATCTAACACAGTAAGAAAATGCAATGGTTGAGAGAGTGAAAGACACTCGGCTATACCTAAATTGAAACCTACCCTGCACCAAATCACACTATTTTTAGAAACTGACATGAAGCAAAAATTATTAAAAAAAAAGAAAAACGACCGACCAAATCTGTGACCTCCAAAACTCAAAATAAAACCATATTCAGGCCAGAGAAGAGCACATTAAATTTTAGACCAAGATTCAGATAGAAAACAAGGGCAGTTAAGGCGCTTACCTGGATCGATTGACTGATAATCAGACACAGTAAGCAAATGCAACCGCTGAGAGAGTGAAAGAAACAGAGGATTGGTAAGAGTAAAAGCTTCCCTCTCCCAATGGAATGTAGTGGACACCTTCTTCTCCCCGCACATTTAAAGACGTGTATTTAAAGAAAATTCAGCATGTTCAAAAATCCCAAATATATTTGATATACCTTCATAAGTCCAAACACCAACAAGGCCCGAAATAGATCAGACGAAGGCACACAGAAACTTACCTCGGCTGAAGAAAATACCCAATTGGGTACATTTTCCTCACTTCATTTGTGTAATTTTTTTAGTGCAGTCAGCAAAGAATAGTACCAAACACTTTTTAAACCCTAGCTTTCCTCAATAGTAAAACGACTGTGAAAACATTGTTGGCCATTGTTTCATGTGACCCTGTATGAATTAAAAAAACCTGCTTGAATTCTGCAATGGAAGATAAGAAAAGTCTATGTGCAGAAAACCAGTCAGAAGGTTGGTGGAATAATTGGTCGCAAGGGTGAGTTTCGTTTTCCTTCCTGGATATTAAGTTAATTCAAAATTTCAAATTTATTTTCACCGGTGATTTTTGAACCGCACTTCATGACAGTTTTGAAAGACTTGGAAGGGCTGAGAAGGGTTCGATTTTGATCACTGCAAGTTTATTCCGAAATAATTCTTTCCCTTCCCAAATCTGAGTGAGCGAGACCGTTCAGTGATGATTTGAGAGATTAATTTTGCGTTCTGTGCAGTCGAGGGGCTTTGGAGTAGCCGCTATCCACGACATTCTGACTAAAGGAGCCGAAAATGGACCAAAAACGAAAACTCCGGTGGATATGCAAAATGAGGGGTTTTTATAAGAGTCTTTGGGGTGGAAAAAATTGCATGCAAAAGTGAAAACGACATGCAAACAGCAGTCAAATTTAATCCCTTTGGAAAAAAGGTCCACTAACATAGGGGGAATGCCTTTGGCGTAATAAAAAAAAGATTCTTTTTGGAATTACATGGTTTGGATAAATATTTACCTAAGGTAGTTAGTAATTTTTAATAGAAATTGATTTAGCATTCGATACGAATATAGCTTGCATGGAAATTAACTTATGTTGATAATGATATTCGGTTGTATTAAGTATTGGGCACATGCTCGAAGGAAGTACAATCTCACCTCTTGATGGAAACTAATTTTTCTTTTTTGATTTAGAAATAATAAGTAAAGTAATTATTTCTTATTAACATCTATGACATAGACATATTGGAAAATAAAGAAGAATACTATTATTCCATCCAATCATTTCTTGTGATGTTAAAGTAGTTGAATGCCAATGATTTGATGGAAGGAAAACTTGTTTATCTCATCCCTATGTTATAGCTGTTATACTTACATATTACTGATTTAGTTAGAAAGGAGTGCTACAATTTGGAATATCTACTTAATGTATATTAGGAAGATTGGTTAAATAGACTTAATCCATAAAGGAAGTTAAATCATTAGATGTTATGAGTTAATAAATGAAAGCAAGATGTTTGTAAAAACTCATTATTATCTTGATCTCTTCATTATAATTACATTCTTGCTAATTTTGATACTTAAGGCTATTAACATTAAATCAAATAAATATGTTTTATTATTTCGTAATGAAATATATAGGCATAGTGATGTATAATCCATGCAAGTTCTGTTGAGCTGACCATCTCTATATTATCATTTTTCAGCTTGCAAGTTTGTAAAGTATTACGAAATGGATAAAAGACTGGTTTATGACATTTGGTGCTTATTATTGGACTATTTCATATAAATGTAGTAAATGTGCTTGTACTCAATTTTAATGCAAAAATATTACTCGCAATTGTATATAGTAAATATACAGAAAGTATGAAAATATTATCTTTGATAATCTCATTGTGAAAATATAATGATATTATCACTTATGATCTTAACAATAAAGATGTTTTTCTAAATCAATATGTATGATACTTAGGACATTTTGTATTGATGTTATAAACAAAGATTTCTTTATGAATTGACGTTTAAAAGTGATATTACTACTTTTTGTGATATCTTCATAATCTAAATGAATGTATAACGAACCAGTAATGTAAGAAAGAACATATGAAAATATAACTAAAGAGATAATTATAAGTGATGAACTTATAACTATTCATTTTAGATAAGTAATATGTTATAAATTAAATTATATGCTTAAATCATTGAGATTCAAACTATTGCTTTTTGTTGTCAACAACTTACACTTTAAAATATTAAGTTGTAACATCGTATGAAAAAACCTGATTCTTTTGTACTTTAGTGTGAAAGCAGTTACGATGACATGGAACAAAGTACGAAGGTACATTGTAAACACACGAAACAATACAGATGTACATATCTATCATAAGTAAACTAAAAAAACCTAGTATCTATTAATGGACATTAATGATGTTTAAAATTAATGTTATAAAATGGATTAAGGTTTGTAATTGACTAAACCTAAACAATGAGCATAGATTGATATAGTTTATGGATCATATGAAAGAAGGTACATACATTATACACTGACTTGTTGATATCATTACATACCTTTATCATGATTGAGATAACTTAATGAGACTCTGATAACCTATAATGGATATGAAGAATATGAATAGTAATCAGAGGTAGGAAACATGACACGACCTTCTTATCATGTGATCCATGCCTATATCAGTTCGGGGTGGCTACAGGGAGAGGAACGTACGTGTAATGACTTAGGTCATTATGTGAACTTACCTTTTCTTGTAGGGATCGCAAGTGGTGTTTGCATGAACCACATGACCTGAATGCCGAGTTATTATATTTGCAGCTTCAATACTTGACCTTGTTAACTAATATGCATGATTGTTTAAGATGAATAACAGTAAACTTAATAACTTAAACAAGGGAAATGAATATTAATGACTACGTTGAGATGGTTGTGTGGTGAAGGGAAGGTAGGTTTTGTAGGCTTGTGTGTAGTCTCGAAACTAGCTTGTAAATTCATAGCCAAATAACTATGGCCATAGTAGTACAAATGACCTATTGCATTGTCTTCTCACAATTTATTCTTTTAATTGTGTTTTGAGATGGAGTGAACTAGTTGCATACTTTACTGGCTGAAACTAAGAAGATGAACATGATTCTTTGTACCTACAATAACGTTTAACCAATGATATACAATGTATATTGGATTGTATAGAGAATTGAAGGGGGTTGAGAAGGATTTGAAACCCTTACAGTTGTGCATGGTTATCATAGGTTTTCTAGATGGATTCTGAATATTAAATAACAATGGAATAATTCAACAATGGTTGTACATGATAACTAATTTCAGCGTAAATAAGTTTAAGGGATTTCATAAACTCTTGTATGTTGTGTTTTAATTATTGTGTGATAAAATCAGTGAATAAATTAATTTTAATTAATGAGTTATAAAAATTTCTTAGTTTGGTGAAGTGTAATATGGGTGTTACATTTTGGTATCAAAGCTGAAGGTTATAGCTCTTGGACATAATAGGTCCCTTTTCTAACACAGTTTTAATTATTTTCTAACAGAATAAATAAAATGGTTAGAACAAGAGGAAACGCTATGAAAAATCAGGTTGTGTGTGTTAAGACAGTGACAGTTAAAAAATTAGATGAGATACTTGTTTTTTTACAGCACACTCGCAACCGCAATGCTGTTTTGGAATAACTAGTAAATGTTGAAGACAATGAGATTGAAGATGAGAAGCCATATCCAAATGCTACAAATCACAACATAAATGTAGAAAACGTAAACACAGCTGATCATAACGTTGCAAATCTAAATCAACCACTAGATGTAAGAGCCTACCTTGTAGATAGGCTGTCAAAAGACATAAAATGTATCAGTCTGCCTATATTTGACGGGACGAGACTTGGTGACGGGGATGAGAATTGGCTTAGAAAAATGGAAAAGTACTTCAAGATAAGGGATTTTTTGGATTAAATACAGGTTTTTTGGGGAGCTTATGAGCTCTCAAATGAGGCTTCCTCATGGTGGGACATCTGTTAGATTAAACTAGGAGTTATTTCAACTAATATAGCTTGGGACTAGTTCAATTTTTATTTTAGGCATCGTTGGTTATCGCAGATGTACTATGATCAGATAATGTATGAACTTCATACATTAGTTCAAGTTAAATTGACGGTAACAAAATAATGGGAAAATTTCACTAAGTTACTTAAATATGTACCGCAATATCACACGGATGAAAAATTTTAGATATGCAAATTTATAATGGGACTTAACTCGGTCATAGGGGTGAATGTGATGTTTATGGTCCTCTTACCATGGAAGTAGTGTTTGAAAAGTACATTAGGTAGGAGTAGAAGATCCAAACCATTGCTCCTCATAGGGATGAGATGCAGAAGATGAGATACAACTCACCTTCACCATTTTCACCTGGGAAGACATGGGGAAAGAAGGTTGAAAACAAAGCTTAGAATGGTAGAAATGACATTGTTGTAAATTTAAAAAAAAAAGAAAAAAAACACACGGCTGGTAAGAATGACATGTTTGAAAGGAAGATACCTTTCGTTGGTTTCTTCAAATTTGTTGGTAATGACCACTATGTCAAGGATTCTCCCTCGAGGAACAAGGAAAATAATTGGCATTAGAGGATTCAGGTTGCATTGGAAAGCCGACAGGTTGGAAAAGAAGAATCCCTTGATGAAGCAAAATGTTATGGATCTAAAAACTATCATCGAGAAGCCATCTAGAATGCTAGAAAAGTATGAAAAAATAAAAAACAACAGGTTTTCTTATTAACTTGAATGTTAAAAAATGTTTTTGAATAACTCATTCTGATTTTTGTCAATTATTATGACATACTTGATATTTTTTATACATTGGATGTTGAAATGATAAGGATTTTGTCATATTTCATACTGTTTGACAATAGTTAAATGAATAAAAGGTTGTTATAGCCAATAAATATGAATTTAGATTTGGAAAATTACGACTTTTTAGATGAAAATGTTAAGTGCTCTCCTTAGCTATAAGATATAATTCTATGTTTGATTATTTTGATGGTAATTAATGAGTAAAAAACATCAGATTGATGATTCATTAAGGTGTAAGTATGTCACATCCCACAATTTCAGTCTATTTCATCATAAGGATAATTCAAAATATGAAGAGTGGTTTACGGAGGTAGGGGGATAATCCCTATTACATAGCTAAGTATGCAGTTACACGTGTGTATGTATATCTTGAAAAGGATATAGATAATTACACATAGATGCATGTGCAACCGCGCAACATCAATTGTCATATAGCACTTGTGAAGAGCTTAAAATTTACAACTTATTCTTGTTTTTCTTTTATGTTTGAGTGTACTTATCATATTGAGTATGATGATTTCGATGATAAGAGATATAGCTAAGAATTTTGTGCCTGTACTGGATATTGTATTGCACCATGTTATGGTGTCTTAATTTATTAATGTGATGATTTTTTGCATTAGTGTATTGCTTAGTTATTGTACATGTTATTGTTACTCTGGTTCATCTCACTCATTGTATTTAATGGTTTGTAAACAATGTTAAATTTACACATAAGTAAGGTATTTCTTAGATGTATTTTAATTACTTTATTAATTAATTATAACTGAATGATGACTAATCATCTTCATGTTTGGCTTGGGCAATCAAGGATAATATTGTATTATGAAAATATCCCTTTCAGAGTTGATAATGATTCTCGTCTTCATTGAGTGAAGTTTATTTAATAGTTGAAAATCCACTAATATGGAAGTACAAGTAAAAAGGTGGTAAAGGTTGTTTAATTATTTAAAATGTTTAAAATGTCCATTTATCATCGAAAGAAAGGTTAATATTTTAGTTATAATGTTCAAGTAAATTAGGAGAATGATCATTTTAATAATCTAAAGACCACAAGGTTTCATTTGTTATGTTGGAAGGTGTTATTATGGTTATATGGTCATTGGTCATGACAAAAACATTTGGCACGATAGCTAAATCTATGGTCTAAGACCATGGAAAAATACATAATAGTGTTTTGAAACATATATGGTCCCCAACCATGCACCATCGACCTTGTTGTTGATAATGTTATGGTCTTCGACCATACATAGATTTGCGTTGCTTATGTAAGCTAGGAAAAATACACTACTAACAAGGAAGTAAAATACCGATAATCATACCTCCTCCTTCGCGTTCCATTGTAAACCTCAGAATGGGATAGGAAACTTGGATTGATCCCTGATTGTGTGATATGTAGGTGCTTTTCTTCAAGACAAAGCAAGACCTTCCTGCAACAACGATCCTCTTACTTTGTACCAGATGGTAAAAAGGATTATGAGGCTATTTGGGCATTAGGATGAGGAAAAAGGATTTTATTTTCTCAAAGGATGAAAGAACTTAGATATGGCATTCAAGCTTATTCTCTATGTGTTTAGAGGGGATGGGTAAAGTTGTATTTATAGCCTGAGAGAGTGATTAACTTAGAGTAATTTAAGTAATCATGGTTTGAAAATGTGGGCAAGATTAAGTGAGTGGTTTGAAAATGTGGGCAAGATTAGGTGAGTGGTTTGAAAATGTGGGCAAGGTTAGATGAGTGGGGGCCACAAAGAATGGGTGAGGATTTCAATTATATTTTTAATTCATAAGTGGAGGATTTTAGGTGAGTGGGGACCACGAAGGGTGGGTGAGGATTTGAATTAGAATTTTTAATTCAATAGTAGAAAAACATGGAGAATAATGACATGTGGTGAGGATTGGTTTAGTTTTTGGATTTTGAAATGGATAATTAATCAAATTATATTTGACTAATTCGAAGTGTATTTTTGTGGGAAATGAGGAAGGGGAATTAATTTATTTAGGACAGATGTGAAATTAGGGTGTCTACATTTTCTCCTCTTTGGAAGGGTACTATGAAAGTAATGTCCTTTCAAATAAAGTAGACGGGATGGGGGAAGAATTCAATCTATGTTTTTTAAGAAAAAGGTAGAGTGAATGTTTGTTGGGGAGAATAGAAAGTGGTTAGTGACGGATGTCATAGTATCCTCCAAGACAAAAATATCATGAGAAGATGTGATTGTGGATAGATGTGGTGATGCCCCCTTGAGAGGACTGATGAGAATGGAATATACGACAGAACTCTCGAAAAGGAGAGAAATGAATTCTACGGAGAAGAGGATGATAATGGAGTGGAAGTGACTGGAATGACCACATGACGTAAATGGAGAAAGGATTCAATCGGCCTTGAATGCTAGGTGTGAGGATGTGTGGGAAAGAGAAAAGGGAATGGATAGGATTAGAGGTTGGTTACGAGAAGAGTAAGGGAGATAGGGGAGGGGGAAAAAAAGAATGGAAGAGGTAGAAATAAGAGAGAGGGATGATAAGGGAAGAAGGGAATGATGAAGGATAAACAAGGCAAAAATAGGAAAATGAAAGAGTAGAGGGTGAAGGGATAAAATAGAGAGATGTGCAAAATGAAGGAAGTAATAGAGATAGTAAAGAGGGATGTGTGAAAGTGAAATAAATGATAGAGCTGAGAAAAGAAAAATGGGAAAGGATAAATAAGAAGGATAAAACAAGGTGGGAGTAGGGGGTGACATGGATGAAAATGGAAAGAGGATGAAAGAAGAAGTAGAAAGGAGAAAAAAAAGAAACTATGAGGGGCGATGAAAGTGTGAAAAAGAGGAGAGAAAAGAAGAGAAAAAGATATAGAATGAACAAAAAGGTAGGGGTGGTAGAGAAAAGGAGAAGTGGTAAGAAGAAACGTGAAAATTAGGGGAAAGGAAGATAGATCAAATACAGGGAGAAGATTGAAGGAATCGTGTCATTGCGAGAAAGACCAAGGCAAAGAATATGGAGCAGACTGTATGGAGATGCATGTGGAGGGTGGTATGATAAAAAAGACAGAAAAACACTGAAGAGCCAAGTTATTGATGGATAAGTAAGGAGGAAACGTGATGGAAAAAGGGGAAGAAGAAAATATAGGGGAAGGGAAATAAGATAAGGGGTGGGAGAGAGAAGAGGATAACAAAGAAAATGATGTAGAAGGAAGCGAATACAGAAAGGGGGTAATAAGTGGAAAGGGAACAATATAAGGAATGGTCAGAGAAGAAAGAGGGGAGGAATGACATCAATTGGAAAAGATGTGGAGATGTATGAAATGGACACTAGGATGACAAGAAAATAGAAAAAGGATGTATGATGAAGACAGTAAAGATATTGAAGAGGGCGAAGAGAAGATGGAGAGATGGGTAAGAAGTGATAAGAAAGGGTGGGATTGATGAAAATGAATAGGAGAGAAAAGAGAATGGGGGATAGAAGAAGCAATGCTAATGAGGGGACGTTAAGGAAATCCCCCTTACAATGAGTGGTGGGGAAGGGTGAGAGAAAAATGAAGAAAAGGAGAAAGCTAATGAGGATTGGAAAGGGTAATGCCAACAAAGGGACGTTAGGGAAATCCCCCTTACAATGAGTTGTGGGCTTAGAGGAGGGAAGGAATGAAGAGAAACTCTAGAAGGTCCAAGGGAGTGAATGAGGTCATGTGGAACGAGGATTGATGATTTTTAGGTAAATCCCACTTACAATTATTAGCGCAGGAATAGAAGATGATGACGAAAGAATGAGAGAGGAATGTTAACAATAATGGTGAATGCATGTGTGGGTAGAAATGTGGGGGGGATTTGAGAAGATGAAGTGGAAATAATAAAGAAAATGGGAGGGATGAGTATGAACGAGGTGAGGATGAAGAACCAAGACATGAAAAGAATGGGAAGAAATGGTATGAATGATGATGGATCAAGAAGGGGAAAATGGGGGAAAAGAACATGATTGTAGGTGGAAGAGATTATATGTATGTTGTAAGAGGATATGTGGAGAAAGAATAATAGTAGGAGGAAAAAGTGGGTAGTAGGAGATACCAGGTGGAAGAAGTGATCAACAAAGTGAACGAAGAATGAGGCAAGGGAGAAGTTCATGATGACAAGTTAAGTGTAGGGAGGACCCTGACATAAGATTGTCATGTGACAGAGATGGTTAAGTAAGATTGCCAAGCGAGTGAAACTGGAGATGACAAGTGGTCAAGCAAGAAGTTGTGTTTGTGAGAATTGAAAAGGAGGTGAAAGGGTGTGATAATGGTGAATGCTGAGAAAAAGTGAAGGGTGAAGGGTGTGTAGTGATGGGGAAAGGAAAGGAGACAGATCATCCTTTAGAGGAACTCTTAAGTGAGATCGCCATGCCGGGTGAGTGGTTAAGTAAGATTGCCAAGCAGAGGAGGGTGATAGTGGTGGTAAAAAGATGTGAAGATGGGGAATGAAGAGGAAATATGGATGGTGAGATTGTAGAGTGATGGGTGAGTGTAAGATGACATGTCATGCTTAAGATAATATTTTAAGTAAGATCTTCATGCTACCGGAGAGGTTTCATAGAATCACCTAACCGACAGGGATGATATGCAAGGAGAAAGACAAGATGTTATTGGGAACAATGGTGGAATGGTAGGCTAAAAAATATGATCGCGACGAGAGGTGGGAGAAAAAATATGGGGGAAATATGATGGGATGGGGGAAGGCCATAGGGCAGATCAACCTTAAGTGGAAGTCTTAAGTAAGATAACCATGCGGCCGGAATGGTTAAGTAAGATCGCCAAGCTGGAGAAGAAGAAGGATGATGATAGAGTTAGTGGGAATAGGGTATGACAAAATGGACTGAAGGGGAACCCTCAAGTGAATTTTCCATACTATGAGAGCGTGTAAGTAGGATGACCAGGCATAAGACAGATTTGGGGAAGGATGAGAAAAGAGTGAGTGAGGTATGCCTGAGTGGAATATGATATGAAATGAGGTGATAACAAGAAAGAAAGGAAACAAAGGAGTGTAACATGAATGGATGAAGGAATATATGTAGTGGAGGGTGGAGAGTGTGAGGGGAATCCTTAATTGGGATGCCCACGTGGTGAGAGTAATGATGCGAAAATGAGAAGTAGAAGAGGTGGAATGGGAAGATGTATTTGGTAGTGATTGTTGTTTGATAAGAGGGGAGGTGGTGAAGAAGCTTCTACAGTGGGAAGATCTTAGGGAGAAATTAAACCTCCACCGAGGATCCCATATAGAAGGGGTTATTAAGTAAGATTGTCAAGTGGGAAGCAGAAGGGGGAAAGGAAAGAATATAAATGGGTGAGAGGGGGCGGGAATGGTGAGAAGGGTAATATGGGTATAAGTGGGGGAGGAGTAAAAATGAGGAGTGATGATGAATGGATCAAATACATGGTGATCATGGTGGGGGAGGAGCTACTGGATAATGAATGCTACTTGAAAAAGATAGTCAAGTAGGATTCGCAAACTGCAACGGTGATCAAGTAGGATTCCCAAACTAGGGAATGTATTAGTATGGGTGAATGGATGGGGTGCAAAGTAAGATGTTGATCATGTAGGAAGATACTCACATGATGAAAATCATCTTAATTTTAATATAGCACATAACAGGATGCATCGAGATATAAAAGATCAGGATGACTAAACTGTAATATGCGTGATAGTATAGACAGGGGCCATCAAAAAAGTTTGTTGCCCTAGTATGATATGCAAATGGAAGAGAGCATAGACAGAGACCATCAAGAAAGTATGATGCCCCAGTATGACATGCAATTAGATAACATAAGAATATTAGAGAGAACATTAGGATACATAAAATCAAGATGCCCCCTGTAATATATCAAGATACAAGAAAGCAACTAATAATTTAGAATTAATAATGCAACACAAGAACCAATAAACATATCCCTAACGTGTTCCATAGTGAGAATTGATTGGATGTGCCCCCAAGCAGGGGTACGAGGACATAGTAAAAGATTGGGTCATTGTCCTCAAAAAAGGAAGCAATGAGAGCTGGATTTTCCCCAAGCAAGGATTCACGCGAGGAGAAGTGGTTTGAATTTGGTAGTCATAAGGTGATTAGATCATTCGTTGGGGATAATAGTTCAAAGGTTGAATTGTGTTGATTATTTTAGAGTTTTTGTGATTTTGTAGAGTTTACAATATTTTTATTTTTGTTTATTATATATATATATATATATATATATATATATTCTAATGTTTTTTAGGATTTTTGACGATTTTTTTCTAATGTTTTTGGATTTTTGGATTTTAAAACTGTTTTTAGATTTTTGACAATTTTCAAATGTTTTTAGATTTTTGACGAGTGTTTATACTGTTTCATATTTTTGACGATTTTTTTCTAATGTTTTTAGATTTTTACACTATTTTTGAATTTTTGATGATTTTTGGATTTTTACAGTGTTATTGGCAATTTATGGACCAGAGTGTAGACTTATTTTTGAGAGACGATAAACTAGGATATTATCTGTATGTACCATGTTCCATGTGGTAACTTATGCTCAGAATAACACAAATTCTCTTTCCATTGGGAAGATATGGTGGTGATGATATGATGAAAAGAAGTTCAGCTCCATTCTTGACTCCACACAACTAGTAAGATGTGTGTGATCATCACCGAGAATCAAGAAGGACGTAGGAGGTAGATAAAGGATATAGAGAAAAATACTAACAACAATCCCTTTGGGAAATTGTGACTCCATTCTTCATAACGATACTGAACCAGTTTCAAAAATGGCTTTCACTTTATGAGTCACGTGATAGACTTAGACAGTTATGTGGCCTGCTGATTGGTAAGATATGAGGTTAAGGGATAGTTCTCTCTTCACTTAGGCATCTAAATTACTTGTTTGAGGATTCTATAATTTGCAAGCACTGTAAGATTTTATATTTTTGAAATGAATCCTATGCCTTGCCCCATGCTACTAGTGAGAAGCAAGGGCTCATCATCGAAGGAAAAATATAGGCGAGTGAATTCTTTTTTGGTCTTTTTTTTTGTTTTTTTTTGTTTTACTTTTTTTTGAATATTTTGCAATTTTTTGGCAAGGGTAATTTTACGGGTAACCATACCAAAATTTTGTTCTGGTCCCTTTTCAGGGACCCCTCTACGTTCGAAATGTTGCAAAACCCTTTCCCAGGAAATCTGGTTTTCTGGACTTAGCCATTTTTGGTCTTTTTGGGTTGGGCGCACATTTTTTCTGTGCAACATAGGGTAAATCTGCGCCCCTTTCATTTCCTTTGGCGCACCCTTTGGCGTGTCGACACACATTTTGGTGCACCTCACCGTGTTGCGCCTTTCTTGCATGCGCCAAAGGCGCATGCACCTTTGTGTCAACAATATTTTTGTTGCGCCATGTTTTGGTGCGCCAAGGGCACACATATTTCTATGTTGACAGCACTTTTGGTGCGCTAAAGGTGCACATAACAACATGTTAACACACATCTTGGTGCGCCACAGGGCGCAAGTTTTGTAATGTCGACAGGTGTTTTGATGCGCCACTTCAAAAAGTGGTTGGCGCATTTATTACGCCTTTGCCTATATATAGGCGCATCCGCCCTGTCATTATCACCAGTCAGAAAACATGTGATTGTTTTTATTCTTCTGCACCTGTCAGCATGCCTGTCATCCTCGTGTCACGTTCATGGACCCCGCTTCGCTTCTCACGTTATATATTCCGGGTAGGTGGTCTTTTCCCCCTATATTTTTGCTGGTTGTTGTTTGTTTGTGTAGTAGGTTGCATAGATTTGTCAAAACCCTCCTTTGCTGCCCTGGCTGTCTTTCTCCCATGCTCTCCCTCCTCTTTCCAGATCTGCTGGTAAAGAGAGCCTTGCCTCAAAGCACTTGGATCTTTTTGTTGTACCCCCTTCTCTATCTGAGGAACCCTGCAGAAGAGGCTTAACACCCATTCAAACCCCACAGAGAAAGAAGAGGCTTAAAAATTGATAAACTGCATTTTTTACCCTTTGGCGCAATCTCCGCCCTTGCAACATGAGGTACAGTCGCGCCAATGGTGCATCCGCCATGCTTGCTGCATAAAAAAAAGTTGCGCCCTCAAAGTGCACTTTCCTTGCTTGCAACACCCACTAAACTTGCGTGCCCTCGACGCACCAAACTCATGTGTAACATTGCAAAATTTTGCGCCATTGGTGCACCCTGCATCCATGCAACACCAACCGTGCTTGCGCCAAGTATAAAACTGTTAGCGGCGCAGGTGCATCCCCTATTGCAGCAACATCATGTCATGCAGACCTCCCATGCGCCGCGCCAAGTTCCCCTTTTTCGCACCTGAAGTCTATGTTACACATGCTAAACTTGTGTGCCTTCGGCGCACCAAATCCCCGTGTAACATGAAAAATGTATGTGCCTTTGGCGCATCCTATCCCCGTGCAACATGAAAAATACATGCACCGGTATAAAACACATATAAATGGCGCCGGCGCACTCCCGCTTGCAACAACAAAAATGTCATGTGCAGTATCCATGCGCCTTGTGCCCTTTGGTGCTGATTTGTCCCTTGTAACACCATTTTTCTGTGCGCCACACTATTTAGCCCTGCAGCCTGCAGTATCCGTGCGCCCTGCACCCTGATGCCTTAAAATTGCTAACTCTTCCTTCTGTCAATACTTCAATGGGAGATCAAACAGCTAACATGACTCTCCTGCGTTGGGTTTCACTTCTTCTTCTTGCAGATCAACAACTAAGTTCAGAACTACATATGTCTACATCAAGCAAGAGACCTACCAAGTCTAAGGGTAAAGCCAAGCTTACAGAGGAAGAAATGAAGTACAAATATCAGAGGGTCAGGATGCCCGAATCCCAGGCAGAGTGTGACCTGGATATAAGAGACTCAGAACTTGGTCATATCGATATGGAAGACTTCTGGGCCAGAACCAGAAGGGTCACAGGAAGTCCGTGGATGGACAAACTGGTAGGCAGTGGCCTACATTTTGCTGGAGGGATCCTGGTCAGTGCTGTGAACAATGAGTTCATGATGGTAGTAGCCCGCTGCTACAACAAAGACACCAGGTGTGTCCAGAATGAGAAAGGTGAGGTCGTGATCAACCTCACTATCCGACACTTCAAAATAATGCTTGGCATTCCTCACCACCGGCACTTTGTGGCCGTAAGCCAAGAAGATTGCACCAAGGCTTGGGAAGATAATGAGGATCAGTGTATGCAATTAATGAATGAGGTATACCTGAAAAACAAGAAGGTAGTGACCAGATGGCCACAAGTCATTCATCACAGCGATTTCTCAGAGGAACTCAGTGATACCATCACATTCCTAAGCAGAGTATTTGGGCTTCCTGATGCCCACTACTTTCATAAATGGATGCTTAGATACCTGGAGACAATGAACAAGAATGTGCCAGATCAACGCTTCGAGTGGGCGGAGATCATAAAAGCACTATATCTGAGTAGCTCCAGCAACTTACCACAATGGGGAGGTTCTACATGAACTCCTACGTAGTTTATGTTGCGGCCTCAGAAAGAGATTATCCAGCGTTGATGCGGTGCGGGGTTTGGCCCCAAGTAAAAATATATGAATACTATCCAGAGCTGAAGCTGGAGAACAATATTTCTCAGTTTACAAAGATTAACGATGCCTTCTTCTACGGCATCGTCTACCTTTTGAGGCCAAACATGACTCACGGTCGTACGACCAAGAGCATTGTTGCAGCAACAAAGAAATGGGGGGCCTTGTTCACTCAATTCCCCACCTTCACTTATCTAAGGGCAGCCAACTTCTTGGGGGAACCAACCAAATTTCCAAGATATGCCGGCCCCAAGCTGATCCTGTTGGAGCTGTCAAGACAGCTCATAACCTATCACGAGAAGTGCTTGAAGAGAAAGAAGGGTGGAACTCCTTTCCCCCTCACAGTGGGTAGGTACACTTGTCTTTCTCACCACAAAGCACGGGAGATGTTTGCAGAGCTGGAGCTGCTAAATCTAAAGAAAAACTTCCCGGAAAGGCCCATTTTCGACCCAAGGAATTGCCTTCCCATGGCTAAACTCGATCCAATCCACATTCCACAGATCAAGGATATTTATATCGACCTGTATCATGAGGTCGAGCTCAGAAGGAAAGACCATTCCCACTTGGCCTTGGCTGAAATCATCCAGTACGGCGTAGCCATCGTCCCAAAAGGTTATCAAACTGCTGATCAAGAAGTTGATCAGGTATATCTTGACACGGGTGGGGACGACTGGCCATTCACTGTCATTGACAGAACTAAAGCACCTCAGACGATAGAAGAAAGGGTCAAAGAAACTCTGCGGAGAACAGAGCACTGGTGCAGGATGAATGGTCTCATCTACCTCGGAGTTGATTTCACCACATCTCCATTGGGCAACACACCTTCCAGACTGAAACATCTACCAAAGAGCAAGGGTAAAGACAAGGAGGGCGAGTCAAGCTCTACCCAAGAAGAGACTCCTGAGAGTCCCCCTTCCGCCGCACAAGAACAAGTTATAACTCTGGCTTCTCCAGAGAAAGAAGTGGCCGAGGATGTTCTGATGGGCACATCCATTCAGGATGTTGCCACTACTGCAACTATTGAGGTCCCTTCTATCTCTTCTCCCTCTCCTCCTTCCCCTCCTCGAGTGACCCAAGCGACCATTCCTTTGGTCGTGTCCTCTCCCCCATCTTCTATTGTTCCCCCTTCCTCATCGTCCATCTTCTCTTCTCTCGCGGAGCTGTCCCCCACCATTTCTTCCCTCATCTCTCAGCTCCCTTCCATTTCCCATGTCTACCTCCCCTGCAGTATCTCTTCCTCCCGTGAGCACTTCCTCGGCCTCCCTCTCAATGCCGCCTCCAAGTGTCTCCACGCATTTTCCTTCTACTACTGTAGCTGCTCCCTTTTCTATTTCCGGCCCCTCTCCCATAAGTCCAGCATGGATCTCTCAGCACCTGAGCCAACAAAAGAGGAAAGTTCCCATCGCACCGATGGACTTCTCCGTCATCCCATCAAAGGGGGCCAAGAAGCAAAAGCCTATAACCCACTTCTCTCAGAGTGCGTCAGGAGAGAGAGTAATGGAGATAGCTTACCCCAATCCTTTAAAGGATAAAAAGGATCTGTCTTCAACAGATTATACAGTGACCCAAGTCACAATGGGGACATCTTCAGAAATCCTTCAAGGAGAGGCCCTATCTGCAGTTGACGCCCTTTGCAAGAAGCTCCAGGAAGCAAAGGAAGAAAAGAGGCTGTTAAAGGAGCAAAATAAACATCTTCTCCACGCCTTGCAGAAAATGGGCAGTGCACCTCCTACAACTGCCACCGAAACTCCTGAGCCTCTGAGCCAGGACAAGATTAATGAATATGCCAAAATCGGTGAGCAGGGTATGGCAGTTTCCACCTGGAGGAGCCAAATCCTCAAAGAAAGTGAGGGAGTGATCGCCAAGTTCACCAGTTTATATCAGAATATCAATCGGGTGAACAAAGAGCTCCAGGCGATAGCAGGACCCATCTCCGAAGAGCTGGACCATGCCAGGATGCAGCATGAGACCTTTCAGAAAATGCTCGACTGTTCAGTCAAAGATCTGGTCAAGTTCGGCGTCTTTGGGCACCCCAGAGCCCTCAACAAAATCCTTTCTACTCTGGATTATCAGGTCGATCAGCTGGAGTTCGTCCTAGAGAAGATTGACAAGATCAAGGAGGAAGCCCTGGATGCAATGCATCAAATGGAGCAAATTGTCCTGAGAATGTCTCCGGGCTTGCTCACTCCTTCTTTCACCTTAAGAAAGGTAGAGGAAACTATTCGGATCTTCAAGGAGATCATTTCACAAGGGCTGGGACCAGAAGTCACTTTCGACACCGAATCCATCAACAACCTGTTGGCCTGTCGTGACTTCATTGGGTACCTGATAGACGCGGAAAATGAATATTCCAAACTCCCAGAAAAGCTCACAGATGAGCGGGAGACTTGCGAGGCTATCAGTGATCGACACAAGGATCCTTCCCAGGATCAACTTCAACCCATGATCACCAAGTTCATGGAATACCGTGCCCAGTTCCACATCTCGTCACCTGAGCAGCAACAAAAGCAGGATACCCCCTTTCAGCCGCGGGACGACGATGAATAGTTTCATTCTTCCTGACTTTCTCCTTGTAATTATCTAAAGTATGTTGACACAAATGATGACATCATCCATGTTGCACCATGGGATGATGTCATCCACAAAGTTGTCAAAAGTCAACAAATGACTTTGAGATATTTTGTAAGATATTTTTGTAATTAAGTGGTTGGTTCGTTTTTGCCTTCTCTTCTTCTCTTCTTCTATATATACTTGAATACTTGTTGTATTCAAGGGTGGATATTTTTCAGATGAGAAATAGAAGTAGGAAGAAAATATTTTGAACTTTTTGTAACAGAAATGAATATTAATACAATATTTAGACTTTGTGCTGAATACATGTGTTTTACATCAGACCTTTCTTATGTTAGATCTGTGTGATTGTTCTGTTGAATCTACTTCTACTTTGTTGTCATTTATTCATCAGTATTGCTTTATTCGTCTATGCAAAGTAGGTTCGGCTCTGTATACTACCAACCCAAATCATAGACCTTCTGACCTTTCTGCTTTGGAATTCATTTCTTTTCTCCCTTCAGATCTTTCCTATCTCCCCACCCCATTTCTTTCCCTTCTTTTACAGTTGGAAATACCTCTACTGGGATGAGATCCCAACCCCTGAAGGCAGAATATTGTGAGACTTGCACAAGATTCCTGCTGGTAGAATAGCAATAAACCAGTTTCACTTTGCTGACTCAAAGAGGGGCTATGCCCTGCACACTGTTGGCTCGTCTATCCATAGATCTGTCCACTCGACAGATTTTCAAACCAACAGTTTTTGGTGACTCTACTGGGGATCGAACAGATCTATCAGATCTATGATGGTGGTGTGTTAAAATCAGTGAAAATCAGAAAAATCATTACCTGTTTACAAATCTGAACTTTTTGCTTAAAATCCATTTTTTTTGCAAAATACTCCAAATTGAAAATTTTCTTCTGAGATCCATAGATCTGGCCTAGTTGGAGATCTTTAGTTCACTGAGTTTTTATAAAAATCTGTATTTTTCCGTAGATCTGAGTTTTTGACAGTTTACCAAAATTTTCAAACTCTTTGAAAAGTCAACTCTGGATCTAAAAATCAGCTTACTAAGTTTTACCATCATTTTATCCTTGTTAATCAAACAAATAAACCGCAATCGGTTTTCAAGAGGAGGATAAAATTTAAATATTCAGAAAAGTACATGCTGCTGATTTTTGTCAGAATAATCAGAAAATCAGCAGGTACAGCCAAAAAGAGTTCTTAAATCCACTCCAAAAATTACAGATCTGGAAGGTACACTGGCAGGTGAACCATTTACTCGTAGCAGGAGAGCTCACAGAGAAGTTGATCTTACCTTTGACTTGCTTCAAAGGCACAACTTCAGTGTAACACCGGCTCGCTTCTCATCACTGAGTTCAGCTGACCGGTCATCCAGGAGTGTCTCACCTCCACGAAGGAAGCATCTCTCATCAGGAACATCTACATCACTTTGTAGTGCCTTGCTGCTCAGCGGAACTGTGCTTCCAGCCCGCGTTCTTTTTCCAGCCGTCCAAATGGCAGTACCATGGGGAAATGCTATGGGCCCCCTGGCTTTGCCACATCCTGTTCACGTGCTCCCACATGGAAACTGAAAGAATTTTCCCAAATTTGATGGGAGCGGAAACCAAAGCATAGATTCACACATATCTGCATTCATCATGTCATGCAGTATCCTAGATGTGACCCATGAAGATGTGTCGGTTCACCTTTTTCTGGAAACTTTGCAAGGGCCCGCAGCAGAATGGTTTCAGGATTTTCTGGCCGGATCTATTACTAGTTGGGCCACCTTGCGAGCTGATTTTGAAGATAGGTATAAGCCTTTCGAAGATGCGTTCACATTACTGTTAAAGATCACTCACCTAAAGAAGGAGGCCAATGAAACTATGCGTGACTTCATCACCCGTTTCAATTCACTGATCAACCGTGTTCCGCCTACCATGCTTCCAACACCGGAGAATCAGAAGTGTTTCTTCGTAAACGCTATGAGCTCGAAAGTAAGTTTCTTACTCCTGCAAGAACAAGTAGCTACCTTGATTCTCACCCAGGCTGCTGCCATCCGAATCGAAGATAACTTGTTAATATCTGGTGAATTAAAAAGGGAATCATCCAAGCTTAAAGCTTCGAGCCCTTCTCCCACTACTTCGTCTGATCCGGCATTTCAAAAGATGGTGAATGACTTGCTCGCATTAAAGAAGTAGTTAGCCCAAGCTTCCCCCAGTTCCTCGTACCGGGATATTCCACGAAGAACTTTCACTCCCAACAGCATCCCGCATAGGCCGCGTTTGCCTGCAACTACTCCGCGGTTGGCGCTTGAGGCTCCTCCGGTCAACGCTTTAGCCGAAATTGAAGAAGAAGAGAAAAATTATGAAGAACCTTCATCTCAAGGCGAAGATGATCAAGATGTCGGTGAACCGACTGGTGACTCTACTATCGGGTATATGGAATTTGATGAGGAAGAATCTGACGAAGAAGAGGGTACCCAAGGATATGCAAGCGGACAATCATATGTTGTTTTTACCCGCTCGCAAGGAAAAGAAGCAGAGGTCGCTGCCAATGTGCAGAAAGAGAAGGCTGCATCATCCACGCCCCCAACTATTGCTAAAAGAGGTAATCCTCTTCCTGCTCAACCCCCTGTTAAGTCTTTTACAAAGAAATCTTTTCCTCCCATCTCTCCTCCAAATCAGCCTTCTTCTATTTCCATGAAGGCCAGTAACCTTACTTTACCATCGCGAAATGAAGGACTCATTCCTCCATCAACGCAGCCCTTGGCCGCGTTTGACATAATTGACCACGCTAAAAAGACCAAGATCCAAATGTCTGAAGCTGAGTACCTTCAATCAAACCCCGAACAGCTTGTAAGGTTGACTGAATACATCCAAAGTCAGGCTGTCATAACTAATCAGGTTTCCCCAAAAGGAATCCTTTCCACCCCTCCTTCATCCCGCATAAATGTTGCCTCGACTTCCACATCAGGCAAGATAGAACCTTTCTATCTCTCCCTCCTAATCAATGGCCACAAACTAAGCAACTGCATAATTGATTCTGGAGCTTCCGATAATGTCATGCCGGCAAAATTCACCCATGCTCTGGGCCTCACCCTTACCAAGCCTTTTGGCCGATGTTATTCCTTGGAAACCAAGCAAGTTCCGCTGATCGGTCAAATCAAGGACGCGTAATTTGCGTTTGCAGCATTCCCAGAGAAAAGGGTAAAAATGACCGTCCTTGTTGCCGATATTCCAGCAGCCTATGGAATTCTGCTGGGAAGGAGTTTTTGCAGTGAAGTTGGTGGGGAGATTCATATGGACTGGTCTAAGGCTAGGATCCCGTCAAAGGTGTAATGCAAACTTTGGAGCCTGAATCATAAAAGAAGTACCTGGTTACTAACTCCGATGACCCTAAAGCACAAATTCTCTTCGAATCATCAGGGATGGGAAACTATTTCTTGTCTACCGAGTCTGACAAAATGGATGTCCTCATCCGAGAAGGGGATCTTAACAAGATCTGGACTTTGCAGTTTGATGGCAGTTGCGCGACTAGTGGGTGTGGCGCTGGCGCCGTACTAATATCTCCCGAAGAAGAGATTATTCCCCTCTCTTTCAAGTTACAATTTTTCAACACAAATAATACTGCTGAGTATGAATCTCTGCTACTTGGCATGCAAGCCGCAAAGGAAAGAGGGATCAAGAATCTTAAGGTACAAGGTGATGCAGAGCTGGTCGTAAATCAAGTTAAGAGGATATACCAAGTGAAGAATGAAAGGCTCAGACATTACCGCAACGTGGTGTGGGACAACATCGAGGAGTTTGACGCTTTTTCAATAAAATCCATCCCAAGAGCTCAGAATGACATGGCCGATTCATTGGCCATTTCAGCATCCCTCATGCTCCCTCACCCAGGTTTGAAAATAGACAAATATACCATTGAGGTGGTTTTCCGCCCAAGCGTGCTGGACAATTCTCAGCATTGGCAAGTATTCAACAATGACAATCAACTCATTGCCTTTCTAGAAAAGGTGGAAAATTTTAGTGAACTTCATTTTGAAGGATCCACTTCTACATGCCGCGAATCAGTTACCGATCAAAATGAAGAATCAAAAGGAAGCGATGGCATATGTCAGCTCAAAGGAAATAAAATCCCAAAAGGTTTGGTTTCTCTAGAGTGTTTGTTCGACAGGCATGATCGTTTTGTAAAAAAGAAAAGGTGAGATGATCCTGGCTCCTCCCCAGAAATTGAAACGGTCAATTTAGGTTCGGTTGGACATCCGCAGTTTGTAAACATTGGAAAATGTTGCACACCTGAAGAGAAGCGGAAGTTTGTCAAACTGCTGAAGAAATACATGGATGTATTGGCATGGTCCTACGCCGATCTAAAGTCTTTTAAGCCGAAGGACGTCCAGCATGACATCCCGTTGAAAGAGGACGTCAAACCTTTTCGCCAGAAGCAGAGACACTATAACCCTAAGATCTCAGGTACTATCCAGGCTGAAATTCAGAAAATGCTGGATGCACGGATTATTTTTCCTATCCATCACAGTACTTGGGTGGCAAACATTGTGCCAGTGCGCAAGAAGAATGGCGAGATACGCATATGTGTAGATTTTCGCAACCTGAATCAGGCGTCCTTGAAGGACAACTACCCGCTTCCCATAATGGATCAGGTTCTGCAGGCAGTAACTGGATCAGAAATGTTGTCCATGCTTGATGGTTTTTCGGGCTACAATCAGATTGAAGTCTCACCTGAAGACCAATTTAAAACAGCATTCACTACTCCTTGGGGTACATTTGCTTACAGCAGAATGCCTTTTGGCCTGACCAATGCTGGTGCCACTTTCCAGCAGGCCATGGACCTTGCGTTCAAAGGTATGATGGGGAAGGTCATCATAGTCTACTTAGATGACTTAACTGTGTTCTCCAAACAGTGAAATGATCATTGTGATCATTTGGAGCAAGTATTGATTAGATGCCGAGAGCACGGGATCTCCCTGAATCTGAAAAAGTCTGTTTTCGGAGTCACAGAAGGAAAATTGCTGGGACATGTTGTTAGCAAAGAAGGGACAAAGATAGATACCGAAAGAGTTAAGGCTATTCAGAGCCTTACTTTACCTACAAGCAAGACCGGCGTTCACTCTTTCTTCGGAAAAGTGAATTTTCTCAGGCGCTTTGTTCTTGACTTTGCTGAAAAGACTCGTCATATATTAGACATGATGAAAGGGTCACCAAATTTCTGATGGAGCGAAGAAGGGAAGAAGTCGTTTGAGGAAATAAAAGCCTCCGTTCGCTCACGCGCCAGTCCTGGTATGTCCCGATTTCTCCAAAGATTTTATTATGTATAGCTATGCATCTGAGCACACTGTGTCGGCCATCCTAATGCAAAAGAATTCTCAAAATGTTGAATCCCCGATTGCGTTTATGAGCTCTCCTCTCAAGCCTCATGAATTAAAGATGTCTCAGTTGGAAAAACATGCCTTCGCCATGGTCAAAGCAGTCAAGAACTTCAGGTATTACATTCTAAACTCTCATACAGTAGTGCTGGTCCCTGACACGGCAGTCAAGTCAATTTTAACTCAACAGGAGTTAGGAAGCTTGCGGGGGAATTGGATTGCAAAAGTCCAAGAGTATGACCTGGATATAAAACCAACCAAGTTAGTAAGAGGCAGAGGCCTATGTCAACTTATGGCTGAAAACCAAGATTCAGAAGTTTCCGGAAGAAAAGATGATTGCACCCATGGAGCACAAAGCCAGCTGGAGAAACCCGATTCACTGCCTATGGTCCTATTTGTCGCAACCAGCGACGAGTGGTATTCCGATATTGCTTTCTTTCTCACCTATGGCGAATGCCCAGCTCATCTAACTACAAAGGAGAAGCGTGCTATAAAGCTCAGAGCAGCCAGATATATCATCTGGGATGACGGTTTATACAAACGCGGAATAGATGGCATCTTCTTGCGATGTGTTGACAAGCCACAACAAGTGAAGTTACTTGAGAGTTTTCATAATTCAGCCTATGGGGGCCATTTCTCCTCTTCCGTGATGGCACACAAGATCATCCGGGCCAGGTACTATTGGCCGACGCTTTTCCAAGACACAGCCACCTGGGTAGCAAAGTGTGAGCCTTGCCAGCAGTTTGTCGGCAAGCCCAAGTTGGCTGCTTTTCCCCTCAGGCCGGTCATTGTCGACGAACCATTCAAGCAGTGGGGAATTGATTTTATTGGTGCACTCAATCCCCAATCGAGTGCCAGACATAGTTATGTCCTGACAGCAACAGATTATTTCACAAAATGGGTAGAAGCCATACCTGTCAAACATGCCACTTCCGAGGTTGTGTGCAGTTTTATCAAAGAAAATATCATTGTCAGGTTTGGCATTCCAAACAAGATTGTTGCTGATAACGCTTCCAACTTCTCCTCACGAGAAGTTGTTGGTTTTTGCTATGAATACGGAATAACTCTGGCTCACGCCTCAGATTATTACCCTCAGGGAAATGGTCAGGTAGAATCCAGTAATAAAAACTTAGTAACCATCATACGAAAGCTAGTGGATGAAAATCAACGAATGTGGCACAAGTCATTATACGACGCTTTGTGGGCGGACCACATCACTCCCAAGAGGTCTCTCGGCATGTCACCTTTTCAAGTGTTATATGGCACTGACGCCGAGCTTCCCATTTCTACGGAACTCCCTACTCTGCGCTTGGCACGAGCAATCAAAGATGAGACTTTCCAAAATTCCCTTGAAAAGAGGATCATGTATCTAGCAGAGCTCGAAGAAAAGAGAGTAAGAGTGGTCGACAGGATCACCGAACATCAGAATCAGGTCAAGAGATTGTTCGATAAAAAAGCTAAGCAAAGAGAGTACTGGGTGGGAGACCTCGTCCTTTTGTGGGACAAATGAAGAGAGCCAAAGGGCATGCACGGAAAATTTGATTCCCTATGGAGGGGACCTTTCAAGATCAAACAGCTCAATGGAGAGAACAACTTCTATCTCTCGTATCCAGACGGAACTGGACTCCCGCTTCCCTATAGCGGGCAGCATCTGAAAATCTTCAGGAAGTAGAGCTTGCTCTCTTCTTTGTACAGTTTGCTTCAGTTGTGTGTTTGTTTTTGTCGTGTGTTTGCTTTTGTTGGTTGTGTGTTTCCTTTTTCGGTCGCCCTTGTTTTTGACTCTGTACCCAATGGATAGGCACGTGTGGATCTGGGATTCTCTACCCCTGAGTTCCGTTCAGAGATAGTCCCCAGAAAGAGCCAGCTGTTATCCCGTAAAATTGGCAAGGGCAATTTTACGGGTAACCATACCAAAATTTTGTTCTGGTCCCTCGTCAGGGACCCCTCTGCGTTCGGAACGTTGCAAAACCCTTTCCCGGGAAATCTGGTTTTCCAGACTTAGCCATTTTTGGTCTTTTTGGGTTGGGCGCACCTTTTGTCTGTGCAACACAGGGTAAATCTGCGCCCCCTTTCATTTCCTTTGGCGCACCCTTTGGCGTGTCGACACACATTTTGGTGCGCCTCACCGTGTTGCGCCTTTCTTGCATGCGCCAAGGCGCATGCGCCTTCGTGTCAACAATATTTTTGTTGCGCCACATTTTGGTGCGCCAAGGGCGCACGTATTTCCATGTTGACAACACTTTTGGTGCGCTAAAGGCGCACATAACAACGTGTTAACACACATCTTGGTGCGCCACAGGGCGCAAGTTTTGCAATGTCGACAGGTGTTTTGATGCGCCACTTCAAAAAGTGGTTGGCGCATTTATTACGCCTTTGCCTATATATAGGCGCATCCGCCCTGTCATTATCACCAGTCAGAAAACACGTGATTTTTTTTTTATTCTTCTGCACCTGTCAGCATGCCTGTCATCCTCATGTCACGTTCGTGGACCCCGCTTCACTTCTCACGTTATATATTCCGGGTAGGTGGTCTTTTCCCCCTGTATTTTTGCTGGTTGTTGTTTGTTTGTGTAGTAGGTTGCATAGATTTGTCAAAACCCTCCTTTGCTGCCCTGGCTGTCTTTCTCCCATGCTCTCCCTCCTCTTTCCAGATCTGCTGGTAAAGAGAGCCTTGCCTCAAAGCACTTGGGTCTTTTTGTTGTACCCCCTTCTCTATCCGCGGAACCCTGCAGAAGAGGCTTAACACCCATTCAAACCCCACAGAGAAAGAAGAGGCTTAAAAATTGATAAACTACATTTTTTACCCTTTGGCGCAATCACCGCCCTTGCAACATGAGGTACAGTCACGCCAACGGCGCATCCGCCATGCTTGCTGCATAAAAAATAGTTGCGCCCTCAAAGCGCACTTTCCTTGCTTGCAACACCCACTAACCCTGCGCCCTCTTGGCACACCAAACGCATGTGTAACATTGCAAAAAAATGCACCATTGGTGCACCCTGCATCCATGCAACACCAACCATGCTTGCGCCAAGTATAAAACTGTTAGCGGCGCAGGCGCATCCCCTATTGCAGCAACATCATGTCATGCAGACCTCCCATGTGCCGCGCCAAGTTCCCCTTTTTCGCACCTGAAGTCTATGTTACACATGCTAAACTTGTGATGCCTTTGGCGCACCAAATCCCCATGTAACATGAAAAATATGCGCCTTTGGCGCATCCTGTCCCCGTGTAACATGAAAAATACATGCATATAAAACGCATATAAATGGCGCCGGCGCACTCCGCTTGCAACAACAAAAAATGTCATGTGCAGTATTCATGCGCCTTGCACCCTTTGGTGCTGATTTGTCCCTTGTAACACCATTTTTCTGTGTGCCACACTATTTAGCCCTGCAGCCTGCAGTATCCATGCACCCTGCGCCCTGATGCCTTAAAATTGCTAACTCTTCCTTCTGTCAATACTTCAATGGGAGATCAAACAGCTAACATGACTCTCCTGCGTTGGGTTTCGCTTCTTCTTCTTGCAGATCAACAACTAAGTTCAGAACTACATATGTCTACATCAAGCAAGAGACCTACCAAGTCTAAGGGTAAAGCCAAGCTTACAGAGGAAGAAATGAAGTACAAATATCAGAGGGTCAGGATGCCCGAATCCCAGGCAGAGTGTGACCTGGATATAAGAGACTCAGAACTTGGTCATATCGATATGGAAGACTTCTGGGCCAGAACCAGAAGGGTCACAGGAAGTCCGTGGATGGAAAAACTGGTAGGCAGTGGCCTGCATTTTGCTGGAGGGATCCCGGTCAGTGCTGTGAACAACGAGTTCATGATGGTAGTAGCCCGCTGCTACAACAAAGACACCAGGTGTGTCCAGAATGAGAAAGGTGAGGTCGTGATCAACCTCACTGCCCGACACTTTGAAATAATGCTTGGCATTCCTCACCACCGGCACTTTGTGGCCGTAAGCCAAGAAGATTGCACCAAGGCTTGGGAAGATAATGAGGATCAGTGTATGCAATTAATGAATGAGGTATACCTGAAAAACAAGAAGGTAGTGACCAGATGGCCACAAGTCATTCATCGCAGTGATTTCTCAGAGGAACTCAGTGATACCATCACATTCCTAAGCAGAGTATTTGGGCTTCCTGATGCCCACTACTTTCATAAATGGATGCTTAGATACCTGGAGACAATGAAAAAGAATGTGCCAGATCAACGCTTCGAGTGGGCGGAGATCATAAGCAGCACTATATCCGAGCAGCTCCAGTAACTTACCACAACGGGGAGGTTCTACATGAACTCCTACGTAGTTTATGCTGCGGCCTCAGAAAGAGATTATCCAGCGTTGATGCGGTGCGGGGTTTGGCCCCAAGTAAAAATATATGAATACTATCCAGAGCTGAAGCTGGAGAACAGTATTTCTCAGTTTACAAAGATTAACGATGCCTTCTTCTATGGCATCGTCTACCTTTTGAGGCCAAACATGACTCACGGTCGTATGACCAAGAGCATTGTTGCAGCAACAGAGAAATGGGGGGCCTTGTTCACTCAATTCCCCACCTTCACTTATCTAAGGGAAGCCAACTTCTTGGGGGAACCAACCAAATTGCCAAGATATGCCGGCCCCAAGCTGATCCTGTTGGAGCTGTCAAGATAGCTCATAACCTATCACGAGAAGTGCTTGAAGAGAAAGAAGGGTGGAACTCCTTTCCCCCTCACAGTGGGCAGGTACACTTGTCTTTCTCACCACAAAGCACGGGAGATGTTTGCAGAGCTGGAGCTGCTAAATCTAAAGCACAACTTCCTGGCAAGGCCCACTTTTGACCCAAGGAATTACCTGCCCAGGGCCAAACTCGATCCAATCCACATTCCACAGATCGAGGATATTTATATCGACCTGTATCATGAGGTCGAGCTCAGAAGGAAAGACCATTCCCACTTGGCCTTGGCTGAAATCATCCAGTACGGCATAGCCATCATCCCAAAAGGTTATCAAACTACTGATCAAGAAGTTGATCAGGTATATCTTGACACGGTGGGGACGACTGGCCATTCACTGTCATTGACAGAACTAAAGCGCCTCAGACGATAGAAGAAAGGGTCAAAGAAACTCTGCAGAGAACAGAGCACTGGTGCAGGATGAATGGTCTCATCTACCTCGGAGTTGATTTCACCACATCTCCATTGGGCAACGCACCTTCCAGACCAAAACATCTGCCAAAGAGCAAGGGTAAAGACAAGGAGGGTGAGTCAAGCTCTGCCCAAGAAGAGACTCCTGAGAGTCCCCCTTCCGCCGCACAAGAACAAGTTATAACTCTGGCTTCTCCAGAGAAAGAAGCGGCCGAGGATGTTCCGATGGGCACATCCATTCAGGATGTTGCCACTACTGCAACTATTGAGGTCCCTTCTATCTCTTCTCCCTCTCCTCCTTCCCCTCCTCGAGTGACCCAAGCGACCATTCCTTTGGTCATGTCCTCTCCCCCATCTTCTACTGTTCCCCCTTCCTCATCGTCCATCTTCTCTTCTCTCGCGGAGCTGTCCCCCACCATTTCTTCCCTCATCTCTCAGCTCCCTTCCATTCCCATGTCTACCTCCCCTGCAGTATCTCTTCCTCCCGTGAGCACTTCCTCGGCCTCCCTCTCAATGCCGCCTCCAAGTGTCTCCACGCATTTTCCTTCTACTACTGCAGCTGCTCCCTTTTCTATTTCCGGCCCCTCTCCCATAAGTCCAGCATGGATCTCTCAGCACCTGAGCCAACAAAAGAGGAAAGTTCCCATCGCACCGATGGACTTCTCCGTCATCCCATCAAAGGGGGCCAAGAAGCAAAAGCCTATAACCCGCTTCTCTCAGAGTGCGTCAGGAGAGAGAGTAATGGAGATAGCTTACCCCAATCCTTTAAAGGATAAAAAGGATCTGTCTTCAACAGATTATACAGTGACCCAAGTCACAATGGGGACATCTTCAGAAAGCCTTCAAGGAGAGGCCCTATCTGCAGTTGACGCCCTTTGCAAGAAGCTCCAGGAAGCAAAGGAAGAAAAGAGGCTGTTAAAGGAGAAAAATAAACATCTTCTCCACGCCTTGCAGAAAATGGGCAGTGCACCTCCTACAACTACCACCGAAACTCCTGAGCCTCTGAGCCAGGACAAGATTAATGAATACGCCAAAATTGGCGAGCAGGGTATGGCAGTTTCCACCTGGAGGAGCCAAATCCTCAAAGAAAGTGAGGGAGTGATCGCCAAGTTCACCAGTTTATATCAGAATATCAATCAGGTGAACAAAGAGCTCCAGGCGATAGCAGGACCCATCTCTGAAGAGCTGGACCATGCCAGGATGCAGCATGAGACCTTTCAGAAAATGCTCGACTGTTCAGTTGAAGATCTGGTTAAGTTCGAGCATCTTTGGGCACCCCAGAGCCCTCAACAAAATCCTTTCTACTCTGGATTATCGGGTCGATCAGCTGGAGTTCATCCTAGAGAAGATTGACAAGATCAAGGAGGAAGCCCTGGATGCAATGCATCAAATGGAGCAAATTGTCCTGAGAATGTCTCCGGGCTTGCTCACTCCTTCTTTCACCTTAAGAAAGGTGGATGAAACTATTCAGATCTTCAAGGAGATCGTTTCACAAGGGCTGGGACCAGAAGTCACTTTCGACGCCGAATCCATCAACAACCTGTTGGCCTGTCGTGACTTCATTGGGTACCTGATAGATGCGGAAAATGAATATTCCAAACTCCCAAAAAAGCTCACAGATGAGCGGGAGACTTGCGAGGCTATCAGTGATCGACACAAGGATCCTTCCCAGGATCAACTTCAACCCATGATCACCAAGTTCATGGAATACCGTGCCCAGTTCCACATCTCGTCACCTGAGCAGCAGCAAAAGCAGGATACCCCCTTTCAGCCGTGGGATGACGATGAATAGTCTCTTTCTCCTCGACTTTCTCCTTGTAATTATCTAAAGTATGTTGACACAAATGATGACATCATCCATGTTGCACCATGGGATGATGTCATCCACAAAGTTGTCAAAAGTCAACAAATGACTTTGAGATATTTTGTAAGATATTTTTGTAATTAAGTGGTTGGTTCGTTTTTTCCTTCTCTTCTTCTCTTCTTCTATATATACTTGAATACTTGTTGTATTCAAGGGTGGATATTTTTTAGATGAGAAATAGAAGTAGGAAGAAAATATTTTGAACTTTTTGTAATAGAAATGAATATTAATACAATATTTAGACTTTGTGCTGAATACATGTGTTTTACATCAGACCTTTCTTATGTTAGATCTGTGTGATTGTTCTGTTGAATCTACTTCTACTTTGTTGTCATTTATTCATCAGTATTGCTTTATTCGTCTATGCAAAGTAGGTTCGGCTCTGTATACTACCAACCCAAATCATAGACCTTCTGACCTTTCTGCTTTGGAATTCATTTCTTTTCTCCCTTCAGATCTTTCCTATCTCACCACCCCGTTTCTTTCCCTTCTTTTACAGTTGGAAATACCTCTACTGGGATGAGATCCCAACCCCTGAAGGCAGAATATTGTGAGACTTGCACAAGATTCCTGCTGGTAGAATAGTAATAAACCAGTTTCGCTTTGCTGACTCAAAGAGGGGCTATGCCCTGCACACTGTTGGCTCGTCTGTCCATAGATCTATCCACTCGACAGATTTTCAAACCAATTGATAGACTTGAAGATGATTGAGAGTATTAATTCATTTTTCATCGAGAAGCTCAAGCTCTTGAAGCTGTGACTGTCAGTATTCATCCTCATTAATTACATCTTTAAGGGAGATCCTCAAGGATGGGAGTTTTATCTCAATAGGTAAAATGGCTTCACAACCATAAACAAGGGAAAATGGGGTGGGTCAGGTAGATGTGAGGTAAGATGTACGGTAAGCCCAAAGAGCGGGGTAAATTTGAGTATGCCAATTATGTCCATGGGTGTTGACAATATTTTCCATGATGGATTTTAAGGTCTTATTGGTTGCTTGCACTTGACCATTTCCCTGAGGGTAGTATGGAATGGACCATTTAAGTTTGATGTGAAAACATTTGGCTAGGTCTTTTACATCCTAGTTTTTAAATGATTTGCCATTATCTGCAACTAGAGTGGATGGGATACCAAATCGACAGATGAGATTATTAAAAATGAATTTTGATATTTGGCTACCGGTAACATAAGTGAGAGGTATAGATTCTACCCATTTAGTGAAGTAATCGGTAGCGGTAATGATGAACCTATGTCCATCGGAAGATGTTGGTCTAATTTTACCAATGAGATCAAGTCCCCATTGAGAGAAGTGACATGGTGTGGTTATCAATTGTAATGCATGGGAAGGTGCGTGGATAAAATTTCCATACTTTTGACATGCTTGACAATGTTTGACAAAATGACAGGCATCACTTTCCATGGTGGGCCAATAATATCCAACTCGCTGGATTTTCTTGCCTAAGGCGATACCATTCATGTGAGCTCCACAGATACCAGAATGGACTTCAGCTAAGACACTCGAGGATTCTTCCTGATTAAGACATCGGAGCAGGGTGCCATCATATCCTCATTTATAAAGAGTTTCTACTAAAATGGTGTAACAAGAAGCACGTTGTGCTAAAGCACGTTTATGCATTGGTTTCATGTCGGAAAGAAATGTTTTATCACGAATGAAGGTGTAAAGATCATGGTACCAAGGGTTATTTGGACCCACAATCTCACATATCATAGTGTTTTCAAGAAGATCATAGGTAGGCATTCAGAGATGTTCAACGAGAAAATGTGCCTGGGGTTGACTAGATGTGATTTCTAATAGGAATCCGACGGTTGCCATAGCATCGACAGATTTATTACAAATTCTGGGAATTTTATCAAAGCTAATTAATTGAAAATAGCTTCGAAGACTATCCACCATGTGTTTATATGGGATAATTTTTTCATCCTTGACCTGGAATTCATCAATAACTTGCTTGATGATAAGTAAAGAACCACCAAATACATCTAATTCTGTAAGATTCCAAGATATAGCCAGTTTTAATCCTGCGATGAGAGCTTTATATTCTACAATATTGTTGGTACATGGGAATGCTAAGTGAAATTATTTGGGAATAACATGTCCGCTGGGTGTGATAAGCAAAATACCAGCCCCTGAGCCATGGAGATTACAAGATCCATCAAAAAATAGAGTCCAAGTTGGCACAATGTCTGTGTGAATATCTTCATCAAGAAAAGAGAACTGAAGTGGTTCTGTGCCAAGAAGGGGTGCCTCGGAAAGTTGGTCTGCAAGGGCTTGCCCTTTAGTTTCTTTTTACGAAACAAATTCGACATCGAATTCACTAAGTAATACGACCCAACTAGACATTCTTCCCATGAGAATGGGTCTGAACAACAAATGCTTGAGAGGATCAATTGTGGCAATCAACTTAGTTGTGTGATTGAGCAAGTAATGACGTAACTTATGGAATGAAAAGGTGACTACTAAGCATACTTTTTTGATTTGGGAATAATGTACTTTGTGATTAATAAGTGTTTGACTAAGGTAATATACAACCTGTTATTTTCCTTGATTGTTATGTTGTGTTAGTAGAGCTCCTATGGCATGTTCAGTGGTAGATGTATAAAGTAACATGGGTTTATCGACAACTGGTGACATAAGAACAGGTGGACTAGAGAGGTATTATTTTAACTTACCAAAAGAGTCTTAGCAATTGTGGTTCCAGTGAAAGTGTGCATATTTCTTGAGTAACTAATTAAAGTGATGGCACTTGTCAGCCAAATGTGATATGAAAAACCAGATAGATTGTATCTTTCCCTGAAGACTGCGCAATTGTTTTAGGTTTTGAGGAGGACGCATTTCCATAATGGCTTTGACTTTGGAAGGATCCACTTCTATGCCTTTTCGTGAGATAATAAACCCTAATAATTTACTGGAGGTTACTCCAAATACACATTTCTTTGGGTTAAGACGAACCTTATACTCGCGTAATCTATCGAAAATTCATCTCAACACACTTGGATGCCCTATTCGTGTTTTGGATTTTGCTAATATATCATCAACATAATCTTCCATGATATCATGTAACATGTCATGGAAGATGATAGTCATTGCTCATTGATAGTTGGCACTAGCATTTTTCAAGCTGAAAGGCATGACCTTATAATAGAAGGTGCCTTATGGTGTAGTAAATGTTGTTTTATATTGATCCCCTTAAAAAATACGTATTTGATTGTAAGCAGAGAATCCATCCATTAAGGAGAGCACTTCATGGCCTGTCGTAGAATCAACAATCATGTCTATATTTGGCAAGGGAAAGTCATCTTTGGGACAAGCCTTGTTGATGTTGCGGAATTCTGTGCATATTCTAATGCCGAGAGTTTTCTTGGCGATGGGAACTATGTTAGATATCCATGCCGAATAATCAATAGGTTTGATAAATTCAGCTTCCAAGAGTTTCTCGAGTTCAACTTTGACAAGTAATGAAACTTGAGGATGCATTTTGCATAGTTTTTGCTTTACAGTTTTTACATCCGGATGTACCACCAGATGCTGTACTACAAGAGATGGATCCAGGCATGACATGTCCTCATATGTCCATGCAAATATATCTTGGAATTCAATAAGGAGTGTTGTGAATTCCATGCATTCTTGGTCAGATAGACTAATGCCAAGTTGTAAAATTTTTGGCTTTTCAGTGGTGCTAATGTTTATGTATTTTGATTCTTCTACAAGCATTTTAGATGTATCATTTTCAGAGAATGATGCTAATGGTCGATGTAGGTCATCAATTTCATATGTTTGTTGGAAATTTTTGTTGACATGTTTGGTGGATAGGGTGGCAGTGAGGTTTTGACTATGGGAAATCCTTTGTTTGCGCTTTTGATCCAAATTTTCTGAGGGTGAGGGATCTGAATATTTTATCTCTTCGCGAAAATAGGTTGATTCATTTAGATTGATTTCAAATCCTTTTCTATGGTCGGAAGTAGGGATTTGGTCATGAGTTCTAAGGAATTCTTCGATGGCTTCATCATTTTGGAACATGTCAATGGCTGTATGATGTGGTTGGCCATGGTCTATGAGACTCGGATGTGTAGGCTCAAAATTGATGACATTAATAGATAAATGTTCAAAGGAAATATGTGTTTCAGTGAGGTCCTCAAAAATACTACATGGAGACCTGATGTCATTATCAGAACCGGTGTCATCGTTGTCACTTGAAATTATTATGGGAGCAACATCAAACACATTGAAACCTAGACCATGTTTACTGTGATGTTGTGTGCAATTTATCAGGTCTAAACAACCTTGTTCATTTGGACTGAGTCCTTTACCCTTCCATCGCATGTTTTTCATTATTTGGTGAGCTTTGGTAAATTGAGGGGACTCATAGCATGGAGAAAAGTTGTCATTATATAACCAAGATCCTGAAGAACTTGGAATATGTTCGTTGTCAAGATAACCAAACTTTTTCCAAACTGACTGTCCCATTTGGTAAGTGGGATGGATTCTCAGATGTGGAGCATTAGGTTTTCCATAACTGTGTGGGGATTTGGTGATATAAAAAGATTCTGCCATATTTTGAAATTGATATTCACCACATCCTGTGTCAATTATTTTAAATGTGTGAGATGGGGGACCAATATGTACCTCATCTAGTGGGGAAGTTAGTTTGGTAGTCTTAAAAGATGAAGAGAATGGGTTATAAGAAGAAGGGGGTGGATTGAAGAATGAAGGTTGGTTATTCACATGAGGAGATATCTTAATAGAGGAGGTGTGGTTGGATGAAGAAGATTGGATAGGTGAAGAAGAAGATAGTGTGGTGGAAAAATAATTGTTGCTGGAAGAAGAAGCTTGATTAGTAGAAGAAGATGATAGATTAGTGGGAGGACTGGTGGAAGGTGGTTGACTAGCGGATGATAATAGATTGAAATATGTTTTGGTTATGAGATGATGGTTTCGGATCATTTTTAGGGAGTGTATCAGGATCAATGCATGTTTCATTAGGGATTATGCGAGGTGGAGAATATTTATCTATTAATGGACAATAGTGATCATGTCGATACCGTCCTTCAAGGAATCTACAATACTCAAAAGGTTCAGGATTTGCATGTAATATAAATTCCTTGTCCAAATGAGGAAACTTAATGCATTGGTGGAATGTTGATGGGACAACTTTCATGGCATGAATCCATGGTCGGCCGACAAGAATGTTATATGCAACTTCTACATCTACCACATGAATAACCATGTCTAAGGTGATTGGTCCAACTTAGAGAGGCAACGTGATTATGCCTTCAGACTTTCTTTCACTATTATCATACCCACGAATGGTTATGATATTGTTTGTAAATCAGTTTCAGTGTAACCTAGACAATGTAAAATTTTCATGGAACAAATATTTAATGTTGATCCATTGTCAATTAAGACGCGCTTGATTTTACGATGAGTTACATAACCCTTGACGTATAAAGAATTATTATTAGCGATGTTGGTATTAATAAGGTCATCGAGACCAAAAGATAAAATAGGATTGGGGACTGTAAGATGTGCAATTAAAGCCTAGAATTGTTGTGAATTGATGTCCTTAGGGACACAAGCATTATTCAATGTTTACATAAGGATGCGTTGTAGTGTGGGAGAAAAATTAAGTAGTTCCATGATTGAAATTTGTGTGGCAATCTTCTCTAATTGTTCAACAATATTAAATGATGGCATAGGTTGTGGAGAGGAATTGGAAACAGAATTAGATGGTGGATTAGGAGGTGATGTCGGGGACGAAGTGGCAGATTTTTTTGTTATAGGGACCCACATTTTTTTCTATCTAGTGGTGATTGCACAGTTTGTTCTTATCTTTATAGTTGCCACTAATTCTTGGTCATAATCTATGGTTGAGATTACTGAGTCATAATCGACATTGTTTGATGATTGACCCTTATCTTTTGAATTGTTATCATGGTTAGGGAACAAATTTTTTAACATGTGAAGTTTTTCATTAGGTGTTTTTGTCTTAGAAGTATTTTCAACTTCTATGTCTCCACGTTCAATCAGGTCTTAGACGTAATGGCGGAGTTACATGCATCGATCTGTGGAGTTCCCTTTTATGTGATGGTAATCACAATATTCATTGTCTTTATACCAATTTTTTTTGGGTTGTCCTTCTTCGAAGGGTCTAATAATGGGATATGTAATCATATTAGCATTTTCCAAATGACGAAAGACACTAGATAGAATTTCTCTAAGAGGACTGAACTATCTTTGTCGATCCTGAGAAGGAACTTCCTTTCTAGGGATAATGATTGGTTATTTAGATTTTAATGTGTTGGTGGGATGGTTTTGGACATTAATGCCATCATTAATGATATTTTGATTCATGTTAAAGAATTTAGATTTTTCCTAGTTCTGAGGAGTGTCTTGATATGGTTGGTCTCTAAAGGGTGCTTTAAGTAAGCCCTTAGAAATGAGGGTTTTTTCAGTTTCTGTCCCCTTTTTTATGACTTATTCGAAACTATTCAGACAATACATTTGCATTTGAAATGATAATTCGACATTGAGATTAGGGACAAAAATGCTAACTAGTTGTCTCTCAGGTACTGAGCAAGGAAATCAGCTTGCAAGTCCATGCCATCGTTGTAAAAAGGAGGCAAAATTTTTGTTTGGCCTTTGCCTAGTGTTGTAGAGATCAAGCATGGTTATTTCTGAGTCTAGGTTATAGGAAAAATGTTTGACAAATTTCTCTGATAAGTTTACAAATGTCGTGACCGACCCTTTAGGCAGATGGAAAAACCACACTAAAGCCTACCCTCCTAAACTTTGGGGGAATAATCGTAAGAGGTACGTATCTCGATAGGTAACTTCCTGACATTGCATATAAAATTCCTTGACATGTTCACGTGGGTCACCTTTGCTTTTGTATTTATTAAACTTAAGGATTTCGAAGAATGACGGAAATGGTAATTGTGATATCTTTGTATCAAATGGATAAGGACACAATTATTCAAAGTTGAATTGTTTCGATTGTTTTTATAGTCCCTGAATGGTGCCTTTCATAATTTTCCATTCTTGTGCGAATGGAGAAGCGGGGGAAAATTTATCAAACATTTTGTGAGTATTGGAATCTAAATTGAGGCCTTTTAATCTTTCAGCTCTAGTCGTTGCTTCCTCAAGTTTCTTTGTTAAGTCTTGGATTTTAGTGAATAACTCTTCGGCTGAAGAACCATTTGGATTGTTTTGTATTTCGTTGTGATAACTTGATTCACCATTGTCGATGAGTTTGTTTAAATTTTCCATCCCGAAGTCAGGGGGTAGTTTTTCCCCCATGGCTAGGATGCGTAACAAATATTCATTTTTGTTTTGTTCTATCACCCTATTGACTTGTTCTTATTCTTCATTGGTGATTTCTAGTTGTGCGAATTCTTCATCTTCATTTTCATGATTGTGACTGCGAGTGAATACCGTGATGAAATGTGTCTGATTAAGCTAAAAAGTGGGTAGGATTTTTGAACAAGTGTGAGGAAATGAGAACTTGATTATTTTGGATTTAGCTCGAATAAGATCGTGATGACTGATAAGGAGAGTAACTCAAACAAGTTATCTCAATATGATGATGATGTAACTCGAGATGAGTTATTAGATGATTTGTTGCACGTTGTGTAGATTTGGCTTAAATAAGCTCTAGACTATTGACAGGGAGAGTAACCTGAACAGGTTAATCGTGATATGGTTGTGATATAACTCAAAATGAGTTATGAAAGGATTTGTGTTGGTTATGATTTGGATAAATGCGATGGTGGACAAAATAATGAGTGAACTTAAATAAGTCACCCAATATTAGTTTGATATAGCTGGAAACAAGCTATGAAGGATGTTTTGACAATTGACGATATGGGGAGTGAATGCTAGTCACTCAATATCAGTTGGATATAGCTGAAGACAAACTATGATAGATGTATTGTTGGATGAAGAAAGCTAATGAAATTGGTGTGATGTTTTAGTCTATGTTGTTAGATTGTTTGGATGTTTTCACTTGGAATTGAATTGGTTGAGAACTGATTTTTTTGTGGAACACAACTAGGGTCTGAACTTTTACAATGAACACATTTATATCAGCCAAGTTTTATGATAAACTATTTTATTTTCAAATAGCAAGCAATCATGTGGATTCAATTGTTTTGGCTTATGAGGTAAATTATTTAGGAATGATCATTGTTTCATGCAATCATACAAGTATGTTGTGAAATGGTGGATGCAGGATCTTATTACTCTAAGAAGATGCGTCCTCCGATATACCCTAGTCCTGATATACATAATTCTATACAGGGACAAAATTGGTACGGGGAACCCTTAGAGCACTGGAGGAGACTCGCCAATTCTTACTTGCCTATTTCAGAGTGAATCACCATGTCCAGAATAGGTTTTGTGAAAAGGTGGAAGGTGATGGAGGGATGAATGTGTATGGTTTCCTTTCAACTCCCTAAAGATTTACAGGGACGATGCCCAAGCTTCGTTGTTACAGCTATTTAGGCATGACTCATATGCATTGCATGATAGCATTACCTGTAAGTGAAGATCAGGGGTGAGGTAAATACCGAACGTTGTGATGAGACCAGGTCTCAAAGTGTAATGCAGATGTAAATGTTGTTGGTGCGTGGTAGTCAAGTCCATGTCACCGGTGTAGCTTTGGTGGTGATGAAATCCACCTCGTCTACGTGCAAAAACAAAATGATAAAGTGATTAAACACAAGGTTCTTTCCAACTTGAAATAAATCACTAGTAGAAAATAATTGCATACCTGAGCGTACCTTTTTTTTGGTTTCAGTAATTTTCTTTGAATGGTGGTATTTTTGCAGGATTTTTGTTGTTTTTTTGTATTTTTTTGACAATATTCTAGCAACGCGGTTCTACAAAAAACAAATTAGTAGTTATTCTGTAAATTAAATGTTAGAAAAGTGATCATGGCTGTTTTTTATTTTCTAGATCGCTCGAAGGCACAGGAAAAGAGCATACACAACCAACGACCAAAAAAATATTAATAATATGACAAAGGAAAATAATTATTGAAATGATAGTTGGAAAACAAAGCTAGAGGATCCTGCAACGTTAGAACAAGACACTAAAAAATTGTGACCATTTCTAATTTTCTAGATCACTCGAAGGTGCAAGAAAAGAGCATACGTGGATACAATTGAAATAGATTTTTTTTATTTTTTTAAATGTTAATAATTATTGCAATTAACTATGATTGTGAAATAGCAATAATGATTATTTTCACAAAAAAAAAACGATGAAGGAAGAGTGTGAAAACATTACCTAGAAGTGTTGTCGTGGAAAATTGAAATGTAAGGAAAAAAATTAAAAATTAAAAAAAAATTGTTTTGCAGAGCCCGGGTGGCCTCATGTTTCTGATTTCTAAGATCACATTTTAAGTGCGAGGAAAGATCATACGTGTGAGGTTGTTACATGAAATAAAAAATAAATAAAAACAAAAACTATAATTTTGTTGTTTTTTTTTTTAAAAAAGGTGTTAGAAATGAAACCACAAATTTTCTATAAGTCTAAATCATTAAATTATTTTTCCATTGCATAGATCTTTTTGATACCTTTCCTTTTAAAAAATGAATTCATTCTGAGCTCGGGAGAAAAAGTTATGACTTTCGGAAGATGGGCTATAGTAGCACACTGAATGAAAATTTTAAACGTGAGAAAAACATACCGGGAGCTAGTTTTTTATTTTCTAACTTCTATAATTCACCTGAGAAGGTAAAATTTGGACAGCAAGGTTAAAAAAGAACAATAAACACAAATAAAGAGTTAGATCACAAAATGATTGACTAAAATAAAAGAAAAAAAATGATTAACTTCCTATAAAGCAATTATTTTAGCAAAAATAAATAAATAAATGCATTTTCCAGATTGGTTGTCCCATGACAGTAAGATGATAAATTAATGACTAGTTCATGTGTTTCTATAGATTATGAGTGAATAGAAAAATTAAAACTGGGAACTAAACACCAAGCACTGAGGAGATCAAAGACAGGATGAGAGTCATAGTTTCATTGTTGTTATAACCTGCAGATACGCCACAAGACACCACACAACAAAAACACTACCCAAAGTGTGAAAGTTAACCAAAGAAGACCATAAGGAACAGAAAAGGAAATAATAATGAACAATAATAAACAAAGAATAGATAAAACCACAAATTGGGAAATTAATGGTAACAAATCGAAAGTAACCGGGCGTGCCAAAATGTAAGCTAGGAAAAATACACTACTAACAAGGAAGTAAAATACCGATAATCATACCTCCTCCTTCGCGTTCTGTAGAAAACCTTAGAATGGGCTAGGAAACTTGGATTGAGCCCTGATTGTTTGATATTTAGGTGCTTTTCTTCAAGACGGAGCAAGACCTTCCTACAACAATGATCCTCTTACTTTGTACCAAATGAGAAAAAGGATTATGAGGCTATTTGGGCATTAGGACGAGGAAAAAGGATGTTCTTTTCTCAAAGGATGCAAGAACTTAGATATGGCATTCAAGCTTATTCTCCATGTGTTTAGAGGGGAGGGGTAAGGTTGTATTTATAGCCTAGGGGAGTGATTAACTTAGAGTAATTTAAGTAACCATGGTTTGAAAATGTGGGAAATATTAAGTGAGTGGTTTGAAAATGTGGGCAAGATTACGTGAGTGGTTTGAAAATGTGGGCAAGGTTAGATGAGTGGGGGTCAAAAAGAATGGGTGAGGATTTGAATTATATTTTTGATTCATAAGTGGAGGATTTTAGGTGAGTGGGGACCATGAAGGGTGGGTGAGGATTTGAATTTGAATTTTTAATTAAATAGTAGAAAAACATGGAGAGTAATGACATGTGGTGAGGATTGGGTTATTTTTTAGATTTTGAAATGGATAATTAATCAAATTATATTTGATTAATTCAAAGTGTATTTTTGTGGGAAATGAGGAAGGGGAATTAATTGATTTAGGACAGATGTGAAATTAGGGTGTCTACAGTTTATTTAAATAATGGGGTGGTCAATTAACTGAGCATGCAAATTGTGATATTAAAGTTAAGTTTAAGAACGAATCTTTGACCGCTCGGGCACCACCACAAATTTTGAAGGGAATTATTAGATGTGTTTTAATACACCACTATGTGGCACACAGAGAAATGAATACATTTAATAGCATGGTAGTCTTAAAAATGAATACATTTAATAGCATGGTAGTCTTAAAATAAGTGAATCTTCTCAAGGAAGCTAAGGGGCATACAATTAGGGTTTTTTTATTGTTTGAGTTATATTAAGGATCTATGAAAGAGTAATGCATGTGGGTCTCTCAATGAGTTCAATAGAGAAGCTAGTTTTAGTTCAGAAATTGGGTAATTTGTGACAAGATAAGGATATATATGTGATATGAATCAAAAGCGTCACCTTGTTTTCTAGTTTTTGGGCGTCTTCTAGTTTGTGTTGCTTTGAATTTGGGAAAACTTTACAGGAAGAAAGTGTAGAAAGATCCTAAACTACAAGCATTGTTTATATCTATCTTGTATTTTTATTTTATTATGAAACAATAAAACAAATTCTTATAGAATGGTTGGAAAGTTTTTTCGATAACCAAGTAGTGAACAATTGGCAAATAATATACCTTTATCATTATTATCTACCTAGGTGCTAGAAATTGTTCATGATAAGGTAGTGTTATTTATAACTTATTGAGGTAATTTTTGGGTTTGTGCTTGTTAGGTTATTAAGAACATTATATAGAATGATTTGATCTAGGTTGAGAAGGAATTTTTTTTTAACCTCCCTAAATCTTACATGAGACTTGTGATTTAATAGTTATCTTGAAATATTGAAAGGTGGGTATCGTTTATTTTTGGTAGCTTCAACCTATATAATAGATGTTAGGAAGCAATCAAACTATGGTTTAACCAAGCCTCCATGGAGTGTTAAAATGCCTTTTCCTTATTTTATTCCTTGCAAGTCTTGTCTCTTTTTGTACTTCTATGTGTTTAAATATGCCATCTCAATTTTTTATTGGCTCTATTATTGGTTTTATTCATAGGGAAGGATTTGAGTCTTTGTTAAATGAAACTTGAATCAGATTTGGAATGTTGATTTTTTGATTAAACCCCAGTTCAATGATTTCTAGGAAAGAGGGTTAATTTATGGGTAAGTGCACCAATCTGGGGGGCTAAAAGGGGGTCTTAAGTGGACGCATTTTTTTTAAAAAAAAAAACTTCAACTTGTACGATTTTTTTGAAATAGTTACACTCTGTTGGTGGTCGAAAAGGAACTTTAAGAAGAGCAACAGTCAGGGGACAAGAAGTCCCTCCTCTTTAGTGGGAGAGGTTCCCTTATTCGGAAACAAACCTATTTACACATATACAAAGCATGGTTTCACTATGGAACTTGGATACCATGAAAGTGTTTCCTAAATAGATCATCAATCACAAAAGGACAGAGGAATGAAAATGAGGAAACGAGCAGAAAGGCACCATTCAGAATTATAGATGAAAGAATAATTCCTTATGTATGCGAGGGTACAGCGAATTAGAATAAGATCATTTGTATCACATTAATAAGATGAAATTTGAAGAGACAAAAATTTCTATGAATAACATCTATAAGAATACAAAGCTTCTCAACATAATGCAGACAAATGATCTAACAAGATTTAATGAATAGCTTGTGAATAAAAAGAACCAAATAGACAAAGAATGAAAATCCTTCTTTATTGATTTCTTTATGATTTCTTTACACTTTCAAAGATAAGCCAAGTTCCCACACTCAAAAATGGCGAGGAGAAGACATTAAATAGTTTACAAATTAGTTACCCTTTGTTAACTACTTCTTTTAACTAATGTTTAGTTAGAGGGCTGCAAATCGCAATACCCCAACTAATTACAATAAATCCGAGAAGAAAGGAAGGAAGAAAGGAGAAGAATTAGGAGAAGAAGACAAGTGTTCATGACTGGGAGGGGCTCACTAACTTTAGGATCCATTGTCTGAATATTTTCAATGCCTCTGCTATGTCTCTGCCTTGTGGGACTGATGTGTTGGCAGTGAACTGAGTCCAAAATCCAAGGCACTTCTCCATCTCTTTGTCAAATTCGACATGAGTATGATAATCTTTATTCATTTCCTCTATAGTAGATTGAAGACAGTAGATCTCCTTCATCTTTTCCTTGGAAATGGAACTCTCCTTGAACAGATTACCTTTGACAAAAGATTTGAATTAGGCTTTGATTTCTTGCAAGGAGAGGGATGCACCAGAGGTCTCATCATGGAGATAGCAATGTATGTCTTTAAAAGTAGATATTACCAAAGATTTGAAGGCTTCACCCTTCTGCCAACTATTCTTCAATTCTCCCAAAGCTTCTTCCAACACCTTGATTTTCCATTCCACATTATACACCCATGATTTTGATAAGTTATCCTTTGCATCATCGAAGACCTTGCTTGCCATTAAAATATTCTCATCAGTTTGTCCCATGAGGCGAAGGTCTACTATACAGCTGCTCCAAAGTTTAAGTTCTTTATCTATGTTCCCAATAGTAGAGGAGAGTTTCTATTGCAAATTGTTCACCTTCTCGTGGAGTTTGAAGGATTCATCAATGAAATTCAATCCTGCAACAAGCATCTCATCCACCATGGCCTCCATAGCCCTTCCATAGATGGAATACTTGTGCATATCTTTGATACTCTACACTTCATCTTGGCTCAGAATTACAGGTGGTGGAAGAGTAGTCAATGGGGTAGGATCTAGAACTTTATCTTTAGATAGCAGTGACTTGATGAAACCTGTAAGAATCTGGGCATGATCCTCCAATTGCTCTATGGTTTGTTGTCCTTTCTCTACCCTCCCAATGACTCTAGTGACTGTTTCCTGAAGATTGTGGATCTCACCTTCAGGGGTAGACTCTCCCATGGGAAATCTCGAGAGCTCAAGGTCAGATGCTTGCAAATATTGCTCTAGCTTGTCTACCTTAGGCTTGGCTATCTCCAGTAATTGTTGGCCCTGAGCATCAGACACTATCCTTGAGGCAGTTCTGGCTTTTTTGGTGTGAGTAGGAGGAGTAGTACCTAATAAGGCTGCCATAGCATCAAAATTGGGTCCTAAGATTCAGGAGGAAAACTTTCTCTTCTTATTGTCGACAAGAGGTTGCACCCATGCAAAATAGGAGGAGGAAGAAGTAGGTGGGGCAAGAGGACCAAGAGACAGATAACTCATGGCACCCAAGTTTTGCACTGTTGTTGCCTCTAGTTGGGATATGAGTGGAGCGCTTGGGGCTTCTGGTACAGAGGAGTCACTAGCACCCAGAAGCTCAGTGCTTTGGACCTCCTTTTCTTTATCCATGAGGGCTTCTGGAGTGCTTGTAGAGACTGGCACTTCACTCTCCTCACTTTCACTGAGAAAAATGATGTTCTCTAGGCCTGAGGGCAACTCTGTATGCTTCCTTAGGGGATCTTCCTCCACAAGCTCCTTCTTGACTTCTCTGACTTTCTTTTGATATACCTGGGTGGATGAGGAAGGAGTGGAGACTGTGGGACCTTGAGTTGACGAGGTAGGAGGGGTCTGCATATGTGCTCTTGAATCAGGTGACAATGCCTCTTTTCTTAGTGTTGAGGTGTCTTTGGAGGACTCACTTGAGTGCCTTCTGAGTTTGCGAACTCTCCTGTCAAACCAGATTTTGGTTCTCACCAAGACGGGAGCTAGGATTTCCACCAGATCGTCCTTCTCCTTTTTGAACCAATCCAAATCCTCCAAGGGAGTGTGTTTGACCACGTTTTCATACTCATATGAGTACAGGTCAGAATTATCCTCCTGGAGCCCTTCAGGAACTTGGTATAGGTTAAGCTCTTGAATTAATTGAAGAGAAAATCTGCCATAATGCCTCCTTCTTGTTTCAAAATCATCAACATAGTCAATCCAATAATCCTCTGTGTTTTCCCTATGATGATAAGTGATATTGATGATCTTCTCAATAAACTTCTTCAAGTAAAAACAAGTTCTTGGCCTAAAGAAATGGACAGTAATGGGAGCTAGGGCTATTTCTATGTTTTGTGCATCTAGGGTTGTTTTGCAGGTGTAGTTTCCCAAAGTGATGGGGAAGTGCATGCCAGTAATTTTCTTATCTCTACAGGTTCTATGCAACTTTTCCAGCTACCTGCATACCTCTATCAAGGCCATTTTATCATTGCAAAACATGGGGAGCTTGAGAGGAGTGCTCTCATAGCCTGCAAGCCTTATATAGGAAAATTTTCTAAATTGGATGAAGTAGGCACCGTAGTGCAATATCAAATTCATAGCTTCATCAAAAAATATCCTCGCTGTGTCACTCTCCAGAAGCCTGACAATGTACATGGTGAAAGCGTTGTTCACCCTTCTGAAGTTGCGATTGCTGGTGTCCAAGGTGAACTAAGGGCAGTAGGCATACACAGGGTCAGCCTTGTGAGCATCAACGTATGAGAATCTAAACCATTGCCTTGATGCTGCTAGGGTATACATTAAGTATGAAGTCATCTAGAACTTCTTAGTTTGTTGTACATTGGACAGCTGCTCTGCTAGGTTCATACTAATGATTTCTACCCAATTGATATTATGAGTTCCCTCACACACCATATTGATATGTGGGCACATCCAGAAATGGAACTCATTTATAGAGGGTAAACCCATGACCCAAGCTAGTAGGATTATAAAATATGAAAATTCCTCATTGAAATATGCACGGAAAATAACCTTGGATAGACGAGACCCCCCCTTTTTAGGGTTTTTAAGCCAGGACTTCACCACCTGCGCCTTATATTTCTCACTTTCTTGATCGAAAAGGGCTTGTGCCTGGTTCTGAGAAATTACTATAGAATTGTCCATCTCTAGAATTCTTAGGGCAGCGCCAATGGCAGCAGCATCAAGTTTGGTGATGAGTTCCCCGTGCACGTTCGTCATCTCACTTGAGTCAGGATTGAAATGAGCACCGCAGGAGTGTACTGTATCTGCGCATTGCACCGAGATAGGAAACCACCGGCGAATGCCAAACCACTGTCATGAATCATCTATGCCATAGGTGAAGGATTTACATCTGTCATTCTTGCCCAAAAATCTCCAAAGTCAAGGTAGCGAACCTCACTGTCCCCGATATCGGGAACGGCAGACTCGAGCGGTGAGACTTGCTCCTAGCCTTGGAATTTAATCTTCATGTTGTTAGTAATTTAAGGAGCCAAAGTTGCAATCTGGACTCGAGACGAAATTACAGGGGAAATGAGTATGCGTGCAGAAATTTTGATCGCAAAGGTATGAGCAAAGGATAACAAGAAAGTAGTGTGCAAAATGCATAGGGGGCAGTTCATTATATAGCCATTTGGGAGAGAAAGACAATTAATGCGCATTAAATGCACACCTACCAACTTGGAAAGCAAGATATTTGTGAAGAGTAGGAAAAATTAACTCGAATGGCTTTTGGTTCATTTGGGACACGCGGGACATGAAAGCGCGATTCGGCTAATACGGGCGATGCGGGAAAAGTATGTGCAAATGCTTATGGGACATGAGGGACGAAAGTACGTGGAGTACACGATTCAGTCGAATTAGACGGAAAGGGGACAATGGGCCCGGGTGAACTTGGGACACTTGGGACAAAAAGTTCTGACGGGCCCGAAAGGAACGAACTTTGGGTAAAGCGGCCGATCGGGGAACAGAGAGCCTGAATGAACTTGGGACACTTGGGAAAAAAATGTCTGACAGGCCCGAAAATCACATAAAATGACCCAAAAACGCATATTTTTCCAATTTCTTGACTTTTCACATTACCAAGACAATAGAAAAGATATTTAACTTCAAAAAATTTCAATTTTCAACTTCTCAAAAGCAAGGGAATTTTGAGTGGACAACACACTCAAAATTGGAAGATGTTTTAGAAATATGAATCATAGCATTTTGAGTCTGGTTTCTAAGCTACTAAATTTTATTAAAAACGGATAAGTTTAAGTGGGTAAAACAACTAAAATACCAACAGATGCTCTTTTTTTTGTTAAAAAACATAATAGAGTGACTTTCATGCCCCCCACCATTTTTTGAGCATCATTTAGTATTTTTGAAAACCCTTTGGTAAAAAGATAGCTAGGAGCATCTAGTTTGGGCTCCATTTTTTTTTAATTTTTTTATTTATGAATTTTCTAGTACATAAATTTTATGTTTTGAAAAATAATAGAGCTCTGACCATGACCCCCCTAACTACCTCAAAAAATATAAAAAATTAGATTTTTTTTTTAATAAGTATAGAATCATGCCTAGTTTGGGCTAGTATTTTTTTTTTAATTTCAATCACCCCAAAAAAAAGATATACCATGAAATATAAACATATTTACACTTCAGAAAATAGCTATAAAAAGGAATAGTTAGAAAATAAATAATATGGAAACCTTATATTGGTTAGAAAATTTGAAAAATTATATTTTTAGAAAGAAGAGAATCTACTCTACGTCGTGGTATAATTTTTTTTAAATGGATCGATTGTTTTATTTTGATTTATCATAGAGGAAGTGTCATTTTTACATTTTCTTGTAAAAACTTGGTTGTTTGATGTGTTTGTACAGGTCCATGCCTCAGGCTTAGGGATCTAAACCAAATCCCAAGCCTTGAGGCATGGCTTGGGAAAAGAGAAAACGTAAAACATGCATGCATTACATAACGCGTACGTGTTACGTAACGCGTACGCATTCTATGTAGTATAAACATAACGCGTATGCATTCTGTGTAGTATAAGCATTATGTATGCTTTTGACATGCTTCTATTTACATAAATAAATGTTTAAGTATAAGTTTTTCATTTATTATGAAAAACTTATACTTTAAATTTATTTATGTAAATATAAGAAGTTAGGGTCACTATGCACCTTATGGAATTAGTCTCGCAGCTCCATGAGTCATGGTTTAGGAGATGTTTTTTTTAAGTATAATTTGGTCAGTACATAGGTAATTTTTCAGGATTTTAGCATTCAGCCTAAATCTTTTAGCATTTAACTTCTACAATTGAAACCCTAAACCATAGGTCATAAACCTAAACACTAAACTATAAACCTTGAGCCCTAAACCCTAAACCCTAAACCTTTCACCATTATCCCTAGACCCTAAAACCTAAACACTAAACCCTAAACCTTAAACATTCATACCTTACCCGTGCACCCTAAACCTTGATCCTTAAGCCCTAAACCCTAAGCCATAATCCCTAAACCCTAAACCATGAACCATGAGCCCTAAATGCTAAACACTAAACCTTGAATCGTAAAAACTAAATCATAAACCCTAAACCCTGACCCTTAAACCCTAAACATTAAACATTGAATCCTAAACCCTAAACCCTAAGCCTTGAACCCTACACCCTTATCCCTGAGCCCTAAAATCTAAACCCTAAACCCTAGACCATATACCCTAAGCCCTAAGCCCTAAACCTTAAACCCTAAACCCTAAACCCCGAGCCCTAAACCATAAACCCTAAACCTTAATCCCTAAACGTTAAATCCTAAACCCTAAACCCTGAACCATAAACCCTAAAACCTGAACCGTAAACCATAAACCCTTATCCCTAAACACTAAATCCTTAACCCTAAACCCTAAACCCTAAACCTAAAATCTAAATCCTAAACCATAACCCTAAACCTTGAACCCTGAACCCTAAACCCTAAACCTTAAACCCTAAACCATGATCCCTAAACCCTAAACCCTAAACCCTAAACCATATTTCATCAATATTTCCTAGTCTCGTGCCTAGAGCCATCATTGAGTCTACTTATAGAACTACCTTGTTTATGAGAGGTGGGACAAGTAACTAAATGGATATGACATCTACCTTGTGGCTTGTAATGCATTTATTACACATCTCTTCCAGACTTGTTTCTCCCCACATATACTTGTGCTCTTGAATGTAAATTTATTCACACTCTGAAACAAATTTCACATTTCTCATATTTCCATGTATGTTATTATGCAAGCTAGGATGACCCATTGGAAGCTGGAAAAAATAACCATCACAACAACAAAATTAATCTTAAAGGAAACAAAAGAAACATAGAGAATATATCAATACAGAGGTGTAGGATCATAATTGAATTTCCTGTAGTATCCTCTCCTCTAGAGAAAGATAAATTTCAAGTGTTATATTGGAACGGATAGTAAATTTGACAGAGCTTCCTAAAGTGTTCAAAATAAGCATAAAAAAAGGGGAATGGCTAAGAACACTAAGGGGTTATCAATCACCTAGTAAATCTTTCTTGTTTAGTTCTAAATAGGATTTATCTAGCCTACGACTTAGTGACCTTCCATTCATTGATAATTCCTTATTAATAAACCATGGATGTTTTCAAAATCCCCTGAACAAAAAGATAGGGGTAGTCATCAATCCCAGTGAAGGGTGTGATGTGATTTCCAAGCAACTTGAAATTCATATAGATTTAGAGGTCATAACACGAATTTACAAATATCTTCATCATATAAATGGAAGCCAAGTAACAGTGTCTCCCTATACATCCAAGGATTAAGGAATATTGGGGTCTTTGGAAGGATTGGATAGTCAGGAATATGACATTTCCCTCCTCCAAAATATCAACAGATGAAAAACATCAAATTTTGATGACTCTCTTTAAATGTTCTGCCTACAAATTCGATGAACCTTGAACTCTGTGACCTAAACCCTTAACCCTCAACCATGATACCTAAACCCTAAACTATAAACCCTAAACCCTAAAACCAAAATAATAAATCCTAAACCCTAAACACTAAATATTAAACCATAAAACCTAAACCATAAACCCATAACCCTAAACCCTTGACCCTGGACCCTAAATCCTGAGCCCTAAGCCCTAAACCCTAAATAATAAATCTAGAGCCCCGAGCTCTAACCCCCAAACCTTAAACCAGTAAAGCTGAACCCCAAACCTTAATCCATAAAACATAAACCATGAACCCTAAACCCTAATCCCTAAACCATAAACCCTAAACCTTAAGCCTTAAACCCTACACCCTAATCCTTGAGTCCTAAACCCTAAACCTTAAACCCTGAGCCCTAAACCCTAAATCTAGATCCCTGATCTCTAACCCCTACACCTTAAACCAGTAACTAACCCCTAAACCTTAAACCCGTAACTCTAAACCTGAACCCTGACTCATAAATCTTAAACCATGCACCCTAACCCCTAAACCCTAAACCATGAGCCCTGAGCCCTAAATCGCTAACCCTAAACCTTAAGGCCTAAATGTTAAATCCTAAAGTTCCTTAAATCTTAAACCCTAAACCCTAAACCCTTACCCCTAAACCCTAAACTCTAAACCCCAAGCACTAAACCCTAAACCCTAATCCTAAAACCCTAAACCCTAAACCCTAAACTCTAAACCCTAAGCCCTAAACACTAAATCTTAAACCCTGAACTCTACAACCTAAACCCTTAACCCTAAAACCTAAACCCTTTACCTAAACCCTGAACCTTGACCTTTAAACCTTAAACCCTAACTCATAAACCCTAAACCGTAAACCCTAAATCCTCAACCCTGAGCCCTAAACCCTGAACCCTTAAATCTCAACCCTAAACCCTCAACCCTGATACCTAAACCCTAAACCCTAAACCCTTTTCCCTAAACCCCGAACCCTGACCTTTAAACCTTAAACCCTAACTCCTAAACCCTAAACCGTAAACCCTAAATCCTCATCCCTAAACCTTAAACCCTAAACTGTAAACCCTAAATCCTCAACCATAAACCTTAAACCCCAAGCCCTAAACCCTAAACCCTATATCATAAACCCTAAGCCTTAAACCCTAAACTCTAAGTCCTAAATCCTAAAACCTAAACCCTAAACCCTGACCCCTAAACCCTAAACCTTTAGCCCTAAACCCTAGGCCCTAAGCCCTGAACCCTAGGCCCTAAGCCATAAGCCCTAGGCCCTAACCCTAAACCTTGAACCCTCAAACATTAACCCTTAACCCTAAACCCTAAACCCTCAACCCTGATCCCTAAACCCTCAACCCTGATCCCTAAACCCTAAACCCTCAACCCTGATCCCTGAACCCTAAACCTTGAACCTTGAGCCATAAACCCTCAACCTTGACCCCTAAACCCTAAACCTTGAACCTTGAGCCCTAAACCATAAACCCTCAACCCTTAACCCTTAACCATAAACACAAAAATATAAACTGTAAACCATAAACCATAAACCATAAACCCTAAACCATGAACCCTAAGACCTGATCCCTAAACCCTAAACCCTAAAATCTGAACCATGAGCCTTAAACACTAAACCTTAAACCCTAAACTCTAAACCTTGAGTCCTAAACCCTTAGCCCTAAGGCCTGAGCCCTAAACCCTTAACCCTAAATCATAAACCCTCACCCAAAGGAAAGTCCTAAAAATATCATTCAACATGTCTCAGTGTGTAGGGAATAGTGTTTAAGGTGATCGATCAACTCATTTAGTTTTTATGAGAGACTACTTCCTTTGAAGAACTAAAAAGGCATTTTTGGCCATTTTTTAGTTAATTGAACACCCTTCAGAACAAGCTAAAATGAGCTAGTCATGTCATCGAGTTATCAAGGACATTTATTTGTGAAGTATTAAGGCATCGTTTGTCTCCATAAGAGACATATGAGAAAAATCATGTATGTGAATCATGAATTTGATTCCATGAAAGGATGCTTTTAGAGCTAGGAAAGGTGAGGGGATGATCCTTATATGGAGCACCATGTTTCTAAGAATGAGAAATCATCTGAGTTCACTTGATGTAATTCACTTTGTACTATTCGTAACAACTGATTCAACACCTAGTAGTGCTATCACACCTTAAGGAGGAGGCACATTACAATCACCTCATTTTGGCCATAGGACAGGAATCCTATTCAGGGAACAATGCTCTATCTACAAAGTGAGGATCTCGTTTTAGTAAGAAGTAGACAAACATCATAGAGTTAATTCATGGCCACTAAAGTGAATTATGGACCAAATTTAAAAATTAGTACTAATTCAAGCAGTGGTAGGGCCAAAATCCATTTTAGAAGGTCAAAAAACCTAAAAATGACTATATGCCTTCCAAAACAAAGACCGACTACAATTTATATGCCCTGAAAGTTTTAGGTCATTTACTGGAATCCTGAAAAATGAGAAATTACTTACCAGATTAGATTTTAAAAAACTATCTTCTAGATTATAACTATTGGAGCTACGAGACCACTTCCATAAGGTGCAGAGTGACCCTAATTTCTTATATTTACTAAAATAAATTTAAAGTATAATATTTCTTATACTTAAACATTTATTTTTGTAAGTACATAATGCGTACGCAGTACATAACGCATATGCGTTATGGTTCGGTGATTCCCAAGCCAAACTAATTAAAACGCGAGCACATTTTAGCAAAATGCGTACACGTTTTAGTTTTTTTCAGATTCTTGTCCACTTTTTTGCCCCCCAACTTCATGCACTTACCCTTATATAAGTCTTAAATTAGTCTAATCTTCTTGGATTGCTCATGGGAAAGTTACGAAGGTATAATAAGCTGTCATTGGTTTAATATTCTAAACCCTACTCAACTTTCAGTCTGGTAACCACTTGATCTTCATTTACGAAGTCGTGACTATCTATGGAAAATGATGATGATCTAATTCTAAAATAAAAAATAAGCTTCTTTCCAAAATTGCATGGTTTGGAGAACTATTTTCTTGAGGTAGTTAGTAATTTTTTAATAAAAAGTGATTTAGCATTCAATACAAATATGGCTTCTATGAATATTAACTTATGTTGATAATGATATTTGGTTGTATTAATTATTGGGTTCATGCTTAAAGGAAGTAGAGTCTCGCCTGTTTTAATATAAATTATTCCCTTTAATATTTATATAAAATCTTCTAACCAATTTTGATGTGACCATTTATAACATTAAAACCTTTATAACTTTCCAACTTGAAACCCTAATAATGTTTTGTAAATTATTCCATGATCATGGAAGCAAGCCAATAATTTTGACATGTTGATCATACCTCTATTAAATTCCACTAAAAATACTCTTTTCTCACACTTCTTTATCATCACGATGCTCATTTATATCACCTCATGGATCCTTGGCTAGGTGATTAATTTCATTTTTTACTAGTTATCCTCTAGTTTATATTTCTAGTCTTATTAATTAATGGTTATATGCACCCATTGTTCATCCCACAAGAAATCCTAGAGACACCAATAGGTAAGTATGAGGTAGGTATATTTAATTTGGTGAAGTTCATTATTTCTGTACAACACTTACATTATTACTTTATTTTCAAAATTTACTTTTGATTTCACATTATGTATGAATATTTTTCTATATACCATTTCAGGTTTATTATTGTGACGCATGTTGATATTTAGTTTTGTAATATGTATACACCTCATTTTTTATGATTTCTAATTGTTTCTCTTTTGTAGGGGATGTTGATACATTTTCCTCCGTATAAGGTGCCTCAAGGATCCTATTGAGATTGGGGTGTGATTGGAATTATTCATGTAGGATATGTTATATAATTTTACACACTTGTACAAAATTAGACAACAAGGGTCTATTGGACCCTAGGACTGAAAAGGACTCTCACAGGATAATTTTGGGTGGCAGGCACAATTTTTGTGTTTAGGGAGCATTTTCAATGTTTCAGGAAAATGTACAATTCTTAGAAGACATTTTCCGACTTCTGGATTTTGATGAGCTCTGATTGTGCCTAAAGAGTGTACATGGGGCTCTCTAGAGCCCACTTCTAGTTGATGCAGATAAAATGATCAAATCAATAATTTACCTTTAGGAGTCTTCTAATTTCAAGGGAAAGCCTAAGACAATAAAAAATAGGGAAAGATTAATTCTAGAGGGGCTAAATGGTATCAAGCAAAAATAGTTGTTCAGCAGCTCTGCAAGCTACTTGGCAAGTTGAGTTGGGGCTTACATGTGATGGCTCAGTCTGACTTGCTATACAAGTGGCACATGTATGAAAACTTTCAAGAGATAATTGATTAGACTCAAGAACTCAAGATTTTCTTAGCAATCTTGGTGAGCTCAGGTAATACACATGTTCGAGCTTTGTATGAAACCGAGTCACGAGGTGTGCATAGGTTACCGAGTTGCTCAGATTTGGTCAATATACCAATGAGATCGTTTGAGAGCTATTATTAAGTTCGAGCTATGAGTAACGAGCTCGTGGAGATTGCACGGTTTAGTGATGAAAGTGGGCTCATATTAACTGATGTCAGGACATTTTGAGATTTGTTGGGTGTTCAGATGGAAGCTCAGGTGAGAAACGAGAAGGCTAACTCAGCAAAAATGTAGGTAAGGTGAGCTAAGCTACATGATGAGGAGAATGAATGGCTCAGGAAATCAAACTGAGCACACGGTTCGAGGGTCGAGTGCATATAGGTAAAAGGAAACTCAGGAGCTTGACATGTAAGATCCAAGTTGCTAAGGGCACGAGAAAAGGGAAGTGATGAGCCATCTTAATGAAAAATAACTCGGCATGTGACGAAGCATGTAAAGGAAAATGGGCTCACCGATCCTTTTATATGGAATACACTGAGGTGTGGAAAAAAAATAGTCACAGTGGAGATGGAGTTCAGGACGCGTTGGTTTCAAATAACTAATAAGTGTAGGGCTCATATTTCATCAAGCTCAACTCAGATTGATCAGGAGGACATTGGCTCAAGAGGTTTTTGAGTCTTAGCAAGGTAGAACTAAGCGGTTGAAGCTTGTTCATGTATTGAAATCGATGAGCTTGCAGACAAGGAGGGTATGTTTGCCAAGCCAATTGGGGATGTCTCATGTAGAGTACTCAGTTCTATCTCACTAGCATAAGGCTCGTTAATTTAGCACAAGGTGTGGCATTTTCAAATCACTACGTAGAGTTCAGTGGTGAGAATAATGGTTGAGCTCTATAAGGTTGAAGATTGATTGTAGATCTCAATAAGGGGTTGGGATTCGGTAATTTCATTGATCACGGTGTGGAGTGCATGAGCTAGCTTATAAAAGGATCTCAGTGAGCCATAAGGAGGAACTAGGTTGGATTGATTTATTGCAATGTGGATTGGTCGCTCGGTAGTGGATATTGGCATAGGCATCATTGGAGGCCGAGCGAGTTGGTTGAGTTTATAGAGAATTCACTGAGGCAATAGAACTCACGAACATGGTGGAAGCACATTAGGGAGGCCGAGTTTCTCAGTCGATATAATGAATGGTCTCGCGAGACATTTTTCACAAGATGAAGACCATCCTGGCAATATTGGTTCAGAGGCGTCACGAGTAGAAGAGATCAAGACCAAGGTCCGGAGAGCTCAAAGTTGGGAGCAACTAATGCCTAAGGGGAACTCGATGGAAGTTATCTCCCTCGACCGAGTTAATCTGAGTCATGAAGCATTAGATTATGGATGAGTCAAGATCACATGGAGAGAGAACTCAAAGGTAGTATCGGCTAGGACCGAGATGAGCCAAACAGGTGATTAGCTCGGAGAAACTAAATGGCAAGTTCATAGTGATCACGCCAAGTCGGGAAGTATGAAGAGATTTGGGGAATTTTCGGTCTAATGTCAGTCAAGTGGGAAAAATGGTGCCTAAATCCCACACATCAGCATCATCATGGGAATTTCACGGATAGGGAGTCATCCAACTGATTTGTTACATTGGAAAAATGGCATCCCAAATCTGAGATCCGCCATTTCAGGCTTTTGGAATTTCATAGTGTAAAGACCATGTCATTGGCGCCATGACATTTAGTCTCCCATGTCTGAATTTAGCACGGGCCCGTCGAGGTGAATATCGACTTGGAGTGGCAAAATGGTTCTGAGATCTGACGGGAGACCAAGTAAATGGTGTGCAGAGATGTAGCAAGTCGTGGTGAGCCCAATGTGATCATCGGAAAAAGAGGAGATGTCAGCGGAATCAATGTAAGACTGAGCTGATCACCGAGTTGATAGGGCAATGGGTGGTTTCCAAGTTGGATGGAAGATGTGTAGGGCCTATGGAGAATTCGTTACCGATTTTGAAGGAGATAAGGCCAACCCAACCATACATAACACAACACATGATGAGTTCATTTGAGTAGAGGCTGAGTTGGTCAATTGAGTCAAAAGGTGAACCTGACAATAAAATAATATGTGATGAGTAACAAGGAGTCAGTAGTGTTAAATATGGGATTTGGTGGAGTTTAAATGTAAGGATCCTGCAAGGTTTTCCATGTAGCTATGTTAGTGGTAAAGGGGTCAGAAAATTCCTTTAAGGGCCAACCAATGTAAAACGAACATGTGGAGATAATGTCATTGGAAGGTTATATAATAAAGCAACCATAAAGCACAAGTCATAGCTAAAAAAGAGGGTGGTTGTTAAGCATTGGAGGCAAATATCATTCAAGCTAAAACAAAGAGGTCATCACGTAATATATAGAGGACCTCATGGTTCAAGCCAAGTAAATAGTCAAATAATACAAAGGGAATGGCTCACCAACCATCTTAGTGAGCTAGCTGGCGAGCCATTTTTCAAGCCATCACACTAATCCCCCTCAAAAAAAATTTCAACTCCGTGGGTCCCATCATGGACCAATCTAGATTTTTTGAATGAATCCCATAAAAATATTTAATATATTTTTAATTAAATGGTGGGTAAACTCAATTTGTTGGATTTATGAGGCCATGGTGATGGAATGTTCTTTTAAGGTGCAATTAATAATGTAATTGAACATGAAGGCCATCATGTGCTACATTTTTGCCCAAGATTTAGGATTCCTCCTCTCTTCTCTCACAATTGGATTTTATATAAATGTAAATGAGAAACTCATTTCAAAGGGATAGAAATTTTCCAATTCCTCTCTCTTTTCACGAGATGAGTAACAGGGATAATTTTAGTGGCAAATATTCGTAATATGGCGAATATTCCATTTTTGAAAATTTTGAAAAGGCGAATTTTTTGGCACGGGCCAGTGACCTGTTCGCCTAAAAATTACACTTTAATTTTTTTTAGGGGTCGGCTTCGCCTACCCTTGAAAAATATCCCCTATATAAACCTAGATTATTCGCCAGGTAGAACACTTCTACTTCACATTTTTCAACAATATGATATATCCCGTATTATAGAGGTGCGACAAGGGGGTAAGTTATTGATGCACGACAAGAAGGGTTTGCAGACAAGGAGATACTGTAGATATTGACGCATAGTAGATGCATGACAAAGATTTTGTTGACGAGTGACATGGATTTTTTTTTATGAGCAAGAAGAGGGCAGAGGTTACAGACGCGCAACAAAATATTTGCTGTCGCGCGTCAATAGGCCTATTGACGCGCGTCACTAAGGCCTATTGACGCGCGTCACTAAGGCCTATTGACGCACGTCACAGGCCTTAGTGACGCGCGTCAATAGGCCTTAGTGACGCGCGTCAATAGGCCTATTGACGCGCGTCACTAAGGCCTATTGACGCGCGTCACAGGCCTTAGTGACGCGCGTCAATAGGCCTTAGTGACGCGCGACAAGGAGTTACAACACATATTGACGCATAGCAGACGCACGAAAAAGAGTTTGTTGATGCGCGACACGGAGATTTTTTGATGAGAAAGCAGAGGTCGGAGGCTGCAGACGCGCGACGGGAGATTTTGCTGTCGCGCGTCAAAAAATGCAGTGACGCGCGTCAATAGACCTTAGTGACGCGCGTCAATAGGTCTATTGACGCGCGTCACTAAGGTCTATTGACGCGCGTCACTGCATTTTTTGACGCGCGACAGCAAAATCTCCCGTCGCGTGTCTGCAGCCTTCTGTCGCAGTGCTTGATAATCAGGCGAAATTTTTGATATACAACCCCCAAAAAATTCGCCTTCCCGTGAAACCGGTTCCGGGGATATTCGCCAGGTATTCTCCACCTCTGATTTCCAGGAGGTCTCTTAAAATGAACCCTGGATGAGTTGTGGATTTTGGGAACTTTAAAGCCTTTTCTCCAAAGATTGTAATGGAAAATGTTGCCTCTTCCTACTATAATAATGCATTTCGCATGTGATTGAAGTAATAAAAATTTTGTTCTTTGACTAAATATTGGTCCTTTCATATTTTTTTCTACATCTTTGTACCTTTCTCATGTTTGTAGGTATATTGTGCAAGTTCAAATTTCCATTTCAGGTTTTTGGGAGTTTTGTGCTTATCTAGGAGTGAAGCTTTGTATGCGGTTGGGTTGTGGTGATTGCTCATCCTTCTCAATTTCATCCTTTTTCACTGGAAGACTGAAAACTTGTCTAGCAACACCCTTTCTTGGTGCATCACCACTTCTAGTATAGGTTTTACTAATTGCAAATCTTTCTCCCTAAATCCCATGAAAATGTTAGTATAGGTCTAGTTAGTTGGTTTATTGCATTAGAGGTAGTGTTGTGTATAGTTTAGAAAGAAGAATTTACACTTCTCCGGAGGTTCACATCAAGCCGCAAGTCCCACAGCTTGTGAGGTAATCCCATGTTACCCAATCACACTGAATGCACTATCCATCACTTGGCCATTTGGAGGGTGAAATGATTTGGTGATAACATGCTAGACTTTATAATTTGAATATTTTAGAATTATGCCATAATTCTCTCAACCGTTCCTCATTTCTTCCTTTTATTCACACATTTTACGCATTATGTCTACTAGTGTCATTATGTCCACTTGTTTACACTCATGCATGTTATTATTCATGTTTTTGGTCATCTTGGACCATCTTCATTACCTCCATTTATTCTTTGGATTCCACCTCATATTATTTTACACCTTATGAATTTAGTTATCCCTCAAATATGGAACCATTTATGTTGGGCAATGATGTCAAATTTTAATTTTTCCATGTATGATGCCATCTCCCACATGTGATCGCATTAGGTATATATGCTTAAGCACACTTTTTTTAATCAATGAATCAATATATAAATCATCCAAAAATGTTGCACTTACTCGCATATTGGATGTTTGCACATATTTTTACACCTAATTGTTAGAATTGAGGTTTCAGGTCTTACTATTTTACATTTGGGTCACCATAGAGAGTTAGGACTAAAGGTATGATACTTGAAATTTCCCCTTATCCACCTGTAACAATTCTATCTCGGTGTTGTTGTCTCTTTGGAAGATCATGCATCAATAACCACACTACAGGTAAGTATTTATAACCCATATTTAACATTTTTATCTCACTCACACACACACACACACACACACACACACACACACACACACACACACACACACACACACACACACACACACACACACACACACACACACACAATGATCCAGACAACAATCAAATAAGTAATTCTAATGGGATAACTTCCTGGAGTCATAACTTATACACCGTAATTCTGATTGACTTCACTCAAAATGTTTCGGAAATCTTAGAATGTGTAGAATATGGTGAAGGGGTGAAAAAAAAAATTAGAAAATTTTCGCCCCTGAAATCTTCTTCTAAAGTCTTAAAAATTCAATTTTTATAGTGTTGCCTAAACATAGTAATTAAAAAAACTCAAATATGTAATTCATAGAAGGTGAACCACCTCATCTCCCTTAAGATTGGTGACCTTCCACATTCTTGTAGATGTCTATTCATATTTCTATAGTTATTTATATAAGTATATGTAACATAAAAGGGAAGGACACACATCTCTTTGTAGAGACAACTATTGTAATATGTCTTCTGAATAATATACATCTCTTTTCAAAGATAGATTTACTAATTACATCTGACACAATTGTTATTTTTTCCTTTAATCCCCAAACCCCTGACATTTAGATCATATGATTGATCATTCATTTCTATACATTAGGGTATACGAATGTTTTTTTATATATTTCTTTATATTATGATATTTTGCCCCTTGGATTTATCCATCCCTCTTAAATGACTCATATTTTCAATCATAATATGATACCTATATTTATCTTATTTATAGGCCTTAGAATCTTAAATATGCCTTAGGGATAAGATTATTATCCTCCAAAATTAAAACATTGGGACTCCTTAAGAACCTTTGGTATCGACATCTTATGTGTAGGCCTATATTTGATCCCCCAACATTTCAAAACTTAGGTGGGGATCCATCTTCTCCCTTCATACAAATTTTACTTTTAAATCCTCCTCAGCCAAAGGTTGTTGTGGAAATTTTGACTTCTCACAGTTCTTAGAGGTTATCCCTTCCCCTCTTTGATGTATTTTAGTGGACATGTCTAAATCTCCACTACATTCTTTTCTACCTTGTTTCTCTTGATTTTACACTGCACAAACATTGGACTCATGTAACATCTCTTTAGTTATACCACATCTATTTCTTATCCCATGTGTGGATTGGGCTTTATCTTCTTCCTATTGAATGGAACAAAATCCTTCTTCTCCTTCCTCTTTTCTTGGTCATGGTAGAAGTGTTTCCATAACTTTCTTTGGTCATTTCTTCTTGTGATAAATACAAACTTCTATGCAACCATGTCATCTACATTACTGATTGTAGTTTGTCACTTAAATATTTTTGATATAAAAACTTCACAAAATAAAAAAATTCAAGTGACTTCTTATTGATATGCTCCCACAATTTCCATCTTATAGAAAATCTAAGGGGTCATCTTCTAAAGACTTCATCCTAAGAATCATTTTTCTTATTCCAGTTAAAAAACTTGTTTTCTAGGGGAGAGGAGCCAGTCATTATGCATTACCCAATAGTGGTGAGGGTAGTTGACATCTTTGACTCCAGTTTTTACATAGTAAAATATTAATAATTGAATGAATATTATCCTATAAATGTACAAACACTCTTCAAAACTGATGTAAATGTCACTTTTCATGTACAACCATGAATCTATCAATAATAGAATACGTGATATCATTTTAAAACATAAAATAACATATATTATACTTCCATGTTTGCAAAATTTTAAGTCAACAATTATTTAATACATGGATATATAATTGTATTTCAGCCCTATACAAAATTGATACCATATCATCATATCAATTTGATGTCACTTTTCATATAATTTAAGTTCCCATTTTACAGTGTTAAAGATCTTGCAAGCATAAGTCCAAAGTTCACCATTTTCAAATACATGTTGTCTTTTAAGCATTAACTTTCTCACCATTTTCTATACCAGCTGCTCCCATAAATGATGTACCTACATATTTTCAACAAATGTGAGGCTCAAGAAACAAAGATTGAATTGAAATGAGAAATCAAATCAAATTGAACTTCAAATATGAGTATTGAAATAAAATATCATAAATCTTGATCCACCCCTATCAATTTCACCCAATCAAAAACAAGCACAAGGATCAACCAATTTTACCCAATCAAAAAAAAGCACAAGGATCAATCAACTACAACACTTTTCATATCTCCTATAAATCCAATTCCTCAACTACTCTAAAATTTTATTCAGTTAGTATTATTTTGCTAGTGAATGACAATTACAGTTCCAAGCTGTCGTATTCAACTGTTATTCCACATCATAGTGCCACATAGAAAGTTCTTAACTCTATTGTTATATTGATGCACATTCATTTAATTTGTTTTTTTTTTTGTCAATCTATATATGGGAGGGGAGCCAGTCATGGTGCACCCAAAATTTGGGAAACTATACCGAACATTATAAAAAACTTGGTAATCCCAAAAAAATTTCAAAAGAAGTGCTTGAGAATTCTCTACAACCCAATCTACTTTACAAACAAATCTAACATGTAACCCACCGTGCATACTTGCTTTGACAAGGAGAAAGACTTGTTTGATTCAAGATATTTTTTGGATGTTCTCCACTATACTTTGAATTTTGCTAGTGTTATTTTGGTGTTCAACCCAAGTATTAATTGGGAAGAACTGGTAAAATTCCTACAATTTTACTTTATGCTACCTTTTCATGTAGATGTATATTAACAAGTAATTCTAGGCCAACTGCTCTGAAATTTGTAGATGTATATTTACAAGTAATTCTAGGCTAAATTAATGAAATGTGTAGGTGTATATTTAAAATTAATTGTAGACTAAATTAATAAAATCTGTAATGTATATTTACAAGTAATTCCAGGATAAATAAATGAAATCTGTAATTCATATTTACAAGTAGATGTATGTTCTGTAGACGTATATTTACAAGTAATTCCAAGATAAATTAATGAAAGGCTCTTTATTTACAAATAGATATATACGAAATATACATCTACTTGTAAAAATACATCTATAGAATACACATTTGAATGTAAATATAAATCTACAGAATATACAACGATAGGAAAAGGCAACATAAAATATACAACTACATGAAAATGAAGCATAAAATATACAACTACATGAAAAAGCAACATAAAATATACATCTAACATGTAATTATTTGTAAGTATACATATACATATTTCTTCAATTTATCCTGGAATTACTAGTAAATATAAATCTACATGTACACATACATCTACAGGTTTCATTAATTTAGCTCAGAATTACTTGTGAATATTCATCTACATTAAAAGGAAGCATAAAACTATATTGCATGCTGCCTTTTTCATGTAAATGTATATTTGGTCATAAATTCAAATTTGTATTTTTTTCAATAACATTGCCTTCCTCTGTACTAGACTCATTTTCACCTTTGATCTTTGAAGTATCCATTGCTCAGAACATAGGCACTCACATCAAATGGCTGCACTTCCTTTTACGTTAGTTGATTCAATATTATAAAAATCTCATTGTTGTAAGTTACATCGGTTTGGTAAATTTATCTATCTTAGCAGGTTTTTATTGACATCACGAGGAGAAGGCAGCTTCCAAAAAGAGTAAGACCTGCATGTGCCAAAATTAGGGGAGCAAGATTTCCGCCAAGTGAAGAACATGAAGAAGAGGCTAACAATACCCCACCTCAAGATGCCAATGACACACCACATGAAGAAGTAAATGTCCAAGCAATAAGAGTGAGCCCTTCAACACAAAAAGTGACAAAGCCAAGATCTGATTGGAACAAGTCTGATATGAATAATGCCATGAAAGATGTTGAAGATTATGGATACTCTACACGTGCAGCTGCAAAAAAATGGGGTATACCAGCGACCACCCTTACTTCTTGGCTGATGGGCATTACCACCACTAAAAGAAAGGGTCCACCAACAATTCTAACAGATGAAGAAGAGATGGAGATAGTGAGTTGGTGTCATGAAATGGCTGACATGGGACATGGGTTAGAAATTATACAACTTAAGACGTGTGTGGCACAAATCTGTGAAACGAGGTCTAACCCATTCACAGATGGTTTTCTGGGTAAGTCATGGTGGACATGTTTTATAAAAAGACACCCAGATCTAACATTAAGGACAACTGAAGGCCTTGATAAGGATCAAGCAGTGTGTTTGAGGACATCAATTGTCAGTTCCTTCTACATTAATTTGTCTAAAGCTTATGAGGCCAACCCATATGGACCAAACCGAATATGGAATTGTGATGAAACTAGATTACAAGCTGGAAGGAACTACAGTATGAGAGTGCTTGCTAAAAGGAGTAGTAGGAGTGTCCCATATATCATCCCAAAAAGCAGAGAATGGATTACCATATTGTGTTGTGTAAATGTTGTTGGACAAAACATTCCAAGATTCTATCTTTTAAAGGGGAAGAGCCATTTAGAAAATTATATTGCAGGTTGTGAGCCTAGAGCTTACATGGCAACACAAGCACATGCATGGATGACAAAAGATTTATTCATGAACTGGTTACATCACTTTGCATCATCTATACCTGGTGGAGTGTCTCCTACAAATAGGCATTTACTAATTTTTGATGGCCATGGTTCACATGTTGCTTTGGGGACAATTCAAGAAGCTAGGAGTTTGGGGATTGATTTGTTAACATTTCCTGCACACACCTCTCATAAATTACAACCATTGGATGTGAGTGTCTTTGTTCCATTCAAAACATACTTTAAGGAGGAGAGAAACAAATGGATAATTGCAAACCATGGGATAGATGTGAAAAGGGCTGAATTAGCTGAGTTAGGGAGCAAAGCATTCAAAATGGCTCTTACACCTAGCAACATTAAATTAGGATTCAAAAGAACATGGATATGGCCTCTTAATCCCAATGCCTTGGATGAAGACATGGGACCTAGCAGAACATTTGACACATCTTTTCAAGATGAGGCTGGTGCAGTAGAAAATATGCTTCATCTATCTAGGGTTGATTTAGAGCAAAGTGAAGATGTTCAGATGGTGCCTAACACATAATTGGTGAAAGAATCAGAACCTCAGCAAAAGGAGATAAATATAAATGAATGTGTTGCTCAACAATTGGAAACTCCAAACAGAAGTAATCAAATCGATGGATCACTATCTCTTCCCATAGAAGATAGCCCTCCCGATTGGATGAAAGAAGTAGCTCTTAATCTTGGTGTAAACTTGAACTTCAGTAATGAAGAGGTCAACCTCTCTTTACCCTCTCATCCAACACTACTTCATGACTCAGATTTGGTGCACTACTATGTTAGCAGTCAAGCTAAAGAAAATGATGCAGATTCATAGCTAGAGGCAGCAGGGGTATTAGGGACAGGTTCAAACCAAACTTGTGAGGCAAACCAAGGACAAAAAACTCTTGGTAGATTCTTGAAAGTGGAAAAGGTTAGAGAATCATCAAGGTCAAATAGTGCTTCTGGTATAAGATTGAGTAGGGAAACTCTACTAATCACCACAGATCAGTACATGGAGCTTCTAGTTGAGAAAGAGAACATAAAAAAAGAAATAGATGAATTGAAGAAAATAAAATCGGTACAAATCTAGGAGAAGAAGGTTGAACGAATTGTTGAAAGGGAAAGGAAGGAGCAGGAAAAGATTGAAAAAGAATATAGAAGGAAAACAAAGGAGCACCAAAAGTTGATTCAAAGGCAAGAAAGGGAACAAAGAAAGGAACAGGAAAGGATTCAAAGGGATCAAGAGATAAAGGAGAAGGAATTTAAGAAGGCAAGAAGAGAGTTAGAAAGGAAAATGAGATTAAGTAGTCTAATTAAACCTTTTCCTGATCAACACCCAATGTTAAGAGAATTAATGGGCATACATTGCCCTTTATCAGTTTCAACTCATAATTTTGTAGTTGGAGTGAATGATTCTCTAAGTTCTGATCCATTCCCAACTATGCCTGTGAGGGATGTCAACATGAGGAGGCAATTGCAAAGTAACACCCCAGCTTCAACCTCAACTACAGATTCAACACCGCCCTTCCTCAGATTTTGGAAATGATATTATCGAAAGTAAATATTTATTTTTGAGGGCTGAATTTTTTATGTGTGGAATTGGCCTTTCGATTTAAAAAACTACAATATAGTAATAATAGTTATATGGCCCAAGTATATTGTATGGCCATGTTTTTGTAATGGACAATGGAAATGTTTACTGAATGAATATATGTCTTCCAAGTTATGTGATTCCTTTTTTCAAAGATTTAAACTCCTATTGTTTCTGAAAATTACATTGAGAAACAGAAAATAGTAAATGACATTATGCAATTTGCCATAATGTAATAGCTAGAAGCCAATAACACAATCTACTAATAGAAAAGAAAAATATGTAATAGTTTCTATCACTGCCTCAATGATGGTAAAAACCTCACCTATTAGAACCGTATGGACTGTAGATATTCAAAGAGAATCAAAAAATTTCCAAACTTATTTGATGTGTTGATAAACACAATTGAAATCATGCTCTACATCTGCACTTCCAATCTGAGTCACTCCAACAAGCATAACAACACCACTGCAAGACATGTACAAAAAATACTATCAGTTTTTAATATGTAATATCACCAAATTATACAAATCAGTTTTTAATAATAGGGGTTACCAGGGCTTTTGACAAATCAGCGTCTTGGACTTTCTTGTAACATACGAAGGCTTTCATCAACTATGATTGAAATATATTCATTTATAAATCCTATCTGATTATAAATTGATCTCATACTAGTGTTGTTTGAATCTATCACCTCCATTTCATTTATTGCTCAAGGAGCTTAAACCCTTGATTAGCTTCAAATATGAATAATTTTCCAAACTTCACATTTAAATGACTAAATTTTCATTACCATATTAGAACTAAAATGCTCTACCTCCTTAGTGTACAGTGTACAGAACGAACTTTCTTTTAAAGCATCTATGGCAAGATTCAAATGATTTTTTCTAGTTCAGAAGGAAGCAATGTTAAAATATCACTTAAACTAGATATTATTGCTAAAGAAAGAAATCAAAAGTACCTTCCACTCTTGCTTCGTTAAAGTTATTTTTTTATTTGAATCCCAAATTTGAAATCATGCTCTGCATCTGCACTTATAACGAATAGCCAGGCAATACACTTATAACTATGACTAGCTCCCAACGCAGAGGTGGTCAATATATGGTTTTATAGAAATTATTACATTTCCCCATAGTCAGATAAACAAAAACCTACCCAATACAAAGCTTCTGTACAAGCAATAACCCGTAAAGCTCAAATTTTAGCTGGGTATTCCCGAAATAATGGTAAATGGTTACAAGCAGTAGAGACCCTGAATATCATGGTTACATTGACTCATCTATAAACAACTGAGAACAAAATTATCAGGCCAAAACAATAAGCAGAAGTGGAGTTAATTTTTCCAACGAAAACAGTAAGCAGAAGTGCAACAATTCATAGAACTGCTTTCCTTCTACATTCGCAGTTAACAGAAGTGGAGTTACAGAATCCTCCTTGCATGATACGATTCCACCACATGAATCTGCTGAGGAGAATGTTCGGTAGATGCCTGTAAATGTCACCAGATCCGTTTTGTTCCATGAATTCGCTGCATTCCGCGGAGGTTCAAGCAGGAAACTCCACGCAAGAGCTAGATGGCGATGAGGGAGTCGTTGGTGCATTCAATATCAATAAATCAATCCGCACTTCAAACATTAAGAACTGTTTTGCTACCATGCCATGACATTCCAGATGTTAATTAATACCATATCTACATGCGTAGATTTTGTCGTCCTCGAAAATAGCAGAGTATTTAGTAATATGTGGCAGCGAAAATAGTAATAGGTGGGGTGTTCTAGTAACATGTATTGGTCCAACCCCAGAAAACTCGATAATTGTGACACCTCACACTCTAGCAAGTATGTACGGTGGGTTACGTGTCAAATTTGTTGGCAAAGGAGATGGAGCTATAGAGAATTCTCACGCACTTCTTTTAACATATTTTTGGGATTAGTAAGTTTTTTTTAATGTTCGGTATAGTCTTCCAAAGTTTGGGTGCACCATGACTGGGTTCCCTCCCATACCACATCCTTTTTACACGTAGAGTGTAAATGTGAATAATTACATGTTTTACCCTTATAATCATGTCTAGGTAAATATCTTATGGTCAACACAAATATCATGAACTTCTATTCCATCCATATGTAATGAAAAACATCACCATGATCAACTACTCCCCTCTAAATACCTCGTGTATCCATAATATTTGTTAGGCCCCAAAATTATTCCGCCGGAGGCGTTTACAAGTGAAACTAGACTTGCCCCGTCAGAATTTAGATTGAATTTCAAATGATGCGTTGAAATCAAAGGGTGTACGTCAGCCCTGACTAGGCAGTTTCATGCTTAGTCGGACCGTTACAACTCCAGCCCTGCACGTGGCTTCACTCCAGTGGACCTTCGTCGCTTAAAAAAACCCATTTTCCATGGGTGCAGCCCACGTGGATCTGTGCTCAATATGGAACCACATCGACTTTCTGTGTCGTTCGACTCCAACTCCGCCATCAGTGGGCTGTCCAGACGAAGAGAATAACCTGTGGATTCAGTAAAAAATTCTAGCGATGAGGGCGATCTCGTGTTTGAAGAGCCAAATACTATCACTATCTATGATATAGTACCTATGTAAGGTCGGTTTCATTGCATTCTACATAATACAATTCGGTTTCATTATATCTGTTTTTTTGTATATACTTACGTGCAATACATGCGGCATTGCTTTCCCCTTCTCCAGCCTCGCTGATTTCCTTCATTTTCAGAAACACCATGGACGATATCTCCTCCGCCACAAATAGTTCTTGAATTGAACTTTCATTATTGGCTGTTAACGACCTTCAAAGGCCAGAGCTCTGCACGGAAGGAACAGAAATATGATGAGTCAATTGGCATCGGGCAACGTGTTGCTGGAATTCATGGCCACCTGGAATTTGGCTATGTCGACAATGAGGCGCTCAGTGTCACACTGGCAGTGAAAGCCAGGTAAGATGCAGAGGTGTCGTTCGGTGGTCCTACTCCTTCACAATAATCTCTACGCTTTCATTTCTTCACACACCTACGTGGATGTATGTAGTCCCCAGGTCGAATCCCACAGCCTCTCCTCCTCTCTTTGCCATAATACACTCTTAATTGAATTTCAAATTTCTACATAAATACATAATTTTGCGGAATAGACTACAAAATAAAAATTCCTATAGCGAAGTCCAGCTCGGTTTAACCCTGCCATTCAGAAGAATTTTTAGGGAGAGCTGTGCAACAAAAACATTCTGGTAATTACGCCGTAAGGCGTTACATAGTGGAATGAGACCTCCTGATTCTGACAAAAGTCAGAAATCGAAAGGCCAAGGGTAGCGGTCAGAATACGTTGAAATCGAACGCTCCCGCTTACCTCGAAAATTGTGCAGAAGCGGAGGCAGTCGTGCTGCAAAGGTTACAGTGCAGGTGCTCGGAAGGAGAAGCAGCAAAATCAATACATCGCTGTTGAGGGAGGTCAGATTGGATTGAAGCGGCGAGATGGACTCATGCGTTTCAGTCCTCGATCAAAATTACCTTCGCCATGGAAGATTGCGAGCAGATGTGCCTCAAAAATTGCTCCTGCGCGGTCTTTTTCTATGTCTATGCTTTCGCTCACTGTTTCGTTGGAACGATGATAAGCAGCCGCAAGGGCCCCAACCAGGTAGGGTGATCCGCTCCACTGGACAGAAAGATAGGCATAGCGCGAGTCAGCTATTTCCGTGTATGGCTGGATGGGAGGAGGTGCGGGAGCAGGGTTTCTGTTTCGAATATCGGCGTAATTCTACTTTCTGAAGGTCTGCAACCCAGAGTTTAATCCAACAACGGCGGAGATGGCGAGTCTGATGCCCTCGATTTACAGGCAATTTTCACACATTCTTTATTATCCTTTGAAGCCATTGCAATTAGTTATTTCCACTTTGTCCAATCAAATTTTGTTATTTGTATTTAACTGGCTAGAGCTAAAGTTCCATCCTTTAATTTTTTGTTTTTGGCAGGATTCTATTGGTCATCCCCTTTATTTGCTACTGTCGAGGGAAAAACGAGATGTACCCCTGATAACTAAATGCGTTTATTGTTCAAGCTTAAATACATTTACTGTGTCAGATGGTTTTGTGTGGCTCGAGGCCAAGTATGATTTTTTTGCAAATCCAATGAATTTGTTATTTCATGTTGTTGTGTCTGGAGGGATCCGGCGTGACTCGATCCCTCTTCCTGCCCTCTTGTGTGGTTTCTGTACACCTTTGTTTCCGCTGCCTATGCAATGAAGCTAATGATTTATATATCCCTGAGAGGTGTGAGGGTTTCTAAGATAGGCGGTGTGGCCACAACTGTTTTGCCTAATTTTTTGCGAAGGATCTGAATGACGAGGTTTGGAGAGGTTTTTCGTCGTTTGGGAGGAAAATCGTCGTCACGGCAGTTCTCCGACGGAATACATTGGAATGGATTTCGTCATTGGGACTGAAATAGAGGTTGATGGCCATGGCAGAGCCACTGGATTTGTCAAGCCGCCTGGTTTTGTTGTCGCGGGTTTGAGAAAGAAAGATGCAGTCAAACAAGCTGTGGGAGAATGTATGATCGATGTTGGCGTTGGGAAATCCGATTCCACTGGATATTTTCTCTCTCTTTCTAAGGTATGTATTACTCAAGTATTATATGAATTCCTTATTCAAATTTGAAAAAACTCATTTAATGGCATAATTGCAGCGACAATAATTTGTTTTTGCCTCTAGTTTTTACTGTAAGCTTTCTATCACCAGCAATGTTTTTCTGTCTGTCTTTTTATGAAATGGTAACGGGAAAAAAGGCTTATATTTACGTACATCCGACATAACCTCTACAAATAGCTATTTTGTACTTATGACTTAATTTAATAAGTAAAAAAGTGGGCATATATTTGAATGCTTAAAATAGAGTTAGGTAGGTACTTATTTAGTTTAAGACGTCGTTTCTTCCTACTTACGCATTATCTCCAACCCGCTGAAATAGTATCTTATTCCTTTTATGCCATACAAGAGTATATATAGTTTAGAGATGCTCAATATTATCTATTTTTAATTTTTGTTTTTGTTTTCATTCTACTTATTTAATGTCACAATTATTATGCCTTACAAGGATCAACAATGATTTTCCTTTCATATTTTATTTTGAACAACTTTTTGTTGTGGGAAAATATTTCATATTAAGTATTTACAATAATAAATATAAAATAAAGGTATTATTTAAAATAGAAGCGTCATAAGACAACGCTTTCCACACTTATAGACAACATGTTACATTGTTAAGCAGCTTCAACATCACACCTTCAATTGAGTACAAAAAACAAGCCCGTCCGAAAGTAAGACAACATCGCAATCAAAGGAACGACAACTACTGTGCTACATATATACTCGCAAATAGAGTACCGCTTCTTTGATTACAATAGTTTATTCTACCTTCTTGAATATCCTCTCCTTCCACATAATACAACTTTATTGCATTGCAAAACCAATGTCAACACACAGTTCTATCCAAGCAAAGTTAAATTGATTGCTTCCACGAAGTCGTCTCTTGCAATTCAAATCATCTATCCCCTTTCCAACAAACCAATTACACCCCCAAAACATAGACTGGGTTTTTTGCCTTAAGTTTTCACGGCAAGAGCTATTTTAAAATAAATTTGAAGGTTCTATTTATTTTATTCTTGATTTTTTCTTGGAAGGATGCTAATCTGTCGCGTTTCTTTGGTGGTCCTTCTTTCTTAGGTTTTTTTTATAACTAATGTAAATTTGTTTTTGTATACATTTAGCTGCAAGTGAAAATTTAGGGTTAGATGGATTTGTCTGTGAGAAAACAATTAATTAGGAGTATTCGAGTGTACTGATCTATGCGGAAATTGAAATTTAAACATATTTTCAATTTTTTTAAACGTAAGTATCAAAACAAGCAATTTTGAAAACATAGGTTACAATTTGTTCCAAATACTATCTATCTATATAGAATCGTACCAAAATGACACCTTTTTGAAAAAAAATTATTTTTCACATTTCCTTTCCAATGCATGGGCAGAAAGGCTGAGGCAAAGAACAACATATGGACCTTGCATCCTTCATATGTTTTGATGCTTCTAGGTCTCAGCTGTGACAAATTTCTGTCTGCTTGAATGTTTTTCCACCCTGGTTGGTTGATTTTGATCGAAAATAGAATCCCCCTATTATTAATGCAGCCACTAAAAAAACCACTCCACTAGCTACTTCCATAATCAGTCCTGTTCGAGATTTTGGCATCCCCCTTTTTCTATCTCCAGAACTTGAAAAGAAAATTTCAAAATAAAGATCCTCAAATGGCCTAAAGATTTTCCAAAGAAAATACTGTTAGATAAAATAGTACACTCAAGGTTAGGCTCTGTTTACACATTATCCTATTTGGAGGGGAAGGAATCGAAGGATGGCTGGCCAAATGGAATTCAATTGTGAAGTTATTAGTTTTAATTTACAAGAATTATGGAATTCATAGCAGAATGGTATTCAATAGTTTCATTTACACAAAAGGAATACATGCATTGTAGCAATTGCTAGGGATGAAACATAAACCTTACATGGTTGAACTTCCATCCCCAGTTGCCATATTAATTGTAATGATTAATTGAAACCAATTTAAACTTATCAGTTGTATATCTTAATGTTATGTGTAAAAGACAACTTGGGAAACTTTTTTATTGCTATTTATTACATGAAATCGGTACAGTTACATTTTAATTTATTGAAACTAAATTCCATCTTGTGATGTAACGGTTAACCTATAAGATACCATAAAGTCTGAAGGTGACAAATAAATACTTATATTATTTATAGTTGAATAAAGGGAAAGGCTTAGCTTGCACTATTATACCATACACGAAGAATTGAAGTGACAAGCAATTTTCTATTCTGTTGCATATTTGATATATTTCATTGAACATTCTCACAAATTTCTGTGTATATGACATGATATTTTGCATTTTTGTTGAATGCATATGATTTTAATTTGTTTATATTCACCAAACCCAACCAAGCTTTTTAAGAAACCCCAAACTTTTGAATCTTTTCCCTCTACCATTTAGACCTTCCAATTAGGGGGGAGCTATTTAGATCTTTTTGAAGACATGGAGAAGGAATATATTTTTTAACTTCTAAAACAACTAGACATTCCCATCTAGTTCAGTGGGATGCAAATCCTAATTGAGAACCCCATAATGATGATAGGATGGCCTATAATTCGAAAGAAAGGTAGTTGGGTTCTTTGAGAAGAAGTGATCCTTTTACAGTTATGGTGGGATCCTCCTCCACATAATGTTACTTTGGCTTATAACCTTCGTAAAACAAAGATTGGTTTGGGTTCTTTTGAAAGAGGTGATACGCCTCCAGTAATAGTGGGGTCATCCTCCACATGATATTTCTTTGGATAAGATGTTTACTAAATATGTCAATTGCAATGCTGTTAATCTTGAGAATAGTTTTAATACTTAGGTTTGTTAGTTTTTATATCAGAAGTTGAGGTTTCTATTACCAAGAATATTTTAACTTTGATTTTCTTTAGCCATAGTCTAGATGTAGTTGTTTAGATTATAGTCGATAAAAATCATTTGACAAGAGAACAACTTAAAGAATGAAACATTACCCAAATATACTTGTTTTAGACTTTATCCATACATTTTGAGAAATACCACAAATGTTATAGACTCTAAAATGCGAAAGGGGATATTAACAATGGTCACTTAATTGACATAGCTACTCGATTTTAAATCCAATGAATACAAATTTTTTCCAAATGTTGAAATACTATTTTATTTGAGAAGTGCCACAAAAAGTATAGCCTATATAACGTAAAGTTAACTTTGGCCCCCAACCATCTATAGTTATCTTGGAGGGTTCTCCTCTGTAGAAACACCTATTTAATAGATTGGGTGGGAGGGGGGGGGGGGGGGGGGGGGGGGGGGTGGCCCGATTAGATCAACCCATTTCCACCCACTCAGAGTGGGGAATATAAGACAATGCTCACTCCCAACTTACTCTATAAACACCACAAAACCAATAACCTATAAAAGGTGAAGTGAATCATTTTTATCTCTCAAGTTACTACCAACTTTACAATGTTTGAAGCAACTAACTTCCAAGTTTTCAATGACAATAACTATAGCAATTAATAATCATGTCTATCCGTATGAATGCCCACATCAGTTCACCTAGAGATAGATAAATTCAAACCAAAGATGTTTCCCACCATAATTTCTTAACAAGAATAGGGAATAAAACATTTCAATGATCTAAAATATTTTCAATTTCGTAGCCATTCCTTGTTAGATCTCCATGATTGAAATAAGTAGCTCCCCTAAATATTGGGTGATGGGTGCATAAAAAATGATGCATGGGTGGGCTATTATAAAACAAACGAAAGATGCACAAAATTGATGGAATCCCCAACCATGAGTAAGCATAAATTAAGCACTATATCTATTCTAACACATTGAGTCTGTCAGATTTTACAGTATCATCATATGGTTATAATTTTTTAACTGACAAATGGGTGTATATTTGTTTTCTTCAATGATGGCAGTAGGTATTGATGGAATCACCATGAGGATTAAATAAGCGGTATTTGTAATGTAGGACATTGGGCCTCTGGGTTTTTACAATAGCTCTAAATATTGGTATTTTTTCTATGATGGTAGTAGGTAATGGTAAATACTAGGACCTTGGGTTTATGAGATTTTACAATTTATGCAAATGGTTGTATGGTTAAAAGTTTTAATTGACAGATGGATGCAATTTTTTTTTATAGATTTTTATCCGATGGTGGCAGCAAGTAATGGTATCATCTAGGAATGTGTAATTTTCCTCGAGGTTATTGAATAAGACGGTCACTGGCATATAAGGTTGTGCTTTTAGGAAACACCCAACTAATGACTGTTCATTTAATAAGGCTGAAGTCACATGCACTTGCAGGGAGAACTTAGAATACTATTCTATAGGCTCCACCCTATAAATTAACAATATATTTCCATGTTTTTTAGGTGTTTTTTTTTTCACAAGATTAATGGTGTTTGTCTTTACATCCAATGACGCTGAATTTTTATGGCATTGAATTGTGTAACTTTTAAATTGAAAGCTCGTGTCAAATATGATTCAAAAATTTGTTAGCACCTTGTTGTTTAGCTTATTTCATTTTGTATAGACATGCATCATTTTGAATGGAGGCTAAAAACTCTCTTTCAGACAAATAAATGTATATAAATTATCTGAATGTCGGTGTTTGTGTTGAGAGTGTTCCATTAAATTTGGCCTATGATTCTCACCAAGACTGCGATGATTGACAAGTATTTCCCATCCTACTTTCCCGAATGATTCACAACAGCTCCAAAATACATTACATGATCAAATTTCCATTGTTTGTTATAGCAGAGTGAATTCTCCAAGTTTGGTGTGTGGGGTTGAATTTACAAGTTAATAGTAGGTTTAATGGACCATCACTCATTAAATTCCACTTCAGAATCACGCACTATCAATATTTTTTTATCTAATATCAATAATATCGATGTCATTACGCCTGAAGTGTTCCCTATTACAATCGGGGGTACCTGATTTTGACACCACTCAAAATGTGGATGGAAAAGATTGCAGTTTGAGGGGATGTGTTGAGATTTGATGGTGGCATTATCTCTACTTCCGAAATAGAAAACTACTCCACGTGAACGCATTGTCTCCTTACTTCCTACACACCATACCACCAATACATTTGGAACCCATGTATTCACTTCCTTAAGTTTTAATTCTTCACTCTATCCACTTTGGCATTCCCATCGTACATTTCAGATATTTTTAAAATATTATTTTCTATATTGTGAGATTGGTTTTTCGGTGATCATTTATTTGTGAAATTATTATGTTAAAAGTGTTTTCACATGTAGAAATATGGAGTTTATTTATAGAGTGCATATGTGATTTATATGATCGTCTATTTCCACACCCTAGTCCATATCAACAATCTTGAATTAATATATTCCATCTATGTGCACATTTTTAATTGATGGAGAAATGAAAGTCCTAATCACTTTACATCATGTCATGTTGTCAGCCTTGCTGACACTAACAAAAGACATGAAATAATTGGAAACAACATTGTGCTTTGACTGAGCGACCCCTCGAGAATAATTCCACATCGTTGTTTTTATCAACACCCATGTAACACATTATTTCACCATCACAAGTGATTAAGATTTTTCATCCTATAATTTATTTTTCTAAAAAAAAAATTCATGGACACATGTTACTCAATAATTATTTAATCATATCCCCCCTCAAAAAATTCTCCTTGGTACATAATAGATTTTAATAGGCCTTACATATATGTGGAAATATCTTCCCATATTTGTCACTTCTCAAATATTTTTAATCGAAGTAAATTGATCTATCACATTTAGTATATTAAATTATGTATTAGCAAGTGTTTTAATTTTGTCCACTCAAAAAAATTTACACCATAAAAAAGTGAAATAAAAAAAATAGAAAATATCAATCGATGGATAAAATCTTCATGTCATTCATACTTCCATTCCTTGAAGGGGCTCAATTATTGATGAGTGTTCCTAAATCTCCTATTTTTTAAGTAATTACTCGACCTTGAAACTACAAAGCGTGCTTGCAAAGTGTTACAAGAAGCAACAAGTGTGGTTGGGTTTCAAAACTGGCCCCTACTGAATGTAGGAGGTAGATAGGAGAGAAGAACATGGAGTGAAGTACTCTACACACATTAATTTTATTATGAAGAAGCACGTACATTATATAGGAGAAATAATCAACTACATTCCCCTAAACAAAGGAGAAAGATTTGGATGAAGGAGAGAGAATAATGGAATACACCAAGGAAGAGAAAATAAATGGATAAAAATAGAACAAACACTCCTAAAATATGAACTATGCAACGTATGCTAATATTCCCCCCATTATTACATTATTCTTGCAAATGTGACCCCTGAAAAGTTTAAATTTCACTTTTCAAAGAGATTTAGTGAGAATGTCGGCAACTTGTGCTTCAGTAGGATAGTACTAGAGCTGAATTTGATGGTTTAAGACATGCTCTCGAATGAAATGGCAGTCAATTTCAATATGCTTTGTTCATTCATGAAAGACTGGATTTTTCATGAGCTTTAACACACTTTGATTGTCGCAATAGAGAATAGGTGATTGTTTTTCAAGAATTCCCAAGTCATCCAAAATGTGGCGTATCTATATCACTTCGCACACAGCTCCTCGTGCAATGTGATATTATGCCTCTGTGGATGAGATAGAAATAGCATTTTGCTTCTTGCTTATCCACGAGATAGGTCCAGATCCAAGATGAAAAATGTATCCTATGGTTGACTTCCTGTCATTAATAGATCCGGCGTGACTAAGACAACATATCCCTGTAAGAAGAATTGATCATTCTTCTTATATTCCAGACCATAATCAATTGTTCCTCGGACATATCTTAAAACATGCTTTGCTGCAGTCCAGTGACATTTCTTCAGCTCCTGCATGAACCTGGAAAGATAGTTGACAGCATAACATAGATCTAGTCTGGTATATGTCAAATAGATGAGCCCTCGAAAAAATTGCATGTAGAGAGTAGCATCTACTTGAGGTGAGTCCTGAAAGCTTGAAAGTTGCAAGCCTTTTTCCATGGGAGTGGATATAGGTTTACAGTCTGACATTCTATACTTTTCCAGGAGTGTCTTGGCGTATTTTATCTGGGAGACAAAAATGTGATGCTCCTTTTGCCATATCTCCAAGCCAAGACAGTAATGTAGTAGCCCCAAATCTGTCATGTCGAAGGTTCTTTTGAGATCATTCTTTACAATATCAACCTGATCTTCTAAACTGCCAGTGATCACAAGATCATCTACATATACAACAAGAATGAGAATTTCTTTACCTACCTTCTTTATATACAAATTCGAATCTGAGGGGCTACGAGTGAACCCATGCTACAAAAGGTGATCATTGATCTTGATATACCATGCCCTGGGAGCTTGTTTCAGTCCGTAAAGTGATTTGATGAGATGGCATACCTTCTTAGGCTGTTCTTCATCAACAAATCCTTCAGGTTGGGTCATGTATACTTCTTCTTTCAGATCACCATTTAGGAAAGAACTCTTGATGTCCATCTGCTGAAGTCTCCATCCTTTCTATGCTGCAAGTGCGCAAACTACTCTAATGGTCTTCATCTTCGCAGTGGGTGCAAAGGTTTCTTCATAGTCGATGCCCTCTTTCTGAGCATATCCTTTTGCTACAAGTCATGCTTTATGTTTGTCGATGGATCCATCTACCTTATATTTTGTCTTGAAAACCCATTTGCAGCCTATGGGTTTCTTTCCTGTAGGCAGATCAACAAGTTCTCATGTATGATTTTTCATGAGTGAGTCATATTTCTGTATCCATGGCTTCCTTCCACTGAGGTTGACTGAGTGCTTCATGAACATTATCTGGCTTAGAGCTATTCATCAGTGAACTCATGAGTGCAAATTTTACCTCATTTCTTATTTGACTCCTTGTTTTGACTCCGGATGATGTATCTGGGAGTTGTTGCAAATGTGAGTCCTTGATAGTGCTTTGTACCCACTTCGGATGAGAACTTGGATTGCTTTTGAGAAGAACTGTGTCGTTTACCATGTGGATTGATGTGGAGTCACATTCTCCAGTTCTCCAAGGTCAACAAATAGCTCTCCTGGCAGAATTTCTTTTCTCTGAGTAGTCTCCTTTGGCTCATCATCTGATTCGAAGACTAATCGGTGAGATGTGGTTGGAAGTGGATCTTCTGTTGATACTATTGAGTCAAAAGATGACTCGTCACAAACCACGTCCTGACTCTTGTATATTTTCTTTGTCTCAAGATGCATGATACGGTATGCCTTTGAGGTAGTACTGTAGCCAAGAAGGATACACAGGAGTGTTTTTGGCTCAACCTTCTTTCTCTTCTGAGATGGGACATGCATGTATGTTGTAGTAACCAAATACTCGCAAATGAGAAATTGATGGCTTTCTACCACTCCATACCTCTTCTGGAATTTTGTTTTGTAGAATCTTTGTCGGTGCCCTGTTGAGACGTTATATCATTATCTGAATTTCTTCATCCCGATAGCATTCCTCTATCTTTGTTGTTGTTAGCATGTAGCGAGCCATCTCCATCATTGTGTGATTGTGACGCTCAACAATTCTATTTTTCTTGGGTGTGTAGGGAGTAGTTAGGTGCTGCTTAATGCCTTGTTGGTTCAGGAAGGCCAAGAACTTCTTTGATGTGAATTCCCCCCCTCGATCTGAGTGAAGTAGAAGAAGTGGTTGTCCAGTCTCTTTCACAACACGATGATAGAAGTTCTGGAAATGTTGAAGAGCCTCACTTTTCTTCTTCAAGAAATATACCCACATCTTGCGAGAGTGGTCATCCACGAACAGTTGGAAGTACTTGTATCCTAAAAATGAAGTAGGCAATGGGCCATTCAGATCAGTATGAACTACCTCCAGACACTTCTTGGCATGGAAGGTGCTCACTTGAAATGGATCTCTGTGTTGTTTTCCTGCAAGACAGCTAGGGAAAATAGGCAAGGAACTGGACAATTTTGGTAGTCCATGGACCATTGATTTTGAACTCATCTGGTGCAATGAACTAACCGAAAAGTGTCCATATCTAAAATGCCATAGGGTAGTTGATTCTATTGTTGAAGTAGATAAATCTACTGCAGAAGATGAAACAGTATCTAAAGAAAATAACTTATCTTTTACAAAAGCTTTAGCAAGAACCGTACCTTGTCGGGAGATTAAGCATGATTTAATGCCATTTTGAACAAGAAATTCTACCTTAAGGTGATGATTCAAGAGCTGAGTAACTGACAAGAGGTTGCTAGTCAAGCCAGGAACATATAGTACCTTTGTAAGTGTACATTTTCGTGGTCCCAAAGGAATGGTGACATTTCCTATTCCTTTTGTAACTTTCTCTTTGTCATCTGCTATCCGAACCTGATCTCCAGTTGGTTCTTCATGTAGTGAATCAAACAGCTTCTTGTCACCTGACATATGCTTGCTTGCACCAGAGTCTATCAACCAGAACTTTCTTTCATGGGCTGAGAAGTTTGAGAGATGAGTACAAGGTTCTTACCACAATCGGCTCCTTCTGATGTCTCCTCATCAGATTCATCATCTTCTTGGGCTGCGAGATTTCCCTTGTTCTCTCTCTAGTGGGGATGTCATTTGGACTTTTGGAAATCTTCACGCCCAGATGTGCTTGTATGGCTTGAAGACCCCTATTTCAAGCTATTATGCCAGCAGTGATCAGTGTCGTGAGTATTGGTTCTACAAATGTGACACCATCTCTTTGACTTTTGATCTTTCTGTTGTTGTTTTGGTTGCACTTGATTTGGCTTCTCTGGGGGACCCTTCCTATTCTTCTAGCCATGGTATGGATTTGAGAACAAGGCTTTATCCTGAGACTCCTCTTGGGATGAAGTGATGGCCTCTTCCTGCTGCAGCAAATTCACAAGCTCTTCGAATGTCACTATTTGTTTAGACACATTCAGTGTTTTAATGAAAACTTCAGAATTGAGAAGGGAGTGCTCTCAAGGTGATTGACAACGAGAAGTTTATTCATCCACCATTTCACCGAGCGCCAATAACTCCAATCTCAGCTCAGCCACACGACGTAAGAACTCCTCCACTTTCTCATCTGACCCCATAGAGAGGGTGTGCAACTTTGACTGAAGATGAAGTATCTTCGTTTGATTTTTGGCTTCATAAATGGTTGTCAACTTGTCCCAGGCCTCCTTTGGTTTCTCCACATTCCGAACATGCGGTTGCACATCGTCACTGATACTGAGCATTATCAACATCAAGGCTTTAGCACTAGCCATTTCATATTTTATTAGTTCATCAGGGCTTGTGGGAGTGGGCACAGACCCTGTGACAATTCCCCATAATCCTTCAAACTGAAGGATTGTCTTCATTTTTGTCTTCCAGGCCACAAAATTGGAACCTTTAAGTAACTAAGCATCGTGACAAAAGTAAACTTCGAGAGTAGACATCGTAATAAAAAATGTTTTTTTTATTTATTTATTTATTTCAAGAGTTATTACAATTTGACTCATTGATGAGAATTATTGGCTCGTAGATGCTCACGATACTTCACGTGCTGTGAGACGGTGACTCTTTGTAGGGAGTTCTTCTTCATCGTTATAGTCGACGTCATACCTGGCTTCTAATTCTTCCCGTACTCACTTTTCTTGGCAGCTGACGTCAAAAAGGAAGTATTCAAGTAGTCCTTCTCAAACTAGCTTGTCGAAGGCTATATTGTCAGTATTCCGAATCTCGTTCAGTAAATCAAAGTAGAACCCAGAGCTCTCAGTGAGCTTCTTCACAGTGTTCTCTGACTGGTGAGTTGATATTCCGGCTTTCAACTGTGGTGACCATGCTATTGACACTCTCAATCGAGTTGTCTACACTCGGCATTCGGTGAAGTGTTGTGGGATTCGCTTCTTGTCCTTCGTTGTCTTGATGGAAAGGCTATGTTTTAGATGATGATTTCGATGGCACTATATCTTTATTATTACTTTTTAAATTATGACCTTCAGGGTAGACGACACGAAATAATTGTGTTCTGAAGTCTTTCTTGGATCCAACTGACTCACTATTCATGCGGGAAGAAACATAATTTGGCAAATCAACTTTCCAAGCATCCACGTGTGAGTCTACTTCACCAGTAGAACGAATTGATCTCACTCCACGCAGCAAGCTTTCAAGTCTATCTCCACATGCAACAATTTTTTACCACGAAATTTTTGGCCAATTCACGTAGAAATTGGTCAAGGATTCCACACACACAACTGTATATCCTTCCACGCAAGATTGTTGTTTCTCTCCATGCAAAGAGACAAAAATGTATTTCCATCCCTTCAGATCCACTCCAATTAGTTCCAGTTCCACACAATTTTAATCCACACAGAAGTGTGAAATATATAATTTTATCTTCAACATTCAGCGTTAAACTATCCACATAGATGGTCAAGCATAGTTTTTCTCAGGAATTTCCATCGCTTCAACAATCTATTCCACGCAAGGCTGATATGGATACCACGTCCAGCCTTTGCATATGATATTCCTTCCACGTACGTAGGTGAATAGTCTCTCTACAGTGCTCACTGAAAGACAACAAACCATGCACAGCCTACTGGACAAATGAATAATTCCACGATACCTCTTTGAATTCCACATTTAAAACAAAATGTTTTATCTGTTTACTTCACGTAGGTTTCTTTTTCTCCTTTCCACACATGCATTCTCAGTGTAGCAAGAGAGAATGTGGATATTCCACGCAAAAGGTCTTATATTTGGTTTCTTTCCCCGTGAAGGTGCTCCCAGCAAGTCAGAAATCTTTTCTCCTCACGCACCATAGCAATTACACGCTAGGCTGATAGAGATCATCAAGCAATTTTCTCTATCATACTAGAAAGAATGTAGGAGCCACAATTGAGGAGAACAACATAGAGAAGATTATCTCTCCTCAGCTCGATGCTTCTATACACTGGCACACAGGTCAGATATCATACAAGATCTGATACCAAAAATGTAGGAGTCCAAATAGGAGAGAAGAATTTGGAGTGAAGTACTGTACACACAATGATTTTATTATGAAGAAGCACGTACATTATATAGGAGAAATAATCAACTACATCTCCCCTAAACTGAAGGAGGAAGATTTGGATGAAGGAGAGAGAATAATGGAATACACCAAGGAAGAGAAAATAAAGGGATAAAAAATAAAACAAACACTCCTAAAATATGAACTATACAACTTCCATGCCATTACACTTCTCTACCGTCATACCCCTTCTTGTTCGCCCTTTTTCTTCTCCTATTAATTCTCTCCCTCCACTTTGAATTTTGTATCATATCCCCTTCGACATCTCCATCATACATTTCACGTATGATTGTTAGTTATATTCATCTATTAAGCTCCACATCGGGAGCCAATGATTCATTCTTTATTTTGTACATTCTTTGAAGGTGCACGAGAAGCTCATAAGAGTTGTGCGCAAGAAATTTGGAAAAGAAGAAAAATTGTGCATGAGAATATAGGTAAAGAGATTTAAAAAAAAATATGTGGTGAAACAAAATAAATTATAAATCTATTTTAGGTGTGACCCTAGTGAGACAAAGTAGAGATAAAAAGAATAAAGGTTACATAAACAAGAAATTCAATGCACCAAAAATATAAGAGCTTAAAATAGAAAATATATCAATAAAAGAACTTGCATGGAAGATAAAAGAAGGCAACACATGAGAAAAAGTAGTGGGATAAAATATAATTCTTAAATGTAGGAAAATAATGCATGCAAAGAAGAAAATGAATCATCCAAAAGTAGCAGAGGTATAGATCAAAGAATGAGGAGATGAAGATGAGTAACATAAATTATTTTCCAGTGTAATAAGTAGGAGATATTTTTGGAACCTCAGGTTAATTATAGTTTTGTTTAAACTAGTGAAGGTAAATTCCGAAGCATAAATACCCCTTGGGATCATTATAACTAGAGGATGATAAATACAATGTGATGTATGCAGAGATGAGAGATAAATGACTAAAAGAGAGCTATTTTTTATATTTTTAAGAAAGAAAATAGCATGGATTGTAAGTATAAAGATGCATATTGTGTCTAGCTAATTAATATGAATTAGTATATTATGGATTCATTATGTGAATAATTATGGACACATATATTTTATTATATGGAAAAAAATATCCTAATTTTACAGGATTATCAAGATGATTTTTTGGGTCAAAAATAATGGGAACGACGTGATTTCTTCTCCTTTTGTTATGAGCATGATTATTCCTAGATGAATCAATTTGATAAATACCCCACTGTAAAAATGTTAAAAAATATGGGAGTCTAGAATCTCTCACACCTTGAGTGATTGTGCTAAGGTCTCCTACCATAGTGTGATAGTGTGGTGCAGGGAGATAGTGATATCGGTGTTCTCTAAGATGATAAAATTTCCATGAGAATTAATGGTTAAACTAGACGTGCAACATTTCGGTTCCATTTTAAGGACCCATCACTACGAAGATGTGATGGTGATACACAAGAATAATGTTCTAACTCATACAAGATAATATTGAGCTCGGGTAGGATGATATAAAATAATATTTCACATAGAAACATCCTAGTCACAAAAATTTATCTCCCAATCACCTTTAAAGGACTTGGGTGAAGAAAATCTTGTATGAATATCTCTATACAAATTTCTTTATAGAACATTTTAGGAAACTTTATGCTTGGTTTTTGGTGTATTTTTGAAAGGAACGATAACCAAATCGTACCAAGCCAAGAACACAGATGCTAATCAAACACCACGATCAATAAGATGAAAGCAATTCACTAGAACAACTTTACATAAAACCTTTGCAAACAAATAAGAAACAATATCATATATTATTATGGAACTCAATGCAATACATTGAGAATGGGCCTTGCTTAAATAGGCAAGGAATAACAATCTAAGAACCGGTCAAGGTCGTAGATCAAACCATAAATCAAGGAAATAGCTAGTCATCAAAGAACTAATCAAGACCATAGATTTAGGAGAGAACTAGACATCAAGGATCTAGTCAATACCATAGATCAAGGAAAGAACTATACCTAACAACTAGATAATATCTCCTAATATCTATATAAGATAAAAGAAATATTCACACACATAAGTGGGTGAGGATAAATACAATAAAGGTAAATAAAGTACATAGGTGAACATGAGCTAAGGTAAATACCTAATCTAACACCCCCCTCAAGTGAAGCTAGGGGACAAAATAGATGTGGCATGTCCACAGTATGAGTCCCGACAACTAGGCCTGATGAGGTACTCATGTACAATAACTGGGAAAAAAGGGACACCACAAGGTACCCAAAACCAGTAACAATAAAGTAAAGAGAGTAAAGACCCGCTCCAAGGCATCCCAAGAAGCTCGGCTCAAAAAACTCGTACAATGCTGAAGAAGTTTGGTGTACACTGTGGTCTGAATCCATTTCTTGATCACAAAACTCAAAAACAACTGACACTGGGCTCCACCAGAATAGCTCCATACAAGGAGACTGTCAACAAAGTGATTTCAAAAGTGTAAAAAAAAAAACAAACATAATTCGATCAAGTGCTGCAAATAGGTGTGCCACTATCCAAGAACAATAACCAAAGCAACAAGGCAAGGACACAAAATCCAAAGTGTCACGATCCAAGAAAAGACAAGGTAACAAGGCAAGGACACAAAACCTGAAGAAGCAAGATCAGCACCACACCCTCCCATACTGCTGAATGGGTGGAGTGGCGCTACAAATCTATATGAGTTGTTAAAACAACTACTCGAACATTGACAAACTAACACTGGGCTCCACGAGAATAGCTCCCCCACAAGAGAGACTTTCAACATGCCAAAAGTGTTGAAAATACAGATACACCTACTAAAGAAAAATGCTCAAAACAAGAAGCATCACAATGTAGAAGGTATAGAAAGTGGAGCAAGAGGCCGAATGGTAGAGGAGCCACGCCTGTAGAGTCCTCTCAACGAATGCCTATGTCACCTCCATGAGTGATCAGATATCCACCCCAAATCAACATGGATGGATGAAGAAGATGTCTACATATGACTTGGTGCAAAATGCACAATGGGTGCATGCAAAAGAACATCAGAATGTGTGTCAGGTTGATCATGTCTAACAACTGAAATATCAGGTTTCTCAAGCTTGAGTGAAGATGTAGAACTCATGTGTTGCTCAGGATCCTCAGAAAGAGTCGAGCGAACAAAAAAAGGAGCTCTGTCAATGTGTGATCCCAATGAAGTATCTGCTCGAAAACCAATGACATGACGAGAATTCCACTTAACATGTGGAATAGAGGAAACAATACCCTGTGAATGTCTTCCAATGAATCCGCTAGTGAGACCCATAGAACAAAGCATGTGAGAACTAAATGCAGTAGTATGCTTATCAAAAAAGGCATGCAGCTGAGCAGAAAGAGGATACACAACATGAGGTATTGCAATAGGCACAGATGTGGAAGAGCATGCAGTAACAAGCTTCATAGGTGTATGAGCATCAAGAGTAGGAATAGACTCAAAGACTGACAGATCAATGTCAGTGGGTTCAGGAGCAATAGCTGCAAGTGGACTAGGAGCATGGTTGTGGTTGTCTATAATATGATGGTGATGTTGTAGGCTAGCAAGTCTATTTTGCAGGGAGTGTATTATTGTATCCTTATCATGAATGAATGATTGTAGAAGAGAATTTCACTTATTGAGTGATCTATTTTCTTCCAAAAGTTTTACAATATCCTCTTGAAGTCCACACACTTCAGAGAAAAGCATATCATTCTCAGAATCCATGATAGGTACAAACTGCAACTCCCAAAAGTTTAGGACGTTGGGCTTAGCTGAAATTGCGTCCATAATTGATTACAACACTCCTCCATATTTGGCACTTTATAATTATAGTGTAAGTCTCAAAATAAATATTTTCAATGGAAATAGCATGAAAAAACAAGCACTTTAGCAAAATAAATTATTATTGCCTTCCCCACACAAATAAAATTAAAAGGGGTTGAAGTTAAGCATCACAAGCTTTAAGCTCTCATATGACCATACCATATGACTAAGGGCTAAGGATTTTAATGGGTGTTTGCACAACTTACTATTTTGGGGTGTGTCGTGTGTTTTCGAGAAAGTCAAATCCAACTTCCTCTTCTGGTAAAAAAATACTATTTCTGGACTGTGTATACAGTGACCTTTTCTTTCCGAAAATAGCAACCTGCAGATTTTCCCGAAATAGTAAAAATGTGCATAACATTCGTGGACCCTGCTAAAAAAGGAAAGATCCGAAAACCTTCCTACGCGCAAATCGAGACAGATACGCTGCAACAGAAAAAAAACCCAGTACAAATCTCAAGAAATCCAACAAACCCAAATAAATAAAATCACATTTTTTTCTTGGCTCGATTCTCGAGGTGCACCTGTGTGCTTCTCTTCAAAAATAAAAAAACCACAAAAAAATGACTGCCTCTAGAATTGGCTAAGTTTACAGTCAACCTTAGGGTTTTCATGCTTTTCGGATCTAATGGAAGCCTCTTTTTTTCATAAAAATGCACGCAACAACAAAATACGACCATATCCCAAATATATGAATACACGAATAATTTATTTGCAAAATAAAACTTACAAACGGATGTCAATAGAAATCTCCAGCTCTGATACAATTTCTTGGGAAAGATTTTGAATTTGGGAAGGAAGTATCCTTGGACTCCATATCACACTAGGATACTTGCAAAGCAAGATGTAATTTGGACATGTTCTATGGACTATTTGTGGAAAGGTACACTTTACAACTACATCCTCAAATACATAGTGTCAAATTCATCTTATGCTAATGAAGCATAGTTCAACTTATTCTTTGATTCATAAGGATCATATTTTAGGAAATTCTCACTCAAAATTAAGAAGCTCATGGAAGATTAGGTATTTAGAACTTTATCATGTAGGATTAAATCTCTTCCACATGAACAACACATATATGAAGGGAAAAGAGGGTACATAATTTGTCTTAACATGGATTTCTTAAATGAGAACATGTTGAGAAGGTATAGGTATGAAAAAGTGTGATGAAAGGCCATAAAGGACCAAGAATTACTTTGAAAATAAGATTTTACCTCAGAAAATATTGAGGGGGGCCAAGAAACTTGGCTTATAAAGAGGGCACGTGGAGTGATTAAGCATACAAAGAACATGATGAGACACGCACTAGGCTAACAACTCAATTCAATGAGGAGTATGATGTAGATGGAATCCTTATTCCATGGATCATTTTCTTGACATGTCACACCTACTCATGCAACTAGATATAAGATTATAGATGACCATGTACTCATTGAAATTAATAGTGATGAGGAGGTAAAAAAATAAAAAAAGAAAGGAGGTTTTACATAGAAAGTTCTTGTTTGTAGTACAACAAATTACACAAAAACTAAAAAGGATTTATTTTAACACAAATACCTCAAAAGTGAAAATATTTGGGATGAGGAATGCATAGACAACTCAAGAACCTAGAGTTTTGTAAGTAGACACACCAACAAGTACCACGCTAATAAGTGTTACCTTAGCATAAAAAGTAGTAACAATTATCACATAAATTACTAGCAGTGGAGGAAGTGGTTCATCAAAGACACTTCAAGCTAAGAGCTACATAAAAATTAGTAGTGCCCCAATTTTTCTATAATATATCACTAAATTTAATAGAATACCATGGGGATGAGAACACTACAAAGCACACACACATGTGTGAATTTGTATGGCACACCAAGGGGTTTACTTCCCCCAAGTACAAGGAAACCAAATTCTCTACTACTATGTTGGATTGGGCACATACTTGGTCTAGAAAGAATGACCCACAACAATAGGTTGTCAACTACAAACAAATAAAATATGATTTCTTAAAAGAGTTTGAAATACCTAAATTCAAACAACAAAGCATATTGGCACTAAAGGAGATCAAGAACTAATTTATTGAAAGAGTGTGCACAAATGATGCATGATTTAAGACCATTATATTGAATTTTTCTTATGAGATCCATCCAACTCAACATGCATAATGATTTTTTGGAGGAATAATTTTTCCATTTTGATGTACACATTTACACAAGACATTCACAAACCTATGCAAAGCTTTGGAACCAGCATTACTTATAGAATATATTAGTAGTTTTGACACTGGTTTAAACCCATTCATGGAAGCAAAAAACATGTCAATGGAAACTTAGAGAAACTAACTATGAAAAGTGCCAAGGAGTTGAGAAGTGGTATATGGTGCACAAATATTTAAGTAGAGGGGCATACAAAAATAACTTACCTCGATGCATCTTTAAAGTAGTCCTTACGGTTTGAAAAAATTGTGGCAATGAGCGTGATGTTAAAAGGTTTCCACTACTCCAACATGTAATTCAAATGAAGGTTACTTATTACTATAGGATATGTGATGTGCATATACTTCCCCATAACCAACCAAATCCATGAGGAATGATCCTTGGGATTAAGTCAAGTGACTATGGGAAATAAAACAAAATCAACTATGAGAATTGCAATGAAAACATCTGACGGTGAGGTCATGGAAGAGGAGGTCAATGTAGGGGAATATTCCCACCAAAAACACGTTATAAGCTCATTTTACTGGATCATTACGAATGAGATTGACCCATATTCCCTATATGTGAATAGTAGGGAAAAGAAGATTATCCCGATCGTTGCACAGTCATGATAGAGACGAGCGAAAAACGTGTGGGGATGATCAAGACTGTGTGGAACCTAGCAGAGACACCAGAAAAGGTAAATTACGTAGAAGTTCAATACTAGTTCTAAGGTTTGGATAAAAATAAGAGGAGAAATAGTACGAGCGCGAAAATCTAAATCACCAATAAAAAATAGTCGATGTGGAAATCCTCACATTGGAAGTGGCTACACAAATGTGAAGCAGCAAAAGGAGTTCATGTAAGAAATTAAAGAATTGGTGTTTGAGCTCCAAGCAAAAATTGAGTTCTTAAGGGAATAAACACTCACTAGAACTAAAGCACAAAGGATGTTTGACTATGACAATATGGAAAGGAATAAATTTCGTGAATTTTTTAGGATGCTACACTCTAAAAGGATTAATCCCTTTACTTAGCCAATGGTTATCTCATCAAATACATGTTATAAAATTGGAAAGCAACTAGGATAGTTGTATAAGAAAGAAATCAAGTTTTCATGAAAAGAGGATTATGACAAGGAAATCTAGGTTGACTCCTCCATGGATGGATAGAACATTAACAAAATCTTGGTAAAAATGGGTACCAAAGTAGACATTCTTATATCAGATATGTAGAATAAAATGGGGTGAAGAGTGCCCCGCCAATCACCTCATGCATTATTCATGGCAAACAAGATGCAAGTTGTTCCTATCAGGGTATTGAAGCACATCACCATCAAAATAATGCGATTACGGTTCTTTAGAGACTTTTAGGTAGTAAATTTAGTTAAAGTGGATAATTTTCTAGCATTAGTAGGAAGACAAAGGTGTTATGCAAATAACATAGATCTACTCTTTAAGAAGCATTATATAACCTTTAAAAAATGGAACATAGTGTGTGATTCTCCATATGGATCCTAATCAAGGCATGTCATATGTCAAAGCTGTTGAAGAGCATGAAGACTTGGAATATATCAACAACACGAGGGATAAAGGATTAGAGAACTTTGAGCCAAATCTAGACAAGGTACAACAATGGAATGATTCACACTTAGTCTTAGATAATGTCAGTGTGGCATGTGAAAATTGGGTACATGGGTCTTACAAGTTGATTGGGCATGATTGTGGTTCTATTAAATCAAGTAAGAAATTATGAAGTAAAGAAAGAAAAATATATATGAGAAGGTATGTTATGAGGATTAGTAGGAAAACACGTTTCCAAATCTGAGCTATCAAGGTGGTGGAAGCATCCAAGAATATCATGTTCAAATGGAAAAATATGCTCCTAGATTGTGCATGAATAAATTGCATTATATACACAATATGAGGTACATTGGCTAGATGGTGGGAAAACCACCATCCACACTTGAAAACATGGGACTAAATAAGCGAGGTTATGGATGCAAGGCTTGAACAAGGAAACCATATGTGAAAACTTCCAAGTTATAGAATGGTAACAAAACAAGAAGAACATATAAAGCAATGTGAAAAGGATTGGAGATTAAGCACCAGAAATCTCAAACCAAAATTATGGGTGTATACCTTGTATCATATAATATAAATTTGGGAATACACATGGTATGTGGGTTATGAAGCACATAAGTGAAGGTTTGTCTAGGAAGGCCTAAAAACTAATTTTGTGCAAACATTATCTTAAAATTATAAGGTACCCAAAATGAATCAATCATTACACAGCATCGAGAATACAATATTTATAAATGAGGCCATAATGGAGGACTGTATGCTAAGGCTTTATAAAGATAAATCTATGGTGTTGCCAATGATGTTTGAAGAATAAGACACCATAGATGATTCTAATGAAGAAGATGAAACTATTTTGATAGAATGAAATTGGAAGCACAAGGGAAATCAAAAGAGTGTTTGTCAAATTGATGAAGAAGTAGACGCAAAACATTTGGATTTTGTTACTTAAGGCTCTCGAAAAGTTGTAGATAAGAAATCTAACGATAACTCGTTGTATAATTAGCCACTCAAATATAAAAAGATTAACATTGGCACATAAGAGGTGCCAAATTTTGTAACAATCAAAGGTTATTGGTCTAAAGCTCAAATTGAAAAAAAAAGGAGAACTCTTGCACAACTATGAGGGAATTTTTCCAAGAAGTTATCAAGAGATGAAACAATTACACCCATCATTGGGAAAAATTCATATCAATTTGTTGAAGTCACTAAACCAATATGCAAATGTCCATACAGGATGTACCCAAACCTACATGTCAAATTTAAGGAGAAAATAGATGGAATGTTAGTCCCTATAGTCATTGTGTTGATTGAAGTATGATTGGGAAAGCCCATTAGTCTTAACTATTAAGAAATATGGGTGAATAATAATTTTTTTTACTATCATGCACTAAATGTAATATGTGTTATAGGTCATGTTCATACCCCATTGAGAGAAGAAATTCTGGAAGCAGTGGCTAGAATCCTAGAATGGAAATCTATATTTTCACATATGATTTTTCTAGATATCATCAAGTATAAATAGTTGAATAAAATTACACGAAGATATATTTTACAACATAATTGGGATCATTTGCTTACAAAGTTATGTCATTTACGCTAAGGAACACACCTGCAGTCTTCTCACATATTGTTGTAGCAACATTTGAAGACTCATACTTCAATTATTGCAAGTATACCTAGATGAATGGATGGTATATGTGATGCAGGGGCATCTTGGGACTTAGAATAAACCTGAACTAGAGAGGGAAGATGAGAAAAAAAAACCTATAGACATGCGGGATAAAATATCAAAGTAGAATAAGGAGGTGCATGAAATAATTGGAGGAAGGTGTTGTCAAGAAGACTGATATGGAGATCAAAATAGTGGATAAGGTTTCCCTAAATCTACCAGGATCATTACAGTAAGGTAGAATACTCTGAGAGCTTTCCGTCGCTTGTTTAAACGCAAAAAACAAACTCTGTTAGAGAAAGTTAGCATCCACAAAAGATGACAGTTGAAGGAGAGAAAATAGGGGCAACTGGCGAATCAAACTGCAACACGTGGAAAAATGAAAAGTAAGAAAAAGTAAAAAAATTGTTTTGTGACTCTAGTATTCGACACTCATTTACAAACGGTTGGGCCCCACTATTTTCTAGTTGGGGGCCCTCAACTGGGGTCGCCACACTTTTTTTATCAGAGGGGTATCTTTTCTGCCACTACTTTGTTATGTTATTTCCACAACATTTTACATATTTTCCTCACAATGTAATTATAGGATGAATTTTGGATTTTACATATAGTGGAATTGTAAAGCACCACGTGGTGGGTCCTCAGGCCACCACGTGGTCTGCCACCTCTTGCCTCGATGCCACACATAGTTGATGTATCAATCAAACAAATCTTTAAATAGCTCTATCAACCCCTTAATCAATGTCAAGCCCAACATAGCAGTCGAGTGCACCGTTCGTGCCCACGTGGCACATCAAACTTAGCCAAACATTCAACGGACCAGCTTGCATGGAAAAAAAATCAGTAACCAATAATAAACCACTGACTGGCTAGCTCACCCCAGGGAAAATCAACCCATCAGCCACATATGTGGAATTTTAATATAGAAAAACAAAACACCACGTGGCCCAAGCCATGGATTACACGGGTTGTTCATGCCTTATTGAGGCTTAAAAACAACCAATGGATGATACATGTGGGATTATTATCTCCACATATCCACAATAATAAGTGGGGTGGTTGGGGTGGATCGAACCCCCAACCACCTGGGTACCAAAAGTAGTGCCCACCACCATGACATTCGGGGTTTCCAATCCTATATAGAGGCTCATTTGTATTTGTATAATCACAAGTTTGGTGACTGTGATAAATTCGTAAGAAGTTAGTTGTGAATAACTAAGTTTTTGAGGCATTTAGGAGAAAATTGGGTCTTCGGAGTAAACTACAAAGTTGTCAAGAATTCTGACACACTACTTTTAGATGTAATATTTTCCTGCTTTAGATCTTTTGTGGGATTTTTTTATGTAGTGTAACTCATTAGAAGGATAGGAACAACATGGATAAGCTTCTACAAGTAGTTCGAGAAGGTGAAATATGAACACTGAGCTCCGCTAGGGTCTAAAGACACAACATTGCAGGTTATGGTCTATTTTGTGAATTGTGAGTTTGATTGTACTTACGATTTTGGAAAAATTTAATAGACCAATTCATATGAACCTGGATACATAGGTAATTTTTGAACTCTGTAAAATATTCTAGTGTTGTCACTTTAATCTGGTATATTTGCATTTGAATTTTAATTTATTTTCATATTTAATCAGTTAAGTTAAAATTATTAGTTTTACGTTTATGACATCTGAGAGTAAATTGGTTAAAAATAAAATCATAATGGTTGATCAAATAATGATTTTGTGAATCAATTAAATATTTCTGGATCAGTAATAATTCATATTTATATCAAATTCTGATCAGCTTTAGGTTAATTAAAGTCCTGAAAGTTGATGATTTTTTAAAGATCCTTGAAAGCAGTTAAAAGTAAAGGATATTTACTTGTGTTTACGGATCATGTTTTGGTATCAGAGCAGGCTCATTTGAGAGTTTGATTTCTTCATATTGGTAGTTGGTTAAGTTTTTAATTAGATAGGTACAAGTGCATTATGGGAAAGTTATCAAAATAGGAAGACCTTAAAGATATTGAGGCATATAATTTCCATATCCAGGAAGAGAACTATCTTCTGTGATCAATGTATGACTACTTGGAAGAGGAGAATTCTTTCTTGAAATCAAAATTACAAACCAAGGATGAGCTCTTGGTAAGTTTGTAATGTGCTAATCAAAAAAGGAAATGCCTTCAACTTCATAAAGAAAAACCATGACCAATGAGTGCACTATAATTTATTCACCACATGATTCTTTTTTCCATTCTAATTCAAATTTAGGTAATGATGCTTTTGGTTCATTTCGAAAAACACACTAAAGGCATTGGTTCTTGATTATCGTTGAAAATGGGATTTAATGGAAAATTCCTTGGTAAAAATGGAAAAGGAATTACTAACCCATTACAGGTTGAGGATTCATCCTCATTTTTCAGGTTTGGGTTTTCCTAGTGTGGGAATGGATATTGGAGGATGTTCCAAGCACACTAAAGGAAGACAAGCTTCTAACAGCAAATTGAATATCCCACTAGTACAGCAGGATGAATTTAGTAAGAGAACATAGAGAAATAGGTGATGAAATACCACCTCCTCTTTCTTATCATAATCATAAAAGGAATTATAAGACTTCTTGATCCTCTTTTTCAAGTTTAAGAAATTTGGATATGCTATTTAGAAAATATGGAATTCCTTTCCTTTTACTTTTTATATGGATTACATAACCACTATGTTTCCAATTCTCTAGAAGAGAAGGATAATGTTGAATAATTTGGTGATGTTCATAAAGAACAAGGAAAATGAAAAATACCAATCTCATCATTCAGAGGCGAGAAATGGAAAAAATATTTCCTCATCCCAGAAGAAGGAGAATAAGAGGAATTTTTGTGATCATTGTCATGTGAATGGGCATCGGGTGGACACTTTTTGGAAACTTCATCCATCAGACCATCAGAGTAATGGTAAAATGAAGATGGAATACATGCATGTTGCAAGGTAAGGTAAGTTCCTAATCCACCGTCAGTTGAAAAGTCAACCCTGGATCAGGTAATACCTGGAAATGAAAGTCCTTTAAAATGGGTTGGTCAACAATTTTTCAATTATATATTGCATAGCTCTTGATTGTTGAATAGTATACAATATTTTTGGGAGTTCATATTTGTGAGAAAACTAAGGTACAAGTTTACCATACTCAATGAACTTTCTTGCATTGAAAATTTTGGAAATGCTCCATTTACATCTTCTTATTTAGCTTTTGAGTTCCTAGTACAATTTGGGTACAAAATAAAACTCATATTTTAGCTTTGGAGATTCAACAAAAATTTCTATACGTTGATGGGATTTGACAGTGTTTAGTTTCATACTTGTTTGCAGAATGAATGTTGTTTTGGAAAGGATCTATTTTTAGCATACATATTAGGTGCAAAGACCCATAATTTAGGCATGTTTGTAATTGTGCTCACAATGTAGAATCTCATTCTTACCATAATTTAAAATCAAATGTCCATGGGAGGAAAAATTGATTTCAAAATATGATAACAACGTTAGAATGCATTATGATTACACTAAAAAAATGGTATGTAAATTATGCATGTTGATCTTTTGGAGTGGATGGTATTTCACCATATTTGGGTATGCAAACAATTTTTTTCTATCCTATTTATAGTGAATAATGTTGGGATAGATATTTCATTGGAATATTTGCATGATTTAGTTTTGAGTCTTGTCTATTTTTGGCATATGGTAGTCTAAACATTCTGGATCGTGATATTTGCAGTGATTGACAATTTCACAAGGACAGTGGACACTAGCTATTTTGGCATGTAGTTGTCTTTATATACTCATCTATTTTGGTGAAATGGTGTTTCTAGTATTGGCCGTATCACAGAGTATCAGTTGAACACTTTCCTATTTTAGTGAACAAGTGTCTATTTTTAAACTGATCGATTGTTTGTGATGGTAGTTCCAGTTACTAGGTTCACATCTATTTGTAGAGATTGAAAAAATCACATAGTATCAGTGGGATAGTTTCCTATTCTGGAAAACAATTGTCTAAATTTAAGTGTTCAATTTTCTTTGATTAGCTAATCAATAACTTATAATCATTTAACTCATAACGTTATTTATATGGATCTTGTATGTGTTTTTTATAAGCAGGAATAAAATATTAGCAACATTTGTGGGTGAAAAATAGATTTTTGTGGACAAAAATCCTTCTCAGTGGCGAGGAGTGATCTGGATATCAAAATAGTGAGCAAGGTTTCCCTAAATCTCCCAGGATCATCCTAGTATGGTAGTAGACTCCGAGAGATCTTTCTGTCTCCTATTTGAATGTGAAAAACGGACTCCTTTGGAGTAAGTTACCATCCACAAAAGATGTCAGTTGAAGGAGAGAAAATAGTGATAACTAATGAATCACACTGCGACATTTGGAAAAATGAAAAGTAAGCAGAAGTAAAAAATTTTTTGTTTTTACCAGATCTTCGATGCTTTTATTCAGAAAGTTGGGACCCCACTATTTACTGGCTGGGAGCCCTCGACCAAGGTCGACACACTTTTCTTATGAGAGAGGTATCTTTGTTTATGCTACTTCATTATGATATTGCCACAAATTGTATATATTTTCCTCTAAATGTATTTACGGGATGATTGAGATATTATATATAGTGAAATTATATTTTTCATTATATTATTGTACCCTTCAGGCTAACTTGGTATTATTGCCACCAATAATGGTCTTTAATAATGCCACACATAGTTAAAGTGGCCAATAACAGCCCACATACACATAAATCAACCCCTCAATCACCAACGTGATCACTTAACATAATCTTTCGAGCACACATGTGCCACCATATGTCACATTAAATTTAGCCACATATTCAATGACATAGCCTGCATGGCAACAAACTTGGAAAACAACAACAAACCACTGACTAGCTAGCTCACCCCATGGAAAATAAAGTTGTCAACCATACATGGCATTTTTATCTCTCAAAAAATGGGCATTAATTTCCATGGCCCAAAAATAGCAAAAAATGCAAGCAGGGTGGTTGGGGTGGATCGAACCACCAACCATATAGGTACCAAAATTAGTGCCCATCACCATAGAACATTAAGGTGGCGCTAAGCCTATATAAAGGATCATTTGTATTTATATAAGCACAAGTGTGGTGACTATGAGAGTTATAAGAAGGAAGTTGTGAAGAACTCGGTTTTTAAGGCACTTAGGAGCAAATCGGGTCTTTAAAGTAAACTGAAAAGTTGTCCACAATTTTGAGACACTTCTCATGGATGTATTATTTTCATGTTCTGGAATTTTTGTGACATTTCTTTACGTCACAGAACTCACTATAAGGCTAGGAACAATAAGGACAATATTTTACAAGTGCTTCGAGAAGGTGAAAGATGAACATTGAGCTCTACTAGGGTCTTTCAAAGGTCTAAATACATAACATTGCAAGTTATGGTCTACTTTTTTCAATTGTGAGTTTGATTGTACTTATGATTCTGGAAAAATTTAATAGATCAGTTCGTATGAACCTAGATACGTAGTTAATTGTTGAAATCTATAAACAAATTTGGTGTCGTCTCTTTAATCATGTATAACCACATTTTAATTTTGACTTATTTTTGCATTTAATTAGTTAAATTAAAATTCAAGCAAGATTAAATATCATTTTTACAACATCTGAAAGTAAATCAATTAAAAGTAAATTTGAATGGATTTGATCAAAAAGTGATGTTAGGAATCATTTAAAAAGTTCTTGATCAGTAATAATTCATAATTATATCATATTCTGATCAATTTTGGATTAATTAAAGTACTGAAAGTTGATTAATCATAAATATCTACGTAAAAAATTAAAACAATAGGGGGTCATGTTGTCATTTACGGATCAAATATGGAAAAGTAGAGCAACCACAGGGGAAGGGTTTTTATAGTGCACATGAAATAAGGTGCACCAAGAAAGAGGCTGAGACTTTTGAAATATATCAAGGAAGTAAAGCATGTGGGAGAGCGTGTCAATGAGGAGTGCAACAGATAATGGTGTAAAAGGAGTTGTCTCAAAGGAAAATTGAGGAAATCATAAAGGAATAATATCATACTTGACATCGGTTTATGAGAAGCTACCAAGAGGAAAGGAAAAGAAGGTAGAGATATGCAACATGATGAAGGACTGAATATTGGTAGAACATCGACCTATGATGCAACTAGTCAAAAAAAAGATGGTATAGATGCAGGAAGGATGAAGAGATTGACTAGAGAGAGATATATATATGGTCACAAAGAATAGTGATGGAAGAACACAAAAAATACTGGTAGATCACTCACCATGAGACAACTAGTCGAAGAAAGAGGAGGCCGTGAGAAATAGGCCAATAGAATTGAGGCTTGTCAGAGGAAATGAAAAGGAAAAAATGGAATTGGATGGGATTCACAAAGTATAGAGGCATGTGTGGAAGAATTGAGTAGAACACGAAATGTGGAACACAACAATGAGTGTGTAAAACGTGGGAAAATTCAAATAAACAAGTTAGGAGGAAAGAGGGCGTGTAGGTGAGGGAAGGCATGGTGAAACGATGGGATACTATAAAAGCATGAAAGGGTTGCATTGAAGGAAACAAAGGAGAATAAACATGTGGAATAAGTTCTAGGAGTACACAAGGAAGAAAATGTGAAGAGAAGGACAAAAAAGGGAGTAAGGCATGTAAGAGAAGGGCATGCAAGGAAATGGTTATACAAAGCAAAAACCAGAAAGGGCATAAGAGGATGCAAAAGAGGAAAGGAGAAATAATATAGGGGTGAAGAGAAGAGTAAAATAAGCATGTGAAAGTTAGGAAGAATAAGAGAAGAACAAAAAAGTACAAGGATGAAGCCCGAGATGAAAATACATGGGGACATATGGCAGGAGAAGGACAAAGGATGAGCCGGATGGTCCCGTGATTAATGGAGACTGAATGATGGGAAGGAAAATAAGTTAGATTCAACTACCATGAAACGTGACCCACAGGGATTGTATGGGATCAGATTGCGTGAATAAGCTTATTAAGGATCTCAGTTCAAATTTGAAGTATGGTTAAGAAGATTGGAGGAGCCAACTCAGAGGAGAGAGAAGTGGGAAGAATAGTCATGCGGCTATAAATAACAGGGGAGTTGTTAAGTTATAGGTTTTTGAAAGTTGTTGGAGTGGTCAAGTTTTCGACCAAGGCTCGAGAGAGATAGAGAGGGTGCGATGGACCAAGAGGTTAAGGATGGGATTGTCTAGAGAGTTGAAGTGAGATACAATCCTAGTTATCCCTAGGAGGTGCCAACATTTTTATACTCCATAAAGGGATGTGTACACTCCATTATGGAGAAGTTGTGTGTAGATTTTGTATGCCCATTAAAATCAATACAAGGAAAACATAAACAATTCTTCATCCACTTTGTTGGACTCTAAGAAACGGAAAGCTCAAGGAGTACCTAGTAGAGGCCTATTCACCATCAATATGGATAAGTAAAAGATCATATTGAATATTTACACTTGATGTTTGATCATTTTCAAAATTTGCAAATCTCTTAAAATATAAAAAAAATGTTTTTGAAACTCCTTTTGAGACGTTGATGGGCCATATCATTTGTAAGGATGGGTTATTTTTTTACCTGAAAAAATATTACATACATATTACAGTTATAAAAGCCACAAACACAAAGTGATGTTCATGCATTCATTGGAAATTGTGGGTACTACCAAAGGTTCATAAGAGGATATACAAAGATAGCAGTGCCCCTAAAGAAGTTATTGAAGAAATGAGGACCATTTGAATGGGTTACATAACAAAAAATGTGTTTGAATAATTAAAAGAGAACCTCTTTAGCAATCTAATATTAAAATTCCCTGAATGGAATATACCATTTCATGTACACATGGATGCATCAGGAACAAGATTATGGGCAATACTTGCACTACTAGGAGAAGAAAATGTGGATCATCCATTTTTTTGTAAGTAGAAAATTGACACTTGCATGGTAAAATTATACCAAAATAGAGAGGGAATGAAACTCAATGGTTTATGCACTAAAAAAATTTATACTATCTTCTAGTGATACCCTTTTTCTTTTATATTGATCATATGGTGGTTAAAAAATTTGTTAACAAAGCAGTATTGTGTAGGTACATCTAGAGATGGATCATCTTGTTTCAATTTTTTAAGTTCTTAGTGGCATTCAAGCTAAGAAAAATAATTCGAGACATGACCATCTATAGTGCATTACCACTAAGAAAGAATTAGATACCATAGAGGATGGAATGCATGATACACAACTACAAGAAGTTAAAATCACTCGAGATGAACTAAATGATATCGTGTTATCCCATGAAATCAGCATCACACTAGATAATTGGGTTACCTAAGAGAAGAATAAAATATCTATCAAGGTTGCACCCTATATAATAATAATTGGCACACTATGCAAGATGGGAAGAGATGAATTATTAAGATGTTGTATAATGGAGCATGAAAAAGAAATCTGCATAAGTCACATGAAGGAGTAGCAAATGGAAATTATGTTGGGGATACTGTTGTGCAAAAAGTTTTAACAAAACTTATTTTATGACATGAAGGAGTATGTATGTAACTATGATATTTTCTAATTTATTTGAAATCCAAATAAGATGGGTAAAATTCCTTTACATCCTATTATTTCCCAAGAACCATTTGAAAAATGGGCTATATACTTTGTGGGGCCAATCAATCCAGTCACGCAAAAAACTGGAGTGTGTTATATCATCAAAGCAATAGTATATTTAACAAGATGGGAGAAGTTACGCCAACAAAGGATTATATAGAAACAATAGTAGTTAGGTTTATACAAGAAAATATTATTAATAGATACACATGTCCCTTGATCCTGAAAAGTGACATAGGAACTCATTTCCTCAATGAGATGGCGTGCATACTATTCTTAGAATTTACAATCATGCACCATATAATAACACCATACCACCTGCAATAAAATGGAATGGTTAAATCCTTCAACAAAATATTGAGTTATACTTTGACTAGAATTTGTGGTGTTGGGTACAAAGATTAAGATGATAAAATCTCAATAGTTTTATGGGCATATGGTACAACTTACAAAAGATTGAACAAAAAAACACCTTTTAACTGGCGTTTGGAAAATAAGAAGTGTTACTTATTGAATTTATTGTTCCATCACTAAGGATAGAGGGTGTGGTCAATTTGGATGATGAGGTGTTGATAAAAAAGAATAGAACTAGACTTTAGAGTTGGATGAATGAAGGGTACATGCAATATGGAGCTAAGTTCTAGAAAAGGCACACAAAAAAGCATGACATGATCTCCAAATAGAGAAAAAACCTTTGAATTTTGGTTCTAAGGTACTACTATATGACTCAAAAATTACATGACACATAATAGATTTGAAAACTCACTTGTTAGGCATGCAATTTTACTAACTTGAGCTTATAAATTGAATGATTTAAATGGTGTAATTTTTCCTTGTCACTTTAATAGAAGTAGGATAAAACCCTATTTCCAATTAAGGTCCTACTTTTTAATTGAATAATGTGTATTACATTAGGGTCGATGTCGATTGTATTTCATAGGTTAGTTTCTTTCATGTACTTAGGTTAGTTTACTATAATGCATGTTTTTTTGTAATAAGCATGCATGTTATGGCACAATACTAATCTCCATATGATATACTCAATATGCGTTCTAAAAATAATTATCTATTTTTCTCATCTAAAGGTCATCATTCCAATGTAACTACTATATTTACCATGTAGAGTACCACACACACAATTTCTATGGGATAAATATGGTAAAAATAAAAGTTCACAACGGGATATAACTATTAAAATTCATGCACACTATATAAATGAACAAACAAAGAATTTTACATATGGTCATGCAAAAAAAATGAAGCATCGAATTAGTGTGGGGTACATAAGAGGATTTCACAAATAATGGGCATAAGATAATAAGGTACTTAGATGGGGTTTCAAAAATATTTTAGTAGGAAACATCATATGATCAACGCGAAAGAATTATTGGAATATAATAGAAAATGGTCTATTAGACAAACTTGATTAAGGAAGATGGATATGAAGTGCATAAAAATATGGAAGTGGATAAGATAAGGTGTTTTCAGGAAGGCTATGAAGCAAGAAAACACGTAAGAAAATTAGTGCAAGTGAAAATTACAATGCACATAGATGGGGGACCAAAAAATGGCCAAATTTTTAATTTTAATAGAAATACGAGTGGGTTTTGGGAAAGTGCAATCGTGTTTGAATTATTATGATTGGTAATTACCAATCCTAAAATGTGAGCGCATTATAATGCACTCGCATTCCTATTTTTTATGTGGTATGTGCTTTTGGAAATTAGGATCACTCCGCACCTTATAAAACTACTCTCACAACTCCATCAATCATGATTTAGAAGACAATTTTTCATATTCTAATTTGGTCAGTACATAGGTATTTTTCATAATTTCAGCAATCAACCTAAAGCTTTAAGGTTTTAAATTCTATAATTGATGTCTATTTTTGGAAATAATATAATCCTTGTTTATGTTTTGGGTCCTTTTGGATTATTTACTGACATTTGTAGGATTTTTAAATGTCTCAAAACTATATTGTATAAACCTCACAACTCTCAAAGGTAGCCACAATTGCTTGAATATATGGACTCATGCAATTCCTTATAACACATAATAAATCAAAACACATATCTAAATTTTTATTGATTAAAATAATCAAGGGAATGGTCATCATGAGGTTTATGGAGGTTCTAAAACATTATGAGGACAATGGGTGCAATAAAAAAAATCACGAGATATGTAAAAGATCTGAAACATCAAGAGCTCCATTGAGTTTCAAATCATCAAGGGAATGGTCATTAGGATAATGATAAGAGAAGATCACCATGAGTGATTTTGGAAATCATCGTAGGATCATAAACAATGCATATTGTATGATAGTGTTTCTAAACACTTAATCAATTCTTGGTAATGAACTCACATCTTACAAGTTAGGGAGGTGGAATTTGTAATGTTTCAGTATAGTGTGGATGTCAAGAACATGTAATTCATTCTTATACATTCCTCAAAGTTTCAATTTGAGATCAATCCTTATATCATGAGGAAGCCTCTCCATGAGTATCAATTGAGCAAGAGGGTGTCCAAACATCATAAGCATACTTACACTAAGGCGAAAACTTGGGTAGAGAGGTGAATTATGATATTAAGAAGAAATCATCATGTTAAAAGGTGAAAAGTGAGGCTCAAGGAGTGCATTGATGATCATCATAATATGACTCTACCATTGTCTAAATCTCTTCAATAAACAAATCAAAATGATCTAGTCATGCTATTGAGGCATCCAAAACCATAATGTGTGAAGGATCAAGAAGTTACCTATTCTCATGAGAGGGATATGAGACAGAAGTGTATGAGAATCCTAAATCTGATTCCATTCAAGGATTATTTTGAATCCTATAAGGGTAAGTGGACAATATTCATATGGATATGTTGTCATGTGAATTGACTAACCCAAAATGTAAAACTTAAACCATGAAAACCAAGCCACAATGTGAAATCTTGCTCCCAAATCTTCTGAAATCCCTCTCCGGGCCAACCTGCCTCTTATTTCATGGTCTCCTTATCCTTTAAGGTATTAATAATACATTGGGTGAACATGTATAAGTTTTCAATAAGGTTTAACAAGGTCCATTATTTCATTCATTAAAGTGCAGTAAAAGACTAGTTCTGTAGAAAGCCTAGAAAGGCCAATTTTGGCCATTTTGGAGCATGTATGCATCCTCTGAGACGGTTATGAAAAGATATTAAGTTTTCAAAGGTATTATTTTAAATCCTTAAAGGTGTTGTAAGTATTTTAGGAATATTTAGGAAAGTTTTGTTCATTCAAGGATAGTTTGTTCAACAACGGGTTTTCAGGTGTAAGGAATGAGTAGTCAAATTGTGAACCTTGATTTCTTCAGCTGATTTTAGGAGCTCCATAAGGAGTTAGGAGGAAAAAAAGTAGGCAATTTTTTTTTAATAATCCTTTACATTGTGGGAAAAATAGTTTTGATCCAAGGCTGTTGAAGTGATGTTATCAATCATCTCATACACTGAAGCAATACATACCTCCCAAGAGTGTTTTTAAACACTTAATTAGTGATTAGTAATGAGATCAATACATTGTAGAGGTCGAGAACATGTGATTCACCTTCAAGCTATAATTCCACATGGAAAAAATTATCAAAAGGATGTTCTTCGCAATGGTATCAGATTCTTCTCCGCAATTGTGTGAATTAAGAAGACTCCTAAGTTTTGTATCCCAATTTTAAGTAGATTTATCTTCTAAGAATCCTTACGAGCTGAGATATTAATATTTTATTGTTAAAACCCCAAAATAGGGTTTTAGATAACTTGATAGGGATAAAATTCATATTTCTTTTCAAACACACCCTTCTCGACTCATTTACCATTTGAATAAGGTTTAGGAGGATTATATTCAAGTTTCTTCTTTTATAACCCAAATCTGTGGACGCCTAATATGATCCCAACATTGAGCTTTAGGTGATTAAAACAGTGAGACTTAACAAAACATATTCAATGTTGGAATTAAACTCTAGGTGTCATGAACTACCATTATACATTTGTAATGAAATTATTTAGATAGATTTGAATATCAGTAGTAATAGAACACCAAGAACACAAAAATGTAGATAAATGATCACAACATGCAAGCATAAGTTATAGCCAAAAGGTCCTTTGTCAAATACATGGAACAAAGGACTAGAATGGGCATGAATGGGTCTTGGTGTAAGAAATCATCTGTGAATTTATAGCTAAAAGGGATAGATACTTATAGGGTGGTGAATCAAGCGATTCCAAGGTGTTAGAATTTAATCTAATTGTTACTGCATCATATTCCCATTATCTCTCCCACACCAAGTGACAAATATGTTATGTTCTTAAGAAGACAACTTTGGGTGTGTGTTCTAGAACAAAGAGTGAAGGTATGGTTTCAAGTATTGATCTTTATTAGTATGCATATGGAGTAGGTGTGTCAGGATGTATTGACTATAATTTCTCATTGACTAGTTGATATTAATGTGGGCTCCCTTTTGTTCCTTCAAGGTACAACTTCTACAAAGCCTAGACAAGTTCTTGATTTTTATGACCTCATGACAAAGTATTGAGATGCAGATATTACTAGATATATTGAATGGATCATTTGCGACGTAAGTGGACTTTTAATAACCCTTTCTAAGGTGATGAATCTATTTTTTTGGTGATGATGAGAACAAGCATATTGATTACTTAAAAATTGAGCATCTAGACACCTTGGTAGTGCATGTAAACTCCATGAAAGGGTGTAGGACAGAGTATCTATAATCTTATTGATTTAATACATGTGATACATTAGAGTGTATGCTTCTATACAAGGGTTTTCTATGGAAGGATACCTTCCTAAAGTGGATCCTATATAGATCATTGAGATTTATCTTCTCCATAGTGTACAAGTGCATAAACTGGGACATAATATGTATATGCAATAATCTAACTTGTTTTGAGGACAGAAAAGGGTCATATTGGATGAAGTATAGCCCAAGTATGTTAAGAAGACTTTTGGGTTTATTATGGAGTATGACATGACATGTTCATGCAAGTAAGTTGAGATAATAATGGCACACCACTATGTTGATAAGTATATGTTGTCATAAATAGGAGGGCTAGAAAGACTTAATTCGCTTATGTGCAGGGTTGAAAAGTCTAAGACCGTAGAAAGTACTAAACCTTCATTTTTTGATATGTTTAAGAAATCTAAAAAGGATACTAAAATCACCCATTAGTCTTGGGAAAGTACCAGGATAATTTTAGATCCATCGACAAACTCATGATGGGATGGATAGTAGCCAAGAGGGCCTAAAATAGAGAACTATGATGAACACCAAGCTAATGAGTGAATGAAAGGTCTTAACACCTTGGAATAGGTTAAAAAAAGTTCCCCATGAGTGTTGAGGATGATTCGGGAACCTACATGTAGTTTTTAACATGTTGACCATTTTTAGCCTCATTATATTATTGTGCACAAAGATTGTTGAAAGCACAATTGAACTTGGGGAAATACAATCATCTAATGTTGATAGTTGAGCAAGTAAATATGATTTTAGGAGTGTTGAATGAGGGAAGATCAATGGATTCATGATCAATATCCACAAATGACCTATACATGTTTATCATACATATAGTTTCTTGTAGTTAAACAATATTGTCAAAGGAATTACAGAGCTAACATTGTTTTGAGAGTATGATACAACATAAAAAGGGTATGAATGTTGATGATCCTCAGAGTGGGGGATGAAAGAGGAAGCAATAGGAATGTAGGTGATCTTGATGATAGATCCTAGTGATAAATTTTAAATGTTCAAACCAAGAAAATTATAAATTTATGTAGATCCTCTACACCAGGAGCTCCCAAAATCATCCGTAGAAGACATATTTCACCATTAGAGTGTTTGTTCCCTACACCTACAAAATTCGTTGTTGAGAAAATTTTCCTTGAATGAGAAAATATTTCTTAAATCTTCCTAAATTTCCTATAACACTTCCAATATTCCTTGACATCACCTATGAATGCTTAATATATTGAACTCTCCCAGAGGGTTTTTGAGTAGATCATAATGGCATTTTTAGGCCTCTAGAGGAAGTTATGTTCCATCAAGTCACACTGAACTCATCAATCATTGTGTTCAATAATCCTTGCACATTGAAACAAAATTAAAAACCTTGTTAATAATTTATTTTGAGCCAGGTTGATAGTGTTACTAAGGTAGGTTGGCTAGAGGAAGGACACACCAGTGACCTAGAAGTGAAAAATTCAACTTTGGGATTAGTTCCCATGCTTAAAGTTTCAATTTTTCATGTCACACATTTTGCATAACAACACCCTCTTACCACTTTAACAAAATTCCTTTTTTGGAATGCAATAAATTATGTCATTGGTTTCTTGTCCATATATGACATTATTTCAAGGGTTTCTTGGCAAAAACACAAAAGGATATCTAAAACTTATTTCTGTTAATGTTGATGTAGATTTGATTTCTTATGAAGTATGTGGAAGTTGAATCAACCTTCATACTCCTACACCAAGGTGAGAATGTAACTAATTTACTTACCATAAATCTTGATGAAAGTCATGATTTTCTTTCTCAATAGAAATTAAATGAATGTGTGGAATATTTTGCACATTTTCACCTACTCCTACCCTAACTTTTGTTGAGTGTTATAAACATATCGATGTGATGCACTCTTTTAGCTTGTGACTCTTCAAGTTATGTCTTATTCTTCTATTTAACAAATGAAGATATCATGGTGTCCTTATATTATCTTCTTTCCTACACCTTACTATTGTTAATCTATATTGTAAGGATCAATATACATACCAATATGGGAACCAAGGTCACTCTCTTGCGTTGTCTTGTGAGGATAGCCTGAGTGGTCCTCTTAAAGATGCATTCCCTAAGCTTGTAAAGTAGGTACTCATACATAGTATGATTCTACCATAATCTAATACCAAATTAGGGATTCAACTCCATGCTCATGGGAAAATTCATGAATCCATATATTTGATCAATTATCATTACCTTTAGGAGTTGTAAGGTTTGTAAACTCTAATTTTGACACATCTAACACTCCTACAAATGTTAGTAATCAATCCAAAAGGCCCCAAAACCTAATAAATGACTATATTATTTCCCAAAATAGACATCAATTTTATAATTTAAACCCTAAAAGCTTTAGGTTGAATGCTGAAATCCTGAAAAATAACTATGTACTGACCAAATTAGAAAATAAAAAACTATCTTCTAAATTGTGACTGATGGAGTTGTGAGACTAGTTCCATAAGGTGCAAATTGACCCTAATTTCTTATATTTACTAAAGTAAATTTAAATTATAAAAAATAATAAAGTATAAAGATTAATAAATGAAAAACTTATACTTTGACCATTTATTTTAGTGAATATATCTCTCTTAAAAGCACATATACCACATTGCAAACAGGAACGCGGGAGTGTTATAATGCATTCGCATTTCGTCTTCTTTGGGTTTGAAATTCCAAATCCATAGCCTTGGATTTTGTTTGGATATCCAAACCTAATGTTTGGACTATGGTATCCGTGAATAAATTCGTGTTTGAGCAAAAAAACATCAAAATATCATATGTAGACCTTGATATCTCATGCATTATAACATAATATTAAAAATAAACTATACTACAATGTCAAACTCATTTTTACCTTGGTGACGATATGCTTCTTTCTAAAATATGATTAGTTGAATGCTTTCATCCATAATTTCTTTTACTAGTTCCTTATTTTCTTTCCAAAACCTATGCATACGTTTTGGTGCACAATTTATGATTTTTTCATCCAAATTAAAAAAATGGTTTTGTCTAAACTCTAAACTAAACGCATTAAGAAAAAAAAATTGACTATTTTTCTCAAATTTTCGGGGGTGTACTCATAAATATTTCATTTTCAAGATGTGTGCACTTTGAAAATTAGTAAAAAATATATATTCATCCAAAAATTATGAAAAATTAGCAGTACCTCGTACATGGTATTATCTATCTTTCTACAGAAGATATTTGAAAAATAATTTATAGAACTCAAAAACTAGGGGGCGCACATAAAATAGGTTTTTATCTTTTTGACACAAAAATAGACATACTTTGTGTGTGAACCACATTTGACCATCTTAATCTCCACCATTTAAAAAAAAATATTAGTTTCAAAACTATATACTGTTAGTGTGAGTTATCCTATGTGTCCTCCTCTCATATTGGAGGGTCATCTCACATGGGTTAGGTTTAGGGTTTCATTTGTGTCATGCACTAGGGTTACTCAACACCCTATATGTACCCATTTTCTATTCATTTATGAGTATGCCAAGAAACTCCGCTATCTTTCCTCTATGCAAGATTTGTTTCTGTTGAGAAAGTTCTTCCATTATTGATCAAATTTTTCATTGCTATCACTGGAGCTTTCACGATTCCATTGGAGTGCAACTACTTCGTGGTGCCTCGTTTCCGATTCGATTCTCGTAAACTCTTTTCATGGTATCAGAGTTGAGATCAGGTAAACGTGCATTCGATTTATTTTTTGTTGATATTACTCCTTCTTGGTTTCATTATTTTACTCTGTATGCAAGTCTTTTGATCACTATTTTCTAGAAATTATCTTGCTAATATCTCTAACAAGCTTTCTCAGAAAGTTTTTTGTTTTTTGTTTTCCTGTGCATGTGCAGGTTTTTCCAAAATACCTTGAGAAATCAAGTTTTTTTAACTGCTTTTTTTTGTTGGATGTATCAAAATCCAAAATAGAGATTCCTTTCATTTATTAAAATGGAAGTGAATTTTTTTTTAAATATCTAGTTTTTACATGATATTTGTCTATGCATGTTGTCTGTGGTTACATGATCTTTGAGTTCTTCAGTCGTGGTTTCTCATCAACGAAATGTTGTCCCTCTGACCATTTTTGGATTGTTTTTACACGCGGCATGCACTTTTTTCATTCATTCCTAGGCGTTTTTAACCTCTGCCACATTTTTTTGCTTGAAGTGGTTGTAAACTCTTATGTACAGGTTGTTAACTATCATGCGTGGACTGTAAGATCATTCCTAGGTGTTTTTCAACAACACAGCCACATTTTTTTGCTTGCAAGGGCGTTTTTCAACATAGCCATGTTTTTTTGCTTGCAAAGATATTTTTCAACACACAGCCACTTTTTTTTGCTTGCAAGGGTGTTTTTTAACAACACAGCTACGTTTTTTTGCTTGCAAGGGCATTTTTCAACACACAGCGACGTTTTTTTGCTTAAAAGGGTTTTTTTTTTGTGCTGGCAACGAAAAACGTGACTGTACACTCCTGTGTGCGGTTGTACACTCATATGCATGGTTGTACACTTAAACCAGTCAATTTGGTAAGTATAAATTCATTTCTTTCTTTTAATCTTACTCAAAACAAACAAAAAAAGGTTGCTTTTTCCAAAAATGGGTCACCTTTTTTCATGCTCAGTTGTTTTTGTTTTGTTTGGTAAAACAAATCCTTCCTTTTAGTAAGTTTTTCAAATTCTTAACTTTAGATTTTTTTAATATATATCAAAGTTTGTATAAACCAATTTAGAAATTTGTTTTAATTAGAAGCATTCAATCTTTTAAAAAATCTTCATCTAAAATTCTTGTTTTAAATGCCTTCTTTCTAAAAACTTCTGTTTTAGAAAATATTCAAAAAAGTTATTTTTCAGTGATTTGTTTAATTAAAGCCTTTTTTCAAAATTAATTAGATTTAATTACATTAGATCTAATTTGATTTCACATTATTTAAACTATATTTCTTTGGCATTATAATTTGGTCTATTGGCTGTGTATTTTTAACCTTTTGTCGAGTGCCGAAGACGAAGGGTGAGGTCCGAGATTGGCAGGTGGCTAATCCCCCCTCGCAATACAAACAAACCCTATCTCAAATTATGTGCCGTTTACAACGGGCATACATACGACACCTTTTGCATGTGTTTAGGGAGCTTTTTTAATCCGTTTGCAGGCTTATTGGCTTTTTCTCATCAAATTGCGGGAATTGGTTTTTGCTATAAATTTTGACTCATTACTCAGTTTTGAGCACTTATTTAGTCAAAGTTGCATGTTTTTTTGCACTCTAGATGATGGGATCATTAGATTTGTAAAAAAACTAATTTTATAAAGTGCCGCATTCTAGGGGGTGTCTTTATATTGCTTATTTCAGCTCATTTTTTTGACCTTTGTTCTGTTCGTTTTTTTCGTGGACTTGTGAGCATGTCCGCCACAGTCTTACGAAAAAGGGATTCTTTCGTGCGATGTGAGACTCTTTTTCTCACCACTAGGGTTGGCTTTCGCCTCCTTTCTATTTTTTGCTTGTGTTTGTTTACGATGTCCTTTTTTGTTGCACTACACGAAACACTGTTGTGGTCTCCTCTCTTACGCGTTATTACACTAATTGCAAGATGAGTTACCAAGTGTTTCAAACCACACACATGGACCCGATTGTAATCAATGCACTAACCTATAAAGTGCCGAAAGCAGGGGGGTTATTGTCCTAGGTGGTTGTGTTTCTTTTCTGCATTTCTTTCTCTCTCTCTCACTATGGATGCACTTTCAATTCCTTTTCTTACGCCGTTCAAATTTTTTGAATGAAGATTGAAAATAATAATGAAACTAATGGGTAAAGGGTTATTCCGCATCACCATGGGAACTGAGACTGAACCAAACAACAAACCTGAAAAATCTAAGTGGTTAAATCATAGTGATGAAGCTTTAGGTCTTCTTTGCATGTCTGTTTCTCCTAACTTGCTCTTCCACATTGAGGCGTCTAAAACACCTACATCTACGTGGAAAATGTTAGATGTGATGTTTGGAAAACTAGATGACATAAGAGCGCATGAGTTGGAAAATGAACTACTAGGGTTAAATCCTAGAGACTTTGAAAACCTACAAGCCTTCTTCTCAAAATTTGTCCACATTAGATTATTGTTAAAAGGATGTCAAGTAGAAAAGAAATATTCTCAACTGATCTTGTCGATTCTCTCTAAGCTAGGTCTCGAATATTCTGTCTTCGTGTCAACTTTCTATGCTACAAAAGCTGCTTTGGGCGATACTTGGACAATGCCCTCTGACTATTTTTCATCCCAAATCATTCGAGAACAGGACAAAATCATTCAAATGGGGTCTCTCAATTCCAAGTCACATGCCCTTGTAGCAAGTACTAGCAAGGGAAAGAATACTGAAAAGAAGAAAGAAACTAAGGATCAACCTAAGAAAGAAACCAAGATCAAACCTAAAAATGACACAAACACTTTGACTTCTGAGCCTAGGGTGAAGAAAAGTAAGTATTTGTGTTCCTATTGTAAGAAGACTGGTCATGACGGGCAACACTATTTTAAGAAACAAATTGATCACTTATCTCATTTACTTGAGAAAAATAAAATAAGTATTCCTGAATCCATAAAACAAAATGCTCTGAAGGCCAAGTCTTCTGCTGCAAAAGGTGCTAAAAATGATAAGAAGAAAGGAAAGGCCCTTGTAACCAAAGTTGCTCCTTCATCAACATGGATTATAGATTCTGGTGCCTCGCACCACATAGGTTCTTCGCATGTTGAGTTTTCCAACATCGAACCTTGTGGAATGTCCCAAATCACGATGGGTAATGACATGACAGTGTCAGTTTCCGGTAGTGGATTGGTAGAGATGGATGGGGGGACACTCAATCAAGTGTTGAGTGTTCCTGATCTCTCTACCAATCTCCTATCAGTTTACCAAATTACTCACCTTGGTGAAGGAATGCGAGTGGAATTTGGTCCTAACTCCGTGATTATTCGTGAGCTTAAAAATGATACTATAGTGGCTAAGGGAAAGGCAGATCACCGTTCACAATTGTACACCTTCTCCCACTTTACTTCTGTTTCTATGCCAACTGCCTTGCTCACTCATGTAAATGAGGTTAGTAAGCTATGGCACTTTATTATACTTATTATTATCACTTTGTCAAATTTTGAGCATATGCATGCCAAATTATTAGATGAAGTTCAAGTTTTGCTAAGTTCAGGAAAAATGTGTCCACTTTTGACCCCCTTTTGGTCCCCATTTCCATGCACTTACCCACACGTGTCTTCCATCATAGATCTACAATGTTTTGAAGGGGAGATTAAGGTTTGATAGGATGTCATATGTTGATGCTTTCCATGTGTCCTGTACTCAACATGCATCATCCATCCATGACATGATTGAGCTCACAATTCCCCAAGTTCTTCAAGCCATCGATTAATGTCACTTGTCACCCATCAAAGTTTTGCAAGGTTCAAAGTAAGGGAACTTAACTTAGGATTATCTCTAAGAGAATGTTGGATGTTTATTTCCACCACACATCCTCCTTGCCATATGTTACATATCAGTGCATCACAAGTGTAGAAATTTAAGGAAAAACTTAAGGTTTGTGTTAGTGTTAGATGTCAATGCTCGACACTTAGCATGCATAGGAATGAATGGATTCCTAGACATTGAATAGATTATGAGCTCCAATTTTCATGCATCAATATTATTTAGAGTTATAGAGTGGTTGAAATAACTTTTATGCATATGGGAGTTCAAAATGCCAATTAGTGTCAGGTGTCAACCTTCCATCTTAGGCATTGAAAAGCATGAAAAAGAGGTTATGTTTAAAAAATTATGTGGAAAGTAGGAAGACCAATGTCTACCACATGTTAACTTATCCCACTTATCATCATCCATCACTAAATGACTAAAAACCATGAAAACTAATAAAATTAGTAAGTTTGGAGATTCTATTGAGTGACACGTGCCCCTATTTTGATCAATTAAACTTGATGAGAATGATCCAATGTAAAGTCAAAGTAGTTGAACATATTTTTGAACATTTCAAGGGTAGAACACTTTCAAAACCTCTAATTTATTCTAAATTTTACATGTATGTAATCAAATTAAAAGAGGGAAAGCTATTTTGATTGTTTTCAAATATAGGGGTGATCTAAAAATACATTTATAACACCATTGAAAGCCTCCAAGTCTTAAAAATATGACCACTTGATAAAAAATGAAGCATGGAGATAATTTTGGTAATGTGTCCCATTCGCTTACAAATGGTACAGAGCTATCTTTTTATGTGTGATCATAAATGCCTCTGGTAGAATCATTACTATCTACAGAAGAAAATGAGTTACGTTGTCACTTATTAGCTGTATGCATGAAAATTAAAGTAAGAAAACTAAACTAGGATCTAATTCCAAGTAATTCATAAACTACTTTTATTGTAAATACATTAAGATAAAGCTAAGAAAGGATGAAATTGTTGGAATATAATTATTAATTGGTCTGGCCAACCATTAATAGGTTAATATTTAATAATATGAAATATTTATATTTATATTATTAAATATGCTAACCTAGGTATATACTTTAGGTTAAATATTTAATATTATGAAATGATTATATTTCTAATATTAAATATTATAAACATATGTGTATGTGTCAACCATTTTAGGTTGAAAAGTTGGGTCGGGAGACATACCCGATCACCTTATATAAAAAGGACTTTAGGTCCTCATTTGATATATTCGGGAAATATATCAAAGGTGTGCAAATCAAGTGATTTGGTTTTACCCTTGGTAAATTGGGTTTTAAAGGAGGAGGTGATCTTACTAGATATAAAATAATTTCTTTGAAGTAAAAGGTTATTTTCAAAGTGGTTTTTACCCTATTGGGGTTTTCCACTATAAATAATATGTCACCTGTGTTATTTATTTCCTGTAAGTATTTCTTTATTTACTTATGTTATGATGTATTTTTTATTTAAATATTTATTGTAACATTATATAATATGTAAGTTGATTAGATCTGTATTTATTAGAATCCTCAAATTTTAACAGAAACATAAATTGCAAAAACATCAACATTGTAAACATAAACATCCCTTTGTTGTGTGGATTTGCTTCAGAAATGTGGGTATCCTTGTGAGCCAAGTGCAAGCCACAATAAGTTTTGATCCAAAGAGGGAAATTGGTGAAGGAAAATATCTCCTCAAAATGGCCCGAAATCCATGTTTGATTCTCCGCTTACTAACTCAACAAAGCAGGGATTTTTTCACTTTTATAAGTTCACTAGTAATAGAATGTTCATATGAGAAAATGGATGTATGTCTTACAAGGACACGGCGTGTCTTGGGAAGGGAGCACTGGGTTACTTTTATATTTTTCCTCTTTGGAAAAACTGCAAGTCTTAGTGAATGTGGGATACACAATATGTATGATTAGGAGTGGATAATCATGTAATTAATTAAAATTAATGACTCATGGGAATTAGATGAGGTTTAATTAATCACTTGGGATTAATTAGTAGGCCAATATTAACTTGCAAAAGTTGTTTAGAGGAAATGTAGAGGAAAACTAATGGATTTAGAGGGGTTTGAGAGCAAGATTTAATTAGTAAATGGTTATTAATTAGATAAAGGATGAGAATTTGAGTAACTAATTACTAGTGGGTAATTCATTAATTATAAGGGGATTTTAATTTAAAAAGTGTCGTTAATTTGTATCTATGAAGAAGATATTAGTTAATTAATGGAAGGTCGTTGATTTAATGGTGATGATGCGGAAAACCAAAATTAGTACAATTTTAAGATTAAAAATGCACAGTGGAAAGTATGTGTCTACACTTTCCATTCTTTAATGTGGTGTCATGTGAACAACGTTATTTTAAAGATAATAGAAAATTTTACTTTGTGTAAGAGGAAGAAAAATTATAATGATGGAACATTCCCCCACGAGCATCGATGGGGTGATGAAAAAAGGTAATTGATTCTTGAAAAAAGAAGAAAAATGATTACGTTGAAAGAAGAGACCATCACAATTTTTGGAAGGCCATCGCAACAGTTGAAACCACCACGCTGAGGACTACATGTAGGGGGAGGGCTAAAATAAGTCATTTTCTCCACCATGAAGAGTAGGAAAATAGCTCTTGGTGATCATAATGAGAAGAGATGGTCATGTCAGTGTTTACACACCGAGCAGAGTTGGTTTTGTTCTACTAAAAGACTTTGAGACATGGGGATCTAGTAGGTGATGTCATTTAAATTCATTTACTTTTTAGAAAAAAATGAATTTGACTGCAATAAATGCCCCTAAAGCAGTAGTAAATGAGGCTATTGAAATTGACATTGGTTAATTTCAGCAGTTTCACATTAGGTCATAGTGGATTTATGGCATTTTTAGCGGATTTGCTATAAGTTGTGGCAGATTTTCCATGGATACTAGATTCAAGACAATATGTGGCAACCCCACCAATGGTAGGATTGAAATATGTTGCAATGTATTTTTTCATACATGAAAGATGTGTAAAAAATCATAGCAAACTCACCTTATCGGCATATTTAAGGTGTTTGGTAGTGGATTCACCAGTGGAGGATTTGACACAACATGTAGTAGAATTGTTAAAGTGAGGGAAAATCTATGTTTGCATTAGGAATTTCAAAATTTTGTAACAAAAAAGGCCAAGTAAAGATTTGTTTTTGTCATGGCTACAAGTGATGTATGTGATTGCTGCATGTGAGGTTTGTGATTTAGTTTTGAGAGCATTGACCTATATCTCTACAGTGGCTACAGATGATTCACCCACATGATTGGGCCATCTTAGTGGAGTTATGTCTATACTACATAACATTGATGTCAGTAATGTGATTGGATAAGCCACTACTAATATCCCTATCCAAGAGATGGAAATCATAGATGAGCACGTTCTAACTCCTAACAGGGAAGATGAATATCGTCATAGAGGATATCCACAAGATTTTGAGGCTACTGAATAAACAAGATCTTATTTATTTTTATAACTAAATATAAAATAGAGGAGATGATTCGAGCCACTAACTGGTCTGAAATACCTCAGCAGAGAAGGAACAAAATCCTTTTAACATAAATTTTTTTACAAACGTATGATTGAGGATCTACCCTTAGTTTTGATGGATCTCATCACTAACATCTTATTTCCTAACAATATTGGCCACTACCTATTAGTTGGGTACATGGGAGTGATAGAAACTATGGTCAAAAAGTATAAGAGATTTTTGTGGGTAAATCATGTCCTCGTGCAACAATATAAAGATATACACTTGGTTTTCTATAGGGGTGGTTAGATTATAGGGAAAACGACACTACTATAGATATGGTCCTGAGAACACATCATGGTTAGATGACCAGTGGATCCATTTGATTTAGTTGAGATGATGATCTTTGATTCGTTGGATGGATCCAATCAGGTATAGGAAGACAAGGGTACAAAATGTTATTAATATATAGATGAGTAATGGATGAGATTGTCATGAATGACATCATATGGAAGCCATATTTAGTGATGAGGACCTTTCTTGAGACCTTTGTTGAGATGTCTTATGCACACACTAAGTGCAACTTAGTAGGTAGATGCATATCTATTGTTGAGTGATACATGTCTAACAGAGTACTATGACAGTTTGGCTACAGACATAGGGTACCTACAGTACCACATAAATTTTACCATATGATTATAGGGATACTAGATTGGGGGATGACCATAGATGTAATGACAGCCACACCATATTGGGCTACATTGGTAGTGACTATGTGGGATATGCACATGGGTATCATAGATATGGGGACCACAGGGTAGTATTGGCATTGGTACCAACACTTTTGACCCGTGAGATTAACCACACCAAGGTAGATATCAGTTAGTGCACTATAAGAAATTGTAGCAGTATGTCGAAAGAGGCATCCATATATGATATAGGAAGCCTCAAATGTAAAACCCAAGGTATTAGTGATCCACGCAGGGGGTGGAAAATGAGGCGATGGGACATGGAGATGGAGGATAGTACAAGAAATGGTATTGTGATAGGTAGGTTATATTTTAGTGGTGAATCTTAGCTAATTCACGAATATTTACATTTGGTGATTTTGAGGACTCTTATGGAGCAACATTTCACCTAAAATTTTGGGATTCATGTTAATTTTACAGGTCAAATCACCTAGTTTTTAAAATAAATTTCATACTTATGCATGTATATTGTTGCTACCTCAAAAAACCAATCAAGTACATTTGCCAATATATACTAATAGAAAATATAAGCATCTGTGAAATTCAAAGGCTCTTACATAGAAGATACACGACGGACGGGCTTGACCACATAATCAAGATGCATGGCTGCAGACACCTGACAGATTATTTTGACTACATAGTCTAGACATGAGACGACAGACACATGACTGTATACTCTAGATGCATGATGGTATGGTCTAGACGTGTGACTATAATTTCATACACGTGGCCTTATAATCTAGACACCCGACTGTATATTTTAGATGCCCAAATATATAACCCAGGTACCCAGCTACACAATCCATGCAATCGGACATTTGTGTATGCATCCATCCGATAGTGTATACATTTAGGTAAGAATCACATAGGGTAGAGAGAAGGGGATAAAAATTAAAAAGGGGACAAACGCACAAATAATACCTAATTTAAATTAATTGTTATTTTTCTCTTTAGGGCTCATCATATGTAATATGTATATCTTTTATTTGGAGTTAATGGGGCTGTAAAATCAATTTATTACTAACCAATAAGAGGAGATATTGTAGTTATGGTTAAGGTTGTTTTAAAATCGAAGTCCAAGGTTTGTTTGAGGGTTTAACGGATTTTATTTGGGTTTGAATTGGAAGATTGAAACTTCTCATTCATTTGTTAAGTATGAAGGCAAGGGAAGCTTATTTATTATAGCACAACACATTCAAGTGAAGAATTCTAACCATTTTTCTTCATACCATGCACATTCAAGGGAATAATGCTAACCATTTTTTTTTTGGACCCTAAAAATACTATCTCAGTTGTGTTGTCTTCATTATAGTATAAAATTAATGTAATGTCACAAAATTTTGTATGCAACCAGGTGACTGCATGCACAGATGCCCAACTATTGGACGCCTTTATATGTAGTTGTTTGGTTACATATACAGACGCCAAATAGTCAAGTGAAGAATGTTGACCATTTTTCTTCAGACCCTGCACATTCAAGGGAAAACTGCTAACCATTTTTCTTCAGACCCTGAAAACAATATCTCAGTTATGTTGTCTTCATTATTGTATGAGATTAATGTTATGTTAGAGAACTCTATATGCAACCGATTGCATGCATATATGCCTGAATGTTGAGCATCTATATATGCAGCCACTCGGTTGCATGTGTGGACAAGTTTCTGACCATGTAGAGGTTTGTATGCATATGCAACTAGGAAAATGCATACACATGCTTAGGTTTTATTTAGGGTTAGAAAGGAGTTTATTAGGGTTTGAGCTAGAATATTGAAACTTTTCATTGATTTATTGTGTTAAGGAAATGGAATATACTCCATTACAATGCAACACATTCAAGCTAATAAGTGCAGGGCCTAAAGCAAAATGGTTAACACTTTATCATCCATTAAAACACTTTATAAGTTTTGTTGTCTTCATTATAGTTTAAAATTAATGTAATGTTGGATCTGCCATGCATAGTTTAGATTCATGTTATTTACTTTGTGAAGTCTTATATAATTTGATATGGTGAATAGATGTTACCCCCATTCATATTTGGGAAGTTTCAATTACAAATTTATTTGTGTTCATTTTCACTGGTAGTATATGCGATGGTACGGAAGTATATGTAGATTGGTGTCTGCAAACACAACCACCTAGTTGTGTATGCAGACTAACATCTATATGCATAGACTTTGGGTTACATATGCAGAAGGGAATTTATATGTCCAGGCATCTTCGGTCTACTGATTTTGTACAGACAACTTGTTGGTGTTTGCAGATGCATGTTTACTTGGCTTCTGTATAACAAATATGTCTAATCATTTATTGTGTTCCTTCCCTATAATCATCTCTTGCAAGCCTTTTCCTGGATAAATTATTTGCCTGCATCACCATATACATTTTTCTCATATTATCCATGAACATGAAATCCATTTTTACAAATTCACCAAAAAACTATAAGTTAGATTTCGGTAAGGGTCTTAAAAATTTTCCTTACGATAGGGGTTAGTACAGCCCCAAAGGTAGGATGAAATGGATGGGGGATAAACCTAGGTGGAGATGAAGGGGATATAGGAGATGGTAGAGATGGATTGGGTGCCACAAGGAAATGGGAAGAAGGAACAACCCCTACGTAGATTAGTACTATCACATGAGGAGACCTTACAGGACCATCAAACATAGATCAAATCAATCAACAAATAGAAAAGGTACTAGCAATAGAGATATCCACTCATGAGGCAGAGATGGCAAGGTTGATAGCAAAAGGTCCTTATGTAGAGATAGATGCAAATATTTCTTAATTGATGGTCTAGGTAGCACGACTTACTATTGCACTAGCACAATAGACCATAGAAAGAGAGACAAAGTTAAATGTGAGAGAGATGTTACACGAACTAAGTGGGACATCCATACAACAAAGAGATACATTGCAGAGAGAGCATGACAACCTTATCATTTAGAGAGACAAAACTCACATAGAGTGAGATACCGCATAGAAACTGGAGAAAAGACTACAACAAGAGAGATATAGTTCACATTACTTTGGTTTTATAAGTCATATATATGCTCGATAGGATTATGTGGCAATAGGTCGAGGTTATCTATTGCATGACTAGATGGATCTCACTGTCTTTTTCTCTCTCTTCCCTTGATTAAATACTATCATGGTATTCATTGATATTTGTAGTTATTTGCATTATGAGACTTTCATTGATATGTAGAAAGGGTATCCACAACCTAAAAATGAGCTTGCTGAGTTAGATTCTTAAGCTCATTTTCAGATTTGTTGTACTAACATATCATTGGGCCTTGAGTTATTCATAGATATCGAGAGCGATCTATTTGTAGAGACCATCAAGCTCACATAAATCACAGGCCTCACTAGGGACACCCTCAATTATGGGCCTACCAGGGTCAAAAACATAGGCACCTATAGGAGTGATACCAAGTTCACCACTAACATGTCCTTCAGGAAGTCCCTCATAAGGAGAGAGTCGTGTAGAGAGATGAATCCAACAAGATTTAGGAGTTTATTTTTACCATCATGAGATATATAGTACGCATTTCTGATACAATATTTGTAAACTCAATTTGGTTATGTGTGTGTGTGTATGTCTATTCATTGTACCATCATGAGATATATATTACACATTTATGATATCGTATTTTTAAGCTCAATATATATAACTAAATCAAATTTACAAATACATAATCATAAATGTGTACTATATATCTAGTGATGGTACAATGCATATATGTGTGTGTGTGTGTTTATACACACACACATATATGTATGTATATGTGTGTGTACTACATATATTAGTTTAGTTCTTTTGATGGGTTCAGCATTGAGTTATAATGGTTTGGCATAGCATTTTTTATTTCCAGCACTATGATGAGGATGATGACTAGATGGGTAGATGGATTATTATATTATATATGATTATTGTATGATGAAGCTATGTTTATATTTGTATCTCCTAGATGTGATCTAGTTGAGATGATGTAACATGTATGTATATAGTGTAGCCATTTTGTTGTGTACATGGTTGAGTTTTTCATGTAGCCATCATGTTTTGGTAGGGTAGAAGAAATAAAAGGTTTTAGTTGGAGGGAATGTTAGTTAAAATGGGAAGATCGATAGATGATGATGTAGTATGGGTAGATATGATGAGTAGGGATTATGAATGGGAAACTGCCTTATAACTTGCACATAGATACAACTCGAGATACTTTTTATCTGATATAAGAATATAACAATAAGTATTATGATATGAAAGACCATAATACCAATGTTTGTAAGATGTTATAGGAGTGAATCAAAGCAAAGTACAATGCAATGCAATGCAAGTAAGCAAATAAAAAGACAATAAAACACATCCAAATAAGAAAGGATTAATAAAAGCATCAATATTTATTTATTTTTGTTCTCCTACTATAGCACCTAAATGTTGTAGTTATACGATAAGGGTTAATATCATGCTCTAAGTGAGGATACATGCAAGGGTAACGAATGAGGGACAAAGAATTCTAGATAAAAGCTAATGTGCACTATGATTATGCCCTGAGAAATAATATACTACAAGAAGAAAAAAATAGAAAACAAGTAAACTTGTTGATGGATGAATAATATACGATGATCCGCATGTCATGTACTATAAAGAGTGAGTTCTGAAGTAGGATTTTGTGATTATATTCTAATATTTAGGGCTTTTGTGTTAGACACTATTTTTGCACTTTGTCTAGAGTTTATGATAATTTTTTATTTTCTACATTTTACAATGTTTATGGATTTTATATATTTTACGAAGTTTTTGAATTTTCTAGATTTTATGATCTTTATGGATTTTCTAGATTTTACAATTTTTTTGGATTATCTAGATTCTACATTGTTTATGGATTTTCTAGATTTTACAATTTTTTGGATTTTCTAGAGTTTATGATGTTTTTGTATTTTCTATATTTTATGACACTATGTGCGATAGAACAGTCCAGCGAGAGGTTAGAATATACAAGGGCAGATTGGTCATGAATATACCAAGGATCAAGACCAAAAGTAGCAGGCACAACATGACTATGAAGTCAAGGAATGGTGAAACTAAAATGGAGTGACCATGCCCCTATGTATAAGGTTCTTGGTGAAAAATCAATCCTACCTATGGACCCAAAAATATTTTTCACCAAAGGACATGCCAAAGGTGCCACAATTACGTGGTTTTCACCATTGGTAAAATTTATTTCTCTAGTAATTTTTTTATGATGATGTTTTTATGTTTTGATTTTTTGGATTTTTGACGTTGTGCAAAGGGAAAACCAAAAAAGATGGAAGACCCATTCTAGCAACAATGATGACAATGATAGTGGATGAAAGGGGGGTAGATAGGGTTCAAGATGGGATTGATGAAAAATATCTAAGATATGGTGGTAAGAATAGGATAGGATGGATTGGGACTAACAATACATCCTTCACCAAAATGTGTGCAAGATTTATGTGGACCTTGGATGTTCCTACATCAAACATCTAAGGTACTTAAAACTTGAAGTCCTCCTCAAGGAGACTGAGTTGTAGAACCACCCTTTGAATTATCATGGCAAATAGTTTTAGCTACTTCATCCTATGAACCTATTCTTGGCCTCGGTGCTTCTTTTAGTGACTCTTCCATTCCATCGTCACCTTCATCTGACTTCTTCATGTTATCATGCAAACTCTAGTGAGTATCTACTAATTATGAATGATTCCCCTCATATAAAGGGAAATCCCTTCTTGAGCCTTCACGACCTTCGTCTTGTCATGATCTTCTATCGTGGTGTGATTTTTTGCCCACTCTTCCCTTTCGTAATTTTGTTTACTCCTTGATCTTTATACGTTACTAGTTTCTAATCGCCTCCAACTTCTTCCAGTGTGATTATATGCTCGCCCTTATCCTTCCACTTCCACTTAAATCCTTCGGGGGTTTTCTGCTCTTTCCCACTTTATCTTTAGGCTTCCATTTTCCTTTGCACGTTCCTTAGTTGCACAATTCTCTACTCCTTGTCTTCTTCTCTTTTTCTCGTGTCTTGTTGTCACCTTCCCATGACAACTTATTTTAGCACATCTTATCTTTCCACATTTCTTCTCCGCACTCTCTCCCTTTACGATATTTTTCCTTTCATGAGCTTATGTTACGTGTCACACCCCTAACTTAAAGCATTTTTCATCATAAGGAGTCTTGGTTGACAAATTTTATGTTGATGCGAAAGTGACAATTGACATCAATAACTAATCTGGTATTTAATGGATACTAATATAATTAATTTTTAAAAAAAATTATATATATATCTTATAATGTTTGAAGGATTTTTTGTTTCAGGACCACCTTCTGGTTTGCATTTTTGTATGGTATTGGTTGTTTTAACTCCATCATTGTTTGCATTGTTTAAGGTAATTTGTATTTTTTACAGTGAATGATTTCGATGGACCACTGTTTAATGTTTATAATGATTGGTCTTAGACCGCATTGTGTTGTTTGAAGTTATTCTTAGACCACACAACAAGGAAACTGTTAAATGGTCTTAACCACATAGCAATTAATTTGTCAAATAAATTAGTCTTTGACCACTTAACAAATAATGTTGATCAGGGATTATATTGAGGAAGCTAATGATATATGCAAAAGCTTTAAAAATGTCCAAATCACCCACACCTACCGGGAAGGAAATAGGGTCACTAATAGTTTGGCTAACTTCGGTGTTAATAATTCCTTTCAAACTTGGATTGGGGGGGACGTTCTGCCAGATCATGTCAATAAAGCCATTATCATTGATCTACATGGCAGTGAAAATCATAACTAATGGCTGTATTTTAGATGCTAACGTGCAGATCCCCAAGTACATGATGATGACATCACAAAAGATTTGGATGATTGTTGCGATCTGTGCGGGCTGGACTGTCATCATTTCTTGGCATAGGAGGAAAGCTGAGGAGCGGGGTAATAATAACAAGTGTAGCATAATAATTAAACCGGCTTTCACGGGAAGGAAAGATTCAAATACCAAAATCAAAGTTCGGCCTGTCCCGCACATTGGTAGCTATTTTACCGTTGAGAACAGGAAAAGGAGCAGAGGAAACATGGGGGGCCACCATGCAAAACCGAACCGACCCACAATCCTGAGTAGAAAGAGAACACGGAGCTTTGGGATTACCTACAAATCGGGGGACTGTCTAATTTCATTGAAAGGATTCAAGGCTTCAACCAAGACATCTCTATCAAATTCGCCAAGGGTTGGAAGAATAGAATAGTCAAATATAGTAACATGAAAATGGAAATCACAGAAGAGCTCATAGCTCAGATCACGGGCCTCAGCCTGGAAGGTACAAAATTCTTCAATAAGAAGCTAGACAGGGAGGTGGAAACCAAGAAATTTCTGGAAGAGGGGGAGAATCTTGAGTTCGTGATTGCTAGCCTCAAGGTGGTGTCGATCCATGAACCTTTTGATGAACTGGCCAAAATGGTGGTAAGGTTTGTTACCCTTAAAGGAAGATATGTGACTATACCTCATAAGCATTTGATTTTTCTGAATCATTTTCATAGAAATAACATTATCAGCTTTCCTCACTATCTGATTAACTCTCTGGAGAAATCTATAAGGGAAGTTCAAAGCCACTCTAGGGCTGTCCCTTTGCACCAGGGCCTTATCCTCTTGATTCACCGCCATTTCTCCAGCTGCCCTCTCATGAATCCTAGCCCACCTCCCTCCTCCATACCTCCACCTACCCACACTACTCCCACTCCCCCCTGCTAAAAAGAAATACTGAAGATGTTGTCTCTAGCAAGAAAAGCAAGAGCCTCAAAGCTAAAATCCTTGCTTCCTAAAGAGTCCTAAGGAGTCACAAAGACTTGGAACTAGCTGAAAAACCTCCTACATATTAGCAAGCTGGTGGAGGAGCCCAAAGAGGAGGAATTGCTGGATAGGGTGGACAGATTAGAGAAGGAGATACAAGAGCTCAAAGGGGCTATAAAAAACATGGAAAGAGCAAAGGGTAAAAGGATCCTTCAAAGTGAGGAGGAAGAGGGGGTTATTGGTGAAGTCTTCAAGAAACTTCAGTCCTTAGATGGAAGATTGGGGAATGCTAAAAGCCGCAATGACTGCATATTGTCTGCCCTCAAAAGCATTTATAATTTCATTGAACAACATGTCCATAGTGTTTGCAGTTTAAGTGGGATTAATGAGGACATATGGGGCCCTAAAGAGAAAAGGGACATTGCAATTGCCTAAACAGATTTGCAAGACTCCTCTCAGGCCACTGCCATTACTTTCTTCATGTCACTGCAGGATATCAAGACCAAAATTGACAGAGCCATCAAGTAACGGGCTGTTGTGATGTTGTTTTTTGGCTACAATGTGGCTGTCATCGGGCGGTTCTGGAGCTGTTTTTTGGCGGAGCTCTTTATGTTGTTTCTCTTTTGGTTTCTTTTTTATCTTGCCTTCTTTTCTCTGGATCTTTGTACATTTTGATCCTTTTTTCACATATATTGTAATATTTGGCTGTTGAGCCTTCCTTGGTTGACTATTTTGCCCTTCTCTGGGCTGCTTTTCTCATCTTTACTATCTGACTTTTGAGCCCTTTTGTATACAGGGTATAGTCCCTTCAAAAATATTTTCGCTTAATAAAAAAAACAAATAATGTTGATGTTTTGTTAATGTTTGAAGTTTAGACTATGGACATTGACCCCCCCTCCGCCTCCCCCAAGCATTGTTAATAAAGAACAATGGTCTTAGACCATTTGGTAAGAAATTTATTAAATGTTTGATTGTTTATTGCTTAAGTTTTGGTTGGTCATGGACCATTCGTATTGCATGCAAATTTAATTGAGAGAGGTTTTGGGTAAGGGCCACGATGTGACACGCATAGTCTTTAATGCATTAAAGGAATTTGGTTCTTTGGGAACAAGTAGCTTCCTGAGGAAGCTAAAACATGCAAATTCCCCTCCCTCCCCCCACATTTTTAGCATGGTTGTTTGGTTTTAATTTGCTAGGAAGCTTTGCATGGGGGTTTTGAAGGAGATATTGTTTAGAATTTAAACATGCAGCTAAAAATATATTTTTAATAGAATATTTGTATTTAAAAGTATTGTATGGGATTTTTTGTGGAGCTTTTGGTAGGCATTTGAGTTACAAATTTCAAGGGAATTTGGAAGAGAGAAAAGGTGAACCATGCATGAGTTTTTCTCACTTTCATTCTTTTTGTTTTTAATATTAAATTTTGGGAATACGCTTGGGTTATCATTTGGTTTCTAAATCTGTAAATGGTTGTCTTTATTTGAAGAAATTTAGAGAGGATAATTGAAAATCGATACAACTCATTAGAGCTTGCTGATTAAGTGTTATATTTTGAAAATATATATACATTATTATTTTTTGTTTAAAACTGAAATGCTTTCTTGTTTTAATGTAAAAATTTGTTGAGGAAAACTAGGGAAAACTTTTAGAAATGACACGAGTTTGTTGGAAATATGAGATTCGTAGTTTTAGTTGATTTGGTATTCTATATCTATTTTGTAATAAAATCATATGTGTTTTCCTTGCTGATGTGAACTGGGTTCAGTTGGCTTTATGGAACTGTTGCGTAGCCATATCTAGAGTCTCATTGTTTTGGTTATTTGCATTGGCAAAACTATTTTTAATTGTTATTGATATAAATAATCATTAACGCCTTGAGTTAAATTTGTTTTGGTCTTGAGATTTGGTATTATTGGATGTTAATCTCAACCCATAATGGGCTTTGTTGTGTTGAGTTTGTTCAGCTTATTTCGAGCTCTCTATGGATGGTTTAATAACTAGTTGAAATTTTATAAGCTCTCTTAAGTTGTAATTTTTTTACAGTTTGGGTTATGAATCCTTGTATGGTATAGGTTTGATTACATCATTATTGAATTATCCCGAAAGGATCTTGAATAGTACAAATCTAGCTAATTTTGAGCTTGTTTTTTGTCTATAAATAAACATCTTAGAAGCATGACTAGATAGATCTCACCGACTTTTTCTCTCTCTCTTCCCTTGATTAAATACTATCAGGGTATTCATTGATAGTTGTAGTTATTTCCATTTTGAGAATTTCATTGAGATCTAGAAAGGGTATCCATAGCCTTAAAATGAGCTTGTTGAGTTAAATTGTTAAGCTCATTTTGAACAAGTTATTATCTTCTTTTAGTATAAATGTTTTCCATTTTTGGATAGGTATAATATGTTTAATGGTGTAAGCTCTCAAGGAGTTGTGCTAACATTGTTTTTGAACATAATACCTTTTGTAGGTTTTGTAAACAACATTTAGCTCAGCTCTTGAAAGCTTGATTGTATTTTCAAGGTTTAAGCTCATATCGATCTTGTTATTGCTTTATATGTGCAAAAACGATTCTTGTTGAAAGTTTGAGTAAATCATTTTCATTTAGCTCGAAATAAGTTAGATTGTTAATGGGTATTAGCTCATTATGAGCTTGTTGTTTTGGTTTTGTTGTGATTAAGTTCTTGGATATATGAGTAACTGATCTCTCTCTCTCTTAGGCACAAGTTTATTGGAAAGACCCATTGTAAAGTTGATTTTGTTTGAATATTAAAGTGTTTTGATAGCAAACTCATCACTGAACTTTTCTGTTAAAAATGATTGTTTCTTTATAAGCTTGACTATTTGACTTCTTGCTTAAAAGAATGAAAGCTAGGTTAGTGTTTGGTATTGTATGGTTTTCTTACACAGTTGAGATGGTATTTCTTTACTTTTGTATTTATTATGGGAATATAAAGTTATTGAGAAGAAGTGGAAAATGCATACATTATTTGATTATTGATTGTGATGGTAAATGATCCATTTTGTTAGTCATATGTGAAAATGGGAAATGGGTAATGATTTAGTTTATGTACATTCATTTGAACATCACATATATACATTGATGAAGATTTCATTTTTGATATTATTCTTTGTGGAATATTTAAAAGAAATTGAAGGATGTTGTATAAAGCCTATTATTGATTGTTGTAATAAATATATGTAATAGTATGTTACTTTTACTATTTAAAAGTTATGTTTTTCAGTTGAATCATTGTATTGTTTGTAAAAATAGCATACAATATGAAGCAACATTTCATTTGTGCATGATATAGTTAACTTATAAATAAACTAGGAAGTTTATTTGTTTTTTATTAAGTTATCCAGAACTTATTCTATTATTTCATTCAAATACAACAAGAATATGAGTTAGTAAACACATGTCACTTCTTTGAATTGACCCATATATACATTTTCTCTCTCCTAAAGTTGCAAGAAGGTATGACATTCATGAAGTGACTGATTTGATTGTTTACACATGATAACGTCATGTAATATTTGTTTAAAATACGATAAGGATTGTTGTATTTATTTGTTAACGTGAATAAACTATCTTCATAAGTTGATGAATGTTCATTTTGCCTAATGCATTGTCATGATAAATTTTATATCATTATTTATGAAAATAAGGGATATCCTTATTAAGTTGAGTAAATTACTTGGTTTTTTATAACGTATCTTTACAATATGAAATAATTTACATGTTGTTATACAATTGATTGTAGTTAAAGATGATTAATTTAATGATGCACATATTTTGCTAATTTTATTGATTCCTTGAGATGAACAAATATGTTGAATGACGAACATGGAATGATAAGGGCAACTATATAATGAAAACAAGGTAAAGATATTATTGTACCTTAAGAAATTTTCGAACTGTTGATGACAATTAATGAACTTATGAGAATGAGGACTATATTTAATGAGTAACATAATGGAAAAAATTAATGTGGACCATGGTTAGTAAACCTACACTTACAACGAATGTTATGTCAATTCGATAAGAGGATGTAATGAAAAAGACTAATTCGTTGAGTTACTATAATCCTCTTTCAAGAAACTAATATCGTAAAACGATACATTATAACCTATCGTAAAGATGAACTTTTCTACTTTATATTTCATAAATAACTATAAGTGTGAATGAAGTGTAGGTGTTATGTCCCATCGTCCTTTCGATAGTATCCTAACCATGCCAACTTAGGATAGCTACGGGAAGGGTAGTGAGGACGTAAAGACGAAAGTAATTATGTGGTCATTATCTTTCCCATAGGGATCCTAAGGTGGAATTGATATGATCCTTTCGATTAGTAGGGTGAGTCAGACTCTATTCCTTCAAAATTGAAACTTAATTTCTTAAACAACGAAAAGGAATCCTGATAAATATACTTAGATAGTTGTGTGGTAACGAGAGACAAGTTTCGTAGATTAGTGTGTAGTCACAAAACTAGCTTGCAAAGAAATGCTTTAAAAATATGGTCGTAGTAATGTAAATTTTGATTACATTGTTTGTTCACTATTTCTCCTAATCAACAATGTTTGGACCTTGATGGAAGTTACATAAATACTTTATCAATTGACGCTAAGGAGATGCACAAGTTATCTTAACCTATAAAATTTTTAACCAAAAGTATAAAAGTTATACACACTTGGTTAGAGTGGTCAAGGGAGACCGGTTAGATCTAAAAGACCCTTACAGCTACACATGGTTATCATATGTTATTAGATAGATTTTGGAATATTAAACAATGTTGGATTATTTAGCAGCAAGCTAAAGATTAATGTTAATCATTAGAAGCATAAATTTAATTTAAGGGGTTTATTTTAAATTTAAAAAATTCCTTTAATTTGGAAGAATCATAACATGGGTGTTACATTGCACCTTATGTTCTTGTGCACTTCATTCTCCTCTATCCTCTTATAACTTTCCTATTATGACCTCTACCCTCTGCACATTCTCCTTTTGCACACTTACAAGTTGTGCCGCTCTTTGCACACCTCCTCTCCTTTGAGTGTTCTTCAACATTTTCTTCTCTCACTTTCCTCTTCTCTATGCATCTATTTCCTTGCACACTCATAGGCTTGGATCCACTGTAGACTATTCATCTCCATGTCTTCTCCTCCACCTTCACCCTTTTCTATTTGGGGCTTCTCTCCATTACCCATCTTCTTCCTTGCATGTTGTCTTGTGTGATATATCAACAAAACCTTCTTCTCATTTCCTGATGTATCCTTACATGATTCTTTCTATCATATCGTCTTGGTCTCTATTAGCCACACTCTGACTATTGGTAGCATTCCCACTTTTGTGCCGCATTGTCTGTTTTGGTGGCTTCATGCCACATCTTTTTTCCCTCTTGTTGTGTAAATTTCTCTTGGCCACTCTTCTTCTCCTTATCCTCTCTTGTGCATTCTTCATTGCATAAAAATTTTGGATCCTCTTCACAGTGCTTCCCTCCTTTCTCTATTGCCTACATAGAAACTTCCACATTGTCACATTGTGTCTTTGCATTGATGACGTGCATTTCCTCATCGGCACATTCTTTCTTATGTGTGTCACCGCACTTTGCATGCTTGCAGTCTCCTCCTTGAACCACTCCTCCAAAATTTCCTTTTGAGTAATTTCTTCTTCCCACAATTATTCATTGCACTCATTTTCTCCCACACCCTTCCCTACATGCTCTTGTTTAAGATTCCTTCCAATCTCCATGTTCCTCAATGTTCTCTTTTTCACATGCACTCTAGCAAGCTCTTCTACAAGTTGCTCTTATTTGGTTGTCTTTAAGAAAAATACATCTCTCTCCTCCTCTACTTACATTATAATGGTTCTTCCATTACCACACGCATCTCTACCTTTGCACCCCATTACTGTTGTATTGGAAGTTTCTTCATCATCTCAATATATGGCACTTTGTTTCCCTTCCATTGGGATTCCCTCTTCTTCACACTTAACTACATACCCCATTTGTCCTTCCTCTGGGACATTTTTTCTGCAATCCACTACACACCCTAGTTCTTCTTCCTCATGTCCCGTGACCACAACATTCATCTTCACACACCGTTATTTTTGCAGATGTTCTATCTCCTTTCTCCTTTCAACCACTTCATCTCGTGACTTCGTGTAATCCTTTATTCACTCATGGTTTGCAGAAACCATCTTCTTCTCTTTGAAAGCCTCATTTTCTAGGTTCATACTCTCACACACTGACATCTTTCACCAAGTCACTTCTTTTGTCACCCTTTGCTCATCTTGTGATATTTCTCCATGTGCTTTCTCTTGCACATTCTTTGGTGGTGCTCCCGCACATGCTTCCTCTTCACTTTTATGCTCCACTCACATGATATTTGGTTGTGCCTATGCACACGCCTTGTCTCCTATCTGACACTCCATTGGAAATATTTTTGTGTACTCCTCACTCTTCACTGAGTCCTTCTCCTCCTTGGTGCTTTGCACCACAATACCCCATCACCTCTAGCGGGATTCCTCTACATCCTACATCTGCATCTTCACACCATAAAGCTTCTCCATCGCCTTTTCTAACATTTTGTGACTGCTACATCTAAATAGTCCATTCTTCTTAGTGGCATATTGTCTTCTCACATAAAATCATCAACTTCTCTAGCCCCTACACTCTGGGATCTCCTTGTGCATCCTCTACCCACCTTTTCTTCACAATGGAGAACATAATTTTCCCATGCTAGTTGCCTCATGTTAGTCATTCTTCCTACTCCACTCACAAGAAAGTAGCCTTATTTGATACCATATGACGACGGCAACGGGTACTCCCTGTTTGCATACAAAGTCGTGCAATGGGATGAAAATTGTTAATTTTTCATTTATTCCTTCAATGGCCTTTACGAAATCTTCATGCATCTTCTCTCTAAGAGCTTACATCTCATTGATGAAGCTTGTACGGACTTGTGTTTTCTTATGACCTATCATATATTATTATTCAACAGAACCAATAGGAACACAAGCTAATATTGTTGGAAAAATCTGACAAAATAAAATTGTCATTGAGAACCTTATTTAGACTATAAGACAAAATCATGCCACAAGTCTACCCTGCATGACTTTAGCCAACACATTGCAAAGATTGATTCGCGAAATCAACTCTGTAACCAACCAAATAAACAGACGGAATACCTTTAGAGGTGATTGTAGGTGGTGGTATGAAGATAAATTATCCCATGTAGTCGTAAAAGACCAAAAAATTTGGAAAAGACTGCATTTGTGCATTATTTACTGACCCGAGAATATATGTCCCCCCGTAACTACTTGTAAGTAGTTTCCAATCCATTGGTGCCATGATGACTGAATCAAGAACAATTTTTGGGACCGATGGTGGATGGTTTTTTATTATCCACCATGCAAAAACAATAAGGTTCCTCTCTATTTTTTGGAGAAATTATATTGCGAGTTTGTGCTTAATGAGGTTCCAAATTATTTTGACTTTTCTAAGTTTTATGGAGGAGGAGGTGGCTCTGCACAAAGTAGACCTATTGCACGCGTAGGTCAACCAAGGATCCCCCATGCACCAAAACCCCCACTACCTTCAGTTATCCCTCCTACAGTGAAGGAGGTTGTAGAGATTGACACACTACATGCATTAAGGGAACTCACTGACACTCTGACCTAACATAGTGACCAGATTACATTTGGTGTTGGTATGCACTGCGGACGAGACATCATTTGCTGGATCACATGATTTCTTTTCTCTAGATGAGATGACGGCGGATGTTTTTGGAACTGGTGCAAATGATCTTGGTCTTTCATAGGTAAATGTCAAATAAATATTATATAAATATACAATAGTTTAATTCAAGTTTGAGATTTTAATATATATGTATTTGATTGTACATCATGTATATACATGTAAAAAATAATTTTTTATTTTATTTTAAATAGTAAAAGCCGGTAAAGGAAACATCTAGCGTTGGCATGCTAGCTACTACAGTTGGGCGTGTTACAAATGTAAGTTTCAAGTTGTACTTAGATTTTAAATTTTATTTTATTTCACTTTTATTATTAGAATGTTTCACATGTACATGTACATATTAATATATGTTTGTCTTTTATACGCGGGATTCTAGCGGTGTCATCATCTGCTCTAGGAACTGAGGCTACTGGCATGCCTCACGTGACTTTTCCACATATTAGTTTCTCTTTACAGTTTGTTTCTAATTGTATAAGTTCACTTGGATTATGCTTTGGGTCTGTTATGTGGCACTCGTGTAGATTAATATTGATTTGTACGTGTTTTTTGTATAGCTTATGACTACCACAGAGACTCCTCCATATATGCATACTATGGAGGCTGCTGTAGATACTGCCATAACATCTGTAAATCCACTAAGGTACAATTTTTTAAATTTGTTAAATTTTGGAGGAATTATTTCTTATTTATTTAATCTACAATATCAAATTTTGTACATGAAATATTTAATTTGAAATTTAATTATTTATATGTAGCTTGCCCCTCGTGAGTCTATTGTTGTCCCTGCGACACATCAACAACAAGTTGATAGGGATCATGATATTGCGGTAATATTTCACATGCATTTTAACTAAATTCTAAGTTTCTAAATTTTGAATGTATTTTAAAAATTTGGGTGTTAAAAACTTGTTGTTTATGAATATGCAGGTTAGGTTGCAGGTCTGCTTAGAGACACCTAGGACCACACAGATGAAATCTGTAATGGCATCTCCCTCCACTACATCCCCAAGTCGTGAACATGCTACTTCTAGTAGGGAGAAGAGAGGAAATATGTTTCATGATTAGATTCATAGGACCCAGATGTGTGTGTGTGTGTGTGTGTGTGGGTCATATGGTCCTAGTTCATGATTATTCATATAGTCCATTGTATATATAGCCTTATGCAACCACATGTGGTCCTATATGTATGACACACTTAGTTTGAGATGTACACATGTTATGAACTTATATTTTCAGAGACGTGCGTCCAACACACTTAGTTTGAGATGTACACATGTTATGAACTTATATTTTCATAGACGTGCATCCAATACACTTAATTTGATACATTATATCCATGTGTTGGTTTTCATAACGATATTACTTTTATGTTTGATTCAATTTCATTACACATAATATCCTTCTATGTATGTTTTCATAACCATATATTAATTCTATATGTATGTTTGATTTAAAATTAAAAAAACTATGGTGCAACATATATGAATATAACGTTACTATGGTGCAACATTGCATGGTACAATTGTTAAGAAATTAAGGGAAGCATGTGTATTCCTCCATCAACATGGGCAACTTATCATTTTCCTCTTAAGTCATGAAAAATATTTCATACCTTGAATCTTGAATCTTGAAATAAGATGTCTTCCCTTGGGTCATTTGGTTTTTAACTGTGTATTTAATTTTTATTTATCAGAAGGATATTATTCATTTTACCATTGATGAGTATGGTGGTGTGTATGACCAATCCATCTTTATATCCCCACCAATATCGTGATAGAAACTTTGGCTCAACAATATACCATACGTAGCTAGCATCTTCCACAAGTATTTCCATCTTGATTTTCTTGTCAGGGAAGTCTGCAATTTCTACTTGAGAATCTTTCACCTGGCCAAAAAAGAGGTAATTTTTTTTTTTCATGTGTAGTAACAATGGCCACAAGGCCAAATAGTAAGGCTAGAGTAATACCAATAGAGTTAGCAAATTTTATAAGCATGACATTGTCAGAGGCCAGAGTCAATAATGCAATTATTCAATTTATAGGTCCATTGACCAACAAGGAAAGATAGAAAGGTTCTTATTTCCTAGAAGAGGAGGATTTTAAGGAAAGAAGGTTCTAGGAATGAGTGGTTCTAGGAGTGGGAAGTGATTGATTCTTTAGTGTTGGTAGGATTCTTGGAACATGTATTTTTTTTTACTACTTCCTTTGATAAACTAGACGAGTTTATCAAAATGCTTGGGGTTTTTTTTTTATCATATACTCATATTCAGATATTTGAATTTTATCTTTTAAGTATGATTTCGTTTATGTACATTCATTTGAATCCATAATACATTGATGAATATTTCATTTTTGCTATTATTTCTTTGTGGATATTGTAAAAGAAATTGAGGAATGTTTTATCAAGCCTATTATTGATTGTTGTATAACTATATGTAATAGTAGTGACACTTTTACTATTTAAAAGTTATTTTTCATTGATCATTGTATTGTTTGTACAAATAGCATACTATGAAGAACATTTCGATTTGTGCATGATATAGTTAACTTATAAATAAACTAGGAAGTTTATTTGTTTTTTATTAAGTTATCCAGAACTTATTCTATTATTTCATTCAAATACAACAAGAATATGAGTTAGTAACACATGTCACTTCTTTGAATTGACCCATATATACATTTTCTCTCTCCTAAAGTTGCAAGAAGGTATGACATTCATGAAGTGACTGATTTGATTGTTTACACATGATAACGTCATGTAATATTTGTTTAAAATACGATAAGGATTGTTGTTATTTATTTGTTAACGTGAATAAACTATCTTCATAAGTTGATGAATGTTCATTTTGCCTAATGCATTGTCATGATAAATTTTATATCATTATTTATGAAAATAGGGATATCCTTATTAAGTTGAGTAAATTACTTGGTTTTTTATAACGTATCTTTACAATATGAAATAATTTACATGTTGTTATACAATTGATTGTAGTTAAAGATGATTAATTTAATGATGCACATATTTTGCTAATTTTATTGATTCCTTGAGATGAACAAATATGTTGAATGACGAACATGGAATGATAAGGGCAACTATATAATGAAAACAAGGTAAAGATATTATTGTACCTTAAGAAATTTTCGAACTGTTGATGACAATTAATGAACTTATGAGAATGAGGACTATATTTAATGAGTAAACATAATGGAAAAAATTAATGTGGACCATGGTTAGTAAACCTACACTTACAAACGAATGTTATGTCAATTCGATAAGAGATGTAATGAAAAGGACTATTCGTTGAGTTACTATAATCCTCTTTCAAGAAACTATATCGTAAAACGATACATTATAACCTATCGTAAAGATGAACTTTTTCTACTTTATATTTCATAAATAAACTATAAGTGTGAATGAAGTGTAGGTGTTATGTCCCATCGTCCTTTCGATAGTATCCTAACCATGCCAACTTAGGATAGCTACGGGAAGGGTAGTGAGGACGTAAAGACGAAAGTAATTATGTGGTCATTATCTTTCCCATAGGGATCCTAAGGTGGAATTGATATGATCCTTTTCGAGTAGTAGGGTGAGATCAGACTCTATTCCTTCAAAATTGAAACTTAATTTCTTAAACAACGAAAAGGAAATCCTGATAATATACTTAGATAGTTGTGTGGTAACGAGAGACAAGTTCGTAGATTAGTGTGTAGTCACAAAACTAGCTTGCAAAGAAATTGCTTTAAAAATATGGTCGTAGTAATGTAAATTTTGATTACATTGTTTGTTCACTATTTCTCCTAATCAACAATGTTTGGACCTTGATGGAAGTTACATAAATACTTTATCAATTGACGCTAAGGAGATGCACAAGTTATCTTAACCTATAAAATTTTTAACCAAAAGTATAAAAGTTATACACACTTGGTTAGAGTGGTCAAGGGAGACCGGTTAGATCTAAAAGACCCTTACAGCTACACATGGTTATCATATGTTATTAGATAGATTTTGGAATATTAAACAATGTTGGATTATTTAGCAGCAAGCTAAAGATTAATGTTAATCATTAGAAGCATAAATTTAATTTAAGGGTTTATTTAAATTTAAAAAATTCCTTTAATTTGGAAGAATCATAACATGGGTGTTACATTGCACCTTATGTTCTTGTGCACTTCATTCTCCTCTATCCTCTTATAACTTTCCTATTATGACCTCTACCCTCTGCACATTCTCCTTTTGCACACTTACAAGTTGTGCCGCTCTTTGCACACCTCCTCTCCTTTGAGTGTTCTTCAACATTTTCTTCTCTCACTTTCCTCTTCTCTATGCATCTATTTCCTTGCACACTCATAGGCTTGGATCCACTGTAGACTATTCATCTCCATGTCTTCTCCTCCACCTTCACCCCTTTTCTATTTGGGGCTTCTCTCCATTACCCATCTTCTTCCTTGCATGTTGTCTTGTGTGATATATCACAAAACCTTCTTCTCATTTCCTGATGTATCCTTACATGATTCTTTCTATCATATCGTCTTGGTCTCTATTAGCCACACTCTGACTATTGGTAGCATTCCCACTTTTGTGCCGCATTGTCTGTTTTGGTGGCTTCATGCCACATCTTTTTTCCCTCTTGTTGTGTAAATTTCTCTTGGCCACTCTTCTTCTCCTTATCCTCTCTTGTGCATTCTTCATTGCATAAAAATTTTGGATCCTCTTCACAGTGCTTCCCTCCTTTCTCTATTGCCTACATAGAAACTTCCACATTGTCACATTGTGTCTTTGCATTGATGACGTGCATTTTTCCTCATCGGCACATTCTTTCTTATGTGTGTCCACCGCACTTTGCATGCTTGCAGTCTCCTCCTTGAACCACTCCTCCAAAATTTCCTTTGAGTAATTCTTCTTCCCACAATTATTCATTGCACTCATTTTTCTCCCACACCCTTCCCTACATGCTCTTGTTTAAGATTCCTTCCAATCTCCATGTTCCTCAATGTTCTCTTTTCACATGCACTCTAGCAAGCTCTTCTACAAGTTGCTCTTATTTGGTTGTCTTTAAGAAAATACTCTCTCTCCTCCTCTAACTTACATTATAATGGTTCTTCCATTACCACACGCATCTCTACCTTTGCACCCCATTACTGTTGTATTGGAAGTTTCTCATCATCTCAATATATGGCACTTTGTTTCCCTTCCATTGGGATTCCCTCTTCTTCACACTTAACTACATACCCCATTTGTCCTTCCTCCTGGGACATTTTTTCTGCAATCCACTACACACCCTAGTTCTTCTTCCTCATGTCCCGTGACCACAACATTCATCTTCACACCACCGTTATTTTTGCAGATTTTCTATCTCCTTTCTCCTTTCAAACCACTTCATCTCGTGACTTCGTGTAATCCTTTATTCACTCATGGTTTGCAGAAACCATCTTCTTCTCTTTGAAAGCCTCATTTTCTAGGTTCATACTCTCACACACTGACATCTTTCACCAAGTCACTTCTTTTGTCACCCTTTGCTCATCTTGTGAGATTTCTCCATGTGCTTTCTCTTGCACATTCTTTGGTGGTGCTCCCGCACATGCTTCCTCTTCACTTTTATGCTCCACTCACATGATATTTGGTTGTGCCTATGCACACGCCTTGTCTCCTATCTGACACTCCATTGGAAATATTTTTGTGTACTCCTCACTCTTCACTGAGTCCTTCTCCTCCTTGGTGCTTTGCACCACAATACCCCATCACCTCTAGCGGGATTCCTCTACATCCTACATCTGCATCTTCACACACCATAAAGCTTCTCCATCGCCTTTTCTAACATTTTGTGACTGCTACATCTAAATAGTCATTCTTCGTAGTGGCATATTGTCTTCTCACATAAAATCATCAACTTCTCTAGCCCCTACACTCTGGGATCTCCTTGTGCATCCTCTACCCACCTTTTCTTCACAATGGAGAACATAATTTTCCCATGCTAGTTGCCTCATGTTAGTCATTCTTCCTACTCCACTCACAAGAAAGTAGCCTTATTTGATACCATATGACGACGGCAACGGGTACTCCCTGTTTGCATACAAAGTCGTGCAATGGGATGAAAATTGTTAATTTTTCATTTATTCCTTCAATGGCCTTTACGAAATCTTCATGCATCTTCTCTCTAAGAGCTTACATCTCATTGATGAAGCTTGTACGGACTTGTGTTTTCTTATGACCTATCATATATTATTATTCAACAGAACCAATAGGAACACAAGCTAATATTGTTGGAAAAATTCTGACAAAAATAAAATTGTCATTGAGAACCTTATTTAGACTATAAGACAAAATCATGCCACAAGTCTACCCTGCATGACTTTAGCCAACACATTGCAAAGATTGATTCGCGAAATCAACTCTGTAACCAACCAAATAAACAGACGGAATACCTTTAGAGGTGATTGTAGGTGGTGGTATGAAGATAAATTATCCCATGTAGTCGTAAAAGACCAAAAATTTTGGAAAAGACTGCATTTGTGCATTATTTACTGACCCGAGAATATATGTCCCCCCGTAACTACTTGTAAGTAGTTTCCAATCCATTGGTGCCATGATGACTGAATCAAGAACAATTTTTGGGACCGATGGTGGATGGTTTTTTATTATCCACCATGCAAAAACAATAAGGTTCCTCTCTATTTTTTGGAGAAATTATATTGCGAGTTTGTGCTTAATGAGGTTCCAAATTATTTTGACTTTTCTAAGTTTTATGGAGGAGGAGGTGGCTCTGCACAAAGTAGACCTAGTGCACGCGTAGGTCAACCAAGGATCCCCCATGCACCAAAACCCCCCACTACCTTCAGTTATCCCTCCTACAGTGAAGGAGGTTGTAGAGATTGACACACTACATGCATTAAGGGAACTCACTGACACTCTGACCTAACATAGTGACCAGATTACATTTGGTGTTGGTATGCACTGCGGACGAGACATCATTTGCTGGATCACATGATTTCTTTTCTCTAGATGAGATGACGGCGGATGTTTTTGGAACTGGTGCAAATGATCTTGGTCTTTCATAGGTAAATGTCAAATAAATATTATATAAATATACAATAGTTTAATTCAAGTTTGAGATTTTAATATATATGTATTTGATTGTACATCATGTATATACATGTAAAAAATAATTTTTTATTTTATTTTAAATAGTAAAAGCCGGTGAAGGAAACATCTAGCGTTGGCATGCTAGCTACTACAGTTGGGCGTGTTACAAATGTAAGTTTCAAGTTGTACTTAGATTTTAAATTTTATTTTATTTCACTTTTATTATTAGAATGTTTCACATGTACATGTACATATTAATATATGTTTGTCTTTTATACGCGGGATTCTAGCGGGTCATCATCTGCTCTAGGAACTGAGGCTACTGGCATGCCTCACGTGACTTTTCCACATGTTAGTTTCTCTTTACAGTTTGTTTCTAATTGTATAAGTTCACTTGGATTATGCTTTGGGTCTGTTATGTGGCACTCGTGTAGATTAATATTGATTTGTACGTGTTTTTTGTATAGCTTATGACTGCCACAGAGACTCCTCCATATATGCATACTATGGAGGCTGCTGTAGATACTGCCATAACATCTGTAAATCCACTAAGGTACAATTTTTTAAATTTGTTAAATTTTGGAGGAATTATTTCTTATTTATTTAATCTACAATATCAAATTTTGTACATGAAATATTTAATTTGAAATTTAATTATTTATATGTAGCTTGCCCCTCGTGAGTCTATTGTTGTCCCTGCGACACATCAACAACAAGTTGATAGGGATCATGATATTGCGGTAATATTTCACATGCATTTTAACTAAATTCTAAGTTTCTAAAATTTGAATGTATTTAAAAAATTTGGGTGTTAAAAACTTGTTGTTTATGAATATGTAGGTTAGGTTGCAGGTCTGCTTAGAGACACCTAGGACCACACAGATGAAATCTGTAATGGCATCTCCCTCCACTACATCCCCAAGTCATGAACATGCTACTTCTAGTAGGGAGAAGAGAGGAAATATGTTTCATGATTAGATTCATAGGACCCAGATGTGTGTGTGTGTGTGTGTGTGTGTGTGTGGGTCATATGGTCCTAGTTCATGATTATTCATATAGTCCATTGTATATATAGCCTTATGCAACCACATGTGGTCCTATATGTATGACACACTTAGTTTGAGATGTACACATGTTATGAACTTATATTTTCAGAGACGTGCGTCCAACACACTTAGTTTGAGATGTACACATGTTATGAACTTATATTTTCATAGACGTGCATCCAATACACTTAATTTGATACATTATATCCATGTGTTGGTTTTCATAACGATATTACTTTTATGTTTGATTCAATTTCATTACACATAATATCCTTCTATGTATGTTTTCATAACCATATATTAATTCTATATGTATGTTTGATTTAAAATTAAAAAACCATGTCCCAGAGCACTATATGGTACAATTGTTAAGAAAACATATTCCATTAAGAAAAACCTATGATAACCATGTTAGGTGAACTACAAAAGGGCAATACGTAATTAATTTTTTCACGGTAATTACGTAGGGTGTATGTGCAACTCTAATTATTTTCCCGCCTCCTAACAATGTGCACATCTTTGAAAGAATGGTTGTGAGAAAATTTCTATAACTAACATTTTTTCTTTTAAAGCTAACACTCATCAGTTGCATATCAACTAATGCGAACATTGTTAGAAATAAGCGAGGTAGAGTTCATCTTGAACTATATGAATATAACGTTACCATGGTGCAACATTGCATGGTACAATTGTTAAGAAATTAAAGGAAGCATTTACATTGTTTTAGAGATTATCCCATTAATATGGATTATCCCATTGATCAATAGATACACCTTGTCTCTTTATAATTTGGTGTTATGCCAATCAACTAAGAAGTTACATGTGATTTGATTATCATAAGTAGATTCACTTCCCTATTAAGTCCTATATGTTTTTGTATTTAAGCACACACTTTAAAAACCCCATTTTTTGTATACCCTACAATCCTTCTAGTCCAAAATAAACATTTTTGTGAGGGGGTCTGTCAAATAATTCACATCCTTACCATTCCAAGGTATTTGAAAAAATTTCAAGGTTCTTCAATGAATTTTAAAATTATATATCAAGGAATTTGTGAACATTGTTTACATATTTATTTAGGATGTTTGTGCATATGTTATGACATATCAATCTAGATAAGAACATATAAATATGTATGTAGTGTATATTGTCAAATAATTCACATCCTTGCATTTTAAAGATGATACACTGACAATTTTTTAGATATTTCAAATGCTATCAGGTATCCTTGTCATATTTATTCGAAACCCTAACATCTAATAAAAATCTATCTGTTTAACATTTAATTTTGAAACTAAGATATAACAATCAACACATATCATATATGATGTTATATGTTATATAATGGTAAATTGAAAGTTCTTAACTTAGTTGGCAAAAGATATGCAAAAAATATTCTTAACAAGTTCTATTGTGCATTAACATGCTTAAAAAGAGATCATTTAACAATCATTAGAGTATTTACATGGTAATATGTTAACCCTGTTGAAATCTCATTGGTGTTAGCCGAGTAGCATGAAAAGTCATGCCCCGGGACGTCGTGGTCCAGCAAACTGTCACCACCAATGCGTTTGGTTCGGGGGGTATATGCCTTTAGGTGCTATGGCGAGCTCTAGGGAGGCTCGGATTGGAGTCATACCACCCAATCTGGAGCCTTCCTAGCATTCATTGAGCCTTCGTGGCATAAATGTTTACAAACTGCCTCTTCTGGGCAGTCCTGGGAAATAAATAGAGGTGAGTAGTGAGAATTCATTCCTCAGGACGTCGTGGCACCAAATCAACTGTTCCGACACATTTGAGTGGCCACGTGAACACTATAGGAGGCGTCGTTTTGGTGCGCAACAATGTCATTACTTTCAGGCTACTTCGTTCGGGTGTAGTCCCTTAAGAGCCCTGAGACCAAAAACTCGTTCAACTTCGACGGGTGATTAAATGGACTCCGTGGCACCTAGAGATGTCTCATCTAATCATACACCTCAGCGTAGGGACCCTCTACTATAGTCTGTTGCATTTTTTCCTTCTCCAATCGGTTCTCTCGTTGCCCTATTCTTTGCAAACGCGCGAAATAGTGCAGTTTGAGCTAGTGTAAGGTTTTCAAATGCTATATTTTGTAAACAGTGGGTCATGGCACCGAATCGACTGTGTCAACACATCCAGGTTGCTAACTGAACACTATAGGAGGTGTCGTTTTGGTGTGCGACAACGTCATTACTTCTAGGCTACTTCATTCGACGTAGTCCCTTAAGAGCCCTGAGACCAAAAAATCATTCAACTTCGATGGGTGACTACTCAGACTCCATGGCACCTAGAGATGTCTCATCTAATCCTACACCTCAGTGTAGGGACCCTCTACAATAGCCTGTCTTAGTCTTTTCCTTCTCCAATCGGTGCTCTTGCTACCCTATTGTTTGCAAACACGTGAAATAGTGCAGTTTAAGCCAATACAAGGCTGTCAAACACTATATTTTACAAACGGTGGGTCATGGCACCAAATTAACTATGTTGACACATCCGAGTGGCTAGGTGAACACTAGAGGAGGCATCATTTTTGTGCACGACAACGTCGTTGCTTCCGGGCTACTTCGTTCGGGCGTAGTCCCTTAAGAGACCTGAGACCAAAACAACGTTCAACTTCGACGAGTGTCTACGTGGACTCCGTGGCACCTAGAGATGTCTCATCTGATTTTACACCTCGGTGTAGGGACCCTCTACAATATCCTGTCTCAGTTTTTTCCTTCTCCAATTGGTACTCTCGCTGCCCTATTATTTGCAAACGCGTGAAATAGTGTAGTTTGAGCCAGTGTAAGGCTGACAAACACTATATTTTGCAAATAGTGGGTCGTGGGACTAAACTGACTACGTCGACACATCCGGGAGACTAGGTAAACACTAAAGGAGGCATCGTTTTAGTGCGTGAAAATGTTGTTGCTTTCGGGCTACTTCGTTCGGGCATAGTCCCTTAAAAGCCTTGAGACCAAACAATCACTCAACTTCGACGGGTGACTACTTGGAACCCGTAGCACCTAGAGACATCTCATCTAATCTTACACCTCAGTGTAGAGACCCTCTAAAATAGCATGTCTCAGTTTTTTCCTTCTCCAATCGGTGCTCTCACTACCCTATTGTTTGTAAACGCGTGAAATAGTGCAGTTTAAGTCAGTGTAAGGATGTCAAACACTATATTTTACAAACGGTTGGTCGTGTCACTGAACCGACTGTGCACACGCATAGGGATGGTCTTGTAAACACTTGGGGAGGCATCATTTCAGTTCTCTAAGCTCCAGGTGCTTCTGGGCTACCTCCTCCAAAACTAAGAACCCCCTCAATAGGTACATAAATCATTGTTAATTGCTTTTCTTTTCTTATAAAACAATGAAATTTTATCTTAGCTTCGAGAATTTACAATTCTCTACTAATAATGTTAACCACGTGAAGGTGGAAGCTTTTATGACACCACTAACCTGCACATGAAAGTGTTAGTAAAAGAATTTTAAGATTCAAATCAAAACCATACTAGATATATACAAAATACACAATTTTAATAAAATAATGAACTTAAATCTATCTAACAAATTTATATATACCAAATAAATTATATCAAATAAATTATATATACCAGACATAGCATTGTAAATTCACTCCAATGAACCATCATGATCGGATCTACTCTGAATAGCGGATAAGATTGCTTCATGATCTAACTCTTGAACCTTCCAAAGAATCTTGTTATTATGCCTTCCTCGATATCTATACAGCTGAATATTTGTCGCTAGAACTAGATGCGAATATAACAGTATTTTTCTGTGTGTATCAAATTCTTCAAACACCCAAACAGAGGAGTTTTTAATGGATACCGTTGAAGCCAAGTTCCAGTAACTACCACTGACCCTGTAGGGTACTCAATATCTTTGTCATCTATAATAGGAGAAGTCAACTTCTTTCTTTCCTCAATGTAACAACATAAGAAATAGTTTGTTCCTTCTTCATTGTCTTCTGTCGCAATAACTGTAAACACATGTCCTACAAAAAAATAAAGGTTTCAACTCAAATTTAAATTTCATATTAAAATTTCAATGAACATAACTTAATACAAAAATTGTAAATAACCATAAATACCTTGTCGCACAAAAATTAAAATTTCATCAAAGTCCTTGGATGTTGCAACTTCATCTGCAGAAATAAGTCGTAATGCTTATGGAGGTTGATAACTAGGAAGCGGAGCTAGAGGCCTACAAATCCACCCATCCACTCATTCTTGTGAATCAAACTCAGCAGTGACAAATCCGATACAAGATGCACAAAAACATGTCAAATTTCTTGTCCATGCAGCCCACAAAGTAGCGTCTGAGCTATAAAATGAGTGCATATCACTGAACCCAGTGACTGTCATACAATCCTCGTAGTTAGCAATTTTTTGTTCCTCTATCAACTAAAAATATCTATAAACTGTATAATTTTCTTGAGAACCTCGGGCCATGTTGTCAATACAACATTCCACTATGCTCTTTGCATCTTTTAATTTAACACCATCTTTGTACTTCAACTCTTCTCTTACAAGAGCTCTTTTCACACATTCCCCTGCACCGTCATGCTCTCATTTTCCATGTCCAGCCTTAGTAAAACTCTAAATATGTTGCACACCCATCTTGATGTGCATCCTGCTCATCCAATAACACATTCATGCATTCTTAAACTGAGACGTGTAATTATATGATCATATATAATGTTGTTTGAAGTGGATGTCTCTATTAGATAAGTTTCCATAAAATAAATGGAAACACCCTTGCACAAATTCAATAAAATGAGTACGATCATCACTGATATAAAAGTGGTACTCTCTTAAAAAAATCAATCATTCTCTACACTGTCAGGAGAATGTATAAATGTTATATGCACAAAAATGACAACTTCTATTGAGTTGTAATATTGCGATTGAACTTCCATTTATTGTTGTAATGTGTAATTCTCTACAAAATCGACCACTAAAATAATAATACCAATAAGAAATGTGTCCTTGCATATCCTGAACTGTTCATCCAACCATCAAACTATGTGTGTATGCCTAGTATACTCATAAATAATTTCATCTTTAAATTTTCTCATAAATTAAAAAACAGACATATGTTCTGTAACTAGCTCACACCGTTTAGACTATTTTCTATCTTTCAATTGGTATGTAATTGATTTATATTTATCAAACTCAACTAAATTATGTCTTATTGCACCTTCAATTTGCTCATAGATGTAACTTTCCAATTTAGGTAATCCGCCCTATGTACCACAACTTCTATTTAAACAATCCTAGCTATAAAAAATTGTCCAACTTCTTTTTCACAAAATATCGTAGGAATGAAATCCGTGGAAGATATTGGTGGAACTTAAACACCACATTCTGATAACATAGTTTCAGAATGAATACGTAAAAATTTAGTATAATGCATCACAAATTCAACATGTTGCCTACAAGTGGTGCAAGCATGGTTGATTTTCACATATAATGGTTTCAACATTTCAAAAAAATGTTGACTAATTTGAATTTTCAGATGCTCTTGTTCAAACTTATGAAAAATTTGAGTTTGAATCATATCTAAGAAATACTTTGGATGTGGTTCGTGATTAGTAGAACCAACTCTCTATTTTACAACATCTTTTGTGTTAGGTGAAACTCTAGTATTATTATGCCAAATTGAATAACTTCTCTTATAGCATCAGAATTATCTGTCCTTACGCGGTGCTCTAGTAGAAAATGCCCAAAAATCAATGTTATTGAGTGATTGAAGGATATTACGTCTTTCAATTACTTTTATTAGAGTTTTTTGATTAACTTGTAACATTCGACTTGTTTGCATAATCAAACGTTGTTTTTTATCGATTCACTTACAACACTAGTAGCAAGTACATGATGCACAATATTACTATCCCTAGTGCGTCTCTTGACACCAACTGTGTGATATGCATCATGAAGGTTTTCAACAATTGTAGAGGTTTGACCATGTATATTAGATGTTGTCAATCCTAAGGTGTTTAATATAAGTCTCATTTTAATCAATTTCATCAAACTAACCAGCATCAGACATCTTTGGAAATCATTTAAAATTTCAAAATATTTATCCCAAAATTTAGTGGCTTTTCTTTTGATTTTCCGTTCAAAAAGTTTGTCAGACATTGATTTCAAAAAATTTTCCTCAATTTCAATAAAATAATTAAGTTTCTTACGGAAAATCCTAGGAGGTGTTTTTGTCAAATTTTGCTTGTCTACAGTTTCAACCAGAATTTCTTTATTCACATTTTCATTGTCTCTTTCAATTTCAACATTTACTACATCACGAGTATTTAATTCTTCTTCAACATTGACAGTAAAAACATCTTCATCATGAGTATTTAATTCAACTTCAACATTGATAGTAGAAACATTACCTAGTTCCTCATTGCTTACAATAGTAGGGGTTGAAGATGAACCTCTTCTTGATTCACAAAGATTCCACATTCATTCAACATTTTAAAATTTATTTGTCTCTAATTCGTTTGGTGTTTTTTTTACTTAATGACTTATTTTTTGACTTCGTTTCTTGTCTCTCTTGATGTTTTGCTTCCGGTGATAAGAAAAACGTGCAGAAAATGATAGAATTTTACAATAATTCATACGGTAAAGTCAAACAGTAAAAATCACATGGTAATTAGAACATTGGGATGTGTGTAAATATGATTTAAGAACTACGATCGCGCTTTACAAACCATGCCCATAGTTTATAAAGCATGATCGCAGTTTATAAACCACGATCGCGGGTCTATCTGTATCATCAAATCCGACCCCAAGGCTCGAGAAATCTTTATTTTTTCCCAACCAAAGCTATAGAAGGTCATTATGAAGCGTAAAAGGTAAAAAAACTTCAAATTTACTCTTCCACAGACTTGAACCATGCTAAAAAACTGAAAACATTTCACAAAAATGGTGCCATCACTTAGGGGAGACTGTTAGCTTCGTAGAAATATTGATTTTAAAGTGAATAGAATAAGATAAATATCATTTTATAATTTTTTACTAACAATAGGTCTTTAAGATATTTTTTCCCGTGAATGTTCATGTCTACGTTTAAGACTGCAACTTTTATTTCGCTTATCAAAATATGATAAAACTTATACCATCCCAAGCGTGGAGAAATTTTATATACGTTAAAAAAATAGATTTCGATATTTTTGATATAGTTATGGCAGGCAAACGGAAAGTGCTCCGTTTTCTAAATCTTTTCAGACCACTTTCACGGGAAAAAAAAATATTGCTCGAAAAAATACAAAATAAAATTCATCCAAAGATAGACAACTACATCTAACTTTTCACTAAATGAAAAAAAAATAACAAGATTTGGTCATCCAAATCGTAGGCAAACAAACTACAATTTTATAGGTTTAAAAAAAAAAAACCCAAGTCATATAATTTTAAGTGTTTAATCTAGCTAAATTTGTCTGTTTTTTTTAAATAGTAGTTTAGAAACTAGATTCTGGATGTTATGATTCATATTTATATTTTTTTTTTTTTATTTTGAGTGTGTGTATTGCTAATAATCCCTACAAGTTGAGATTTTGTTGTTTTTTGCAATATGACGTCCACTTATGACCCCTTTTTGTCCACCAACTTGTTGCACTTACCCATCTAATAGGTTCCTCTTCTTTGATTTATTTTTTATCAACCCTTTATTAGTGGAGAATAATTTCCCATGTTCTTCTTTTCACTATTCCCCACCACCAACTTACTTCTTGGGATTAAGTAAGTACTATAGATGTTAGGATTCTTTATTGATCACAATGGTCCTTTGCATGGATATATCACAAAGGTCCATCTCCTTCCTTTCTATATAGGCACTCTTCATTAGGTAGACATACTTGGTGCGCAAATAATGGATGTCTATATAAATTTTCTACACATCCAATTTTTCGTTCACCACATAATTGATCTCATTCACATACTCCATAAAGTAGATTTTTATGAACTTGTAGGCAAGATTCGATTTAGAGGACATGTTCTTGTCATCCATTAATATTCACATGAGAAAATAATGTTTCATTACTAAAAAATGGGACTATTTTTTAAAAAGTTCCGAGAGTAGTCTTGGAACACATCATTTGTCTTCAAAGGCCAACTAAAAATACCTTAGCCAATTATAAAATATTATATTGTATGCTTTTGGTATTGTGGTCAAGAAAATGTAATCTTTGTAGCACTTGGGTGGGGACTTGTTCTCTAATGGGAACATCTAGTTTACTTCTCTATCATTTTCTAGCATGTTGAACTCATTAAAGACAAGAAGGATGAGGATCATTCCTTAAATTTGTTTTTGACATATTGCATGTGTTGCCTCCACATCCTCCACTGTGCACTCAACAATATACTGAGTGATGTTATAGTGCATCCCTTTTTTGATATTATGATAACCTTTACCTCCCTCTCTAATCCTTCCAACTTTCTATTGACTGAATACACATCCAATATTTTCATGGAATCTTCAATATTGGTGATGGATGAAGTGTGCCCTCCTCTCGTATACTTCAACTCTTACATGATCTTCTCAATTTCTATGTCATTAAAAATAGTAAGGCTAAGGTTTTCACCCATGCATACTAGACCACTGGCTCTGTTAATATATTAGGCTGTCAACCTCATTATCGGAATAGTTAGGTAGGAGTAACCTTCATGGACGCACAAGAGAAGTAACAACGCCAATTTAGTTAGATTCCCCAAATAAGGTAACTCAAAGAGTTTAAATACCCCTACATCTTGGAACACACACGTGATTCTATAGTCGAAGGTTATCCCTCCTTTAGGATTCTTTTGATTTATTTGCCTCATATAATCTCTACATCAATTCCTTTAGGCCTTATGCATGATGGGTGAAGTATGTGACTTTGCACAAAGTCACCATCAAGGGTCCACTCTTCTCCATGAAATTTTGACTTCGAGAAGTAATTTTTTTTTAAATGGGGGCAATGGTCTTAGGATTTTTCTTTACTCTCCTACTCAGCAACATTTTCCGCACCTGACTATTGCTTTACCCCAAAGAAGAATTATTGGGATTAGATTCTTCTTTATCTAACCCTTCACTATCCAGTTCTTCCTCAATTATATTCTTTATATCCTCTTCTAATATTGATGTATATTTGTGCTCTTGTTTAATTATCTATTCCCCATTCTATTTTCTTGTCCTAAACCCCCATTGGTTCACCCTTGGCTAGTTGATTTCGAAACCTATCATTTTGATTGAAGTATATTGACCTCCATAGTAATGGAATTTGATAACATTAATGGTGGCGTTGTATCCTACAACCTACAATAATTCTTCTTAGTTTTTTTCTTCACTTTCAATTTTTCTACATTCTAATGATCTTTATCCACTAACAATGGTGGTAGTCAAAGCTTTACTTTGTTCTAAAAAATTATTATGTCATGTTTTTATGGGAGATTTAATTATTTAAGAGCACAAAGTGTTTGAATGAATTCTTTCACCTCAATTTATACCCATAAAAAAAATGGTGCATCTTGTCTCATTAATACCTTCACATACTCAAGATTTCAACTTGCTACCATCTACATTTATTACTTAGTGATTGTTAGTTGTACACCACTTCTAGCTCCCATGCAATTTTTAAAATTCAAACACAAGTTACTTGCATGATTACATAATCATCATCCATTATCATAGTCTTATTCATGTTTGCTTTTTATTGTTGCTTCTCCTTACGGATTTCATCACACTTTCCTCCAACATTCCTAGGTCATGCACTACCTCACACATGCCTCAATGCAGTACTTTTACCTTACACACCTCCTTACTTCAGAGCTTCCCTACATACACTTTCTTCTCTCCCACCCTTAGTTTCACCCACCCTTACATAGTCTTTGGCATCTTTCACCATTTGTTTTACTTAAGATTTGTAAGTTAGTCACAAGTTGCAATGTTTTATTTTTTTCCTACATAAGGCATACCAACCATTGTTATGATTGAATTTTTTTGTATTAACTCTATCCCACATTAAAGCTTTTGCATGGCCCTCCATACCTCTATTTATAATGAAACTTAATTAAAATTTAGATATAAAAGATAGAGTACAACCATTCAATGTTCCTTGCACTTACACATTTTTGATATGTATATCTGAATTAGTTTAACATAAATAGAGGTATATCTAAAAAATGAATTAAGTGTTGCATTGAAAACCTACTTACTACAAAAGCGCATGAGTATACAGCTTATTGAAAAACATGAATTATTCATGGAAATCTTGCCACTTTTAAACTCTAGTGTCAATACACCTTATTTCATTACAATGAGGACCCTCGACGGTGGTATGGTTTAACCTGACTATTATTGAAGTGACCCAATAGTATTTCTCTAATTATTGATTTTAGTTTGTAGCCCCAATGGGAAAAATTTCATGCCCTTTGTAAGGGCCCAACCAACGTGTCTTCAATTTCCCTAAATGTCGTGCAAATTTTTAATCATAGAGAAGAAGAAGAGTTCCTTTTCTCAACACTTTATTATTTATGTGGTGTTCATGCCAAGATTTTTTCTAGGCTTTTTACATGTTTTAACTCTAACATGTGAGATTGTGTTTCTCATCTTGTGTTAGTAATGTTTTGAAGAATTCCACAATATAATCCACATCATCCAAGATACCCACATGTGTAATTTATAGTGATGATATCATGAATTCCATAGATAGGACTTCATTCATGCCTAACACAAGTTGAAATGGTGTTACTTTGTTCAATCACTTGTAAGTTGTTCTATAGGCCCATATAACAATTGGTACTTCATCATCCTAGTCATGCCTTTTTCACATGTCTTTATGAGTGTATTCTCCAATATTTTTTGAATACCTCAATGATTTCATTATGTTGCGGGTGTTAAGGTGTTGTTTTATAGTGTGTGTTCATCAACTCAAAGAGTAGGATGTGCACAATGTTCATTAAGGAAATGAGTTCCCTTGTCACTACTCAAAATGAGAAAGCATCCATAATGTCTTAAAATGTTATCCCACTAGAACCATGTAGCATTCTCAAATTTGTAATCCTTGGTGCGCGTGGCATCATCCCAATGAATTAGGTAGTCATTTTCCACTATGATATAGTGTGCACCTCTCCTCTACTGAGCAATAAAAATATCAAAAAAACAAGCCCTGTTTTTTTAATGGTTCTTATTACACAACTAGTCACAATGGAATTTCATCATGCCAATTACTAGTAATGGTCACACCTTTAAACATAGTCCTTGGTATTATAAAAACAATTCTGCCACCACAAGCTAGCAATAAATATTTTTCTTTCCAATGTTTTGCATACATTGTGACCTCTAGTGATGTCTTCATGCACCTACCTCATGATATCTTTCTATTCTGTTCCATGACACATATACACAAGACTTCTTCTTATCCCATTTTTTGTAATACCCCACCTATGAGTTGAAATGGAGTTGTGTGCACTGCCATTTATTTCCTTTTTTGCATTCATATTCATATGCACTAGAACAAAGTGTACAAAAATTGCTATATCATTTAGTATCTTGTGCTTCTTCATTGTTAATGTGTGAGAGATGTTCTAGTCCAAATTTTCTTTAGCTAGATTTTACCACAACAAAAAACTTGAATTCTTCGAAGAGGATAAACCAATAGCATATGCACCTGCGTAAAAAAAAAACCATTGTTATTAGATAATTCAATTCCATATGATCCCTATAGAAAATAAATTGGGTGGGCAATCAGTATTACCGGAAATTTTGTAAAGCATACACCATTGTGAACCTCTTGTACTTGGTTGTGGTGAATCTATGTTATATTGGTTTCAGCTTCCAAATGGAAATGAAGATTGGATGGTCTTATGTTTCCCTATCTATGTTGTGCTAGAATGGAACAAAAAATTAAGCCATAAGCATCAACATGTACATGGAAGGATGTTTTTCAGTTAGGGAATTGCAAGATCGGCATTCTCACTAGTTGTTATTTGAGTGCTTCTAAATATTTTGCAAAGGCTTTGTCCATTCAAAACTCCCTTGATTTTTAATCATATTTCCCAAGGGCATGACAATATTTGCAAATCCACGCATGAATTTTCAATAACAGTTGTGATGTCAAAGGAATGCATGCATGTCCATTTGAGTGTATAGAACACTAAGTTGAAGGATATCTTCTACTTTCATGGGATCAACAAGAAGTCCATATTTGCATATGATGTTACCAAGAAAAGTACCAGAAGGATTCATGAAGATGTACTTCTTGAGGTTTATGGATATTTGTAGTTATCGGTAGAGCTCAAACATTAAACACAAGTAGTTGTAATGATCCTTGACAAAACCATAAATAATATAGTAATTCAAATACACTTGAAGGAACTTTATAATGAAGTCTTAAAAAGTCATAACCATACATTGTTAGAATGCAATAGGAATATTCTTCGACTAGAGGGGGCCTTATAGTGTAGGTAAATGATCCCCATTATGTGGAAAAAGTTATTTTGTGTCGATCCTCTTTTTCTATCTAGACTTGAAGGTAACTAGAGAACCCACCAATGAACGTGTACATATGACACCCCACAACACCCTCCAGAATATGTTGGGTGAAAGGTGTTTGTAAGGGATCAACAACATGTACCACACTAAGATTTTGATAGTCTACATAGATTCAAATGCACACATATTTCATTATTATTAAAATCATAGGACTGATCCAGAACAGGATTTTTGAAAATGTATTTTTAGAAGGTATTGAAATCTATTTTTAGCATTTTTTCAGCAGCTTTTAGTATTTTACATTTTTGGGGGTCTTCAAAGCATTTCTCAGCTTCATATTGTATGACGATGGCAAAAGTTCCATTTTTGTAGTGATGTTTTACAATTTCATTTCATTATCTTTCTACTAGATCATGTAGTTCACAAAATGGGTCAACGGGCTAGGAGATATGACCCCAACAAGTAGCAATACATAAAATAATAGTAATAATAGGATAGACATCGAAATCCTCAAATTTTGTCTCTTTGAATCCATCCCTAAGTTGGACACAACTGGTCTCTATGAAGGATGGTCTTTTGGTTCCCCTCCAAAATCCTTCATATTGTCTTTTTAGCAATTTTTTGTATTCTCCATTGTATAGCTATAAAGCAACTTGTTTTTAAAGAAAGAAATAGATCTTTGGGCGTACATCTCTCTTATAGAGCTTGCCAATTTGTATTCAATTGGAATTGCAATAAAATTTGATTGTGTTTACAGCGCTTTCATTGTGAATTTGATTGTTATAGCACATTAAGCACCATTGTGAAGGTGTTGTCCACAGGGTTACACCTCAATCACAATCAATGATATTAGAGATGGGTTCTTTCATGCTTGCATGTTAGAACAAATGAGGTCAAAATACCATGGGAATGGTTTATAGACTCACAATCTGTTATATTACCTTGTTTCAAACAACCTCAAGCAGCACAAGAGCAAATTGGAGATCCTTTTATAGAAATGTGTCATGAAGCCCTTGAGAAGCAAAGGAGGGAGATGATGCCACCATTCGATGATGTCCTCTCTTGGGTCGTCCCTACAACCGATCCCACCTCCACAACTGAACTCGAATCAAGCACACCCTTCGGGGGCTCAACACCATTCAAGGTACAAGTAAATTTTGACATTCCATGGTTTGAAGGAAAATTTGATGTTGATGAATTGGATAAATGGCTCAACTAGCTAGAATCATATTTTTATCTCAATAATGTTTCTGGTGGCCAATGAAATTCTTATGTCTTTTACCTCAAGCATGGTTGTGGAACTGTGGGATTTATTTGAATGGAATCCATTGAAATCTCGTATTCATCAAGTTCTTTCTTATCAACTTTTGCAACTTGGATTTCCTCCATTTTGTTATGGCCATGGAGCATTTCCATCCAATCCTTCTCTATCACTAGAAACTATGACACCAGGTCTGCTTCATCTTCTTCTTTCTTAGCCTCTATCTCAATTGAAATCATGGTATTTGAATCAATTGGTTCTTCATATGTTTCATCTTTAATCTCCTCTTGTTGTTCATCCATGTTGACCATGTTAAAAGGGTGTTCTAAATAAGTTGGTTCCTCATCTAATTTCTCTTCAAAGGGCTTCTCTAAATCTACAAAAGAAATTTCACACACATATTCTAGCTATTTAACCTCAAAGGACTTCTCTAAACCTATAAATAATTAGACATTTGGACAGCCCAAGTCATCAACAATATTTTCATCTAAGAAAACAAAAGTTTTCGAAAAAGAATTAGTTTCTAAGTGTACTTCATATTCTAATCCAATGAAGGAAATGTTTCATTGTCATAAAATGGGTCCTCCTTATCCTCATGAAGCCCAAGGATTTCAATTACATCATCCTTAAGAGTCAAAGCCATCAAGGGTAAACATAATTTTAAACATATTTATCCTAATCTAAATTATAAGCAATGACTAGTACAACAGGGTGATCAATTATTGACTTAACAAGGGGACTACACACAATTTTGATTTAAATTAGTGACCAAGGAAGAAGTCAGATCTGATTGAACGTTAAAAATGGGACACAATTAGCTCCAAGGGAAGATAACTATACATCAATCTTAATTGCATCTTTATATGTTGGAGCTAAAGATTGAACACCAACTGTCTTTACAAAAATAGAGTGGATCTAAAGCATGAGTGTAGATTTTCACAAGGACCACTTCTTGAGGCAATAGGATGCTTTGAATTCTTATCTCCTAAAAATTATCATTAAAGCTTTTAAGTGCTTCATGTGGTTGTCTCTTAATTATAACTAGTTGATTGGCAACTACGAATGGATCTATGATTTGTGTGAAGCTTGCAATGAAGGCATCCTCTAATTCTTTCAACCTAGAAATTGAACCATGGCTAAGACTCATAAACCATCCATATTCAAGATCATTTAAAGTGAATGTAAACAATCTGAAAGGCACATCATCATGTTGCGTATTTAAAACATTTAAAGTAGTCTTAAAATAAGAACATGCCTCAGGAGTCCTACTACAAAATTTAGGGAGAAATCTGAAAGCATTCTTGGGCAATCCATGTTCAACAGAAAAATTAAACGTATTTTCTCCTAGCCAAGCCATTATTTAGTTGTGGGATATTCCATTAGTTGGAAGAATAAATAAATGGAGCACAAGTCAGACAAAACATTAACCAATTTCAATAAAGAGATCTCACAATAAAACTAGTTTAAAGACGGATCTTAAAAGGTTAAAATCAAATCAGAATTAGAGCTAATAACCACTTCCACTTACCATATTACACACCATATTTAACAATCCTTGCACCATAAGGTGTTGATTGTGATTTGTTGCAAATCCTATAAAACTTACTAAGGAAAGGGAAATGAGTTTTAATCCTCCCCCCTTCACTCGTTTTATAACATTGCTAGAAAATATGGCTCAATGTATGGAATGCTCAGTGCATACAACTTCAATTGGGAGACTAAATCAGTTCGTGTTTTAACCTGCGAAGGCATTAGAGTGTCTTGGCAGACCATCTATTAGATTTTGGGTGGAATGGATATGAATTATCCCTCCCTCCCTCTATCTCTCTCTTGGAAAACACTCTGCTCTTATCCGAATCATGCACAACGAACCAAAGAAAACTAGAAATAACATTGACACATTTCTTAATTGACTCCAGAAAAATAGTGAAAGGAAGATGGACACAAAAAATAACAACCCTGCATAAACCCAAGAAAATAAATTTTGTACATTCACCAATATCATGAAAAGGGTTAGTCAACCCAGCACTCGATCAAGCTAACTACATTCAACACAAAATGGAGTAATTATCCATAAGTTGACATCTTCAAACACTTAATCACTAAGATTGTATCAAAACATCCCAGAAATCAAATAAAAGAAGCATTAATTCATGAAAATGAGACTATCTAGGCTCAATCACTTACCTTGTAGACATAATTGAAATGTAGAAGAAAGTGATATAAACAAAACCGGTTTGTCTAGACATAGACAAAACATTTACTGTAAGGAAATGTTGACCCCATGTAAAGGTGCATAAGATAAGCTAACCATGTAGTGCCCACACGGATGATAGTCACACAGGAGTGTATAGGTTCCATACATTACCAAACTGAGGAGGATGCATGATGTATGACAACGAGGATCTACAGATAGAGATCTACAGTACATGACAACTCAATGCCAACCAAACACCTTCCAATACAATCGAGGAGACTTGTGGTAATATTTGTGTGCCAACTAGCAAGCAAGGGGTTCGAGGAAAACTAAAAATAGCCCCCTTGAGCTTTTCATTTGACATAGGGATTGGACACAAAGTTGAATGCACAAATTGGACACATATTTGACATATAGGTTTTGTAGAGAAGGGGAGCAAGATCTTGGAGCTAGGGTTTTAAGGGCTTGCAAACATTGAAAGCCTATTCTTATATGTAGTAATTGACTCACACATGGCGTATATATTGTGATCTCTAATTTATGATGTATTCTCTTGTATGAACTAAATGTATCATGGATAATGATGGATTTGCAATGTCTTTGATATATGTACGGTTGTTTTATAACTTACTAGCTTAGTATTGTTTAATGCATGCATTCGATCCTTACAATTCTCTCATAGAATGAACATCTTCGTGCTTTCTCTTCACTTCGCGTGAGAATTTTAGGTTTTGGCTTGGGTGATATGTCCACGCTAATTTTTTGTGTGTAGCTTAGTCTAACACAACTCCCTGACCTAGTAAGAAAATACCACAACATTTTAGTTTTTGCATACAATATACTTCTCAGAATTATTGCAAAACCAAAACAATTGAAAAGAAAGAAAATATTTATAAATGGTCACATGCCTGACATCTTGTAATGTTTTTCAAGGACATCAGTTAATGGTGTAGACCACTAAATTCACAACTTCCACCCATTATCAATATATCGCACATTTTGGCTTTCTATTATGAATATTTCCAACTATATTAAAGACAATTATTCCACAACCCACAAATGCAAAGATCAAATTTCTGCCACAATGGCTTACTAGTATATGCAATCAGCAAATGTGAAGACTAAATTTCCACCGCAATTCACTTTGACATACTAGTATTATGCATTGTGACAAACTTCAGGGTTTTGACTTCATTTCATGAGCACGAGATTGAATTAATTGGATTCTTGAGTGTACAAGAGAACTAAGGTATTAACTTTAAGGAAAACTGCTGCCCTAAATTTTGAAAACTATACAAGGTGTTTATTCTCTACCCTGCACTCCAACATGCATATTCTTAGTTCACCTCTAAATATGTCAATGTTTCACCAAGAAAATATGTTTCTTCGTGCCTTCAACACTTCTTTCTTGTTCTATTCTACACTTTCAAAGACTCATTCTCTTTGAAGGTTGAGTTTGATGCTAAATATCCTAACATCCTTTCAGCATGTCTTTGGATGCACTAATGCCACACCTACGCCATCACACCATTCTATGTGTAGTTCACATGTTGCTCACTCTTATGCTATCAATGTTGTTGCCCACATCCAAAAACAACAAGGCAAGTCTCATTCCCAAAATTTGCCTCTTCCATTGATCGTGCGGCCTTGCACTATACATAGATCACACCTCGTATCACACTTATTCATTCACACACCATACCTCAATATTGTTGTCATCAATATTGTCTACTGCCAAATATTCCCCATGTCGTCCTAGTTCAACATAATGTCATGCTCTCCCTACCAAGTCGAATTAGAATATTTACTACCAAATGAAGGATTCACATCTCCAACAAGTTCTACATGTATTCTATGTTCTTCATCTTTCCCATACATACGTAGCTAGAGAACAACTGTGGTCATAGATGTGTGAGCTCCATGCAGAGAATCCTTCGACATGCATGTAACATTAAACAAAGGAGGAGAATTTGAACAAGGGATGAGCTAGAACTTGCAATGCCCATCTTGATGCCACACACGCAAGAACTAGTGACGTGGAACATTGAGCACCTTTGAATCGAATGTCTCGTCTCTTTTAAGGGGCTTTAGTAAAACCGAAGTCTTCCCAACTAGCACTTAGATGGTCTTTTCCTCGACATCTTTAAAGAAAAATATCACAAAGATTGTTTCCTTATTCCTTTCTACATGGTTGTCATTCGCTTTATCCTACAAAAAAGGTCGTCTAGAAATCACCTCTTTTTTGGTATGACTTGTGGAAAGGTAAACTACATATACCTACAAAAAAGGTCATCTAGAAATCACCTACATGTGGCAAGATACCACATATACACACCTAAACTGACACAACTTTTAAGCTCCCCTTTTATCATAAAAGAACTTCATTTTCAACCCCCAAACTCATTGTCGGTCCTTGAAACCATGTCAATTTCTGAACAAGTAAAGAAGTACATGCTCATTGATTCTTCAATATTTCATAGCAATTGCCTTCATCATAATTCTCATCTCTTTGTCAAAAACATGAAAACCAATCTTTAAACATGTCCAGACCTACAACCACAACTCTAAGGCTCAAGGCCAATGAGCCTGATTAGGCACCATATAATATCAATCCATTGGCCGTATGCATTGCATATTGGGAACAACCCAAAACCTAGAATAGCCTAGTTTTAACAAACTAACAAGTTAATAATAAGGTAATAATATACTAGCAATATTATATAATATCAAATTTATCTAACATAAAGACAATCTTGCATCAACCAAATATATGGGCAGTGTGTCAAGTTGAATTTGACACAGTGTTCTTAATGTTTCATCTTGGAGTTAGATCATATACAACAACAAATTCAATTCGATCAATGGATTGACTGTTGGTAGGATTCAAGGAGTGGTTGTGTGCTATGCCCTTGGTCTTATAGCTTATGTACGACCAACTTGTGGCTTACATAATCCATTTTCTTGTCATATGTCATTCATTTATGCTTTCATATGTTTAGTAGGTCGGCCTAGCTGTGGGCCATAATATAGGAAGGGTATATATAGGAGGTAGTAAGGAGTAGTTAAGCATCATATTTAGCACTTAAGTCTTATTGTATGGTTTGGAGGTTGCCCCCTCGAAGTGGCTAAGTCATGTATGTAGTGCCCACACTTTTTATAACTCAGTAGCTTGTTGTTTATTTGCTCATAGACATGTTTTGACAGGGATTGGTGATATCTTGGACATTATATTTAGATATTGATTTTATTAGACATGTGTGACATTCAGGCGTATAGCGCCAATTTAGCCTAATTTCTTTATTGTCGCATTTTCTTGTTATGACATGGAAACTAATGAATATGATGTGCTTGGAACCTAATTATATTGATGGATAGTTGTTGCATGGTGGGATTATATGTCACTTTATCATCTTGTCTAACCTTTGGAATATGGAATATAATTGTGCACGTTGTCGCATCTTGATTTCAGTAGGATGTTAGGTTAGTTTAGCATGCATTGATATCTTACTATGTCATTTAATTATATTGTATCGGACAGGTGCGAATAATGTGTGCAATGAGTGTGCAGGTGACAGGTTTACAGGAGAACGTGGGATTCAGACCAGCTACTCAAAACTTGCACAAGCAGCCCACGGGGTGAGTTCCTAGCCATGTTCACTGTGTGAAGCCTTAGGATAGATGATTATTAATTTTGGGCACTATGAGTGACCCCAATGTATGTAATGTATTGTGTTTTGATTTATTAATTTTGGTTAGGGTAGTTGGTTAAGTTGTAAACTTGTTTTGGGAGTTAATAACTCCTCTTTCATTTGAATTGTGGATTATGCTTAATGTGTCTCTTAATCACAAGGGTTTAAGGTCACATGTGAGACCCTTGGGTGGTCCCCACACCCTCTACCCTTGTGCCAAAAATGCAAAACCCGAAATTAGGGTATTTTGGGCATTTTTGGGGACCCCTTTGTAGTTTGGGAGTCCCCCTATCACAAAAATGAGCCCTTGGACTCTACCTAATGGGTAGGGGGGGCTTGTTTTCAAGGCTAGAGGGAGTTTTCCCTCCCTTTCTACCCCTTGTTTTGTCACATCCATGTAAGGGATGTGGATTTGTGTGTTTATCAAAAGTGTCACTAGTTTTGTCTTGCTAACATTTAAGGGAATTTGGGAGAAGGGGGCAAAAAGATAATTTTACCCTTTCTCTCTTTTGTTTTGGCATCTTTGACCATGAGGAGGGAGAGGGGTGACACATGTCACCCCCTCATTTGTGAGGATGCTTGTTTGCTCCTCTTCAAATTCTCATTCATGGGAAATGAAAGGGACCTTTTTTTTGGAATTTCTTGCTTTTGGATGCTTGGGTGAATTGAGAGCTTGGGATTTGCTTGGAGTCAAGAGTGTGAAAAAACTTGAAGTTAGGAAAGCTTTTTGGAAAGCTTTCCTTGAGGTAGGTTCTCTTGTTTTTTTTTTTGTTGCTCTTCCTTTTAGTTATTGGATTGGTTGCTTGAGATTGTTATTTATATATGTTGATTTTAGTTATTTGCTTGTTGTTACTCCCTGGATCATATGGCATGATGGAGATTTGGAGTGTGGGGGAAGAGAGAGAGAATTTTCCCTCTCAATCCTCAAGGCTTGATGGACAAGCCTTGAGGAGTCTTATTATTTTTCCCCTCAATGGTTGAGGTGGGGAAGTTGATTCATTTGGCTTGAATCTCCTTCCCCATTCTTGGTAAGGAAACCCCTTTGGGATTTGAAAATCCTTCTAAGAAGGATTTGGAGGAAGGGGGAGGAATAAGGAGGGTCTCGTTTGAATAAGGAGCAATAAGGAGGATATGGAGATGTGTATATTGTGCAAATAATTTTGATACATAGCTTTGGAGAACTTTCTCCTCTCTTCCCCATTTTTAGGATGAACATGGGTTCTCCTCGTAGATTTTGGAGTCTTGTTTGTTTGTGTCATTTCTTTGCATGCTTGTATAATTGTTAGTGTACCCTTCACCTTGTGTAAGTCTCGGTTAGCTATCCTCTTTCCCATGGGCTTCGGGGGAGGCTAGCATGTCATCCCAACCGTGGGATAGGCATGTGATGATGCATAAAAGTTGGGTGGATAAACAAGCCCTTTCTCATGGTGTTGACCTTGAAAGATTTTGGAGTTGGAAAGCCATTGGAAGGCACATGAAGACACTTGTCAAGTTGGAACTACTTCTTGTCTCCTTCACCATTTTATGGATTTCTCTTTCATTGTATCTTGGAAAGAATGGCTTGTGTGAGCCTTCATTGTCTTGTAAAACATTCTCTTGTATTTGGGGTTTCATGCAAACCTAGTATTATAAGTGTTGGTAAATCTACCCTTAATATTAGTATGTTACCTTGTTTAGTTTTCCTTTGAATATTTGGAATGTTATGGGACTATGTAGACCTTTTTGGAAACCAAAACTTTTGAAAAGAAAGCTTGTGAAAATAGTTGGTATTTTATGGATTGATGGAACCTCCTCCTTGAAGAAAGGTTGAATTAGTAGATGTGTAGTATTCTTGTTTTTGGGCTCCCTTGTAAATTTTTGTAACATTATTGAATCAAAAATAAAATATTTTTTTGTGAAATATATCTCTCCTTGTAACATTGCAATTTAGTGATTAAAATAAAACTAGCATTAACCTCTTTTCTAGCTAACTTGACAAATGGCCTTAATAATAAGACAAATGTGATTGTTCATCATCCTTCACTAAGTGTTAGTTTAGGCAAATACCTTCTTGTTCAAATTACTTTCTGCTCATTATTTGTAAATTCAAATGTAGAGAAATTATCTTAGTTGGAAGGTGCACACATCCATTTAGTGTTAACGTAGTTCGATATCTTTCCCTTATCATGTGCAAAGGAGATTTTACTTGAAAATGTGATAGATGACTGGATTTTTTTTTTGTCAAGAAGATATTATATATGTAAATGTTATCACATTAAATCTAGTTATATATATATATATTATATATATATATATATATATATATATATATATATATATATATATATATATGTGTTGTTTTATATTTGAGGAAATGTTTCAGAATAAACATATATATAATATATATCAGCATTATATATATAGTATATATATATATTTATTATATATCATATGTTGTTTTATATATGCTTATTTATTTAGTATTTAATAAAAATAAATGTATATCACATAGTTATACTAAAAAGAATTTGGTGGGGGTTCGGCCCCCTACGCAAACTGCATACATTGATATAAACAAATTTAAAGAATGGTGGGTGAGCAGGTGAGAGCGCTGCCCCCCCACAGACCCCACCGACCTCCCACCGCACCCGGCGCCTCCAAACCCTGCTCCCCCGCCAAAGCGCTGCCGGCCGCCACTGCTGCTGCATCAACCCACCGCGCCACTGTGACCACCCATGGGGGGGCGCTGCCCCCCCCCCCCAACAGACCCCGACCACCCTCTGTACGCTGCCCCGTCCCACCGCGGCTGCACCTCCCCTGTCACCCTGTCCCCCCCTTCCTCTCCTCACCGCGCCGCTCCCCTCCCGCGCCGTGCTGCTATGGCGCCGCCCCCTCTGCCACTCCCCCACTCACACAGCCGCCGCCGCCTTCCTCCTTCCTTTCAAGGCAAAACAAACTAAATTTTTTTGTATTAAACAAAGAAAATAAATAAATAAGTAAAGATATATATGTATACATATGATTTCATTGTTTCAATTTCCTGCTTGAAGAGATAAGGAAACAAATGAGAAGAGAATGAAATGAAGAGAAGGAGATATAAAAAAAAATGAGAAGAGAGGATAAAGACATAAGGAAATTGTAGGGCATCTTTAGGGCAAACTTAAATCTAGGGTTGAGGTGATTTCCATCATAAGGCTCAAAATTGACCCCACACTCTTTTGGGGGGCTAATGTTTTTAAAATGAGAATGGAAAAAAACAAAGTCTAAGGGGTTTGTATGTGGGTAGCTAAAATCTAATTAAATGTCAAGGGGGATGTAGACTTTAAAAATATATATATGCATTAATAAAATTTTGGACCTTAAGAAATTTAATTTAATTAAAAATAATAATAATAATAATTATGATGTTATTAAACGGGATTATTTATATCTCGGGTAAATTAAATAACTAACAATGGGATATGGCTAAGCAAGATGCTGGAAAGTTTTGTCTTCGCATTACAAAAAAACAATTTACCCCAAATTTTAGTCATGATTGGTGTGTTTTTCAGTGTCCCTGGAGGGGCATTACAGTTGGCATCAGAGCTTGGGGTTCGCACTCACGGACCACTGGGTAGTTAATTAAAATAGTTAATGAAATTTTTAACACAATAAAATTAACTAAATGAATAAAACTAAACAATTAAAATAAACCATTCACTACCATTAAATTTTAAATTAATAAATTTCTCGCTCACCTCATGCGCAGGATGGCGCCCAAGCGAGGACAATCAGCTAGAGGTATGGGGCGTAGTGCATCTACGCAGGAGTCGTCGGCGCCCAATTTTGGGCCTCAAATACTTGAGGCCTTGTGCCAGCTGATAGGCGTTGTGGAGTAGCGCCTACCACAGCCGCAGGAGACGAGAGTGGAGGTACCATTGGGAAACGAGGAGCCGATAGGCGAGGACACACATTCGGAGCCGCCAGAGCACGACACACCGAAGCGGGAGAGGTCACGCAGCCCTTCGGTTCATCACGAGAGGGTAGCCTCATTCCGTCGTAGCCGATCACACAGTCTCGAGGGACCATTCGAGGATAGGCGACCCCCTTCGCCTATTGGACTACATCGCCATGATCGAGATACAGGCAGTGTGATCAGGGATCTTCTTCGTTTGCAGCCGCCCACTTATACCAGCGCTACAGATGGCTTTGGGGCTGAGTCGTGGCTCCTTAGCTTGGATAGTTGCTTTGGCTTGCACTCTTATGAGAGCAACGTCAAGGAAAGGTTCACCATACACCTCCTCCGAGACACAGCAAGCGTTTGGTGAAGGAATGAGGAGCGGAAGCTCCATCTGACTCGAGAGACAGTGACTTGGGAGTTGTTCGAGGAGCGTTTCAGGGCGCATTATATGTCCGAGCATTTTGTTCAGAAGAGGATCGACGAGTTTCACGACTTACGACAGGGATCTGGCCAGTAGCGCAGTATGAGAGTAGGTTCCTGGATCTTTTACAGTATGTGGACTACCTGCAAGATGAGAAATTGCAGGTTAACAGGTTCATTCAAGGGCTCAATGCAGATATAGCAGGAGCAGTCAGGATGTTATCTCCTCCCACACTTGAGAAGGCCATTGAGAAGGCCTACTTAGCTGAGGAGAACAGGACCAAGGCACAGGAGCATCGTGATAGAAGCAAGAGCAAGGTTCAGGAGAGAATACAGGCCTTCCAGAGTCAGAGGTCACGAGGTATTGCACCACCCCCTACAGGAGGATTTTGGCCTCCGCCAGTAGCCACGAGGGCTCCATCGCACCCACAGCGACAGACACAACAGCAGGGCCACCCGCAGCAGGGGGCTAGGCAGACACAGTGATTTCAGAGAGATGTTTCTAGAGGTGGTTTTAGTGGAGCCAGAGATAGGAGGCAGGGCACTCAGCAGACACCAGCCAGCTCGCACTCAGCAGTTTACTAGGGTTGGACCAGCAGGATCAGTACACCAGAGTACAGGAGGGGACCCCATCTTAGAGGGGTACAGGAGGTTGTTTTATTTTGTGGATCTCCAGATCACTATGTGCGCATGTGCCCGCACAAACCAAATACCATGGATGCACAGAGAGTTGCTAGATCCGAGCAGACGGTGGGTGACGTAGGACGCGCTCATCGTGTTTATGCAGCGGTTGATCACCGCTAGGCCGAGCATCAGGCCACAGTCATTGAGATGACAGGTACTATCAGTGGTATTTCTGTCTCAGTACTTTTTGATTCCGGTGCTTCAGATTCTTTTATATCACCTTCTATAGTGGACTAGTGTGGGCTAGTGGTGGCTAGGCAACCAGATAGTTGGCAGGTTGAGTTGGCTTCTGGAGCCAAACTCGCCGTGGACTCGTATGTGGAGAGTTGCGTACTTGATTTAGGAGCCTTCTCCACTACTCTTGACCTCCAAGTTATCCCTCTAGGATCCTATCAGGTGGTTTTGGGTATGGATTGGCTCGAGTCTCATCGAGTTAAGGTGGATTGCAGAAATAAGGTTATTGAGTGTCAGGTTGATCTTGGGAGTGCAGTTGTTATATCAGGGATGCAGAGACCTATCTCCTTGCGCATGATTTCGGCTAAGCAACTCAAGCGGAGCATGCACAAGGGTTGTCAGTTGTTTGCTATCACCATCAGTGATCGATCTGAGAGCATTCCAGAGCATTCACCCTTAGATGATCATGCAGTATTGAGGGAGTATGCAGATGTTTTTCCAGGCGAGCTTCCAGGGTTACCACCCCACAGAGAGGTGGATTTCACCATTGATTTAGTACCTGGATCCAGCACCAGTTTCTAGGGCACCTTATCGGATGACGACCCCAGAGCTCCATGAGCTCAAGATTTAGTTAGAGGAACTGTTGGAAAAGGGTCTCATTCGCCCTAGTGTATCTCCTTGGGGAGCTCCAGTCATTTTTGTGAAGAAGGTCGGTTCTCTCAGGGTTTGTGTAGACTTCAGACAGCTCAACAAAGTCACAATAAAGAACCGTTATCCGCTCCCTAGGATTGATGACTTGTTTGATCAGATGCGGGGAGCGAGAGTGTTCTCCAAAATTGATCTCAAGTCAGGATATCATCAGTTGCGCATTTCAGATGCAGACATTCATAAGACAACTTTTTCGCACACGTTATGGGCATTATGAGTTCACAGTGGTTCCATTTGGTTTGACCAATGCCCCAGCTGTCTTCATGAGCCTCATGAATGGAGTGTTCAGGACATTTCTGGATCGCTTTGTCTTGGTGTTCCTTGATGACATATTGATTTATTCTCGTTCCGAGGAGGAACACGAGGAGCATTTGAGACAGGTACTTCAGGTTTTGCGAGAGCAGAAGTTGTATGGGAACTTGGAAAAATGCAGCTTCTTTCAGACAGAGATTCAGTACTTGGGTCATATCATTTCAGGCGAGGGTATCTCTGTAGATCCCTCTAAGATACAGGCTATCTTGGACTGGCCAGCACCCACATCAGTTACTGAGGTGAGGAGTTTCATGGGTTTGGCAGGGTACTACCGCAGGTTCGCACAGGACTTTTCTAGGATTGCTCACCCTATTACTTCTCTTCAGAGGAAAGGGAAGAAGTTCGATTGGTCAGAGAAATGTGAGCAAGCCTTTCAGTTGCTTAAGGAAAGGTTAACCACGGCGCCCATCTTAGCAGTTCCAGACCCGACAGAGGATTTTGTTGTTTGTACTGATGCATCACTAGAGGGTTTGGGAGTAGTTCTTATGCAGGAGCATCGGGTTATTGCTTTTGAGTCTCGTAAGCTCAAGGACTATGAGCTTAATTACCCTACTCATGACTTGGAGCTTGCAGCAGTTGTACATGCTCTAGTGCGTTGGCGACATTTCCTTTTGGGTAGGTCTTTCATTTTGAGGACAGACCACCGGAGTTTGCAGCATATCTTCTCACAGCCGAATCTCAACGCTCGTCAACGGCATTGGATGGAGTTCCTATGCGAGTATGACATGGAGGTTCAGTACATCAAAGGAAAAGAAAATGTGGTAGCTCATGCACTTAGTAGGCGACGACACATGCTTGCTTCTTTGACACTTCAGTCAAATTTGAGAGGCAGGATTCTTGAGCACCTTCCAAAGGACAGATTTTATGAGGGAGCTAAACAGATGTTAGAGTCTCAGGGTTCATTAGAGGGCAGATATTCTGGGTGTGTTTTAGAGACAGATGGTTTGCTTCGATTCCACAGGCGCATCTACGTGCCTAAGTCAGGTGATCTGCGTAGCTTCATCCTCACAGAGGCTCATCGAGCCCCATATGCGGCACATCCAGGAGTGAAGAAAATGCATGCCGACCTGAGAGAGTTATATTATTGGTCAGGTCTTCGACGGGACATAGCAGATTTTGTTGCACGTTGCCTTGAGTGTCAGAGGGTCAAGGCAGAGCATTCTCATCCCGCAGGACTTTTACACCCCCATGATATTCCCGAGTGGAAATGGGATGTGATTTCCATGGATTTCATAGTCGGACTCCCTATGTCTTCTTATCGTCATGACGCCATTATGGTCACCATGGATAAGTTGACTAAGGTTGCGCATTTTTCGCCAACCAAGGTCACCTATAATGCACAGGCCATTGCCAAAATATTTATGGAGGACATTGTTAGGTTACATGGGATTCCGAAGACCATCATCAATGACAGGGATACTATCTACACTTCAGTTTTCTGGATGTCTTTTCAGGCCGCTCTGGGTACTCAGATCAATTTCAGTTCAACTTATCATCCAGAGACAGATGGGCAGACAGAGAGGGTTAATCAGGTGTTAGAGGACATGTTGAGAATGTATGTCATGGATCAGCAGAGGAAATGGGAAGATTATTTGCATCTAGTTGAGTTTGCCTACAACAACAGCTATCATAGTTCCATTGGTATGGCTCCTTACCAGGCTTTGTATGGACGACCTTGCAGGACTCCTTTGAGTTGGGATAGACTAGATGACAGGATTATTCTGGGACCAGCCTATCTTCAGGATTTAGAGCAGCAAGTTGTGTTGATTAGACAACGTCTTGAGCAAGCCAGAGCACGCCAAAAGGCATATGCAGACACCAAGAGGACTGATCGTCACTTTTCAGTGGGTGACAAAATCTTCTTGAGGGTTCGTCCGCATAAGAGTCCTATCTGTTACGGAAAGGGTTCTAAGCTATCGCCTCGTTTTGTGGGGCCTTTTGATATTTTAGAGGTCATCGGTCCAGTTGCCTATCACCTAGCTTTGCCACCATGCCTTGCACGGGCCCATGATGTGTTTCATGTTTCTGTACTATGTAGATATGTACCTGATGCTTCTCATGTCTTGGATTGGTCGGCATTACAGGTAGAGGACGGATGAAAGTGGAGATTGGAGCCCGTACGCATACTGGAGCACTGGAGGTTGGCCCTTCGGGGTCGAGACTTGGACCAGGTTAGAGTACAGTGGGACCGGTACGACGAGACAGCAGCTACCTGGGAGGATGCGATACCTTTGAGGGCTAGATATCCCTACCTCTTTCAGTGACTTCCAGGAGGAAGTCTAATTTTAGTAGAGGGGGATGTAGTGCCCACACTTTTTATAGCTCAGTAGCTTGTTGTTTATTTACTCATAGACATGTTTTGACAGGGATTGGTGATATCTTGGACATTATATTTAGATATTGATTTTATTAGACATGTATGACATTCAGGGGTATAGCGCCAATTTAGCCTAATTTCTTTATTGTCGCATTTTCTTGTTATGACATGGAAATTAATGAATATGATGTGCTTGGAACCTAATTGTATTGATGGATAGTTGTTGCATGGTGGGATTATATGTCACTTTATCATCTAGTCTAACTTTTGGAATATGGAATATAATTGTGCACGTTGTCGCATCTTGATTTTAGTAGGATGCTAGGTTAGTTTAGCATGTATTGATATCTTACTATGTCATTTAATTATATTGTATCGAACAGGTGCGGTTAATGTGTGCAATGAGTGTGCAGATGACAGGTTTACAGGAGAACGTGGGATTCAGGCCAACTACTCAATCTTGCACAAGCAGCCCACGGGCTGAGTCCTAACCATGTTCATTGTGTGACGCCTTAGGATAGATGATTATTAATTTTGGGCACTATGAGTGACCCCAATGTATGTAATGTATTGTGTTTTGATTTATTAATTTTGGTTAGGGTAGTTGGTTAAGTTGTAAACTTGTTTTGGGAGTTAATAACTCCTCTTTCATTTGAATTGTGGATTATGCTTAATGTGTCTCTTAATCACAAGGGTTTAGGGTCACATGTGAGACCCTTGGGTGGTCCCCACACCCTCTACCATTGTGCCAAAAATGCAAAACCCGAAATTAGGGTATTTTGGGCATTTTTGGGGACCCCTTTGTAGCTTGGGAGTCCCCCTATCACAAAAATGAGCCCTTGGACCCTACCTAATGGGTAGGGGGGCTTGTTTTCAAGGCTAGAGGGAGTTTTCCCTCCCTTTCTACCCCTTGTTTTGTCACATCCATGTAAGGGATGTGGATTTGTGTGTTTATCAAAAGTGCCACTAGTTTTGTCTTGCTAACATTTAAGGGAATTTGGGAGAAGAGGACAAAAGAATAATTTTACCCTTTCTCTCTTTTGTTTTGGCATCTTTGACCATGAGGAGGGAGAGGGGTGACACATGTCACCCCCTCATTGGTGAGGATGCTTGCTTGCTCCTCTTCAAATTCCCATCCATGGGAAAAGAGAGGGACTTTTTTTAGAACTTCTTGCTTTTGGATGCTTGGGAGAATTGGAGCTTGGGATTTGCTTGAGTCAAGGTGTGAAGAAACTTGAAGTTAGAAAGCTTTTTGGAGAGCTTTCCTTGAGGTAGGTTCTCTTGTTTTTTTTTTGTTGCTCTTCCTTTTAGTTATTGGATTGGTTGCTTGAGATTGTTATTTATATATGTTGATTTTGGTTATTTGCTTGTTGTTACTCCCTCCATCATATGGCATGATGGAGTTTTGGAGTGTGGGGGAAGAGAGAGGGAATTTTCCCTCTCAATCCTCAAGGCTTGATGGACAAGCCTTGAGGAGTCTTATTATTTTTCCCCTTAATGGTTGAGGTGGGGAAGTTGATTCATTTGGCTTGAATCTACTTCCCCATTCTTGGTAAGGAAACCCCTTTGGGGTTTGAAAATCCTTCCAAGAAATATTTGGAGAAAGGGGGAGGAATAAGGAGGGTCTTGTTTGAATAAGGAGCAATAAGGAGGATATGGAAATGTGTATATTGTGCAAATAATTTTGATACATAGCTTTGGAGAACTTTCTCCTCTCTTCCCCATTTTTAGGATGAACATGGGTTCTCCTCCTTGTAGATTTTGGAGTCTTGTTTGTTTGTGTCATTTATTTGTATGCTTGTATTATTGTTAGTGTACCCTTCATCTTGTGCAAGTTTTGGCTAGCTATTCTCTTTCCCATGGGCTTGAGGGAGGCTAGCATGTCTTCCAACTTTGGATAGACATGTAATGATGCCTAAAGGTTGGGTGCATAAACAAGCCCCTTCTCATTGTGTTGGCCTTGAAAGATTTTGGAGTTGGAAAGCCATTGGAAGACGCATGAAGACACTTGTCAATTTGGAATTTCTTCTTTTCTCCTTCACCATTTCATGGATTTCTCTTTCATTGTATCTTGAAAAGAATGGCTTGTGTGAGCCTTCATTGTCTTGTAAAACATTCTCTTGTATTTGGGGTTTCTTGCAAACCTAGTATTATAAGTGTTGGTAAATCTACCCTTAATATTAGTAGGTTACCTTGTTTAGCTTTTCTTTGAATATTTGGAATGTTATGGGATTATGTAGATCTTTTCGGAAACTAAAACCTTTGAAAAGAAAACTTGTGAAAATAGTTGATATTTTATGGATTGATGGAACCTCCTTCTTGAAGAAAGGTTGAATTAGTAGATGTGTAGTATTCTTGTTTTTAAACTTCCTTGTAAATTTTTGTAACATTATTGAATGAGAAATAAAATACCTTTTTGTGAAATACATATCTCCTTGTAACATTGCAATTTAGTGATTAAAATAAAACTAGCATTAACCTCTTTTCTAGCTAACTTGACAAATGGCCTTAATAATAAGACAAATGTGATTGTTCATCATCCTTCACTAAGTGTTAGTTTAGGCAAATACCTTCTTGTTCAAATTACTTTCTGCTCATTATTTGTAAATTCAAATATAGAGAAATTATTTTATTTGGAAAGTGCACACATCCATTTAGTGATAACGTAGTTAGATATCTTTCCCTTATCATGTGCAAAGGAGATTTTACTTGAAAATGTGATAGTTGACTGGATTTTTTTTGTCAAGAAGATTTTATATATGTAAATGTTATCACATTAAATCTAGTTATATATTTATTTATTATATATCTGTGTTGTTTTATATTTGAGAAAATGTTTCAGAATAAATATATATATAATATATATCAGCATATATATATATATATATATATATATATATATATATATATATATATATATATGCTTATTTATTTATATTTAATATACATATATGTATATCACATAGTTATACTAAACAAATTTTAAAACGAATTTTATTAAAAATATATACATTGATATAAACAAATTTAAACATGGGCGGGGGTCAGGGGTTCGACCCCCACCTCCCTTGCGCACAGTCCATATATATAAAAAAAAATAGAGAAATGGTTCCCCCCCCCCCCCCCCCCCCCCGCCACAGACCCCGACCACCCTCTGTACGCCGCCCCACTGCCCCGTCCCGCCGCGGCTGCGCCTCCCTTGTCACCCTGTCCCCCACCTTCCTCTCCTCATCGCGCCGCTCCCCTCCCACGCCATGTTGTTGTGGCGCCGCCCCCTCTGCCACTCCCCCACTCACACAGCCGCTGCCTTCCTCCTTCCTTTCAAGGCAAAACAAACTAAAAATGTTTGTATTAAACAAAGAAAATAAATAAATAAGTAAAGATATATATATGTATACATATGATTTCATTGTTTCAATTTCCTGCTTGAAGAGATAAGGAAACAAATGAGAAGAGAATGAAATGAAGAAGAGGAGATATAAAAAAAAATGAGAAGAGAGGATAAAGACATAAGGAAATTGTAGGGCATCTTTAGGGCAAACTTAAATCTAGGGTTGAGGTGATTTCCATCCTAGGGCTCAAAATTGACCACACACTCTTTTTGGGGGCCTAATGTTTTTAAAATGAGAATGGAAAAAAACAAAGTCTAAGGGGTTTGTATGTGGGTAGCTAAAATCTAATTAAATGTCAAGGGGGATGTAGACTTTAAAAATATATATATATATATGCATTAATAAAATTTTGGACCTTAAGAAATTTAATTTAATTAAAAATAATAATAATAATAATTATGATGTTATTGAACGGGATTATTTATATCTCGGGTAAATTAAATAACTAACAATGGGATATGGCTAAGCAAGATGCTGGAAAGTTGTCTTCGCATTACAAAAAAAAAATTTACCCCAAATTTTAGTCACGATTGGTGTGTTTTTCAGTGTCCCTGGAAAGGCATTACAATGTACTTGCAAATTGTGATCATTTATCTATATTTTGGTGTTATTTGGTGTTCTATTGCAGCTGATATTCAAATCTATCTAAGTAATTTCATTACATTGTGACCTTCGATGACCTAAAAATGATGGATTTTGGTGCAAATGAAAACATGTCATGGGGAATAGCTCCTAAGTAGAATGTTATTGCATATTTGGCTTCCTATTGAAAAGTTATCCACTTTCAAAATAAATGGCACTGGATTTCGAGCTTGCATGCAAAAGGTATGGCCTTCAAAAGTTTCAAAACTTTATATAGTGACGAAAATCCCAGGGTGGTTCTACAAGCTAAAGCGGTAGTTTTGAAAAAAAAGTAGGTTTGTAACTGCTTGCCTATATACAATGGTGGTTTTGCAACCGCCCCATTGCTCTGAATTAAGCAGCGATTTCACTTGCGTCCATTGGAAAAATACATTAATGGCCCAAAACATTTTGTTTTGTCATCGTGAGCATTTCATGAGTCATTGGTTTTCGAAAGGACATCTCTAGAAGGCATAATGGAACTCTTGTGGATGAGATGCAATTCTCAATGGATTCCCTTTAGGAAAAGGAGTTCAATAGATCAGAGAGGATAGATCTGAATCAAAGAACTGAGAGAATTAAATCAGGTTCATTGAGGGCTGACTATGTAGTGTTCATGTTTGTAACAAAGGAATAATGGAGAGAAGTTTGTTTGTCTTAGTTTTTGTACTTCATCATAATTGAACAAAGTTGTTGATGACATCTAGTCTTTATTGCGTCTTTGGGTGTGTTTTCCTAGTTGAGTGAATTGGTTCAAGCTGCAAGGACAATGAAGCCAATCATTGTAAACACTAAATCACGCAGTTTGGATATCTATCTAGTCCTTATCACATACTACTATTTGTATGACTCCTAAGCAAGAAAAATATTAATTAACCCATGTCTTTGGTCATCTTTGTTTGCTTTGTATTATCCTTCTTGGTCTTACACACATTCTTGCCCAATCTGTCTTTTTATACTTCGGCATTTCTCAACATAGACACCAACGCCCATCAAGGATGCCAGCGCCAGGCATCCCTGACTTGTTTGTACTTTCTTCACATCTTTTGGGTCCTTACTAGTGGTTTAGGCATCTTATCTTTTTATTAGTCAACCTTTTTGAGGTTAATTATGAAATTCAAGCAAATGAATCATATAACTATAAAGTTATGTGATCATAATAAAAGACCAAGCACTAAGCATTAGATATCACCACCTAAGGTTGCATTCAAAGGCCGTTACAAGAGCACTCAAGCATCCATCTAGCATACACACACAAGGGCAAGGGATTGATATCTCTGCATACACTTCATAGAAGGAGAAGTTCATTTTCTCATGCGCACATCTATTTACATTTCTTACATCTAGCTACTTGCTTGCTATCAAGTGCGACATGCACAAGAGCCACCTAGGGCACAATTTCGCACGCCCGCACATAAAACTATATTGGGTCTAAGATGTAGTGCAACGCTCAGTCGTAAGATCACTTGTTTGAGAACTGAGGACAGTCTGACCCCTCATTTGCATTATTTTCTTTTTGGGATTTGATGTGTTTTGGGGTTTTGCAGGTCATTTCTTCATTACAGATTGCAGGCGACATCTACGAACTTGGTGCGACATACTAGCGACAAGAAGAAAAGGACAATGAACATCTCGCAACCCAGCAAAACTCATTTTTCAGAGCTTTTGAGCAGTCATGGGCATCTAGAACAGGTCTACAACACCCCAGGCACCCCAGTCCAAATTTCAGCACCTTTGGGATTTTTTTGAGCTTCATCGCGACACTTTGCACCTCGGATTTATCAATTCTCCAATTTTGTGCACCTTTGGGATCATTGCAAACCAGCTAAGTCTTTCTTCCTTCTCATTTGCACTTAGGGTTTCAAGTCTTACTTGCTAATTTCCTTGGGTCAATTTTGTATTTAATTGTTCATATTCAGTGCTGTTACATAGCTTAGTATTAGGCATTTATTTATTCAATATTTTCTTAATCAATCACTTGGCACCAATCCCTGACTGCATCATGTATCATTGTATATGAAGTATACATATACGTATGTATTCGCACATCATTTTATTATAAGAGTTATCAAATATGAGACTTTACACAAGTAAATATACTGCTAACAGCAGCAACTAGAATAATACAATTTAAACTAACTTGACAATAAATCACTCTTATACATTATTTACCAGAAGCTGTTGGAGAATACAAAAAAACCCTCTTACAAGGTAAGAAGAGGCAAAACTAATGAGCATTTACCATTGGCATAGCTACATTGATTTCTCTAACAATTACGTGTAATCCCCTACACACTAGGATTGCATACCTCTAGCAACTAGTGACTATCCCCTACTACAAATTGCTTTAAGAGTTCAAACTAGGGTGACTTATTAAGCATGGGCTGGAAATAAATCTCTAATCCTCGTCAGTTCAAAATCAAAATTGAATAATTCAAGAATTGCATAGAATTAATGCACCTCCAAAGCAGAATGTTATTGCATATTTGGCTACCTATTGAAAAGCTATCCACTTTCAAAACAAATGGCACTATATATAGAGATTGTATGCAAAAGTTATGGCCTTCAAAAGTTTCTGCACTTTGTATGGTGACGAAACCGTCAAGGTGGTTCTACAACCTTACGTGGCAGTTTTGAAACCGTCAAGGTAGTTTCCTAGCTGCTTGCCTGTATTAAGCAGTGGTTTTGCAACCACCCCACCGCTCTCAATTAACTGCCAGTTTCGCCCACATCCATTTCAAAAAGACAGTAAAGGCCCAAACGTTTTGTTTACTCATCACAGGCATTTCAAGAGTCATTGGTTTTCGAAAGGACATCTCCAAAAGGCATAATGGAATCCTCTATTGAATGAGACGCAATTCTCGATGGATTCCTTTTGGGAAAAGGAATTCAGAAGATCGGAGACGATAGATCTGACTCATAGGGTAGGGAACTGAGACAGTTAAATCAAATTCATTGAAGGGCTGAATTTGTAGTGTTCTTCATGTTTGTAACAAAGGAATAATGGAAATAAGTTTGTTTGTCTCTCTGTGTACTTCATCAGAATTGAATAAAGTTGTTCATGGCTTCTAGTCTTTATTGCATCTTTGTGTGTGTGTTCCAAGTTGAGTGAATTGGTTCAGGCCACAAGGACAAGTAAGCCAATCACTTGGCCCCCAATCCCTTACTGCATCATGTATCATTATATATGAAGTAAACATACGGTACAATATACATGTATTCGCACATCATTTTATCATAAGAGTTATCAAACATGAGACTTTACACAAGTAAATACACTGCTAACAGCAGCAACTCGAATAATACAACTAAAACTAAATTGCCAATAAATAACTCTTATACATTATTTACCAGTTGGAGAACATGAAAAACCCTCTTACATAGTAAGAAGAGGCGAAACTATTGAGCATATATCATTGCATAGCTACATTGATTAATCTAGCAATTAGGTGTAATCTCCTGGTCACCAGGATTGCATACCTCTCGCAACTGGTGGGTATCCCCAACTAGAAATTGTTTCACATCCGAGCTCAAACTAGGGTGACTTAGTAAGCATGGGCTAGAATTTAAGCTCTAATCCTCGTCAGTTCAATATCAAAATCAAATAATTAAAGAATTGCGTAGAATTAATGTCTGCTGTACTGATATTAATTTATTCATTGTCCAGAAAAACAAAATTAGAAAAATATAAATGAAATTTCCACATCAATACTTGCATTGGCTGGGATTCTGTTCTAGGAAAACACTATACTGACATACAATATTCAACTGAAACAGAGCAACAAACACGGGTAAATTGAATAAGCAAAATTTAGCCCCTCTACAAAATGGAATCAAACATAGTAAAATTGACCAGCATGTAAACATTTGAGGAAGGATTGAGTATACGAGTAATAATTAAAATATCTACCATAACACAATCCCAATATATATCTAGCTTCTTTCCCTCCAAATTTTCATTCTTATGATATTCATTCCAAGGAAATTAAGATGCACTTATCAACTATAGCCCAACAAAATAATGAAAAAAGCGAAGGAAAGAACCAATCTTTTTTCTAATATAGATTGAAGCTCAAAAAGATCATAAACCACAAGCAACATCCATAGATTTACATTTACTCGGTACATCTTAATTCAGGTTTGTTGCTTTTTGTGTACAGTTCTCCCGCTGCGGCTAACGGAACTGCCTAGAGCAGATGCAGCTTCTGATGGCTGCATAGCTGATAGTTCTCTTACCCGGACTAAAATAGGTGCTGGTATGGGAACTGATGCATGCTTTCTACGGTTCTCAGCCTGTATCCAAAATAGTATGCATCTTGTCTTAGTTTGCAAACGTGACACAAGCTTCAAAATCTTATGTGTTCAGGTTTTGTGACCATAACATTGGATCATACATGCTAAAATTTCTTATTCTATTGTATTTGCCTAACATAAAGTAGCCAACAAAGGAATTGATGACAGGAATTGCCATAAAAACTAGGATTATGGTGACATAAGTTCTCTATACATTGAAATTAATGCAGGCAATTCATCGATGCTCACAACGAGGAAATCTTAAGAACTCAATTTAGATATAATCACACCTCATTACAACACTATTCAAGACCCACTAGATAGGGCAAGGGGTTATCTCTAATCTACTATTAACAATTAAAGATAGTAATCTTCTAGTGGCCAAAGAAAGAAAAGTCAATCCTAAGCTAGCAAATACAGGCCTTGAAAATGTGACAAACTATCCTGGATAAAAGTATTACTATTACCTACTCACTGCATGTTGCAAGCCACTTTCATTGATGTTTGCAATGATGGCCTGCACCCTAGGATATATCCTCATTGCTAAATCATGTATGAAACATAGATTTTACTGAACATAATGTGAAACCATACGATAATATATATGTATTAGCAAGTAATTGGAAAAATGTTTCCCAATGGAAAGAGTCTCCAGAATAATTAAGTATCTTACAATAAGAAAATCAACAATCAAATCCATTTAAATTTCATGAGTAGATTCTATCATATGTCCATGCTGCATTGGGGATTCTAGGATTTTAAATTGAGCATGACATTGACTGATTGGTGGAATTAAATAAATGTTTTGAGTTTTAACAATAGGACCAGTATTTTACCAACCAAAAACTTTGATATTTAGCATCATTTGAAATTCAAAACAAAATAATTAAATATTTGTCATCCTCTCTATTTTTCTACAGCCCCTCCCAAACAAGAGTCCTCTACATGATTCTACTAGCTATTTAGTTCCAACAATTAGCTTTTTGTAAGAGTTTAGAACATTTGTGAGGAACACCATAGTCCAATTTGTGCGTGGTAACAAGTCAGTTAAAAGTAACACCCCTTTTTTTCAAAACCAAATGAATATATAATCAACAGAAAGACAAGAAAATCACCTCTTTGTTTGTCTGCAATTGAGAATTACTGGCCCTTAGTAAATTACGCCACTTATCCTGAAATCCAACAAAGCAACGGTAAACAATAAGTACACCATAAGGAAATGAGGAAACAAAATTAGTACCAAACGTTTTTGCTTGGATTTCATTACGCACCTTGAGATCAACAGAAGTGCGATATACAGATGAAGAGAAGGCAACTTTCTTAATATCTGCCCATTTTCCGACACCACAACGAGAAACACCCTCTACTAGCTTCATCACATCACGTAGTGTCCAGGGACGATGATGTTTTCTTCGTACACCACCTTTTGCTGTTGGGACTGTTGGAACGTATTCCTCGTCTAGCAAGTGAGAGTTCAAGTACTGTGAGGCATAAGGTTTATCTGTTGCATCTTGAAGCAGCAATGGCTCTTCATTTTCTAGTGTTTCATGCACCTATAAAAAAGATGCAAAAGATTTGATGCTGAACGAGCAAGAACATAGTCAAATGAAAGACAATTCATGTTTGATAGACATATAACGCATACAAAACTCAATAACCATGCATTGCTGTATCTCAGCATACTGTAATTCAAGTACAATCGCTATTTTGAAAAGATAATTTTTAAGTTCTCTTACAATTTGCACTTGATTTGATTCAGTAACAACTCCAGCCTTCTGTCTTATCTCTACACTCTCACCATCACACCAGATAGATCTCACACCTAGAGCTTTCTTCACAAGTTTGGCTGCTCTTCCACTGGAATTATATTTCTGCTAATTGTAAAAAGCCAAGATTAGAAAAAATTCATAGCTATTAATCATCTCAAACAAGATCACGGCAGTTGCCAATGACTGGACTTTCACTGAAGCGAACAACAAATGTCAATCATCCTCAAGTAGGAAAGTATTTTCTTTTTCAATTTTTGTTTCTTTTTTATGTTTAGGACAAGTATCAACCATGTATATGCAACATAATGAAAAATTCAGGAAACATAAATAAAGCAAGTGAATGCAGCATTTCTTTCTTAAAAAACATTCCTGGATGAGGCTCACATTCCTCCTCACCCTTTAAAAAGTGGAAAGATCAAATAATCATAAACAGCACAGCTCAAAATTGCATGGAGCTCAGAAAAAATCTTTAATGCATCCCTATTAACACAAGTTGATTGTGCTGATGAGCAACATAAATGAGAGTGCTCTTCCGTGGTGTTAAGTTTTCAATGTAAATGTAAACATTGTATTGCATAATTAAGAGGCGCCCTTAAATGAATGAGCACATAATGAAGATATTGTAGGGCACCTAAGGCATGGGACTGAGCAATTTAGTTTAGGACCATACATATACACATATACATACATACATACATATATAGATATATATATATATACACATATACATACATACATACATATATAGATATATATATATATACACATATACATACATACATACATATATAGATATATATATATATATATATATATATATATATATATATATATACACATATACATACATACATACATATATATATATATATATATGTATGTATATACATACACATATACATACATACATACATACATACATATATATATATATATATATATATATATATATATATATACATATACATGCATACATATATATATGTGTGTGTGTGTGTGTGTGTGTGTGTGTGTATTCCCCATTTTCTTTGAGGAATATGGAATAATAGGAATCAATGCATTTTTAAGCATAAAAAGGTTAATACAGAATCTGTGGCCAGGAGAATTGTTGAGGCTATAAAAGAAAACAGGAAGGTGTTCATTACTAAAGATAAGCCAATTACCAATGAGATCGATATCCTCAATAATTGGAAGCTCACCCCCTCTGCTAATGATCTCAAGATAAAGATTGATTGGAACATTATAAAGTGGGGTCAACGGTCAAAGCACTGGATTAAACTTAACTTTGATGGTGCTGCTAAAGGTAACACTGGTATTGCTGGGGGTGGTGGGGTTATTAGAGACTCTGAGGGACAGGTGATAGCTTCCTATGCTGACCCCATGGGTGTTCAAACCAATCATGTTGTTGAAGCCAAAGCAGCCCTATGGGGTATCCAGTTGCCTGTTAAATTGAAGTTGGAAAATATAGTTGTGGAAAGACATTCAATGAATATTCTTAACTGCCTTTCTAACAAAACTAAACCCTCTTGATCCATCCAAAAATAAATTGATGATGCAAAAGAATTGCTATAAATATTCAAGGCCGTTTCTATTTCATTTATATAGAGAAGGTCACAAAGGCACTGATGGAATGGCTAACATTGGTGTGTATAGCCCTATTTTCCAGCAAGGGTCTAAGTTAGAGTACCTTCCTAGTCACACTATCCAAATTATCACCAATGATAGGACCAATCATAGCAGTCATTAATGGAAGGACTAGCCGCTTTGTTCAACTCGTGTTGAGAGGAAAGCACTTATTGCAAGAAGTGGTCTTTATTTCAGAAGCATGTGAGAACTAATCATTGCATGAAGTCCCTTATTCTAACTTCCTTGCAAGTTTCTGTTGGTATAGGCATTCCTACGCATAACCAATTTGCTTAAAGTTTCAGAATTTGAAGGAACAGAGGCATTTCCAACACTATGGGAGGTGAGTGGGATAGATTAGAGTTGATTTCATATGCCGATGTCAAATTGACCGTAAGGTTTGGTGGAAGCTTCATAAGGGGGGCTGACTAATTTCATGACTAGAATCATTGGCAACAACCCTTCCATTTCTAAATATTTTGCCCTTGGCTGGAATGACAGAGTTGTCACCATGCGTGGCTTGAGAATTACTGTGTTTGAGGAGATTATCAGCGACATCACAGGCATGGAGTGTGACAAGATAAAATCTTTTAAAGACAAGACGAGAAGGGACGGGTTCATTAAGACCTTTTTTAATAATGAAGACATCTCCTTCAATCGGAAGGGCTTTCTGAGGTTGCAGTTGCTGCATAGATGGCCTGACATCAGCCTACAAATCATGAAATACTTAACTCTGGAAGTTAAACACAGTGTGCTCTACTCCCATCATTTCTTGCTTACGAATCACTTTAAAGGTTATAGAATCAGCCTTCCTTTTTACTTGCTGAATTCAATTATCTCCTTCCAATGCAAACCCACAACTGATATCATTCATCAAGGGCTCATTTTCTATCTGTTAAAAAGAGGTGGCCCTCTTTGGGGGAAAGTGGTTCGTGATCCTATTATGACGGAGGCTGGTACTAAGGTTAATACTGTTAGCTCGGAGGATGAGGAGTATATCCCTAATCTCTTTGCAGAGAAGGGCGGTTCTGATATGGCTATCCCTACTGAGAAAGGAAATCTGTTAAAAAGAGGGGGAAAGCCTCTTTTTCTTTGGAGCCTACCCCGGAGGAGGTGGTGGTTAAAGTCCCTGAGCACCCCTTCCTGTCTAAAATTAGCAAAAAAAAGAAAAAGAAATTATAAATCTAAATAACAAATGTCAAAATCTCAAAAACCTAAATAAATCTAACTCTAAGACTCAACCTAAACAAGACTAAACAAACTTGACAGGGGTACGAAGGCAATATGAAACTTGTGCACCAGGTGGTCCCCTTCCTCATGCAAGGCTAAAGTTTATCGAGGCTGAGAGAATGAGCTTAAAAATGTAAAATGTAATTATTCCTCGTGAACAAAAAAAAACTTGACAGGGGTGGCTTCTACCCTTGAAGCCTTTATGGAAATTGTGGCTCCTCCAACGAACTCTCCTCTTGCGCAACAACACAATCCCTTCAGACCTCAACAACTCGGCTTCTCACGTCCTCAAGCAACGCCTCTCACAATTTTCGCACAAATTTAATGGCGGGCCAACAACATAGCTCCCACGTAGGATAACTGGCAGAACACGACAGAGCTCCCGTTGTGGTTTTAAGGTTTGTGTGCAAGTGTGGCTCGGTTAGGGGTAGTGGTAGACAAGTACGCCACACCAAATAGTTGACTAACCCTCACAACTAAACACACCACACAAGCTCACTCTCAGTCGACTCAGACAAACACTTGTTTTTTTTGTTAAACACTAAAAATGTTGTTTATATAGACGTTGACCACTCTCATTTTAGGGTTTTAATGATTTATTTTTGCTACCCGTCTCGATTGCTACAAATATTCACGATTTTTAGAGGTAACCTGAAAGTTCGGGGAATTTTGAACTTTGTGCCCAAAATTCGCCAAACCTTTGCGGCTTAGGTAGCCAAAGGTACGTCTAATTTGGGCATGGACGATTGGAGCGCAATGGAGTGAATATTCAGGTATTTGTAGGGAAATTTGACCATGTTTTTTGCTATCTAGAGTTGTACTCGCTATGGCAAGATCTTGGTGTAAGCAAGGGATTTTTTCACTCTTGGGGTTGAACGGTGATAGCGTGGAAGGTGGTGAAGGTAGTGGATTTAGGTAGTGTGTGCTAAGGGGGTTTCTTGATACAGGGAAAAGATGGGCATGGTAGCCTAGAGTTGTTGCAGAATGACTTTGTGGCCTCTCTAATGGAAGTGTTCAACAAGTGAGAGATTGTTGGAATATGTGTCTCATACTTCCATGTAGCCTACGGTTTAGGGAGTTGGCTATTTTTGGTGTTGTGGCTAGAGCAAAAAGCAACACAAAAATATAGTGCATCTTTAATTAACTTGGAACTTGAGTTATGGGAAAAAGCAGTGGCTCAGATTTAAAGCCTATTTTTAGGATTTGTCCTTAGGAGATCTTGTTGTGCAAGAAAGTGCGATTTTAAGGAGATGCATTTCTATATAAGTGCATGCTCTCTCATTAGAGAGGTAGACGAATGGTGACAAGCTCAGTGTAGAGCTTCGTTGAAAAGCCATAGGAGGTTGTAGAGGCTGGAGTAGCCAAAGTTGGAATGCTCATGTTGCTATCATGGATATTATTCATTGTAGAGCCGGTTGACAGGTTGAAGGTAGTGGGGATTAGGATTAGGAGATTGCAAGCTGGAACACGATTGAGTGTTGTATGTAAGCCTTGATGTAGAGCCTTGAAGAAGGTATATTGTATTTGTAAGCTGCTTTGAAGTTAATACAATTATCAAGGTTCTATCTGTGTTTTTTCACTTGAAAGCATTTTCCCAGAATAAATATTTGTGTCAATATTCCTGTGCATACATGTGCGTTAGCCATTTAGATCTCTACTATTTTCTGCTTCTATGTTTAGTTTATTGCACCATGCTGCCCAAAATTGCAACCATTAATCTCTCCCCTTGGCTTGTAGCACATTATGACAAATTATCATGGGTGAAGGCTCAAGAAGGATAGAAAGAAGACCTATGTTGACCAAAGTTGGGGAAGACTAAACAGAGACCTTGTTGGCTATGCTCCTATTCTTGATTGTTCAAGTGACTCCATGCTCCAATATTTAACTTAAAGTGTTAGCTCCACTAAACCCTGAGACCTCTTAAACCTTTAAATGCATATTTGTGAGTGAATTGTTCTACTCTACAGATTACTTCTTTCTTTACGGGCGCTCCCCTCGGTGAGGGGCACCAAGCGACACCTTGATACCAGCCTGGATTCCCAGACCAGATTTGTCAGGACTCTGTGGGGCGACCTCCCAGGCCAGAGGTACTCATGACGCACTTGGTTGGGGGTCCTCTCTCAGAGGCCACGTCCATTCAGGAGAACGTAGTGGGCTCATTTTTCTCGCCCTTCTTCTGGACATCGACATTCTAGTCTTCCCACGGTCTCAGCTACTGGACACAGGATATTGCCAACTACTTCAATCGGCTTCGGATGCTAGGTGACACCAGCATTCATGTCTTCACACGGTTTCAGCTATTGTACACAGGCATATTGCCAGCTACAAGTTCAGTCGGCCTTGGATGCTAGGTGACAGGGTCAGTGGCGGGATTCTCCCAGCCCTTCTCTTCAGCGCCATCCATTTTCACTTTTCTATCCACGACGACATTTGCTTCTCCTTCTTCTTTCTTCTCTTTCTTATTCTCTCTTCTTTTATTGTTCGGATGACTCCTTCGGGTCTCCCTATTGGCACCTCTTGCATTATACTGTACAGTCCCATTGACATACTTTTGTGGTCACTTGTTGGACATTAATATAATTATCTTGTGGTCACTTGTCAGACATTAATATAATTATCTTATCTTATCTATCTACAAAAAGGTCATCGGTAGCGTCAATGATATATTCTCTAAAACAAAATGTCATTGGTAGCGTCAATGATGTTAGTTACAGGAAAACTTTAGGCAGATGGAGGAAGAGGAAGGGAGATGGAACTATTGGGAGACACTTAGAGCAGGAGAAAGGTGATTTGTAGGTGGTATAAGACGGTGGTACGGTGGTATACAGTGTTAGTAGGAAGCATAGGTTCCACAATGATCTCTATGCTACAAGATAAGTACACCCTGATCCTTGTGTACTCCTTGATAGGTACACACTTAGAGAGATCAATGTGTTGATGACCTGCACATAAAAATTGTAAGTGAAACTAAGGTGCATACATATGCCCTACCTGAAGATCATGTGTCACAATGGTATATTGTGGGATGTTTCATAGGAAATGAACGTATTATCTCAAAAGCAATGTAAATGAATGTGATTGAAGTGATAACATGAAGCTAAACATAATCAAATATGCATACCTTGACTTACCTTTCTACACAAGGGGACATATGCTGAATCTCTTGTATTGCCTGTGGTGGGCACAAAAGCTGCTCATCTTAACTCAAAAGATACACGACTATAAAGAAAACAACAATGCAATGCATACACAAGTGAGTCTAAAAAGTAAGTATAATCAATGTAAAGAGATCTCAAAGGGAAAGTGCTAGAACAAGTTCAGATGACCTATAAACAAAGTCTAATTTAGGTTTTGAAGGCCTAAAGATGGTAAAGAGTTATTAAGTCAGGAAGTTCGAATAGCCTATAAAGAGAGCCTAAATTAGGTCTGGGAGACCAAGATAGGTACAAGATTCATAGATGGGCAGTAAACCAGTTTAGTAGGCTTGAAAAAGTGAAAAATAATAAGAGTAAAAGGTTGTAGGTCAGGTTAGGATATCTCTCTCTTGCAACTGAAGAAAGATATTTCTTGCATCTAGACAATGCAAACTCATTAATGCCCCATACAATCCCCTTAAGTCTTTTGGCATACTCTCCTCCCGAAAGAAGCCCTCTCCCTTTATACCCACTAAAAATTGTTACCCAAGCCTTGCCCTCCCATACTAGTTATCTTTATGATATCTCTAAATCATTTGGTTGTTTTGGCACTCTGTTCCCTTCTTTGTAGTCTTTTATTTTCTCCTAGGGATATTATGAGGACTATCTCAAACTTGGGACTAACAAAGAACCAAATTATCTGGAGCTTCATGTTGAGTTTCTCAAATGTTATGTGAATTCACATGCTCTTCTTATTGCAAGTTTATTTAATTAGATTGTTTTCTCAGGCTCTCGCTCATCTTGATCACAGCACATTACTCACCCACTTCATAAGTCAGGTCACAACACTAACCAAATCAATTACAATACCATCATGATTGAGCACACATTGCAAACTCTATATGACAGTTTTGTACATGTTATTTCTCAAGCACGTGGAGCATGGTCAGCTTAAAACAAGGACACAAACAAGTTTTGAGAGAGCATCCCAAATTACTGGTCACATTTACAGTTACACCCTTCAAACTATCATTGAGAAGGCTCAACGGCAGGTATTCTAAAGTCCTTTGTTGCTTCATGGACATTAGAAAGGCATTTCATTATTTCAGGGCATTTGGCTTTGAGAGGTTGTGTTATTGGTATTTTACTATTTTAGACCTCTTTAGTATTGTTATCATGAGGCTTTACAAGACAATATTTGGTCGGATCCAAACTTCCCACGAATTCTTTGATTTTGTTCGGGGTAAAGTTCATTTCGAACATGGATAACCATTTTTGTCCACACTTTTTCTGCATTGATGAGTTTGAGAACTTTATAAAAACTCTCAAAGAGATATTTTACATGTTGGCTAGATTTTCTGAATAGCTGAAAACCTAGGTAGTCATGAGATAAATCTCCCTCATTTACCGGTGAGGCTCCCGTGTTAGATTTGTCAATTAAAATATGCTAGTATTTATATAGGGGTTTTACTTTAACTATTCAGCTCATGAACCATAGCTGTACAGTTTTGTAGCAAGTAAGCAGTTGTTTAAGAAAGGAAATATTTATAGAAGAAAGAAGTAATAAAACACAGGGAAGAAATAGGGAAGATGTGCAACCCAATCAATAGATAACAGAGTTGATTGTATGCACATAGACGGAACCAATAGATATCAACACACAGAATTATAAGCAAAGACAACTCCAGATCTAGATTTAAAATAACACAAAGTTTATTAGAAAATCTAAGATAGAAAGCTAGAAATGAAATGCACCGTGACACAAAGTTCTCCGGAAATCTGCTCCTTTATATTCCTTTGCTTCAAGTGGCTATCAGGGGTTTCAGCACAAAGTTTGGAACACAAGAATGTTGCTTACAAATTTTGATCCTTTTAACCCGTAGGTTCTTCCTCTACTTATAGCATGTAGAGAGGAAAATACAAATAGGAAGCTTTCAGTTGAACTGACACATGTGGAAGTCGGAAAGGAAACAACTGGCAATCTCCTTTCTAGAATTCCTCTTTGCAAGACATGCATGATTTGCAACTGAAGATAGAACCTTCTAGTTTGCATGTCTGCCACCTATTTCCAAGTAGTTGACTTCTTCAAGTAATGGCTTTTAAACCAATCACTTAAGTTTTATAATTTTAATTAATCGCTCAATTACTTTGTCGGAGGAAATAAGAGAAAGAAGAAGAAAGAGGAAAGTTGCAACCTTGTCCTTTTTCATATTCTGCATGCAATTGATTCTTTTGCCTTTGATTCTCACTAAACTAAATCTGGAAGCAGCTGGATCTGGAAGCGGCTAGAAGCGTTCTTCTCTTGAAGCTTTTGTAGTTCTTCTCCAATGCATGCATCAGTGCAATGTTTGCCATAAATATCTCATCATTTTTATTTTTAATTGCATATGAGCAATTAAAAATTCTAGAAAGCACTCTAGGTGAATGCAAATTCAATGAAGGCTTTAACTGGAAGATTGGAAGCACATGCACAAGATCCTGGAAGGAATTCTCCATGCACTAACTTCTACACGGGCTGCGTCAAAAACAAGAGGATGAATTTTTGTCGGAAGCCTTTGCAATTATGAGATCTAGATCTGGATCTGTTTAGCAAATCTGGTAGTAATGCCTGACTCTGCTAAGCTTTCTTTCTCATCCCTCTTTGCCATGGCCGTATCTATCTTTGTTTGAACAATTCTTTTTCTCTTTATTCGGCCGGAATTCTTTACAATCGGTGCAAATCTAGAGATTTCTTCAGATGCAGAGGATATGTTCAATGTATTGGACATTGATTTAAGCTCCCTTTCTCTTATAAAGCTCCTGTAATGAATTCCTACAATTAATTCAGACAAAGATAGCAATGGGAACATGAACACTGGATTTTAATTATAAAAATCTGCATATATCAAGCCTACTGCCCCAAAATTTGATGTTTTGTTTGCATGCAAAGCAAACATGAACTTTACCAACTCCACCTGAGCACTTGTACCACTATGCAGACAATTAATCAAACACAATTCAAGCTCCTTCAATCCTAGGTGCCAAACTTTGAAGCTTCCAGCATTAATTACACCTTCTGAGAAAAATTATTCTCCAAATGGGGCGCACTTTTTGACTAGGCTGCACTTCTCTGCTTTTGAATTAATTAATTCATCCTTATGGCAGCCCCTGCTTATATAATCCTCATAATTCTATGATTAATTAATGTCTTTCCTATTCCTGGCAATTAATTAATTATTTAATAAGTTTTCCTCTTCAAATGGGGCGCCTATTTTGTGCATGCTTATGGTTGCAATTAAATAAATTAAATTTATTTAATTTTAGACTTCTGCTCCCAGTTAACTCAAGCCTCACTATATGCTTTGACCTTAGCCACTGAAAATAGGAATTAATTAAATCAATTAATACTTTAAAAAGTATTATTTCTCTCCCAAATGGGTCGCACTTTTTGACATGAAGAGGCTGCATTAAATAAATAATATTTATTTAATTTTAGAATGTTTAATTCTAATTTCCTTTATCCACTTTCCCTTTGTTGACTTTTCCACAATCCTGGGCGCCAAATTTGAAGAAGAATTTAATTAAATTAATGCATTAAAGGCTGCCCTTCTTTCCCTAAAGGGGTCGCACATTGTGACATGAGGAATTTCTATTTTTAAAAGTCAATTGACAATGGGATTATTTACCTTGCAAGGCAGCTCCAAAAATCCCATGATTCACTTAAGCTGTTTGACTTTCATAATGGGATTATTTACCCTGCAAGGCAAGTAATAAAATCTCATCAATGCCTTATGTGATTTTTCTTTTATTTCACAATGGGAATTTTTACCCTGCAAGGTAGGTAAGAAATTCCTGCCTGCCTACTGCCTCTAATTTTCTCATTGTGACTTAAGTGGCGTTGCTTCCATGGGAAAGAGTACCCTGCTAGGCAGGTACAAAATTCCCACCTGCCTGCTGCTTCCAAAAATCCCATGATCCACTTCAAACCCTTTTTTTCCAAAAATACGGCCTGCCCAGAAGAAACTTTTTTGTGCACGACTTCGTCTTTTCTAAGAGAACCAGAGCTCTGATAGGGAATTCCTTCTGGCACAACGTGCATAGGTGATCTCCAGATACTCCAAGCCAAGAATCAGGCCAAATTGGCAAAGGAATTAATCTAGAGAAATTTCACAGAAAATGAAACGAGAAAACACAAAAAACACAAAACGTTGCCAGAAGTCACAAATAAAGCCCAGGATTCATTCCTGGTTAAAACCCTACTGGTATATGGAAATCATGACATGTACGATCACAAAAGGGTTAAACCGGAGCACAATTTGCCTCAAATGGGGCTCAAAATAATTAAGTACAAATTTCCCGCAGGCAAATCCCAGCGACAGAATATAACAATTTTGGGCATTTGGGTATTTGTCGAAAATGGCTAGTATGGCTCCTTGGGAATATCTTGACACAATACAAGAACTTTCTGGCAATAAAAACATAAAACGACCCATTATTTTAAAAGTACAATTTTTTTTTAAATAGGGTAGTCCCAGATTTCAGGGTGAAATCTGGGGACACCATTACAAATACTCCTTGGATATCTTTCTCACCTTCTTGCAAAGGGGGAAATGAATAGAGTTTCAGTAGAGAATATATAATGACAATATACTGTCCTAGATTGACCACTTTTTTCTTTTAATCTATTTGACCTTCAAGGTGTCAGGAGCTAATTAACCTCAATAGTCACTAGTGCAGAGGGTGATATAATTGTAACTATACAATTTTTTATTTTTGATTATCTAGGGTTTAACTATTTGAGTTATGATTTACTCTTTTTATGTTCTGTTTACTAGGTCTATCCTTAGTGTTGGTTTTACATTATTTGTTGTTTTTGAAGCACGTTTTGTGCTCCCAATTTCAGATTGAAACTTGTCCTATCGAATCCCACTAACCTACTTTGGTCATTTCTGAACATAAATATAGTTTCTTTCAATCCTTCTTTTGAGAAACAAAGCTTCTCTTACTTCAGGGTACAAATGCCGTATCAATTTAACAATAGGATAACAAGGAAAGTCTCTCCCTTAAATAGCTAGCAAAGACAACATGTGAGCTTATGCCCCATAAAGCATCAACTCAACATCTTTACGTAAACACTTTCATTTTTAACTTTGGCTATCACTGCCAAGTCTTGTTTGAGAAGCCACAGCTCCCCTAAGATGAGTGTGAAAGGGTCCTCCTACAAAGTATGCTTGCACCTTGTCTTCCTCATGAATCCAATAGTAATCAAATGAATTGGCCACAATAAAAGTTTGATGGCCTTGATCATCCATCTGTCACCAAGGCCTGCAAAGAGCATTGGATAAATAATTGAATTCAGCCTGAAATGATGCCCAAAAGGCCTTGGAAGGACCTCTCCAAAAGACATGATCAACATTTTCCTCACCACCATCTTGGATGCATGGAGTCTACAACACCAACTCTATGAAGCCTTGTCTTGGCTGTCAAACCATGGTGGAGCATTAACCACTCAGCATCTTCAACATGATCTCCCAATACATTGACAAAATCTTAGCTATCACACTTCAATATCCCTCACGTGCAACATCTTGTTCAAGTATGGAGTATAAGTTTAAGTATGTGTCACCAAGACTTAATTACATTGTCACATAATGTAGGTGTAGACACCTTAAAATCACTCTACTAACATGTCTTTGTCCATGATTTGTTGGCACTTGGCATGGTAATCTCTCATATATGGGATTGGGGTGGCTCATTTTTGAGTCAACTCTATGAGAGATGAGTTGTGTGTACTTGTCTACCACATTCATATAACTTGACTATTCATCCTTTTCCTTAGTACTTCCTCTAACCCCATCTAAAATTGTGACCATGCCCAACGTCATTGACCCAGTTGATGACGTGCTCTTTTCCTTATTTTGGTCAGCATCATCTATCAGGTCGACAAGGTACTAATTTTATTCATCTACATCGTTGGATCAATGACATCAACTAAAGTTTTAAAACTAATACTTTACCTAGGAATCTGAACCTCTATTGGTAATATTCAGTCATCCCTTTCTTGGTGAGCAACTTTTGTTCTACTTGCATTCACAAATCCCTTTAGGGAAGACAGAGGAATTAGGGTAAAGGACTACACCAAACAAGGAAAGTCGCCATAAAGGCCTTGGAGATTCAATAATAGGAGCTACGTTGGCAAGGTACACCAAGTCTTTAGATTCTCTGAGTCAGGTCTACTTAGGATTTTTTCTATCCATCTTGACATCACTTGCAAGCATATCTCATTAAATGTTCAAAGCCAAGGGGTATATTAATGCACCAACAAGTTGATTTAGGGTAAGTATTTGTTTACCCTTCCCCTTTTATTTTGTGCATGATCAGATTATGAATGTTGAATGTTCCACTTCATTTCTGTTATATAGCATATGTTTGTTACCATTTACTTTGTTGTTATCGTTACTTTGATGTGGCAATTTCCTTTGCCATGGTCCCTGACCTACATATCATAGTTCTAATTTGTCACCTAATTAATGTCGGTTCGAGTAAGATCTTCTACCCTGTCTCTAAATAAAGGTTTCGTGTACATCTTTAGGTCCCTATAACTAGATCTATCACAATCCTTAGCAGCAATCTTGATTATTTACTACATTACACAATAATGGTTGTTTCCCTACAACCTACAAATTGTGATGTGGACCATCATGTTTATATGTTGGATCTAGAACAACATTTACCTATTTGGAGGCTTGTCTATGTAGAGACACAGTTCTAGGCCCCATACATTCTGGAAAACCTGGCGTGAATCTTACTCAACTGGTGGTTTGGTTATTTGTGGAGAAGGAGCTAAAGAGAATTGCAGAGATTACAGTGGAAGAGCAATTACAAATAATCAAATTATTACATACACCCATATATATAGGTAATAGCTCCCCTATAAATTAGGAGGTAGCTATAACCTCTCACCAGCCTACCAAACTATTTACGTAAGTAGTTTAAACTCACATACCAATATAATATAAAACAATATAACAACTCTGATTGCTATATTTCCATCTCACATTTACCACACTTACCACTCTTTTACATTTTACCATAGCAAATATTTACCATGTGTAGAACTAAACCTTAGTTTTCCTAACATCATTTTCAATTTTTTTTTTAAATGTCATATTATTTTTTCCAAACATCTATTTTTTCAAATCTCCAAACAACTCACCTCTTAGGGGTTTCATGGTGCAATTTCATTCAACTTGAACCTAGTTCATCCATCCAATGCAACATGATTGAAACCATAGTAACAAGACTTGGACGCAAGAAGCCGATTTTTGCCTTGGATTTGGGAACAAAACTTGACAAAGACTTGGCAAATTTTTGAAACCATTAAAAATAGAGAATTTGAGGGAAAAAACTATGAAAATGCATTCTACATCAAAGCAACTTAAAATTCACTCAAAACTAATCAACTACACCTAACATACACAAAGAAGTAAATAATGTGATATTGAATGTTTGAAGTTGAATAGTTGAACTTGAAACTTTTAATTTGGGAGCTGATTTTAAATAGGAGTTGTTATTGTATTCACAAAAATTATTTCCTTTAACTTGAGAGCTGATATTAGATAGCAGCTGCTTTCTGGGGTGTTTCAATAGCTCGCCAAAGAAATTTTGGCAGACTGGAAGTGGAGGGTGATTCCCTCAATATTATTAATAGCATACTTGGCACAGGGGTATCTATTCAGGGTATGATTTTGGTCACCAATGTGGAGGAAGTCGACCCTAAGGAGCGAGCACACCTAGAAAAGGAACATGATGGATACATCATCAAATGATAATCATTACAGGATATGGAAAACCCACTGTATTATAAGGTTCTAATTAAAAAGAGATGTGAGGCATGCATGGTAAGGAGTAGAGCTTACGCAAGGCCGGGGAACTTGAGGCGCTTGTGCCAGTATGTTAATCATACTTTAAACGCGTATAATGACAGCGGCGTTGTTTGGGTGGATCGTTGTAGCCTCAAGAATAAACAGAAAGCAGTTAATGGTAAATGCTTGAATGCTAAAATGGGGGGTGATCTTGTTAAAACAAAGCCATGGGATCTTGAGGGCGTCAAGCCTGAGGCAATGGAGGTCTTTGAACGGATGGGGATTTCCCCCTTTTTTTAAATTTTTGAGGGTCATTTTGAACACCTTAGCAAGGATTTTGCAAAGGCGTGGAAGTCGGCTAAAAAAGGTCTGGGAGCAGAAGTGATTTTAAGGGGCGTGAAGATTGATGTCTCCATTGAATCGGTGGCACATGTCATGGGATTGTTGACTGCTGGACGCGAGGTTTACAAGCCGAAGAAAGAAAGCAACGGAAGAGATGAAGTTCTTCCTTCAAGGTAATGAAAAGTTAATTCCCCACTTCGCTAGTTTTCTAAGAACCTCCTTACCTCGCCCTTTCGACAAAGTTTCCCTCACTCTCATTCAGTTCTTGACCCTTGAGGGACGCCATAAATACATATACGCCTACCACCTACCTATGCTAAACTTTCTAAGTCACGGCCACAGTTTCAGCTTTCCCTATTTCTTCTCCATTCACTGTGTGCCACTTTAGCCCAGTTTAAAAAGGGCAGAATCAATGTCCCTCTCCATCAGGGTTTCATTATGGCCTTGGTGAAAAGATCAGCTCTTGACCTGGACAAGAAGTTTGGTAGGAATACTAATTTAACCAAATCCTTGGAGGAGTACGCCGAGGAAGAAGAAATGGACTCAGAGGAAGATGAATCCAGCGAATCATCGTAATCACACAAGGGGGATGATACTGGGGATGATCAGGATGTTGTGGAAGTTGCAGCAGTTCAGAGTCTTAAATATCTCAAACATAAGGAGGAGAAGGCTCTATCTGTCAAGAAAATGGACAAGGGGGAGTCGAGCCTTCAAGGGAGACAGTTACCTGTGGAAACCCAGATGGAGAAACAAGTTGAGGTTTTGGGAGAGACGGGTACTAATCAAGTAGATAATCTTGCTAAAATGGCTGCTGACATTGATGAACTGAAGAGTGATATGAGGCTCACGAAAAATACTGTACAGTTTATTTTAAACGATTGGCTTTTTATGAGAATGCGGGTGGAGGATGTAGCTAAAGTCACGAGCGGTAACAATATAGAAATTCTGGAAGAAAATTGTAAGAACCTCAACAATGATGTCGACCAAATCAAGGCCATGCTCCAGAGCTACATGGATTGGAGCATTATCATGGTTAACTCTACCCTACAACACCTCCAAATACTCGTGCAACTAGCCAATGCTTACAGGCAATTCGATGAACAGGGTAATCTGAAGAAAAGGAAAATGGACACAATTGAATGTGACCTTACTTCACTTGGAGTCAACATTGATTCGCTAGCGAAGGAGTAGGCTAAACTGTTAGCCAATTTGGAGAAAGTCAAGAACTAAGGCTATTTACCAATGTTATGTTGAAGGCTATTAGTTTTGGGGTTTTTGTTGTTAGTTTATATCTTGGTTATTATGGCACTGTTAACCGTATTTTTATAGATATCTTTTTGTTATGTTGTGAACTTGATCATGTGCTCAATCAGGAGCTTAGCTATATATGGGTCCTATATATGTAATGTTTGTTATGCTGTGAACTTGACCATATTCTCTTTCAGGAGCCATGTTATATAAGGGGTAGGGTCCCCTCAACCCTTTTTTAACTATAATCAAAAAGAGAATTGCTTTTAGATTCATAAAATTGTTTCCTTCTACACAAAATAAGGATTTACAAATCCATGGCAATGGCATCATCAAAGAACATAATGTACAACTACGGTTGATAAGACGTTGCATTGCTCGTCCCAACACAAGATGCACCACATTGGAGCCTCCAACATTTTGTGTATGCAAAGGAAATGGCTCCAACCATTTTACCCACCCTCGCAGTATCAACATGGTCATCCACCTAAACATTTGTATGCCTAGATAATAAGTGTTTTAGTGTGTTAGTGTGACTTTTAGGTTCAAGTTATTATGTTTTTATGTTAGTTTATTGTTTTTTTGTTATTTTTTGCGTTTTACAAAAAAATGCAAGACAACAGACCTTGGCAGGTCTAGACAAAGGACTCATGAGTCCAACATAGTTTGGCAAGGCTCACAAGACACGCTTGCAAACAGGTCGAGCCTCTTTTCCCCAAAAACTCGTTGAGGTCGCCTCAGATCAGGAACTACTGAGCATTCTAGAAAAACCTTAATAGAATCTTTGGAGTTGTTGACATAGTAAAAAACAAGGACACAAACTTGTTGGGCAATATCCCTTCCTCTTACATAGTTGGGGCCTTCATGAATGCCTCCTTAACTTCTAATTCTCCCTTTTATCCATTCCTACATCAAATGTGGGTGTAGCAACTAGCACCCCAACTATTAATACCTCTAGCACAAATCCTATCCAAACTTTTCAACTAGATGACACCGAAATATTCCTACAAGATTTGGACCAAATGGCCCAAATGCAAACTCAAATTATACAAATGGCCAGTCAACCACAAGTCCATTGGGGACCTCATAAAAAAATGTCCACCTTACAGATGCTAATGGGAACCCTATCCCACAACCTCCAATTCAAAAAAAAGTTCTTAAAACATCGAAAAACGGACATTAGCCCCCTATATTGCAGCCATGGACATGGGGGGAGAGGGGGCCGGGAGGTTATATCTCTGACCATCACCATATGATAGGTCAACTGACCCTATCTTACATCTCAATGCTTTCAGAAATCTCTACAAAGATCGGATCAAAACTAATACCTATACAGTTAAGACTCTCATTAGAGATGTGTTAGATTGGTACAGCCAATTAAAACCCAACTCTATCATCCAACTACAAGAATTAGTCAATGACATCATTCAATAATTTTGTATATCATGACATACCAAATAACCTAGGAAATTCTGCCAATGTGAATGCATGACTTCATCACACGGTGGAAATCCCTAGCATATAAGGCCAAACATAACATGAGTGAAGAGGGACTCTCCAAACTTTCTGTTCAAAAGCTGAGAACCAAAATTACAATATAAGGTGCAATCCTTCTCACCTAAGACCCTAGAATAATCCTTCGAGCAAAGCCAAAAGACCATCTTATGAGGAACTGTGAGCATTCTCACAAATCAGCTAACAAAAAAATCCTACAAATCAGCACATACAATCAGCACTATTATTTCTCAAACATCCCAATATACTTCTTCTCCGCAATTTGTGTGGGGGACCTCATCTTCCCAAAGTATTCAAGACTTGACCCATGCACCCTCAAGTCATGATGAGCTCAAGAAAAGATTAATTGTACCTCAACCTCAAAAGATTGACCAAAGAAAACCTTTTACCCCAATGGAATATCCCAACAAATTTTTTGGTGGCATGCCAATTTGGGACACTCGCATGAAAAATTGATGTGACCTCAAAAGGTTTCATGTTGGGCACATAGTTTGATTACAAATTCATCACACGAGAACAATACTCAGGATCTCATAGCATCACCAAAACAACAAAATCTACAACAATTGTCTCACCAATCCAATAGCATAGAAACACCCTCTTATCCAATCATCTCTAACCAAAAGCAAACCTACACATCCAATGGAGCTAGGCAAACAAAAGCAAGCATTAAAGGAAAATACAATCAAAACTTTGTCAATTCTCAATATGTTAACACAACTAAAGTAAACCAAAAGCACAAAACTGCCCATAAAGACCCTATCCAACAAAAATCTAAGAAGCTACCTCAAAAGCAAATAACCATCAAAGATACAACTACAACCAATATGAAAAATGAATCTAAAAATCCACCTATTCTACGGACAGATCAAAAACCAAATAATAACCTCCAACTATAAAAGCCACCAAATCTTACTCCAACTTTCAACCAAAATATTGATATGATACTTCCCAAAAATCCAGACAATGGAAATTTCTCGAACTCAACACTTTGCCTTGCAAATTTCCACTGATGGAACTCATGTGAATATCTCCGTATCATAGAAAAATCTCACGTAACAAATCCAAGCTTTAAAAGAATCCCTGAAAAGTATCAATAATGTACAACCTTAACAACCTCCATCAAATACAGACATACACAAAATTGAGATTATATCCCAACCTCAGTAAACCAATAAAAATTCCACAGAATTCCCGATCCATGAAAAAATCATTGACAAAATCCACTATAGATTCAGCGACCCCACTCGATTTGATAGCAATATCATTAACAAATCACAAGTTCAAAATGTCCTTGTGGATGAATCTGGTGGTACCACAAATTGCAATGATAAGTCTTCTAGATTTTGAAGTGATTCTCTTTCTTACAACAACCCAATACCTATTTCTAAACCCCTGTACAAATTGCTTTTAGAAAGAATTGATGCTTCAAATTCTATGATTAGAGAAAAGGAATGTCATAAGATGATAAAATGGAATTGAAATCCCCACCCTTCATCTTATATGCATGGGCACTTCTTCAAAGAAAAGAAAAAAAGACGATCCATAGAAGTATGGAAAGCATAGTATGATTCTTGTTTGTCTCCGTGTCCCTGTATTGATAAGATAGAGCAGTGTTTTGAAAAACCTAATTTTCATCTTCTCCCAAAAGATGGATAAAAAAATAGAATGTTAACAGAGAGGCTAAATGATAGGTTGACGATATAGTCTAAAAGAGCTGGAAAAGAATATTATATGAAAGAGAATATATTTGCTTAGATAATTGGATGTTGGGTGTCTTAGGATCAAAACAGGTTACCTTGAAGAAGGATAATCCCTTCTTACCAGTCTTGAAGGCTATGATGTTGCTCCTGGTTATCTATTGATCCAATTTAGACTTACAAAGCTGCGCAGAATAATGTGCTCTCAAATTGATCTGTAATTGACATGGACATTCCATTGCACAATTCATGAACATGGATTTACTTTCCATAGATGTTCCCAACTTCTATTCTATCGAACCCAAACTCAAATGTTCATGGTTGATGCTTTCCATAGCTCTGCAACTATCATCTACAACATATATTTCATCATAAAATCCATAGATGTTCCCAGCTTCTATGCTATTGAAACAATGCTCAAATGCTCATACTTGATGCTTTCTATACATCTCTAACTGTCATCTACAACATACATTTCATTATGAAATTATTCACATGCTCTCCCACATGCCACTTTCATTGCATATCATGTTTCACGCTCTTGCCATGCAACTACCAAAACCGTGGGATTCCCACGAAACAATTGTGCACAAAGAACATGATGTTCTTTAACACTATTAGACAATCGATCCAATTCCTATTTGCTATCATTAACAAGTGTTATACTTGTGCTCATGCATTCAATTGATTCATTCTCTCTCTCTTTAAGTGTTTGAGATGGTAGATTAGTTGCAGGAATTAGAATATGCAAACGATGAATCAAACACAACAATAACAGAGAGACATACACAAGGGATTACCTCAGAGTAACCCTCAGTTCTAAAACTTAAGCGTACTAGCCAAGTACTCACGATTAATCTGAAGAATTTCTGTGAGCCGAGTAACAGGCTCAGACTCGCCCAGTTCTGCAATTCATTCCTAAGGACTTGTTATGCAATACTTCATTATAGACTTTAAGAAGATCTGGACCGGAAAAAATGTCGGGTGGCTTTGTAGAATTCACAAGGAAAACCATCCAACCCCATAGCATTTTCATTGGCCATGCACTGAACCGCCATAAACAGCTCCTCTAAAGTGAGCAGAGCATCACAAAGCCTAGGCATAGAAGACTCAAGCTTGTACGGAACAACAACAATACATTCCTGTAAAGCTTGTGCACACCCCTAGAAGTTCTCTTGAGCCTGGAAGACAAGCTTATTGCAGTCAAGGAAATTGGATGAGATTTTGGGGAGGTCAGTTAGTGAGTCTGAGAAGTTTTAATGGCTTTGATTTGCTATTGGGATTGTTTGGCACACAAGGATTTGAAGGAATCCTTCGAAGCCCAACCGCCAACTTTAAGCCAATGCAATTGGCGCCAATCTGTTCACCTTTGGCAGCATGGCATTCTGCAAGCTTGAGTTTATGTTTAAGCCAAGCAGTGTTGTCTTGCAACTAAGTGTCAAATGGGCTCTGCTCGAGCTGCACCATGGCTCTCTGAAATTATTCACCAAGGCAAGATCAGATCACTTGCAACTCTCGCCACCTGCTTGTCGAATTGGTGGAAGAAAGAGGCCATGCAGGTGACAGCGTTGCTCCGCCACTCAATCTACCTGGCAAGATAAGGCAGATGTGGCACCAACTTCCAGATCTGAGTGATGAGTTAGATCTTAAATTCATGCTCTAAAAGCAATGTGTTCAAAAAGAATTGCGTCCTCAGCACTTTTCATGGCCCACCATCCCATTCTAAATGAAAAGTGATGGGATAGTGGTCAAAAAGGAAAAATTCTGGGTTAAACGTGATGGTTTCTCCGCCAGGATTGAGAAAAGTGAATACGCGTTGCTGTGCAAGCATGACACGATCTAGCCACTTGAACACTCATTTAGGGCCCACTTGAAAATTGGACCATGTAATCCAAGGGCTTGAAGTAAAGGCACGTAGTTGAAAGAGAGGGTCTGACAAATCCTCAAAGTTTTAAAAGTAAAACCAAGCTTCACGCTTACCGACATAATGCCGCATTAGTAAAGCCTCCACCTTGTCCTTTGGAGATTCGATCATTTTAAATTCGATGCAAATAAGACAAGTGAAAAAGTGCAAATTATCTTCTATCCATCACCAAAGTGTCCTCCTCTCAAGGCCATCATTATGGGCATAGACATTAATGAGACCCAACGAGTGGCCATTAATGTCAAACATTACCCAAATGATGCAATGTATTAAATCATCCCCCGAAGCAATGAATGAGGCTGCAAATGAGGGAGAAATCAAAATATTAGCACCACCCTGGCCATCCTCATGCGAGGTGGAGAAAGTTGCAACATCAAACCAAATATTCTTGAGTGAAGATTGCAAAAGAAAACCAGAAACATTTACTTCTTTCAAATAGACAATAATATATAAGGCACCGAGCCATAGACAAACAGTTCTCACAGAGATTTTTTGCAAGTACTCTGTGAGGCCGTATATATTCCATAAAAGAATATTCCTGAAGACAAATCATCCATATGTAATTCTCCCTGCGCATCTTCAAACCCTTCCTCGGTATCTAAGGCTGCAAACTAGTTACTCAAAAGAGTATGTTCGTGTGGAAGAATGAAGCCATCCAGCACAACGGAGGAGTGCCTAGCCCTACTATCGGCCCTTGGTGAGTGGCCACCATCACAAGGCAAGCAGCGCAAACACCTAGAGCGAGGAGGGATGTAAACGGCTTTCCAAGCAAGCAAAGTAATAGAATTTTCAATAGGAACCAAAGAAGTTTAACTCTACCATACCGGGTGGGGAGAGGGGGACTAGCCTCGGCCTTTAGCAAGTTTGCCATTAGTGGTTGCAGAGGAGCTAACTAATTGCCATTTTTTCTTTTCAACTGTAGTCCAGCAATCATTTTCCACAAAAGCAGCTTTTTTGACTAACAGCTAACGATATACTTGAGGCATAAGCGGACAGTCATGGATTTTATGGTCAGGGGCTAAACAATGAAAGTAACTGTTTGGTAAATTGATGTAAATCAATTTGTGTGAAGGCTTTCAAACCCACCTAAATATATACTGACTTTTTCAAGTCTTTCAAGAGGTCAACCTTAACATAAACACACTTGTTTGGCCTTGTTGAGTAGAATGTTGCCAAGCATGGCAAATCAAGTGCTCTATAGACTCTACCATTTGGACAAGGAAGGCCCAAAACTAGACAGATAACCCAACGAATTCAACCTAGACATAGACTTTGAATGAGGCTTCTTCACAAAACCTTAAAATCTCAGGTCCAATGCAACAAAATTGTAAGGGATTTGCATTAGAACTTGAAACAAGATTTTGACAACAAAGCAAGCACATGTTGTGGTTCTACAAAGGAAAATTTTAAAAAACCCTCGTTCAAACCCCCACCAATTTAATAACATGGCTTTCCCAATAGTGATTAACCTGTTTTTCAAGTGTTGGCTCAAACCAAAAATGGTCGACATAATGGACAATAAGGCTACCAGATTCCTACCATTGGTAAATGCAATTAGCAACATCTAAATCTATGCTAACATTAACAAGAGAGTGAGGAGTTTCAGAGCTATTACCTTGTATATCTTTGGAACATACTTTCAAGCTTGCTTGGGTGTCATTCTCGCCACCCTCTCGCAACAAAATGCTTTTGGCAAGAAAAGATCCATATTTAAATTGATTAGCATGCCCAAAGGGCGGGGTTAATGCCAAAATAAATGCAAGCAGCCTAAAAAAAATCCACAGAAGTGATATGGGGCTTGACTCAGTTTTAACAAGATGGGAAGGCTGTAATCATTCATGAAAGCCCCTAGCAGAGAAAACTTCTTGCTCCTCTTTATTTATTATAAATAGTTGTGACAATCCTCAATAGTTCTCAGCTATCTCTCCCTCACTTTATTGTTATGTATACTCGCTATATTTGTTGGTGCGCAAGACACTCTCTATATTCGTTGGTGTGCACTACACTCTTTATTCTCTTCTATTTATAACTTACCTCCCTCTTTATATGTTCTCTTCTTCAATAGACATTCCTCTCACTACTATTTAACATTCTTATATAAAAGGTTACATCTCTTCACCGTGTAGTTACTTTTAGAAACTAGTAGTATACTTTTTGACCTTCTTAGCTACTAATTTGAGAATTTACTTATATATTATGGTATATATGCATTTTCATTGTATAAACTATAATACCATGTAATGTCCCCATTTTTGAGCAGGTGGCCTAGGAGGCCTTTCATCCGTCTTAGCCTTGGTCATGCCCAAGGGGCTAGTGACGTTAATGGTTATTGGGTATGGTTTGCACCTTCATTCCACTTATATATTATGTTTTGACGTTCGACACGTACTTTGAGGTGACTTAAGTGAAATAATGTTGCATGATGCTCCCCTAAGGTACTTCATGTTATATTTTGTCAATGAGTTAAGTGATGGGTGAATATATGGTACTTTATGATTCTGTTCCTTCGTTGGGGGTCACTTAAGTCCCTTTTGGCGACTAGGGGATAAAAGTAACTTAAGTTACTTTATATTTATGTGGTTTTCCTAGGAGGGGTCGATTGGGGTCTTTTGGGCCTCTTGTTACATGGTAAAGTTATAAAAGGAGTCTTTGAGGAGAGTTATGGATTCATTCATACACTCACCTATTTTGATATTGGAGCAACTGTTGCTTGCACTTTCTTTGCTTGTGGAGTAAGATCCCACAGGAACCCTAGCTTCGGTGGTGGAAGATTCACACCTAACTAACAGAGCACTCTTCGGTGGTGAAATATCCTCCCTAGCTTGCTATTTTGGAGCTTTATTCAAATTTTTGGATCAAATCTGGAGAGTAATCAGAAATTCAATTTCAGAGTAAGAGGACAACCCTTCTTCATCAAGGCTTTCAATTCAGATTTGGAACAACTATTTTCTAGGGTTTTATCTACTCAGTTCTTTATTTGCAACGGGGCTTAGGGTTTTCGGGTGTCCATTTTCAGATTTGGAGGTTGGGATCATTTCTATATAATTAGTAGATGTTATTTCCAGAAAATCAGATTTTTATCAGTTGTATTCACATAGTCATGAATTTTTGAAGTTTTTCAGCAGTTTACGGCCTTCTGAAAAATTACTGGCAATTATATTACTCAGAAAAATCAAAAAATATTTTTCTAGTCTTTGTTTTCACCTTAGCAAGCTCTCTATAAAATTTCATATGATTTGAGCAAGTATTTTGCTAGATATCTATAAATTTCAGTTCGCTGCCCTAGTCGGTTCATTTCCAGAAATTATCATTTGCTGCAAATTTTTATTAAATTTTGTCAAATTTCAAGAGTATCCCACAAGCGATATTTCAGTGGTATCAGAGCCGGCTTTCCTTCAGCCTGTTGGGTAGCGAAAATAAGGTCAGAATATGACATATCAGAAAGATCTCAATGTGGGTTTTATGAAAAAAATATTCATCAATATGGTGAAATAACAGGAAACCACTAACTTTTATTTGAGCCAGCTCACTCAGAATTTGAATCAAATCAGATATGGGAATAATGGGGAAAAAGGTGAGAACACTAACAAAGGGCAACCAATAGAGGTGATTGATGAGGAGTCTTGTTGGGAAAAATACCAATCTTTGAGTAAAGGTTTCAGAGATAATATGTCATTTCCAGATTATTGCATGATGAATATTGGTAACAAGCCCAAGTGAGATCATCATATGCCAGTACCTGAAATGCAAAAGAACTCATTTGAACAACCGATCACAGCTCCACATGAGGTAATTTCAAATGATGGAAATGATGTTGATCCAAAGATGATTGAAGACCAAGTGAAAGAAGGTGAAGTGGTTATCACAAGTACCACACTTGCACGGGATGTGAATTGTGTGGAAAAAGGTACATCCTCTTGTTTATTGCAGCAGTTTTGTTATGATGGTCTTCATCCTGTTGTGGATAAGAATGCTAAGGATTCGGTACATCAAAGTCAAGTCATCATGAAGACAAAGAGTGATGATCTTCTTTATGAGGAAATACAAGAGAAGAAAAGTTGGAAGACCTTGCATGATACAAGGGTTCATGGGCATTATAAGATATGGGACCCTGGTAATATGTTGTGATTGTCCAAAACTATCAATTCTGATTTTAAAAACCTTGTGACTAATCAAAAGGAAAAGAAGGAATTCAAATGTGTCTTTTGGGATTACAAGTGTTGGCAAGCACGGTTTCTTCATTGGAGACTCCGGTGCAAAAAGGGAGAGTACCTCTCAAGGTATTGGCGCTGATTTTCTGATTGCTGAAAAGGGTAAGAGAATATTTTTTAATCATCTTCATCTTGCTGGACGGTGTATAAAAGCAGTCATAAAGAGAGGAGAAACAACTTTGTTAATAGAACCCATGACTGATTTTTATATCAGTTACATGATGGAACCCTTGGAAGGGTTAGTGGGGGCATTTGGTCCTCAAAGTGCTCAAAGAATCAAGGTGCAATTTGCTATTAAAAAAGAGTTGAATTCAAGGGGCATTCATGACTTTAACATCCTAAGGTATGAGAATGGTTACCATTTTTCTAGTTTGTTGAGTTCTCTTATGTTGTTTCCATGTTTCTATCATTTAGGACAGCGTGTACATGCTTGGATGATTGAGGAAGACTATTTCATAATCATGTCTCAAGGTATGCTAGATGGGATAAACACATCCTCCTTTCACATTGTTTTTTATTCAACTAATGAGCATATGTTGGCAAAGAAGTAGCAGCCCATGATATTGAAAGGACATGAGGTATGCGGTATATTTATTGTGGTTGAGTTTGCTAGAGGTAAGGTTATTTTTGGGATGCAATGGTTGCATGATGTTAAGGAAAAAAATGATGCATGGGTTGAAAAATCGAAGGAGAATGAAGATGTTGATCCTATATAAGAAATTTTCGGTTGCAAAGGTATGGTGAACAACTCCAATTATGTTATTTCAGATGTGTTGTCTTCTCTCATGATGGGAATCAATGGGTACAACAAAAGGTACGAAGTTCCTTATGATAAAGTTTATGGATGCATGATTTTTAATGTTGATTTCCCTTTCTCTTGCATTTACGTTGAAATGAAAATATGGGGAGAGAGAGTAAAGTTTGATAAGGGAGCAGCCATATATATTTCCAACATAGAAGAAATTAGTGACCTATGTCCATGGAAAGACATGCCTTGCACAAAGAAGGTAAATTATTTCATTATTTTCTTTAAGGGGTTAGAGGTACTTGAATGTTTTTGTATAATTGGGTTACTTGAAGTGGGGACCATTCCTTGGATACATTGGCTGCCATCTTTTGGGAAAATTGTTTTCATTCACCATGTTGACAAACTGAAATTCAGTGGTAAAAATAAAAAATTCAGAATTCAAGGCAAGAGGGAATGGGTGAAATTTGAAGCAGACTTTGAGGTATAACATTTTGGGATGCCCTTTCACATAAAAGCTGATTGGGAAAAAGTTATTACAGCTGTAGATATCAAAAACCAGTTTGCTAATTATGATGTGAAAGGATTGAATTGGGTTGCACATGCAAGGAAAATAGTCACTAGCCATCTTGGGAGTAGAGAAAGATTACAGCAGCATACGGAGCAGCAGAAGTAAACCTTGGGGATGCCACCTTTGGGAAAGAATTTGTGATATCGTCATTAGACAGGATACGGGGATCAGTTTGCTTCCTTTCCCTATGAGAGTTGGGAGTATCCTTAGTTGCAGGCTTGCCCAGTCCACTTTGTCGGGTGAGATATGTGGGATATTTGACGACTCCTATTCCGACGGATTGTTTGTTGTAGACACAGAGCACACCATGATGACTTATGTGGAGAGCGAGTTGGATGATGTTGAGTCGAGGAGTGAGTTAGTTATGATGGAGACTTCGACTCCAAATGACATGGTGAGTACAGTCATGGATGTGGGTGTGACCAGTAGTGTTGCACATGAGACAGTCACAGAGATTGGGGTTACAGGTTCAGATCACCCGAGTCTATCATTATGTTGGTTATCAGAGGTTTCGGTAGACTGGAGATCTCATTTGTTTGTTGAGTACTCCAAGAACCGACACACTTGTGAGATTCTGGATGGTCACATAAAGGATGAAAACTACAGATTGGAGGATGAGATGATCTTCTATTAGGGCAGATTGTACCTTATGTCAGATTCATGGTTGAGGATGGAGATGTTACGACATGTGCATTGTTCTTCCGTGATTGGACACTTGAGCTTCGATGAGACCTACAGATTCGTATGGGAGAGGTTCAGATGGCATGGGTTGAGGGAGGATATCCTCAACTTTATACAAGGATGTACGGTTTGTCGTTATGACAAATCGCAGCTTACAAGTTCATTATTTTTTGAGCCGACATGGGATAACACTCCTATGTCTTTTATTGCTATGCCCGCTGAGCACTTCACCCATGTGCTAGTCAGTAGAGGGGCGGAGTTGACTCAGTTGCTTGGTTATTCAGTAGGTTCACATTCAACATAGGAGGTGAACTACGTAAAGTTGATATTATCAATTGACCGTTTAGTGGAGGCATAAAAAATTTCCCCCACAGGACACATTGAGTTAGCTCTCACACAAGTGTGGGTCATGTGAGATAGTTGGCACGCTTAGTGCTTATACATAATGTTTCACAAGTTTATACAGGGGATGTTATAGGATTCAGAGTGGACTTTCGTACCCATGGGTTGACTAGAGAAGTAGTGATTGTGAGTGATCACATAATGGTAGCTTCACATTGGCAGAGACTGTATAGATTGGCAATTTCAATGTGGGTACCGGTGGAGAGTCGGTGTGGGCATCATACTACTTCAGGGGCAGCATTGTTCTCTACATAGCATGGAGAGCAGGATGAATACATGGGGTGTCTTGGTTACGTCGGATCACACCGATCATTGGGTGACTCCAAAGTGAAGTGGAGGAACTTATTTTGTGGTATTCAACTTCTGCGGGATAATGCTTGGGGTCAAGCATTTTTTGAAAGGGGAGGATTGTAAGATGGCCTACGAATTAGACCTTCCGAAAAATGGTAAGATTCACAATGTCTTTCATGTTTCTTGTATTAAGTAGGCACTAGGGCAGCATGTTACACCTTCTCTAGAGTTGCCTCCTTTAGATGAAGAAGGAAAATTGGTTTTAATTCCGGAATACATCCTTGATACATGAGAAAGGAATTTAAGAAGATGTGTGATCAAGGAATAATTGGTTTAGTGGAAGGATTCACCAATGGAGGATGCCACATGGGAAAGTGATTCAGTTTTCGGGCATGCAAATTTGCAATTGCTTGAGGGCAAGCAATATTGGGAAGGGAGGACTGTAATTTTTAAATCATAATTAATTAATGCAAGTCGTATATCCTTTAATCCACTCCCCTTGGATTAAAGGGATTTAATTGGGGGAACATAGACTTTCTCTTGTGCATTTAAAATTAATATTTATTTATCTTGGGCAAGTTGAATTAATGAGGGACAAATTGATTTATTCTTTGGGCCAATTAATTATTATTTGGGGTAAATGGATTTAATTAGGCAAGTAGATTCTTATATTTGCTTTTAATTAATATTTAATTCCTCTCTTGTATTTAATTTAAATATAATGTTGGAGGGAATTAATATTTGGAATTGGAGTTTGACTTTTACAGGCCAAGAAGACTATTTTTAAATATCTCTCCTATCTAGAGATTGGAACCAAAATTGGAGGGAAACATTGGAGATTCAAATGACCAAAGCTATAAAAGAAGATGTGGCATCCCCTTTTTGGCATGTTGATAGTTTGATAAACTTATGTTCATGTTTAAAGAGGGATGTATGTCCAATTGTGATCACAAAAAAAGGTGCTTGTAAGCACCACCATTGTTGTCGAGTGTGTGAGATCCTTCCAAGCTTTACATTGATAATTATTGCATGGTATAATTTATATGTGGGGCGCCGTTATTGGAAGCATATGTGCATGATTTGTGTGAGTTATCGAAGTGTTTTATGGTGATTATAATCTGATGTTGTTGGTTTATTTTAGATCAAGTCGACTTGCATTAGAAGTATTTTGGGTGTGCTTTAACGGCTCTTGAAGTGGAATTACGATCTGAATTGTTCTAGCATATTTTTCTGAGTATGGTGCATGTGTTTTGGTGACTTTTTGGCTCATAAATGCTGTTGGAATTTATCTATAGTGGATCAACTGGTTTGGGGTATTTTTGGCATCACATGTGGGGTATTTTGATAGATCTACAAATTGCTATTATAAATTAATTATTTCAGATCTGTGTGTTGGTGTTTTGAGGTTTTAGAAGCAAGGAAAAGGGTTGATAATATTTATTATATTTTTTCCTAACCCTAGGTGACTTGGTTTCAAATTTTGGGATTAGATTTGGGGTGGTTACAATGCTGAGAAATACTTATATATTTTGCTTCTAATTTCAAATATTTGCTTTCATTTGCATTTTGTTTCATGGAAAATATTTAGATTTGGTGAAGTTCATAATTTTTTAACTTTTAGCTGGTTTTGGTGCATATTAATTATTTCCACTACTGTAATTTATTTTTTGATTTAGAAAGAATTAAATTCCAACTAGCTGTCTCATCTAACCCATCACCTTAGCTCACCAAAACTCCATTTGGATTGCATTGAAACTGACATTGAGTTATTTGAGGTCGGTCTAAAAGGGTTTGCTCAACTAAATTCGATTGGAAGTAATTTATTTTCAGATTTAATTAAATATACCACAAGGGGATATTACAACTTTTTTTGCTTGTGGAGTAAGATCCCATAGGAACCCTAGCTTCGGTGGTGAAAGATTCACACCTAGCTAGCAGAGCACTCTTCAGTGGTGAAAGATCCTCCCTAGCTTGCTACGTTGAAGCTTTATTCAGATTTTTGGATCAGTAATCAGAAATTCAGTTTCAAAGTAAGAGGAAAACCCTTCTTCATCAAGGGTTTTAGTTTAGATTCGGAACTATTTTCTAGGGTTTTATCTACTCAATTCCTTATTTGCAGCAGTGTTTTTTAGGGTTTGCAGGTGTCCATTTTCAGATCTAGAGGTTGAAATCATTTCTATATATTTAGTAGATGTTATTTCCATAAAATTAAATTTTTATCAGTTGTATTGACATAGTTAAGAATTTTTGAATTTTTTCCACAGTTTATGTCTTTCTAAAAATTACTGGCAGTTATATATTACTTAGAAAAATAAAAATAAAAATCTCGTCTTTGTTTTCACTTTAGCAAGCTCTCTATAAAATTTCATGTGATTTGGGCAAGTATTTTGCAAGACCTCTATAAATTTCAGTTCGCTGCCCTAGTTGGTTCATTACCAGAAATTTTAGAATATCATTTGCTGCAAATTTTTATTAAATTTTGTCAAATTTCAAAATTATCCCACAAGGGATATTTCATACCACCCTATATATTACGTTGGCATCTATAATGCCTCAATATGTTGAGAATCAAAGGGACATGTCCATTCATCAACCAAGTGCTTGGAATATGTTGTGAAGCGTATGATTCCGCATATTTACCAATGTCAATGTCCCTTCTAACTATATATCTCGATTGTTGTCACTTTAGCATCTTTGGAGCTTCCGCAATTTACAAAAATACTTTTCTACCCCTGAAGAACCCTGCCAACATTATCCTTGGGCAAAGGATCGTCTCATCCTCAAGACAAGTCCAATGAAGAAGCTTGATAGTCAACCTAAAAATTCACAACTCCTTCCATGGGGTCAACCCCCCAAGCCCATAGATAGTGAGACGGCCATCACCATAGATATATGGCCCCATGAAATATATTTGCCCATAGAATCTATTTGTATTTGGCTCACGAATGCCTACAGATAGGAGCCCTCCCACTATGGAAAAGACCCTACTATACATATACAATAGGTGCCCACTAGGAGAGAGAAATGAAATAGGCCCTTTTAGGGGATCCTAAACCAATGACCTACCATACTCTATACACAGTCGGGCTAGGGGAAGAACCCTATATATAGATATGACGTCCTTATATATCTACATAAAGGATCCCTATCCATATACAAGGGTTCCTTATATGGCAGGGGAGGGATTGTGGCTAGCAACTCCTAGCAGTCATTCCAAGTGCTCCATATACTCTACAATAGAGATGGGGGTTGGTTGGGCTACTAGATATGCTTATAGATAGTCGACATCCCTATTGACGGAGGCACCACTCGCCTTATATATAGATAGATAGATATATAGATAAAAAGATAGATAAGATAGATAAGATCCCAAACTGAAACTCAAATCTAACTCCTTGCATATTTTCACCATGTCATTTTTTCTAGTTTTCACCTTCCTAGTCAATCCATACTTTTCCTCTTTTTTCCCTTGCCTATTTTTTCTTTTGCTTTTTGGTATTTTTTCTTTTTGTTTCTTTATTTGATTTTTTTCAATATTATTTTGGATTTTTATATTTGTTTTATTTCCCCATTTTCATCTTTATATCTTTTTTTAAAAATTGATGTGACATTCCAATAGTCTAACACTAACAACCCAGTTATTTTCCTAACTTCTTTCTCTACATAATAGTTTCCTACCTTTTCCATCTTTAGGTTTTCTTCTATTCCAACATTTTCTACTCTAATTTTCACCGATTGCTAGAAATACTTATATATTTTGCTTCTAATTTCTTTAGTTACTTCCAGTCACCTTCTTCTACCTCTATCTTCATGTGGCTTGGGTCATTTGTTCCATAAGCTACCCCCTCCCTTCTTTGAATTATGCCACCAAGACATCTTTTCCAACACTCCCTACCTTCTACCCTCACCTAGGGCTACCTTTTGCATATGTAATATATAGTCCCCCATGTTCCTTTTGCCACTGAATTTTGTAAGTCCCACATGTGAAGCCCCACATTCAACTCGGAACAATCTTCTGATATATCTCCGTGGTATCCCTTTTGAGGTTGTGGTAACTCTAATGGTTTTGGGCACCTTCCTCCTCGTGTGGAGTAATTTTTTATGCTTTTTTCGGGCTCTACATATAACCATGCTTTAACATTTTCTTCTAGATTTGACTCTAACTCGTCGCTCAACATGCTAGTCTTCCCCTCCAAGTTTAGAGCATAGTCTTTGTTTAGTGGGGCTATTTTATCAACTAAATCGACAATGTAGACCTCCTTTTATTCGTTTTCATCTTTTTCAACCCATTCCACAACAATTTGTGTAGCTCCCATACCCATTGCTAATAATAAGTGCATTACCACTTCATTACTTTCCATCCTGATTTCTTCTTTTTGTTAGTTAAGTATCCTATTATAATCTACAAAACACTCTAAATTGAGCAACATTAGATAGGAGAAATGGTTTTCATATGCGTCCACTTCAAAATATACCACTTTGGTAATTCCCATTAAATGTACTTCTACTCCTATTAGCACCCCATATGGGTGACCTACGAATCTCATCTTCCATTACAATGTCATAGTTTATTGTCTAAAGTGGCGGTTTCCCCAAAGTCTCACATGTACCTCGTAGATTAACATTTACATCTGCACTCAAGTCAAGCAATCTGTGACATATTCCCTTCCCGTTTACCTTAACATCCAATAATAAAACTGACATTTTCCATTTTCTCCCCATCCAAAATACATTTTTCTTTCTATATCCTTTCTCTATTGAGCATATCCTGTGTCTTTTCTTGCTTAATCTAGTATTTACAACATTGTTCCAACTTCTCCAATAATACTTGAGATTCCATCATTATTATTAGTTTCCTTAGTCCAACTACATCCTTTTCTACGAAGTGCGTGATTTTTTCTTTTGCTCCTTTGTTTTTCTTTTATGATCTTCGTACTTGGTTCCACAATTCGATCATGGATTCTTGTGTCAAGGAAGCTTCTCTCGTCATCTTCCTCCTTCAAGTCTTCTTCCCTATTCATCATCCTCCCTTTTCTTGTCTGGGTTCCGCCATGTGTGGTATCTAACATCCCGACTTAGTGTATAATCATTAACCAACGAAATCATAGTACTTCTCTAAGTTATGGGATGATGTCGTTTTGTTTACATTAAGACTTGTCGTATATCGATATGTTCGTGATGATGTATTAAGTTGGTAACAGATACATGCGTGAATGTATATGTTTGATAATGATCTAATTAACTAAATAACACTCATATATATATATATATATATATATATATTTAATGAAGATCTATTTAATTAATAATAGATAATTAATATATATACATATATATATATATATATATATATCTAATAAAAGATTTTAAATTAACTAATAATATATATGTATATATGTATATATATGTTGATATAGTGATAGACTAATATTTATGTCTGTTTTAAAAGGTCATACGACTGCCATTTGGATAAGTATTGTTTATAAGTTTAATTTGGCATATTTAAATGAGGTCTCGGGACCACCATGGCTAACAAGTTGGTTTCTCTGGTTTATATGGGTCATCGACCGCTTGGCATGAACATTGGTTAATAAGATTAATATGGTCATGGACCATTCGAGTGCATGCAAGTTATTAAATTTTAATTTGTTAATTGTGGAGGGAGGATTTGGTGGTTCTATAGACCACAACGTGGCAATAAAATTGAATGTTGAGTTAAGATTGGCAAGTTCTTGGGAATCATGAGCTTCACTAAGAAGCTAACCATGCAAGTCAACTTCTCCATTTGCATTGTTTGCATTGCATTTGGGTTTTTGGTCTTGTAAGCTGAACATGGAGATTTGCATGGAGATATTTTTGGAATTTTGTTTGTGGTCTGTGCATGGCAAGTTTATTATTGATCCTCCAGTTTCCATGGCATTTTTGTTATTAAAAACATGGAGGAAGGATTTAGATGTGTTTTTGGAGCATTCGGTTGGAAGGATTTCAAAGGAAGATTGAGGCAAACACGGGCAAGAGCAGGCATGGTTTTCTTACTCACAGTCATTGTTTTTATTTTGATATAATGAATACATTGTGGGTTTCATATATTTGATTTAAAAATGGAGGAAAGGATGATTTTAGTTCTGATATTTTGTGGGTATTAGTTGAAATATGTCTATTATCAAGTGGAAACGTTTTGGTCTATATTTAGTTGCTAAATCTCGTAATAAAATTGTTGTTGGAAAAGGAATAAGGGAACGAATGCATGCATCATTTTGGTCCATGTGAAATCTGGAGCTGATTGGCTTTTGACTGTGACATATGGGAAAAAGTATAGTATTCACAACTCATTTAGAGCTCTGCTGTTATTTTTCTCTTAAAACGTGTTTCTTTTTAATATCATGCAAGATTTAAATTCAATTTGGTTTAATAAGACAGTATTCAATCTTGGGTAAATTGGGTTTTGATCTTGGTTCGATTTGGAACATTTTGGGTCTATGCAAATGTTGGAAAGATGTTTGCAGCTCACTGTGAGCTCACCGCTTTGATTGTTCTCCAACTCGTTTTCATATAAGCTATTATGGAGCTATTTTGTTATTGTTGTTTGGTTTCAAATTCTTCCTGGGTATTTTGAACACCGATTTGACTCAAGCTCATAAAGAGCTTGGCTGTAGTATGTGGTTTTCATCTCACTATTTTGGAAGCTCTTATGGACCTGTGCTGATTATTGTTGTCTACTTTTACATTCTCCTTTGGTTTTTGTGGATACCATTGTGACTCGGCTCTTATTGAGCTCGACTGTTATGTGGGTTCTAACTCATTACGAACCTTGCTGATTCATTTTTCATTTAAGTTCTTTGGAATATGACTATACTGATTTCACTCTCTCTTGAACACTTTTTGGTTGAGATAATCATTATGTACTGAGATATGTGTTTGATTAATTGGTATAGTTGATAAGGTTTTAAAAATAAATACAGCCCGTACAAGGATTGGTTGGTTTTATGGTTCAGTTCATTCCTGTGTTCAATCGTTATCATGACTTTTAGCTCTAATGAGCATGGCTGTTATAACTTGTATATGATCATGTTTTGTTTTGGTTCGTGAAACAAAATTTGGGCAAAACTTGAAGGATGTTTGATAGCTCAAATAGAGCTTGCTATTTTGTTTAGAATCGGTTCATTTTTTGAACTTGACTATTATTGCTACTTCTAGCTCTTAACAGCATGATTGTCTTAAACTGTTTATGAACATGTTTGTTATGGTTCCTTGAAGGAAATATGGACAAAGAATAGGGATGATATAGTTTCTTATAAAAGCATGATTTTATTCTTCTCCGTCTCTATACATTACGGGGCTTGAAATATTAAGTGGGAATTGGAAATGTACTCACTTGTTGATCATAATGATAATTGATCCATTTCGGTTTTAATCAATTGTGAATATGAAAAAGGGAAAATGAGTAGATACAAATCATTCATTAGATATGTTGTTTGTACCTTCTTGAATCTCGTTTTGAAACTTAGTTTTGTGATTGAGAAACTAAAGAGTAAGATAGTATTGTGGCTCTCCCTTGTGCACTACTATTTTATTTAGTTTATTGATCCTCTACTTGAGCTTAACAGTTATATATGTTTGAAAAGTTCTTTCTGATATATATAGTTGATATTATTCTTTTGCGAAAAATAAATTGTTTGAAATTGTTTGAAAACAAAAGAAAGGAGGAATTGAAAGATAGATATGAATTCTATTGGTTAGGACAGTTACCCTTTTTAAGTTGTTGCCATCACTCTGTTTGTCAAGTTATAGAAGTATAAGTATGACTTGTGGTTATTTACAACCTTAAAAAGGAATGAAGGGTTGCTTAAACATGGATTGACCTCTATTAGTGAATTGTTGTTTTCAAATCTTGTATTATTGAAATATAGGACAGCATTAGTATGTTTCATTATCAACTAAATGTTAAGTTTAACAGGCTCGTTTCATTAGGTGAAAGTGAACATACTGTTTTTATATAAAGATGATTTATCATTTTATATTCGTATGTGATAGTACTTTTATTATAAACTAAGCAACTTATAATTATATCGTAGTGATTAAGAATCAAGTTAACCATAACTTGACCAGTTCTTTCATCATGAATACGACATGGAATATGAGTTTGCGAACTCATGCCAATTCTTTGAACTGACCCATATATATTTTATCTGCTACAGTTTGCAAGAAAGGATGACATTCTTAAAGTGACTATTGGATATGATTATGATTGATTTACGTCTTATGTTATTATGATACAAATCCAAAAAGGATTATTGTAAACATTTGTTAAATGCGAAAGGAATGCCTTCGCATCTTGTAAAGGGCATTTTTCCCAATGTATTATTTTTGATGATTTATATATCATTATTAATGAAAATAAAGGATTATCCTTATTTAAAACAAAATATATGACTTGGTTAATTTGTGAATTATCTTGTTGGATATGAAAATAAGAATATGATGTTTATACAACTGATTATTAATAAATTTAATTATTCTTATGATATATATTAAAGGCTGATTTGATTGATTCAATTGAAACGATCAAGTATATCGAATGACGACACAAACAATAAGGATAACAATATAATGAAAACAAAGTAAAAGTTATTATTGTACCTTATGGAATTAAATGGACTAATCATGACAATTAATGTACTTAAGAGAATAAGGTCTATCCTAAACGAGTGAATGTAATAAAACAACTCGATGCAAAACATGATTAGTAAACCTGTACTTAACGACATATACTATGTTGTAAAGTTCGATAAGAGGAACTAATGAAAGATAGTAGCTCGTTGAGTTACTATAATCCTCTTTTGAGAATCTAATATCGTGTATCAACACATTATAATGTGTCGTAAAGAAAGACTTAGTTACTTCATCTATCAAAGATAACTTAAAGTATATAAGAAGCGTAGGTGTTATGTCCCTTCGTCTTCTCAATAATATCTTACCCGTGCTAACTCAGGATGGCTACGGGAAGGGTAGTGAGGACGTAATGATGAAAATCATTGTGTGGTCACTATCTTTCCCATAGGGATCTTAAAGTGGTACTGATAGGATCCTTTCGATTAGTAGGATGATTCGGACATGGACTCTTCTTCATCAAAACTAATTTATATTCTTAAAACAACGAAAAGGAATCTTGATAACTATATTGAGACGGTTGTGTGGTGACGGAAGACAAGTTTCGTAGGCTAGTGCGCAGTCTCGAAACTAAGCTTGCAAAGCAATGGTTGAAAACTTTGGCCAAAGTAATGTAATTGTTGACTACATTGTCTTGTTCACCAGTCCCCTAAATGAACAGTGTCCGGATCCAGATGGAAGTTGCATAAATACCTTCCCGGTAGGCACTAGGGAGATGCATAGGTTCTCATAACCTATGAAAGGTTTAACCAAATATACATAGTATACACACTCGTATAGAATGATTAAGGGATATCGGGTAGATCTAGTAGATCCTTACAGTTGCACATGGTTATCATATTTATCGAATGGATTTTGAATATTAAACAATGTTGGATTATTTAGCAGCAAGGTAAATATTAATGTTAATCATTAGAAGCATTACTTGAACTTAAGGGGTTTGTTTTAAAAAAAAAAACCTTATTTTTGATGAATCATAACATGGGTGTTACATGGTAGACACAACTTTTGGTCTATCTTTTTCCATTTCTACTGTTAAATTTTTGTATGAATTCTTTTTATCTAAACCCTCTATATCCCTTATTATATCCTGATATTCATGTGATTTGTCCGTCGTGGTCCCTCTTCTTTTGGAGCACTTAGTCTCATTTCCCTAGGTATCAATGTTCTCTGATTAGTGGATTTTGAGGCATCCCCCTATTCGTTATGGGCTTTGCGGTACCTTCTTTAGATGTTGTGTACCCCTTTAAGAGTTGGCCCACCTCTTAGTTCCCTCACTTTTGAAGTGTTAGTTTTGTATACCTACATTGTTTTCAAAAAGCTAAAAGAATCACACATGCCCTTCTCTTTGTAAAATCCACATTGCATTTGTTGACCATCTTCACAATTTTATTGTTGTGCCCTTTTTTCCACACTTGTAACATGTTACTAGCCGTATATCTTAGTTGTACCCTCTTCCTCCTTGTTACCCTCTTCAATAACCACCTGTGACATTTTTGTTATAACCGCAGCATCCTCCTTGGTTACCTCATTGGTTTCCTCTATACTCCTTTGGTATCCATTGTCATATTTATTAGGCAAACCTTGGTCCTGTATTGTGTTTGGGACGAAGCAGCATCTAGTAGTTCACCTGCAGTTGGTATCCTTGCATATGGGGTGGCAAGGGGTATGTCAAAGTTATAGGTGGTAGTGATTGAAAGATACCGTGCAATACATTAACTAATTGCTAGTGCTACTTCCACTAGTAGAACGTGTTGTTCATGTTTGTCCCATAATCGAAAAAATTCCATGCCACATTCTCCCTTTGAATTTCAGTTGTTGCATTAGGGGTGTCATTCCAACGGGATTATATCTTACTACCATTGCTCTTCTTGCTCCTTCTAAATTAGGAGACTTTGTCCTTGTGTGCCCCTCCACAAAACATATTATGCCCCATATGCTTTTTTTGGGCACCCCACAATGGTGAATTAGTTTGTATATCTGACTTCATTTGGATCTCGTACCTCAATCTTAACTACGCCAATTCATGTCGGGGTATTCTAATTCAATTTTTTACCACTAACTCTCCTCGTCTCCATGGTTGTGCCTTCAATTTTGAGGTTATCTTGAATGCCACTCTAAACATTGCAAATAGTTTTCCATCTATTGATGCTCTTAGACATGGGAAAGATCCTTGAACAAACCATTCCACTCTTTGTATTTCATTCAGCAGTTTGTCCAGCTTCCTCACTATTGTTTTCAATCTTTGGTCATCCCCTTTAGATGTTTCTCCCTCCTAGAATAAGTCTCTCATCTTACATATATTCTATGCAGGTATGTCTGGAAAATAAAAATCACTCTTAAATGGCGTCTACACCATGTTTTTGTATGCTATGGGCTCACTTTCATATACCGTTTCTATGTTTCATCTCTCAATGTTCCTATGAAAAAAATCTTTGTTTGGTAGTTTGTTGTATTATGGATTCTCCAATATGAATTTAGTAGAACTAAATAATCCTCTGCATCCTTTTCATCTTTTCTAAATAGTGGTATTGTAATGTCCCTTATTGGGACTTCAATTGAAAAAGGAGGAAATCACACAAACCTCAAGGTTATTAAATTCTGATTTTAGACCAGCAAACTGAATTTTATGACAGCTGCAAACCAGCAGTCTAATTTTTATAACAGCAGCCCAAAAATGAAGGAAAACCACTCAAATATCATCAACTAACTCAACCAAAATGTAGATAGGTAATTTAGGAAGTATTTAGCACACTTTCTACCAACAAATCTGATCACACATTCAACTGAAAATTAATTCCAAGCAGCTGAAGTACAGCCTATGAAAATTATGAAATGAAAGGTTTCCAAACCCCAATAACCACAAAGAAATATAGATTCCGTCTTTAGAAATTATGCCAAATCAGAATATAAAATCATATTTGCAACTTGTGCCCTAGAAGGCACCCAAATGCTATCAAACCCTAGTCGCTCCAACTAGGAAGAGCTCAACAATGCATGCAAACCCTTGTAGATGTCTTCCTTGATCTTCTAATGTCCAAATCTACAAGAGGTCTTCAAGTTGTCTTCACTTCAACCAAAATATGGAGGGTTTTCGTCCTTCAACCAGCCACAAGGAAGGCTTTCGTCTTCCTTGGAAATGCCACACAATTGGATTTTTGCCCGAACGTGGAATGACAATGGCAATCAGCCCAAAGACCAAGTGTAGAGTAAATGTGTCAAGATTGATCCTGAAGTCGTGGATCTCCTTGTATATCCTCCCTTTGGTGCCAAAGGCCAATTAGAAGGACCGACCTCATAAAGCTTCTTTGGATCTTTTAATTTACCTTTAAGACACCTCCAACCCAGCCGACCTGCCTTATTACAGAAAACACAAGAGAAAACATTAAAATTAACAAAAGAAAAATGAAATGTAATGCAATTCCTTCCCTAGCTCATTCAAGTTTCATTGCCACGGAAAAGAAATGGCAAGAAGTCCATAGTTAGGCTCTCAAGTCGAAAAGAGGACATTACAGGTATCTTTATCGTGTTTTGAGCCGTTTATTCTAGTGGTTTTTGTCCTTTCTTCTGCTTACTCTCCTTAAATTTCTCTTTTTTTGCCTTTTCTTCTAGCTATCCTTTTTCTGCCTTACTACTAGGTGACTCATTCCTCTGTCTGTTTTCAACTCTTTCTCAAAATACTTCCTAATACTTTGCTATATCCTTCTACGATCCCCCTTCTTTTGCTCGCTTTTTCTCTATGTTTCTTATAACTATTTAATAACTCTTATTATATCTCTACTTTCTCAACATTGTGCGTTGTCTCCTTATGATGTCTAAGAAACACAAGGAATGGCAATTGGTCTAAGGGATTCATTTCCTCAATAAGTTTCCAGTGATTGGGAGGGCAGAACAAGGTGTCTCTTCCTATCTCATAATTATCTTCTACATATTCTCTACATTTTGGTCATCCTTTTGGTCATCGCTCGACCTCCTTCATGATGTTATTGGATCAGCTGACATCCTTTTTGTCATGGGGAGTCCTATGCAGCCTCTCCTTGGGATCACGGGTTGCCAGTGGTATTCAGCTTGGATACAGGAAACTAGTAGTTCAAGGGGTGTCAGATGTTCAGGATGTGTAACATTTCTGTACAGAGATTCCCTCTAAAGAGGGATTTCTTTGGTCGCCCAAGATAAGTTTTCCAGATTCCTTTGGGTCCGCTTTCGGCATGTTGACCACTAGATCAAGGATCTCTACTTTGTTGTTTGTTATTTCCCTCCGGCTTCCTCCCCCTATGCCATCCATAACAGCCCCCATGTCGATCCTTTTCATGACCTGTACAACAGCGTCGCTCAGTACTCGGCGCTTGGGGATGTTTTCCTTCTGGAGGATTTCAACGCCCGTACCAAAACCGTTCAAGTAACTCTCCACAACCACGCAGAAGATACCTTTTGTAATCATGTAGTGGATCTCAAGAACGTTGGCCGACACAGGACTTTTGAGGATGATTCTAGGCCCCTCACGGCCTATGGTCGGCACACCCTGCAACTTGGGGAATCACACGGGTTATTAATCAACGGGATCAGTTGCTTTCCAGATTCCCATTTCTTCACTTGCCAGACTCACAGAGGGGGGGCGAGCGTTGTGGATTATATCCTTTCTAGCCAACACTCCTTGTCCCTCACCAGCCATTTCTCTTTTCCCCCATCCCCCTCGCCAACCATGCTCTTCTCTCTCTCTCTTTTCATGTTGGCATTCCCCCTATTTCCATTCCCTCCCTTCAGGCCCTCCCTCGTACTACATTCCGGTTTGATGACGGGGATCCTGACACCTTTTCCTCCCACATTCAACAACTTCTCCCTTTTGCGCCCAAGTTCTTTTCCCTAGAAAGTGTTGAAACCAAGTATGCTTGCGTATCTTCCATTATCTGGGAAGTGACCCTTATTTCCTTTCTCAATGCCACCGGGTCTTCCTCCGCTTCCCATCACCACAAAGTTTTCCCCATGAACAACGAGTATGATGGTGAGTGCAAATCCCTCCACCACCAACTTCGGCAGGCTTTTTCCGAGTCTCGTTCCTCGTACCCTACCTTGAAGACCTCCTATCGTCATCTTCTTCCCCGCAAAAAAATACCTTTTCATTGCCCAACGTCGAAGAACCATGTGTGCTTCCCTTCGACACTCTACGAAGTACTTCTGGGGCACCATTTTCCCTCGTCATTCCCCTCTCCCCCTTAAGCTCATCCCCAGCTCCATGTTTTCTCACACTTCCCAACTCTATGACTTTCCAGGGCAGCCACACATCCAAGTTGATAACCCACCCTCTTTGTGCAACTCGTTTACGTACAAGAAGATCAGGGAAGCTATCAGAGTGATGAATGGTAGCAGGGCCACAGAGGAAGAGGGGTTCCAGGCTAAATTATTCAAGTATGATTTTGAGGCATTTGGTATTTTCTTGGTTACTCTCTTCAACCACGTGATTAGTTTTGGTTTTCCGTCGGTTTGGTCACACCATTCCATCCACCCAATTCACAAATAGGGCCCTAGGTTGGATCCCAACAACTATAAAACCATTATGGTTGGCCATACTTTTTCCAAATTAAATGTTACTGTTCTCCACATGCATCTTTCAGAGGAGTTGGAGCATAGGCACCTCAGAGCTAAGGGGCAAGCTGGCTTCCGCCCTGACCACTAGACTATTGATCACATCTTTACCCTTCAGGCTATTATTGAGGAGGCTCGTCATCGCTCATCGAAAGTCTATTGCTGCTTTGTAGACTTTCGAAAAGCTTTTGCCTCCGTTCCGCGGGCGACACTCTTTCAGAGACTTAGAGACATTGGGATTTCAGAGATCCTTTTCACGATCATCATACGTCTCTACGAGGCAGTTTTGGGTCACCTCCGCATGGCTCATGGGGAGTCGGATTTCATCAAGAGTACTATCAGAGTCAAATAGGGGTGTCCTTTGCCCCCCACTCTTTTTGGGATTTATATTGATGAGTTGGAGTCCTTCCTTCATGAGCATATTCAAGATGGTGACGGTTGCCTTCTTCACCAGTTTTTGATATCCATTCTTTTGTTTGCCGATGATGTGGTTCTCGTGGCCTCCTCTCCAGAGGGGTTGCAGGGGCTAGCTCGAATCCCCTAGACCTATTTTGTAGCCTCCGACAGTTGACGGTTAACTTGGGGAAAACCAAGGTTATGGTCTTGCAATGGTCTGAAGACCTCACACCTTCACTTCTTCAAGGGGGAATGAGATTGAGATCACCAGCTCTTACACTTATTTGGGGGTTCAGTTCTCTAGCCCGCACTTCAGTTTGAGACAAGCCTTCTAGCGTCGTGTCAACAAGGGCTATGGATCCTTAGCCCTTCTTGCGAGACAATGTTTTCACCATCACTTCTAGGACATTTCGTCTAAAATGTCCCTCATGGACCTCCTTCATTAGACACATTGTGCTCTATGGTTCTGTTGCTTGGGGGCCCCTCCTTATCGGAGACCGTTTGGGCTTCTGTCGAGCGAGTTTAGACACTCCGTCGCCGGTTCATTAGATGCAAGCAAACATTTCCACAACATATCATTTTGGCAGAGTTTGGTGCTTGTCTTTTTAGATTGGTTTGACCTTATCTCTTTTCTACACTGCATTAGAGGCTTCGTCTGAGTCAGTTGAGGGATGTAACAGGTTCCCATACTTGGCCTATTGTTCCTCACAGGCTATTACTCTCTCAGTTTCTCCTCATCGGGGCCGCATTTGGTATTCTGGGGTTTTTGACCTTTTGGGGACAATTGGTATTCTGATGGATTGTCTTCCTCCCTACCAGTATTCCCTTAATGCCATGGGCCACTTTCTACCTACTAGACAAGTACTAAATAGGTGTATCATAGAGGATATCTGTAGGTAGTTTATTCACACCACTTGGGTGAACCCTCAAGGGGGGCTATGCCCTAAAATGGCCTTTTATGTGGAACATTTCTTGGAGTTGTGGGACGGTCTCATTGTTCATTCTACAGTACACTCTCCATCATTGGATGAATGCCCTTTGTATCCCCTTTGGCTAGATCAGAGTTGGTTCCCATAGACTCCGCTGCAAGACGGATCATCACCTTGACCGCTCTGATAGGACTTGTTTGCTTTGTAGCCTTCAGGAGACCGAGATAGAGACTGCACTTCATTTTCCGATGCCACCTTTTATTATGAGATTAGAGGGAGATTCTATTGTCTTTTTAGGAGGGCACATACTCTTTCTGACTTCTTCAGGTATGAGGACCCAAAGTGTCTAGCCTTATACATACATGAGACCATAAGGCTTCGTGAGCACTACTCTTCAGCCACCTTTCAAGCTGGATTTTACCCAGTGGATCACTTACTTCTTCACAACGCTACCTTCAGTGAGAGGTACTAAGCGCTAATGCGAGACTTGCTCTCGCTTCTCACTCCAGATTTGTTCATCCCAGGGACACCATTCATAGTTCTCTTGAGCGATCACATTCAAGTCCTCACCAGATCCGGCACCAAGCGACGGACTAGATCCACCAAATTTGTGAGATATAGTACGTCGTCCGAACAACACCATAACAGACGGCCCCTAAACTGCGCCGCGTCTTTTTTCGATCATCAATCCATCCAGAGTTTCTTCTAGTTGGCCTTGAATGTTAGCGGAGCTCCCTAATGGTCTTTCTTCTTCGCCTCTCCTCGACCTTCTTCTCTCTCTTCTTCTTTCTTGCATTCCCACACCTGGGTTTGGGTTCATGGGATGGCTCTTCCCATTCTTGTCGCTTTTGCAGGCTTTTAGTATTTTCTTTGCACTGTTCTTTTTCGGGAACCTTTTGGTTCTCTTGCTTTGTATTTACGCTTTTGGGCCTTTTTAATCCCGTTGACCTATTTTGTGGTCATTCGTTGGACACTAATATATTTATCTTATCTTATCTACTAATTTGTTCTACTTTTTTGTAATCTGCTCCACTAAACCTTATTTCTTCTTTATAACAACATGTTTCTTGATAGTCTCTAAACTCTTCACTATTTCCTTCTCTTAATTATCTTCTACGTCTACTTTACTAATCTTTTCTACTTTTTTGTAATCTGCTCCACTAAACCTTTTTTGTTATATATAGCTTGTTTCTTCATCATCTCTAATCTCCTCACAATGTCTTTCTATCTCTATTTCCTTTATCTCAATAATCATTTGTCTTACTTCTTTCTAAATAATACTTTATTCTCCTTCTTCCTTTTTTATTTTTCTCATTTTATCCTCTAACTCATCTCTTTTATTATCTGGATCATAGATTAAAAACATGACAAAAATCAACAAGTACTCGCAGGTACTTGTTGCTTGCATAATAACTGATTAATCACCACATTTCTTGGGTGCAGAGTCAAGGCCTAATAATCGTCAAGTTTTTTTCCCAAATCTCACCAGCAAATCAGTAAAACTAGTTGTGTCATGCCTTAAAACTTGGCTACATCAAAACAAGATAGGGTCATGGAAGAAAAAGTATCATTTTGTCAGAAATACATAATTTTTTGTGTCTTTTTGCTCTGCTTGGTTATTATATGCATTTCACAATTGTTGTAGGTGATTGATAGTGATTTCCATAAGTTTTAAAAGTATTTTTACAGGGATTTGATCAAATGTCCTAACTTAATTTTTTTGTTGAGCTCATTTTGATTTTTTTATAGTAAAAAATTAATTCAAAAACTCTTTTATGGTCGAAAATTAATGGAAAATATACTTTTGCATTCTCTAGATTCATTTCTCGTGTCATTTAAGAGTGTTTTATATGTTATTTGAGCTTATTTTACGAATTTATATTAAGTAGCAATAAAGTTGCGAAATCCCAAGTATGAGTTTTTGTAGTATGATCTAGATCTAAGTTACCGAAACGTTTTGGATACGGGAGCGGGAGCGGGAGCGGGGTATCCGATACACGGAAACGGTAAAAAAAAATTTGACCCCGGATACGGCATAGGATACGGCAGTACAAAAACTATATAAAAATTAAAAAATATATAAATCTCAACCTTCTAAATAGGAATTTAATTATAAACCACATATTATGTATATGAAAAACAAGATAAAAGACAAGTTATACTATTAACTATAAATTTATAATAATGTACAGTATATACAAAACGAATAAAATTAAATTCAGAAGATTGCAAGAAGTTGCTTGGTCCAAAAAGGTGCAAAAATGGATTTTATGAAAATAAGAAAAATATTGCCATCAATGCGTAGAGCTCGAGAAAATATACACTTTTAGAGAAAACGACACCTGAAACGGAGCCACAAAATGAAAGTTATGGCTCATCCAAGTTTTTACTGCTAAATCTTCCCGGACCCTTTCCAAAAATGGCAAATTTTTTCTCTCGTGTTTTTTTCACCCAAAATCCAAAAACGGAAAAATTGTCAAAAAAGGAAAAAACGAATCCGTAGGCTCCCACGCCTCTCCCGCTCCCTGCCACTCCCGTACCCGCTCCTGAGGCCCCTACCTGCCGTTTCGGTAACCTAGATCTAGATTATCATCTATGATTCCTTCACTAATATCATCTTCTACTTTCTCTTTTTTGTGTTTTCTACAATATTCTCTTCCAACAAAATTGCTTTTCCCCTTGGTCTTCCACTCCTAAGGTTCAAGTAATCTCCTCTCTTCCTTATATCACCTTAATTTTCCCTGAGTTATCTCTCATCTCCTCCATAAACCTCTTCTTGGCTGAATCCACTTTTAGCCATTTGGTATATATTAACAATTTTATCCCTATATATGTTTCCCTTCTTATTTCTATGGTATTCTTAATCTGAGGTATCAAAGCCAGTTGTTTTTTGGTTCCATCTGATTGTGCAAGGTAGATTTGTTTTTGTCATTATCATGATGCCCATGGTCCACAATTTAAAGTTTGCCAAGATTAGCACTGGTTGATCCTCTACATATTTTCCTTCTTTAAACTAAATTGCCTAATTCTTTCCTCTCTCTCCTTCACTATCTTTATTTTTTCTCTTCAAATTGAATCTTCTCTTCTATTATCTTATTTTCATTCTTTAATCCCATTTCTAATCAACTTTTCTTATTCTCTTTTTACTTTTCTACTTTCCTTAATCATCCTTCTAATCCCTTTTTTCTCTCCATTAATCTTCATTCAAATCATTCTATACTTACACCTCTTCCTAATCTCTTTGTTTTCATAATTTTTCCTCAATATCTTCTTCCATTTGTACTCCCCAACCGACAAACCGGATTTCTCAAAAGTTATATCTTTTATGATCCCCCTTTTCCCGCACAGCATCCCTTAGGTGCCTTCACCCCTTGAGCTTACTTCTGCTCTCTGTCAATTCTTATCCACAAAAAGTATGTGGAGAAGGATTGACACATCGTTCAAGAACCATCCTCTTGGTCCTTCAAGAATTATGTCTTCTTGGCGTCAAAGCTAATCCAACCTTGAATGGCCCAAACAATAATGAACGAGTATAAAGCTGTTTCAAACCAGAAATCAATCACCATTCACCAAAGATATCTAACTCTTCAAATTCCTGGATCTTCTACAAAGTCCACTAAATAAATTTCTTTATCCATAGTCTACATCCCCTTTGTTTCCTCTACTCATCTCAAAATCCAAGGCCAAATAATGTTTGAAAAGCTAGACCAAAATTATGTCCTTGCTCTGAAGAATTCTTCTTTCACCAAGGAATATGATTCTCCACTACACTTAGCTTTTTCCTGAAAATCCTTTTTAACTTTTACTTCCCATCAATTTACTAATTCTGATAACGCTAGCTTCCAGAATAGTAATGGTATTCCCCACTGGACATTTGGCAGCAACGCTAAATGTTGGCATAAATTAGATAGTTTGTATTAGTTTATTCGGTTTGTTAGTCTCAACTAGAACTGATGTTACACATATAGAAATATATTACCTGTCAACCATAAATAGCAGAGAAGACCTGGGTACCCTACTTTAAGCATTCGCACATATCACAAAATACGGGTATGTCCTAATCTAAATCCTCTTAATTTAATATAAGTAGCCCACCCTCCCCTGCTCCCCCCTGCCTCCCGCACCACTAAATGTTGGCATAAATTGGATAATGTATATTAGTTTATTCAGTTTGTTAGTCTCAACTAGAGCTGATGTTACACAAAAAGAAATATCTTACTTGTCAACCATAAATAGCTGAGAAAAGCTGGGTACCCTACTTTAAGCATTCGCACATAACACAAAGCATAGGTATGTCCTAATCTAACTCCTCTTTATTTAATATAAATAGCCCTCCCTACCCCCGTCTCCCCCTCTCCCCTCCCTTCCTCCCTCTGCCGGTGCAGGCTACACTCTATTCTCTTCTAAGTGTAACACACCTCTCTCTTTGTATGTTCTCCTCTTATTCCACAGATATTCCTCTCACCACTAGTTTACATTCTTACATAGCCTTTAAAAGGACAAGCTTACATGCCTTCACCCCTTCGTTACTTTTGGCAACTAGTGATTCACACTTAATTTACTTTCTTAATTGCCAATTAGAGGATGTCTACTTAATATACTATCGCATATATGTATTTACCTTGTATAAACTGTCATATATAACTATGATACCATCCTATATATTACATTGGCATCTATAATGCCGAGATACGAAGGGACGTGTCCATTCATCAACCAGCTGCTTCAAATATGTCAAGAAGCTCTATCCAATGCCGCACATTAACCAATGCCAATGCTCTCTTCTGTCTATATATCTTCACTGTTGTCGCTGCAGCATCATTTGAGCTTCTACGGTGTACGAGAATACTTGTCTAACCTTGCCAACAAGAAGATCACACACAACATATTAAACCCCAAAAAGAACAAAAGCACATTTGACTACAGCAAAATACAGCAGCAAGTGTAACACCAAAATGTACAGCAGCAAGAAATATGACATTCAAATTCCATATTTTTTGTCAGAAGTATTTACTTCTGGTAAATAACTTTACAGAGTAGTCAACTTGGTATACACACAGTCCAAGGACAGCTGTCACATATGTCAAATCTCACCTCTCTAGTATCAGCAGTTAACCTTGGTCGCAGAGAAATCAAATAGTAAACCACCTCACCGATGTCAGTGTGTCACCATGACACCGCCGCTCTGACTCTGGGTAGATCCCCTCCCCTTCCTCCAATCCCATTTTCTTCTTTGTACGTGCATTTATTGCATTGATTTTGTATTTAACAAGATGGAAAAAGGCAATACCATATTTGTAATTTTCTACAGTAAATTTCATTAAGCTGACCTAGCAGTGCTAGTTGGCATCAACATTTATTTATTTGATGCCAAGTTGCCCCAGTCAAACAAATATAGAATTTCAATTACAAAATCAAGATTTTTCATTGGATAAAACCATTAAAGTAGCATTGATGATATTATAATTGTGTCATCGAGCCATGCTTGATCTTCTTTATGTAGTTTATATAACTCATCTTCTATTTAGTTCCATGTGAACATCAAGTTTAGCTAGGCAATTAAAGATTTAAGAACAGGGAGTGACATAAAAAATTATCTTATGTGCCACAGATCTTATACCATACAAGTTCCTGCCAAGCATAATAGCTTACATGATATTCAACCCAATTTCTCATTCCTCAATGCAGTGCTTTTTCGGTCGGTTAGCTAATCAAAAAATATGAATCTAGAAAGTCTTTGTTGCACAGCTAATGCTCCTACTGAAAAGATCATCAGACTGGGTAGAGAATTTCATGATGTAGATAATCTAGAGTTTATAGACAATGACTAAACATCACAATCAATCAACAAACTCTAGTCTTATACATGCAGCCAGGAAAATTTCTAAAATGTTTTCTTCGAAAGGATAGGTAGTTTGGGAGTATAGTGTATTCCATTCATTGCTCTGATAGTATGATCCCGAGCTTATCTATACACGGCAATCTCAAGTTATAGATATAGGGCACCTGTGCTGACATGGAAACATAGCCATAGCTAATTTAGCGTAGGGAAGGCTGTCAGCCATATCTATAATTTTGAACTATGGAGGGCAGGGGGGCGGTGGCACTATTTATATATATGCAGATTGGTGATTCTTGATGCTTCGGGCCCTTGGCCCAGGATGTGACAGGCAGTGTGTACAGGGCCTGGTTGTTCCATGTATAGTGAAAGGTAAAGTAAACTGCTAGTTACTAGTGATTGAACCCGCCCCTTACCCCTATATATAGATTATAGACTATTATTACCCTCCAGGCACTATTGAAAACAATGAATGTTAAATATTGTTCTCGGGTTAGAAGAATTATGCTTCTCACAATGTCATTCTACAAGCAGAAAAGTATCTTCCAAAAGAACCTGTGAGCTACTGAAAATCATGTTTTGGCATTAAGCAAAGAAGAACATTTCATCAACGCTATTCTACTTTTGGAATCTAATTGCCTTCACACATGAAGAGAAGAATCAATGAACCTGTGTGTCAAGAATCAGAGCCACCTTTAATGAAATTATTCCACTCTTGCTTAATCAAATAACAAATTGCTAGCCTAGAAAAAAATCAAGAGACGGAAAGTATAGTACTGAACACACAAATACATGAATGCAAGAACAGACAGAAAGGTGCACATTAGAGGAGAAAATGTTATTGTATTACTTATTCATCAATTGCATATAAATATGATAACATCAGGACTCTAGGGTCTCACATGATCACAAATAATAACAACCACAAACACAAGAAGTGGCAACCCCTGTGGGGGACAGAAAATTGTAACATTAGTTGAGGTGGACAGTTGACTACCAGCCCATATAATGTTTTCCCTTGTAACTAATCAAACAAATATTACCTATTTAATCCTTGATTATGAAAAGTGAAAACCTATGGGTGCTAACTGCTAACATGATACCAGAACAGGAAGTCTAATTGTGCTATTACATGTATTAAAATATAAAAGAGGCTAGCAATTCTATAACAGCTTAAATAATACATAGATAATTATGATTTGAGAATAGAATATTATACTTAACATAGTTTCTACATAGGGAATAAACTAAGTGATATTTATATATTAGCAGGATAGGTCTGAAATCCAGTTCAACCATCCCAATCTTGACATTTACGCAATGTCATATAAAGAAAAGTTTAATGAATAATAAGTTTAATACTACAAAGAGTGAACTGAAAAATGAAACAAAAATAATATTTCGATAGACTTGAATTCACATATCAGATAATTAATCCATGTCAAGTGCCATCCTGCTTTTGTTTTAGACAAAAGAGAAATCAGAGATTAAAACAGAATATCCAAAAACACCTGTTTGGAGTCTGACCTATGGTTCCTTTATCTCGTACTACAAAGTAGAAACCAAATAAATAAGGCTGCATGCCAAATTTATGAACTTAAAATGAAATGACATACACAAAAAGACAATGCAGGGTTTTCGTTCAGAAAAACATTTCTGGGCATTTGACTAAAGAATTGTTATATAAATAATAAGGGAGGTGATGCTACATCTCAAAATATATTTCACAATCGATCAATATTCATACCAGGAGAGCATTAAAATTTTTGCGTGGGCGTCCTCTGCGCACTCGAGAAACAAATGGAACTTCAATCCCAGATCCTCCAAGAGGCTCATGCCTACTAACAAACTCTGTTCCCCAGAATCCATATGAATAAGAAGACCTTAATCGAGATGTTGGCGGTGAATAGTCATCATCTGAATCCCCAGGTGTATGGACTATCATTCCACTGTTCCCTCTCGATTCTACTTCAGATGATTCCTCAATGTATCTTCGAGTTGGTTTCCGCACTCTCTTTGCGCCCATCTCTTCTCCATCTTGAGCTTCATCATTGAACAATCCACCTTCAGTTTTTCCTACAATATCCACAAAGGGCATCAAAGAAAAAGACTTGCCATCAGGTTGTTTCTGCGCCCCAATGTCTTTGAGAACATCTGCTGTCAATTTACTCCTACTGGCCTGTACAATTAGGGAAGAGGGTAAAGGACACTCTGCTGCCACAGAAATTTCAAGCCTTGCACTTATCTCCTCTTGCTTCTTGATGCCTGAAACTTTGTCCTCCAATGCCATAGCAATACGGCGCTTGAGCCACTGCTTGTCTTTCACAGATGTCTCTCGTCCAAAAGTTGCCTTGAAAGCTTCATGAAGTTCCCTAATAGTGAGGTTGTCCAATGAAATCTCGCTCCTGATGAAATCAGGATTTGGTTTTGGAACGACTGTAGCCTGATTCAGTAGCAGTCTACTCTCATTCTTTACATCAGCTTTCATGCTTGTACTAGGATATTTACTATTTTTGCTTTCAAGAGCACCTTCTTCAACCCAGTCAAAGCTTAAGAAAGGTGTAACTTTGGCGTCGGGCGAATCTGAAGACTGCAGATTTGATACATCATTTGGAGACTGCTGATACCGATTTCCAATAGACTGCAAACCAGATTTACCAAGCAGATAACTTGAATGGTGACCAATAATACCTGAAGCTAAACGAAGACGTTCTTCTTCTTTTACTCTCCACAACAACAAATTAAAAAACTGCACATAAAGAAGATCGACCATCAGCCTAGTAGAAACATCTAACATCAAAAGCATCATGTTAAGGATTAAAGAACTAGAATCACAACTTTTCATGAAAATTTGAAATTATGTATCTCAGGAATCATAGAAGTGCAGCTTCAGATCTAGAGCCACACATTATGGTTAAACATGCATGCCCGTGTTCAACTCCATATAAGCACAACTCTGGAAATTGGTATCAGATGAAGTTCTTCAAACATGGTGCTTGACAGAGGAATATTGCACTTACAATTGCTTACATGGCCAGCAAAAACATTTGAAAATTGAAGATAGTTTAAACTTTATAGACTGAAAGGAGATAATTCTAAATTTGTAGAAACAATTTAAAGATAATCCAATAAAGTAACATGCTGCAGTACCACATGAACCCAAGGACACTGCATGTAACTTCATGTATAAAGAATCATATTTTTAAAAGAAATTATGGTAAAGGCATCTAACTCAAACATACTTACAAAGTACAAAAGAAACAGGCAATGGTAGAGATGAAAATTTTGGAAAATGTACCAATAGCATTGATGAGTATGGAAGAAATACAAGTATGAATGTTTGTACACATGATATCAACCTAAGTTGCCTAATAAGAGGAAACAACCGAAGTTTCCCAAACAGGGACAGTTTCATCATGTCCAGATTGACTATGTTGTTAATTCTTGCATTGTGCACTTAGGTGATGTGTTAAACATATTTTGGTCTGACAGTTGTTTGTTAACTGCAAACCATCTGGTCTTAAAAAATATGTCGAACATCGGGGTAAGGGCGCTGACATGACAGGTTCTCCCTGCACTAAGCAATGCACTTTACACCACCTGTGCAATATAAATATTATTCTTCCTATTCTGCTGTGTTATGTTTGTGCTGTGTATAAATATTTCTGCAAATAGTATAGTTTTATACTGTAGCTTTTGTTGGCAAACATTTTTGGCGCCATGGCCTATGTGAAGTCAAGTTAGGATAAAGTATGATAGAAGTGACTTGCGGTTGACAATAAGATCTTTGTGGACATAACCATGAAGTACAACAACAATATATTTTACAATGGCATGAAGAGAGGCTTCCTCAAGAAGAAGACAAATCTACGAGCCGACATACGAGAAATAATTAATACCACTGAACCTAAACAAGGGTTGTAGAAAAAAATAATGCAATCAGAGAGCGGACCCAAGAAATTAGATGGTCTACACCATTGGTGGAACAACGAGAAAGAAGACAAAAGCTGCAAAAGGCTATCAATTCTAAAAATCCGCCATGAAAAGTTTCAAGTAGAAGCAAAACCCAAGGCTGAAGTGTTAATCAAGACCAAGGATGGGTTCTACCGGACCCAAAGGACTCTATACCACTCACGAGCAAGGAGGTAGATAAAAAATACAAAATAATTGCTCCTTCTACAAAAAGAAAGTGTGGACCTTGACAACCAGGCTGGTTTGGAGGATAATAAAGAAGAAGCAAGTGAAGAGTGCAAAAAATCCCCTTCTTCAAAGGGAAATCTTTATCCCGAAATAGAGTTTGGTTACTTCTTCTCAAGGGAAGAGAGAAGGGCCTATGAAACAAATATTTGCCGCATTGAGGGTTTATTGATTGATGAGGTAAAAACAAGAACACCACAGAAACAGATAGGACAAATTGGTGTGAGCAATGAAAGATGGGCACTTGACAGCGAGAAAAGTAGAGCACAGATCCTTAAGGCTAAAGTAAGGGTCAAGCTTAGTGATGTGAGTGAGAACCCTGAGGAACATCTAGAACGGAGCTTCTCAAGGGGTAGCTAAGTAACACAGGTTGCACTCATTTCCAGCATCACTGAGAGGAGTAGCTATTGACTGGTTTCAGAAGCACCAACGGGTGAATATTTCTTGGGACAAACCATAGAAGGCATTTGAAATAGTTTTAGCTCCTTCAAGATGAAAATGAATTTTTCATCGAGATTTATAACACTCATCATTGAAAACATGATAGTGTACAAGCTTACAATAGAAGATTCGAGGAATTGCTGGGAAAACTTGATAAGGAACCAATGGTCTGAGGAAGTGCTGATTCATCAAGGCACGTATACCCTCATTGCGGAGGAAGGTGGTCCCACCTTTGTCTTACGAAGATGCATGTAATAGAGGGATGGATAGAGAAGGTGAGAATAAAACATCCACACACTTGATGAAGAGTTGTGAAGATAATGAATCAGTGTCCAACAATGTTAGTGAACTTGAATCATTAAGACCTACAAAGGGCCTGGCCATAAATATCATGTTGAATGCCAGAGTAAGGGCACTAATGTGACAGATCCTCCTTGTACCAAGCAAGTAATTTGCAATACCTATGCAATAAAGATTTTGTTCTTATTACTCTGCTGTGTTAATGTTCATGCCATGTATATATTTCTGAAAATTGTCTAATGTAGGTTTTGTTAGCAAACATGCAAACATATACATCTGACATAAATTTGAAATAGGAACATTATAATGCAGACTACAGTAGTGAGAGAGAGAGAGAAGACTAGACTGATAATCCTTATTGATAGGTCAATCATTATTCAGATCTACCACATATACAGCTATGCTCAAAAGCTAGACTGCAGGGGTACTCCATATACAGGCCCGTACCAGGTACGAAAATGTACCTAGTGTGGGTACGGATACTGATACGCTATTTGTACGGTGTGGATACATACCCACAGTCCACAGGTATGTCCCGGATATGGAACCGTACCCATGGAATGTGAGTACATACCCACACTTTTTTTTTAAATGAAAAAAATTAAAATTAAAAGACTTTAACTTAAAACATGTAAACCCTAAACCTAATTCACCTACCCACCCCTCCTAAAGACACCACTCAAATGCTATATATACACCCCTTTGCCTCCATTCTACTCACACACACATTTTCATCTTTTGTTGCAAATTGGGAGCTTGACGGAGAGAGATAGAGTCATAGACACTTGGAGGACAGTAAGTGCTTGAAGGAGAGAGATAGGGGCATAGACGCTTGAAGGAGGAGGATCAACTTCAAACAACAAAGAGAAAGTAGTGATTTCAAGTATTTTCCATGCATCCATTGTTTTTTTTAATCAAAATTTTTAATGTATTATTATTAATTGGTATGTGATCAATGATCAATGACCATGAATGATGTGTTTGCACTATCATTCAGTGATCATTGATCATGATCTAATTATTTTTATTATTTATTTTACGTTTTTAATATTAATTAATTTTTAAATTTAGTTTTGTATTTGAAGTTTAAAATTATAGGGTTTTTTTTTTTTTTACATTTTAATTTGTTAAACGTCTACCCTCTGTGTATGCTCTCACCTCGCACCATTTATGGCAAACTTGGTGATCAGAATCAGAGAATGACATGTTGAAGTTAATAAATTAATTAATTTTTTAATTAGTTATGCATTTGTTTGTTTTTTTTAAAGTTTTAATTTGTTAAACGTCTACCCTCTGTGTATGCTCTCACCTCACACCATTTATAGCAAATGTGGTGATCAAAATAAAAGAATGACGTGTAGGGGTTAATAAATTAATTAATTTTTTATTTAGTTGTGTTTTTTTTTTAGTTTTAATTTGTTAAACGACTACCCTCTATGTATGCTCTCACCTCACACCGTTTATGGCAAACTTGGTGATCAGAATTAGAGAATGATGTGAAAGAGTTAATAAATTAATTATATAATTTGTATTTTTTTAGTTGTTTAATGTTTTTAACTTACGTTTTGCAATGTTGTTAAACGTCTACCCTTGTGTATGCTCTCACCTATGCACCATTTATGGCAAGTTCACTTAGGTGATCAAAATGGGGAGAATGACATGTAGGGGGTTAACAAGAAATTCCAATAATATAGATTGTATCCTTGTTTTCCTTTAATAGCCTATTAGAATTATTTTGCAATCGTTTAAAAAAAAAATATTTCTCATTGTAGGTTAAAGTCAAATCAAAAATTGCAGCCATGGCATCAAGTTCAACATCAAGGGGGCATGGGGAAGCAAGCATGAGGGAGGCTCATGTAAGAAGTGTTCCAGGTCATGAATGAGATTGGATCTTTTTTTTTACTTTAAACAGACAAGTAGAAGTGTTGGAACTGCACCTTGTAGAGAATGGTGTTACTCTCTTTGTGTGACCCCATTGTAGAACACATTCAAGGTTTGGGTATACCTAAAACTGAAGTGAACCTCTGTATAATTGGTTGATTCCCTTGGGAACAAGCTTAAAATGCTAAGAAATGGACAAGGAATAAGGGAGATAGCTATTACATAAAAGAGCAAAATTGAGTGCTACATCAATTATTTGACAACACAGTAACTGAATACAAAGTATATAATAATCCCCACTCATCGACAACTTTAGCCTAATCTCTATTTCAAAGGTCATGGGTAAAGGGTGCAGTAAAGGGAAGACTTATCATAACAAAGCAATACAATACCCTGATAAAAGTGAAAAATAGAAAACCATCGATATGGAAAAGGCACTTTAAATTAACTTTTATTCAGAGATGTAAGTACAATTTAGGACTACAATAGTATTGGAAAGACAAATATAGAAGTGTGTATCAGTGAAAAATCACCAAATATCAGACTTTAAGGCATTCTGCCATCTAGAAGAAATTGCAAACCCTTTTGGAGGAATGAAAAATATGGAAAAAATTATTAAATGTGACCTCCCTACTATGATTGGCAGCATGGGAAGTGCCATTTGGTCTCCATTACATCTAAAAATTATCCAGGTTTACTTGCTTGTAGAAAGCATGGACTTTTCTATTTTACTGCCATAAACTTCTAATTTTCATCTCAAAAGCCTAGAGCTTTTAGCGCCAACTATTGTATAAGTACGATGCAACCTGTATAGAAATGTAATCATTTGAGGATAGGAAAACCCTCCAATATGTACTCATCTTAGTTTAGAAGGACGAAAATCCTTCTCCTAGTTGAAAGGATATTCTCCAAACAGGGGTTTCAGCATTGCGGATCAAGGGTTTATTGGTGGTTTTCAGTGTTGTTCCAGCAGTAGATTTGCAGATTTGTGTTTTCTAGCGAGGGTTTGAAGGTAGAAGCTTGTTACAGATTTTGAATGACTTTATTTGCAGCACATGATATCTAGGGTTATCTACATCCCTCTGGGTGGAGTTAGGTACATTTTAGGGTTGGTTGTTCCGGATCTCATCACCAATAGCTTTGCCATAATTTTAGAAGTTGATCAACTAGTTTGCATACATTTTTGGGCCATATCTTTCCTTAAATTGTATTTTCAGTTGTGCTCTGAAGGAGCATTCAAAAAAGCAGATTTTAATAAAATCATTTCAGCCTCATGCTGAAGATCAATATCTCATGGTATTTCTCTCTTGATTCATATCTTTACATTTTTAAAACTTGTTGAGTTGAACAACTGAGCTAAAGATTAAGTGGTTTTGCCTTTTATTTTGTGGGTTTTCAGAATCTCCTATGCAAGTCTGCCATGACTTGGGTGTATAAACATTCAAATCTGCATTCAACTTTTATAAATTATTTACAAATAGACTGTATTATTTGGATTGGGGTTTTTCCTGGACAAAAATCCATTTGCCATGTAAAAATCATGTAAGAGAAGGCTACCTTGGGTAAGACATTACACTGTAGAGTTGTTCCTTTGCAACATAGGGGTTTAGGAATACCACCAACATCACCATCATACCATCATTTCATTGACAGTCACACTAAAACTCTGCCAGGTGAAACTCCTTTGGATGAAGACGCCACATCATGAAAGAAAACAAAAGGACCTCTTGAAAAAATATTCAACTTGGAGAAAAGAGACATTGTAGATGAATTGGTAGCTCGGTGTATTTATGCATGTGGGATCCCCTTTAATGTGTTGAGGTCACCATATTGGCAACAAATGGTGAGAAACATTAATGAAGCACCATAGGGGTATAAAAGCCCTAACTATGAGAAGCTCTGCACTTCTCTTTTACCGAAATAAGTGGAGCACATACAGACTTCTTTACAATCGATTAGAGATTCCTGCAAGGATTCATGAGTGTCTATTATATCGAATGGATGGAAAGACTTCTGAAACAGAGCTCTTATCAACATTATCGCAGTAAGCCCTAAAGGGGCAATGTTTTATAAGGTAGTTGATTGTGAGGGGGAAATAAAAGATGCACAATTTATTGCAAACATTCATAATTGAGGCTATTGAGTTCGGCGGGCCCTCAAAACATTGTCCAAGTCATCACGGACAACGCAAAAATTTGCAAGGCAACAGAGGTTGATAGTAGAGGGTAGATATGAGCACATATTATGGACACCATGTGCAATACACTCCCTCAATTCGATGTTGCAGAAGATTGGAAAAATTCCATGGATTGACAAAATATACAAAAATGCAAGTGAAACTTCAAATGTTTGTCGCCAACCATCACATGTCTCACGCCATTTTCAGAAGATTCTCTAAGTTGGAGTTGTTGAAGGTAAGGGAACAATTCATTAGTTTTAAGCCCTTTTAAGGTTTTTATTATATTTTTAGTTTTAAATCAATTTGTATTGTTATTGAATCATTTTCATTCCTTTTTAATATTTTATAGGTTGTTGTGACTAGATTTGCCTCTCACACACTCATCTTGAGACGACTTGTGAAGGTAAAACATACTTTGAGTAGTATGGTGATTGACAATGTTTGGACCGTCTAGCCTATAAGACACAACTGCCCTTTCATTAAGTATTTACTGAGTTTCACAAAGCAGCCATTAAGATTAACTTCAATCAAACAAATTAGCCACATGATAGCCTTTTTGCCATGCATTCGAGAATATGCAAAGTAAATATATAAAACCACATCTCATTGATCCTTATGATGATTGTGGCACAAGTTAGTAACTGAGATTCACAAAGCATGCCTGCAGAAGATAGGAGAAATTTATGATGGAATTGACTCCAAGCTTGAGAAAATGAAAGAAATTATTCTACTGCCATACAGACAAAAGAGTTTCAAACAAAGACATATGCATTAGGTTTGTAGACAAAGATAGTGCTTGCATAGGAGAAATTTATGATGAAATTGACTCCATGCTTGAGAAAATGAAAGAAATAATACAAGCCAAAGAGAAAGACCCCGAAGAAAACTTCTATAATGAAGTTAAGAGTGTGGTCATGAAGAGGTGGAACAAAATGACCACCCCATTGCATCTCTTTTTGTGTCTTAAATCCCAAATATTATAGCAACGCAATAGTTGGGCTACCTGGTAGGCAGCCACCATATGATGACAAAGAGGTTGGAAATGCGACTAGGGCAACATTTAGGAGGTTCTTTCTTGATCCGTCTATATCTAGTGCAGTCTGTAATGAGATGGGGATAGTTGTATCTTCAAAAGGTAGCATGGGAGAGGTAAAGGCTCTTTGCGACAAGTCTACCATGACTCTACTCAAGTGGTGGTATGTACATGACCATGATGTCAAGTACCTATGACATGTTGCCATTAAACTACTCTCACAGATATGAAGTTTGTTATTTGATATTTTGATTACCTATTGAAAATTTAAATCTAAGATGATAACACTTATTTTTGTATATTAATAATACTTTTAACTTCTTCTTTTTCGACAGGTGGCTAGTAATTCTTCCGCATAGCGAAACTGGAGTACTTATGGCTTCATTCACTCAGCCAAACTAACCATGTTGGCATCCAAGAAGGCTGAGGATTTGGTATAAGTACATTCCAACTTGTGCCTCCTAACGCACAAGACGGAAGAGTATACTAGAGGTCCTAACAAGCTTTGGGATATTCATCCTAAAACCACTGACTTTGAAGCTTTTGTTAGTTGTTTTTCCAATGCTTCATTGCTTGGCATCGATGATGAACATCCAAGCAACCCTTCACAAGGGTTGGACAATGGAGCTAGTGCAAGTGGGAGTGGAGCTGCAAGTGCCATTCATGGAGATGATTTTGAGGATCATCTAGATGATATGTTCTAGCCTTGAAGTAAGTTGAATGTAATATGTTTTGAAACATTCATAAATTAATACCATTGTTTTAAAAATCGGTCGAACCGGAACCAAAACTGGCCAATTCGACCGGTTCACCTTTTTTTGCATCAACCGACCATTAAATCGGATCGTTTGACCAGTTTGGCCTCAAACCGGTCAAACCGGTCCGGTTTCGACCCAAACCGGCCAGTTCGTAATTGCGTATCCTTAAACGGCTTTTCCCATTAAAAAACACTTTTTTTATTATATTTTCTATTTTTTATTTCTTCTAAACCCTAATTTGGTGTTAAATATACATCCCCCCTCTATTCAATTCACACCTCTCATTGCGCATTTGTGACCATTTGTGAGTTTAGTTTTGGAGTGAGCTTGGAAGTTGGAGCCTTGGTGCTTGTTTGGCATTGCTTGTGCGCTCTTTGTGGTGATATTGGCCACCTCTATTTGTGAGCACCTCTATTATTTGGAAGGATTTGGAGGCTTGGGGCAGCATTGAAAAGTGTTCATTTGGAGTGAGTTTGGGGTTGTTTGGCATCAAGTGTGGGCTCTTTGTGGTGGTCTTCACATCTACATTTGGAGAGTGCAGCCCATACACAAGCTTGGAATGTTTCTTCACCTCATTTGTGTGCACATTGAAAGGTATGTTACATTTTAAACTTGCCCCTTATTTGTAAATTTTATTAAATAGGAAATCTGAAATTTATTTTGTTTTTATTTGCATTTTCAGATTTCTTTTAATTTGCAATGGCCCCCAAAACAAAAGACCCTACATGGAACCATGCAGACGTAGTTGATAATCAAGTTTTTTGTAAATATTATAAGAAACACAACAAAGGGGGGGATTCATAGGTTGAAACAACACTTGCTTGGTCAAAGAGGCCAAGTTTCCCCATGTGATGCACCTAATATTGATGCCCTTAGGTTGGACATAAAAAACTTGCTTGAAAAACATAAAGAAGAGAAGGCTAGGCAAAAATGAGATGGAAGCTGAAATAGGGAGAAAGGACTTGGGAAAACGCCTCGAGTGTTGAAGGATCTTGCTCTGACCCTTCCGTCAATGTTAGAGACCCCTTTTGGTATATGCCTCCCCCATCCACTCATAGTCAAGAAAACCGGCCTCAAAAAAAGAAAGAACATTCAAAGCTTTTTAACATCTTCCACACCTGCTAGTGTCTCCATGCCAACAGAAAATCAGCCTACCTTGGATAACCATTGGAAGAAGCAATACAAAAAAGCTGCTTTTGAATACACTGCTAGATACTGGTATGATGCAAATATGCCTTTCAATGTTGCCCACTCACCTTATTACCAATCTATGTTTGATTCCATTATTGTTGTTGGTAAGGGCTTCAAAGGCCCTAGTATGCATGACTTGAGAGGATTACTTTTGAAAAAAGAAGTTGCATCCATAGATGAATAGTTGAAGAGTTGTAAACATCATGGGCCAAAACTGGATGTACTATTATGTCAGATGGGTGGAGTGATGGCAAGAACCGCACCATAATAAATTTTCATGCCTCTTGTCCACAAGGTACTATGTTTTTGAAATCAGTTGATGCATTTGATAGGGTGAAAGATGCAAATTCGTTGTTTGAGCTTTTGGATGAGATTATTGTAGAGGTGGGGGTGGAAAATGTTGTACAAATCATAACAGATAATGCCTCTAACTATGTTCTTGCTGGTAAGATGTTAGAGGCTAAACACAAAACAATATTTTGGACTCCATGTGCTGCACATTGCATAGACCTCATGCTTGAGGATATAGGAAAAAAAGATTGGATCAAGAACATTGTAGAGCATGCCAAAAGCATCACCAAATACATCTACAATCACTCATGGGTATTGAACCTAATGAGGAAGAACACTGAGGGCAGAGAACTTGTTAGGCCAGCCATCACGAGATTTGCAACAAACTTCCTCACGTTGCAATCTCTTATTTCCCAACAACAGAACTTGAAAAAGATGTTTTTAAGTGATGAATAGAATGCATCAAAGTGGAGCCACAAACAAGATGGGAAAGACACAAAGAAAAAACTTTTTGACAATTTTATTTTGGAAAAAAACAACAGAGATTGTGAAAGTTGCTGAGCCTCTTGTTAAGGTGTTGCGGTTGGTGGATGGGGAAAAATTAACCATGGCTACATTTATGAGGCTATGGATCAGGTAAAGGAGCATACAAAAACATGGTAACTAAGTATGGGCCTATATGGGAGATTATAGATAATAGATGGAACAATCAACTCCATCACCCTATACATGTAGTTGGATATTTCTTGAACCTGAAATATCATTACAGAGCTAAGCTTGGAGAAGATCAAATTGGAGAAGTAAAAAATGGTTTGTACGAGTGCGTAGAGTGCATGGTCCTTGATGAGATGCAACAACTTGAGGTTCACTGACAAATCGGTTTCTTCAGCAGAGTCGCAAGTACCTTTGGGAAAAAACTTGCAAAGATTGCAAGCGATGTGGACTAACCAGGTAAGCAATTCTAAGTTTTTTGAAGTTCATTTGATTAAAAAATTTAATGAATAATCATAAATTTTTAGCATAAGACAATCTAATTTGTTGAATTACGCTTTAGCCTTTAAGTTATAAGTTTTACTTTTAATTTTTAACTGTGTTTTTATCGTCATTGTTTACTAATTAAACATTTACATTTTTTATCGCAGCACATTGGTGGGATTCATTTGGTAGTCAGTGTCCTTAATTACAAAAGTTTGCAATTAGGATCCTGAGCCAAACTTGCAGTGCTTTTGGGTGCGAGCGCAACTGGTCCGTCTTTGAGTGGATTCACACGAAGAAGAGAAACCGTTTGGAACAACGGTTGAATGATCTTGTCTTTGTGCAATACAACCTTCAGCTAAGGCGCAACCAATTGTTGAACCGAAGACCTGATACTGATCCCATTGTCTTGGATGATATAGATCCAACCTTAGATTGGGTAGAGGAGAGTCAGCCAACAGAGTTTGATCCCGATGACTTGGGGTGGATGGGTTTGGATCAAGATGATGAGCCATTAGCAGCACTGCCGCCACCGTCACGAGACATAACAGGCACTAGTCGCACTCATGCTACTCCCCATGCCAATACAGTTGTTGCAGATGTACCTGAGGATTTGGATGGGTTCGAGTCAGAGCTAAAGGCCGGTGATGATATTGATGAGGATGACCTTGAGGATCCCATTTCCAACAGCGGTGCAGAGTTGATGATTGATCATTGATGTCATCTAGTTTATTCTAGAGTTTTGAAACTTGTAGTATTTGTAATGTATCAATGATCATAGCATGTTGTTTTTTTGGAGTCTCGGACCATGGAGGCCATTTAGAGACTCATTGTTTATGTATTTTGTTTTGGAATCTCATATATGATATATGTATTGTGTATTGGACTTGGAGTTCGTGTCATTTTGCTATTAACACCTTTTTTACATATATACAAGAGCAAGCTTTGCATATTTTGTGTGTAATTGTTGGAATCGTCATTTTTAATCTTTCAAATATATTGTTTTCATTAAAAATATAAAATTTTATGTATTTTTTAGTAAACCGGTTCATAAAATTTGAACCGGTCTGGTTCCAGTTCGGTTCCGGTCCGACCCTCAGCCGGTTCCAAGTCCGGTTCCGATTTTTAAAACATTAATTAATACAACGTATTTGAACTCAATATTCATGAATGATGAAATTATGAATTTATTTATGACTCGTGAGTATTAAATTTTACATAAGTGTAGGTAACATTTTTCTGGCAAATTTATATAAAAAATCCCTTCAGTAAATATATTGTACAAACAGTACCCACACCGTATCATGCCTAGGGTTTTAAAAAAAATATATCGTTTTAGCGTACCGTACCCATATTTGTACCCGTATCACTGGCAGTCTAGCTCACAAAGTTTAAAGGCCTAAGTAATAAATGTAGACCTTTGCTCTTTGATGGATCTTGGGCCTCCATTTATTTTCTATCCTTTCTCACTATTTTAATTTTTGCATTTGGCGGTCTGTTTTTTTCAAATCTATTTTGGATATTTTCTTGCGCGACAAATAGACACCATTGTATTCCCATGTCTTAGGCTCGATAATGCTAGGGATGAAGCATTTTTAAATGGAAGGCCAACTTGTTATTTCTTCACAAATGTCCAAAACACTATCCCAACATGTTATCCCAAAATGGAAATGCTCCCCAGAAACATTTCTTAGAGGTCATTTGGCATTCCTAGAGTTTCTATTTCAAGACTGTTTGATTTCAATAAAAAATATTAAGAAATTTCCTACCAACTAAAAGCATAATATTGCTTTAAATTTATTGAAGGAAGCATGATGAAATGCAATCTTTTAGTAATAAAATTCATCTGTTCTGGAATGTTTTCTCCACACGAAGATCAACTTTGCAAAACTCTTAATTTTCTCCAGAGGAAGCACTCTACTTAAACGAATGGTGTGTTCATTGCTTACCAGAATTCTAAATTTCAAATCTATTTCCTTCATTTAGTTTAACTATCAATGTACACTAGTAGCCCTCCAGTAGGCCATATCCTACAATGTGATACTGGTTCAAATCCCATGCTCAAGCGGGATTGCTACAAAATAAGGACGAATTTGTGTGGGAATCAGATGAGAGACATATGGAGTTCTTAAACAAGATGCCACAGATGTCCCTCAGACACAGTTGCTTAACCAAAAGGAATCACTGTATTAGTGACATGTAGTTTATTTCCATCCCTTAATGGACAATAGTCTTCTGATATTTTCGTATCAAAAAAAAATCCACAATTTTCTGGCCATAAATAGCTAAAGTGGCAGCAAAACGTATGAGCAGTATGTGAAATTCAAAGAATTTTACTTAAATCGTAACAAAAGACTTGGTATTTCATTTATTATTCCCATAGGTATTGTTACACTCAATTGGAAGTACACTTGCAATGAATTTATAATGTCCCCTTTTTAAAATTAATTGATTCTAGACACCCGAAGCCTATTTTTTTTATTTCTTGCAGTCTAAACGGAATTAATGAGGGAAATAAATTAAATTAAGTGATCCAAGGGTACTTTTATATTTTAATTGGAAAAAGGACACTTGAACTATATTTTAATAAGTGGGGCCCAAAAAGCAAGAGTGGAATAAAAGATTATATTTCCAATTTGGGACACCAGAAGGAGAAGTGAGTGCACGAGTGAAATAATAATAAAATAATGAATTTCCAACATGGGGCGCCAAAGATAGAAGTGTTTGCAGTGTTTGCATGGGCAGTAAGCTTATATTTTTAGGATGGAGTGCAAGCTTGGGATGTGCCAATTAAATGATTTTTAATTATTTTAAACCATAAATGTAACTCCAAAAGGTGGCACCAACTTTGGGAGAAGGCCTTAAAGGTTATAAAAGCAGATTTTAGGGATTAATATTATCTCATCTTGGAAATTTATCGACTACTCCATTGTCTGCAAGTAGCTTTTGCTTTTGCATCAGTAATTGAGGATGAAAACCCTCATTTACACACGGATCTAAGGACGGAAACCCTCATATCCAAGCTTGGAAATTCCATCCAAAGGTTGTAGTTATCATTCAGAGTACAAATATTCATCCAATTCAGCTAGGGCATCATATTCAGGGTTGTTTTAGCATCCAGAACAGCAAAGTACAGCCATGGATTTCTTCATACAAACATCTGCAAGGCATACTGAACACTTCCATAGTTGGACACCACCCTTGGGAGATTGACTCTATGTTGGGTGTCACATCTGGAGTGTTTTTGCAAGGATTTCAGCTTGCATATTTATTTCTTGCAGCCTTCTACGTATCTGGATCATCAAAATTGAGCTAGTAATTGTATACAGATATATGGATTTGATAAAATATCCAGATTTGTTATAAATTATTTATCAGGGATATTATAGAATCTTATGTTAAACTTTGACCCTTGGGCCAAATCTCATTATCACAAGACCAAGAACCAAAGAAAACAATTTCATTTTCCGATCATCTAATGCATTAGCCTTTGCTTCAGCATGTCAATCAATGGCTTAATAAACAGGTGCATGAAGGACATTGTTTGACACATAAGATTCCAGGTATATGAATATAAATATGCATCTCGAAAACCTAACATACTCGATAACTACGAACTTCACAAAGAAGACGTGAAAACTTGTATTAAAACATTATTTATTTCATTAAACTAGAAAATTGGCTCTCAACAACACCCTGCTTAATCAAGCATGATTTTCAAAAATTTCTATGATTTTCACTTGGTCAATTGAAAAAGGAAGGCCAACTAGTTTCTTGGGCAGCTACATTTTTGGGTGGGGTGTAGTCTGCATCTTTAAAAGTGTTACAGACTGTTTTCTTATACCTATATACAATACGGAAAAAGAGTCCCAAAGGATGTGTGTATGCATTTGGTTAGTGTACGATGCAATTTAAATCAAGCACAAAGGAGAACGGATGTATGCGTAATCCTACAATGCCCTCAAGGGGAGGATTGGACTATAGATATCACTAACATTGCAATCCCTCCATATGCGACATTTGATGGCATTGATCGTTTTCTTCCAGTTGGGATTAGGAATTACTAAATCTTGGCTGCACCATATCCACCATTTCAAATAGTATAAAAAGCATTAATGTTTGAGAAGGCCCTCCAATACAATTCACACTTGCAAGGCATACATTTGAGATGATTTAAAATAATTTGTATCATTTTGGATTGGGTACCCATCAATTTATTTAGTCATATGTTAACTAGTCCTAAATACTCAAAAGGAATGCACATAATGGAGAGTTGCATGTCAGTACCCACTCAAATAGAAGCAGGTACAAAACTAGCAATTGCACATTGCTTGCAAGGTATGCCGAAAGGGATGTCAAATGTAAAGCCAGTTTGAAATTCATTTCCATGTAATAGTTGGAAGCTATTCAAAAAAGGGATGTGAAGCAAAATCAGAAATGTTTAACCATAAACGAGACAAAACATATGCGCATATATAATTTTGCATACATAATCTTGAATGTGTAACTCAATCCAAATGGCATACCTAACATAAGCACAATATAATACAATTACTATAGACACAAGGAGTTCAAGCGGGTTTGCACATATGTATCAGAGCAGGTGTGGTTCATGTTCTTATTTTCAACCACAAACAAACTGAAAATGAAAAAAAATGATAAGGAAATGAAAAGGACTTTGTCCTTTTTGTCTTCATATGTAGCCACCATTCTAGATCACTACGACTCTAATCTCAAATGGCATAGCTGGTATCCACTGCCACTAGTTACCAGTCTTGACTTTAGTTGTTTCGACGCAACTGGTTGTCACTAATGCATTGTGCAGCTCCATCACTAGTGACTAACGAGAGGTCATTGTATGACCTCCTTCCTCCATTGCCTCCATCCTTCGGTTGATCGCTACTTAGCAAGTTTGGATTTGGGGCTCAACTGCATGTCAAATAAGAAATTTCCTCCCTCTACAATTTGGACATTGGGTTCCCCCGAAAACTATTACAAACTATACGATTACTTTTTGACACAGATGACAATTACAACTACTATTATGACTAGATCCAAACAAGGAATTACAATCTATCACATATTAGTAATAACATTGACGTCAACTATTAGCAATTTTATATATTCGACTTGTTAACTATAAAAGCTAACATTATTGACAAAAAAAATAGACTCTAATCATTGACAATGCCTTTTTAAACAAAATAAAACTATGACTTACGGATCTTTTTACGCTAAACCACTTTGACCAACCAATCAAAAACTTAATCAGCTAGGTAGCTATAAAAAAATCGCTTAACCGACTACTAATTATATACTCTGAAACCAAAGCAGTTGCGCGAGAGATGTTCAAAAGATTAGTAAATAGCTGGAAGTGGCAATGCCTACATGATGAACAGCTGTAAGGTAGATCCAATGTGTCTGCAGATCAATACAAATCACAAAGTAATGCCAAAAATCATCACGTCAAGCTATAATGCAATTTGATGCAATGTTGGCAGCAGGTCAATGGAGTGTAACTCCAAAACCAATGCAACGCCTGGATGCAAGTGCCAAGGCAAGTGTTGGAGAGCGAGCTTGGGCTCGACAATAGGGTGCAGCTAATGCGCAGCTTTTGAAGTGATCCAAAGCAATATGTCAGGGGCGAGTGCTATCTTGACTGTAGAAAGCTTGGCCCAATGTGAATCTGATGCACGAGAGTGCAATGCTAAACTGTCGAGCTCCAATGATCAATGCCTTACAATGATAGAGGATCAATAGATGTTGTTGTGCCAAAAGAGGTATGCATTTCAAATCTGATACACAGAGGACTACTCAAAACTTGAAGAATGCAAATTCAATTACAAGAATAAAGCACAGAGATATGCAAGCTAGAAAGAAGATGCTACCATGATGCACAACAATTGATTCACAAGGGCACAGAGCGTGAGGTTCAAAAGTGTCTGACAAGATCTACCCCAAGCTTCACATTTCACCCATGTCTGAAATGAGTTTGCATGCAGCAACCTTTGATTTTCTTGTGTTTGAACACCTCCTTTACACGGCTACATAGAATAGTGGAATAGGATTAGTGACGCCTAAAGAAAAGTTCCTGATGAAGAAGTCGTTGGGATTAAAGAAAAGTACATTATTACGTTTGCAATTAAAACAGATGTTACGCAATAAGGCCTAAGATCGAAGCCTGTCCATGCAGGCCAATACAAGTCCAATCTGCAGAAGTACAGCCAACAAATGCAAACAAATAGAGCACACTTCCAAATACCTTAACCACTAGAGAAGACCTATAAACAAAAAACCAAACTATATTACAGTGCTTCATACAGTGTTCTCTCATTGACCATAGCAACCAAGCAATGCAATGGCTCTGCCCCTTATAGATCTCACAAACTCATTTTGCACAAATAGTCCTCAAGGATGCCTGCTCTAATACTAAATGTGAGATTTGGTAGAGTTTTCATAAGTTAAACAAACAAAATTCTCTCATTGCAAATAATAACACACAATAATAATCCACTGCTTCTTCTTCTATTATAATATTCAGTGACAGACATTACATTTATAGAACCACATCATGTAACATAACCTCCTACAATCAGTCTCACATCAAGACTATTATGAGAGTCATTACAACAACATTTGTACCATCTATTATTTAACCTATACTAGCTCACGCACATACTATTTCAAGCTATGAGTTGTTACAACTAATTTCATTATTATCCTCGCACGTAATTATATAGCTAACTCACTCACTTAATGTGAGTACTAGCACAATATTCTTAACAAAATGTTAGTTATTCACATATAATTCCTCACCTGAATATATAACTTTTTATTTGGCTAACAAAAAATGGAAACACACAAGTATGTCAGTGTAATATGTGCCTTCCTTCCATTCTCTCTTTGGGTCTTACTAAAATTCGTATCAAAGCAGGTGTTTGGGGAAGCCCTAGGTGAATGGTATCAAATGAAAAATTGAAGAGAGGTTCAGAAATTCAACTTTGTGTGGTTGAGGTAGTGAAATTTCATGGAGGATCAAAAGTCTTGATTACTAGGGCATGGCCAAAGCGTCATTTCAATGGAAGAAGATCACAAGTTAAAGGAAAATAGAAGTTCCGATTTGGAGAAACAAATTTGCAATCGTGTTTTACATTGTGTGATTAATCGCTAGGCCACATCAAGAAGAGTCATGGCAAGAGGGTGTTGTGGCATTTTTTAAGTGAAAATGTGAGGTAGCAAACCAAGAGAGCATGTGACTGAAGATGGACGTATGAGCAAGAAGACTAGAAAACAAGTGATTAAATGTGGGCACTGTTGCCATATTTTTCACACAAAGGATTGGCTACTTTTGGAAGATTGGCTATTTTTAGCGAGTTGGCATGGCTACAAATAGCATTTGGCTTAAAATACAAGTTTGCTGAAAATAGCAATTGAAGTGGAAGTGTGACTAAAAATAGCATTCGCTAAAAATAGCATTTGCTAAAAGTAGTTGACGCTAAAAATAGCACTTCACTAATTATAGCAGCTCCATGCACCAAAAGTGAAGGGATAAAGATAGCTTTGTTTTTGTTAAATTGTGAAAGTGCTGCTCCAAATAGACATGGCGCCAAAAGAGAGTGCTTTTATTAATTTTAGAAACTGCTACCACTGGTTTTGAATTAACCCTTGGCGCCAAAGAGAAGAGCATGGAGGCTTTTTACAAAATTTAGCAAATCGTTGTTCTTGTTCTTGTTCTTGTTTTGGGAAGGCAGAGTTGATTCATCTTCATATAGGCTAGTTTTCTATTGTAAAAATATATATACACACTGTGGGTTGTTTTGCTTTTGCAATCCTAGCCTTGTACTTGCACCTCTAAATAATAAAAGCTCCATTTTGCCCTCTCATACTGTTGTTTTCTGATTTTTCATTGTGTTTGATAAGAATATTGTGTTGCTCTAGTGTGGAATTTACTCCCTCTACTATTGTCGTGTCTCCTAAACCCTTGAATTAATTTTGCAAAATAGATTAGAGTTGTGCAAGAGTGTGGATCTTTGATTTCCCTATGTGCAGAAGTACATACATGTGTTAAATTATTGGTGTATCACCCTTATTTCCCTTTTCCCGCATTCCTTCTCCCTTTTCCTTGTTAAATTTTTCGGTTTTTTAAGGTGATTCACAAGGAAACCAGCTCTCTGGAGGTTCACCTCAGACATAGGTTACCCACAGCCTTGAGGTGTTTCAATTTTTTCAACAAGAGAGAGGGAGTACACACACCACTCTCTATCAAGGTGCAACGTCTAGGTGACAACAATTTCTAGCACACCCAGTGGGACAGATCAAAATTTGCTAAAGAATTTATTGTTCTTAGCAAATATCAGTTTTTCAGACACAAATATTCAGCATCTGACAACTCCATTGGCCCAAAGATCCCTTTTCCTCAATCGACAAACCATTACCTTCATCTTTCCATCTTTTTATGAGGTTGTGCAATCATGACTTCAATTCCTCAATGGAATTCCCAGTTTCAAGAGGATTATTACTCCACTCCACCTCCTTTTCCCTAAAATCCTCCTCCAAATCAGTATTATAAGCCCTATCATAATGAATATGCCCATGATCCAAACAATATGGTTATCCTAATAATCACGATGTTTTTCAAAAGCAGGAATATGCAGATTATCGAAACAATTCTATGCTTAATTATGATTTGCAGATGCAAGCACAACACTTGGAGATAAAAATGGTGCAGATGAGGGCAACAAGTTCCATCAAGGCAGCCAAGTTTGGATTCAAAGTACCCTACCCAAGGGCTGGTTCTATGCCAAACTGGTATAACCCTCAAGAGAAGATAGACTTTGTGTCTGAATTGATGTCACAACTATCAAAGTGGAATGAAGAGATGGAAGCTTACCAATATTGTGTTCAGAAACCCTTTCGATGGGGTAATTCATCACTATCATCATATAGCCCTCCTACTTCTACTTTCAAACCACTTCAACCGGAGCCCAGGTCCCAAATTCCTAGCTTTCCTAAAGCTTCTCCTCCACAAAATCTTACACCTCTTCAATTATCTCAACCATTGCAAAATCAGTTAGTAACACAACCAACCCCTCCCCTCCCCTAATATTCCATAATCCATTCTGGAATGAAACTAATCAACAAATCAGTTTGGAAGAGCAGCCAACTAAAGAGCCAAGCGAAGAAGTTCTCAAGAAAAATCTAACAAAATGGAGCTTCCAGATTGAGGACAAAAAAATTCCATGGTTGGTTAAGCCTACAATAGAGGAGGGCAAGAAAGTGGTTGAAATTATAGAATAGCAAGAGGAATATGACCAACAAACAAAGGTTAGACAAAATTTTCTCAAATCACTTGAGTTACAACGTAAAGATAATGTTTTGAATGAGCATATGAATGTTTCTAAGGATCAGATCAACAATCTTGAGCCTATATCATCTTCATATCAGCTTGCAAACAATCATACAGAGGAGGAAATCAGCAAAAAAGATCAAATTCATGTGGAGTTTTCCTCAAGCATGGAAAATAAAGAGGAGGGTTTATTAGAATTAAAAGATTTTGATGATGAGGAAGAACCAATTGAAATTGTAGATTAGTCTACAAGCATCCAATATAAGCAGGAAAGGGCCTCAAGTACTCTAAATAATGATATTACACAAAAAGAAGAGGGGAAGATCAGAAAAATCAGTTTATCTGCTATGAGAATACCATGTCCAATCAGGGATTTGGCTAGTTTAGAGCCACAAAAGGGGTTGCCATCCAGTTGTGCTCATTTGCAGAGCATAAGAAAGAGCTTCAAGTTGCCAAAAATCAGCCCCAACATCTTCAAAGACAGAGTGCAGATCCTTATAGAGGTGTGTCATTCTTTTTTTGGGCTAATATTTTGAGCAAATCAATGGTGCAAACCCATGTCTGCACTTATATTATGTGATCTAGTTGTAAAATTGATCTCATGGCTGCACTTTCTGAGAAAAGGAAATTATTTCTCCCAACTAGTATGAGGTTTTGTTTAGCTTTACTTTTCTCTTTGTTTAGATTAGGAGTAGTTTAGGTTTGTTTCTTGCATAATAAGTGTTTCCATGCATATTGTTTTTCTAGTTTTCTTAGTTAGTTGTATTTTCACAGAAGTGCTTGCATGCATGTGTTTTCGTTTTCGTTGGAGAGTGTATTTTAGTGGGTACTTTATTTCAGAGGATACAAGTTGTTGACAGAAGTACGTGACTCCATAGCCTAATGGATGCATGAAGGCTACTAATCTCCTTGTTTAGCAAGGAAAACAATCACGTGATGTCGTCAAAATGTTACCATATTTTCCACACAAAGGATTTGCTATTTTTTTGAAAGATCGGCTATTCTTCAGCCTGGCTAAACAAATAGCATGACTTAAAATAGAAGTTTGCTAAAAACAGCAATTGAATTGGAAGCGTGGCTAAAAATAGCATTTGCTAAAAGTAGTTGGCACTAAAAATAGCACTTGCCTAAATATTTCAGCTCCATGCGCCAAAGGTGAAGGGATAAAGATAGCTTTGCTTTTGTTAAATTGAACAAGTGCTGCTCCAAATAGACATGGCGCCAAAAGTGAGTGCTTTTACTAATATTAGCATGCTTTTATTAATTTTAGCAACTGCTACTGCTGGTTCTGAATTAACCCTTGGCGCCAAAGAGAAGTGCATGGAGGCTTTTTACTAAATTTAGCAAACTGTTGTTCTTGGTATTGAGCCAAGGGTGATACTAGGTGAATTCCAAACAGTCCCAGTGCATGCAACATTCTGTCCAAGACATGGCGAAAAGGATATGATTAAATAAGAACATGAAGTTAAATACAGTCCCATTGTTGTTCGCCAAATAGAAGAGGGTTAGAGCCAAAGGTGAAGGACTTTCAATGATAAAACACAACTGTTGTTCTTGTATAGTGTTAGCACCAAAAGGATGGTAGAAAAGATTATTAATAAATCAGGAAAACAACAGCATGCAGGAGAAGTATGGTAATAAATAAAGAAAACAGTTGATTAACAGCAGTTCAAATCATGCATGTTGTTGTGGCGCCAAGGATGGAAAAGAAAATAAACAAAAAATCAGCATGCAGACAAGCTACTTTGGGACGCAACAGTCTATTCTAGGAAGGCAGAGCTGATTCGTCTTGATATATGCTGATTTTCCATTGTAAAAAATATATACACATTGTGGGTTGTTTTACTCTGGCAATCCTGGCCTTGTACTTGCACCTCTAAATAAAAAGCTCCATTTACCCTCTAAATAAAAAGCTCCATTTACCCTCTCATATCGTTGTTTTTATGAGTTTTCATTATGTTTAATAGGGAATTGTATTGCCTTAGTGTGGAAATTACTCCCTCTACCGTTGTCCTTTTCTCCTAAACCCTTGAATTAATTTTTCAAAATAGCTTAGAGTTGTGCAGTTGGGTGGATCTTTGATTTCCCTATGTGCAGAGTTACATGCATGTGTTAAATTATTGGTGTGTCACCCTTATTTCCCATTTCCTGCATTCTTTCTCCCTTTTCATTGTTAAAGTTTTCGTTTTTTTAGGTGATTCACAAGGGAACCAGCCCTCTGAAGGTTCACCTCAAACATAGGTTACCCACAGCCTTAAGGTGTTCCAATTTTGTCAACAAGAGAGAGAGTACACACACCATTCTCTATCAAGGTGCAACTTCTAGGTGACAACAGTTTCTGGCACGCCCGATGGGACAAATCAAAATTTGCTAAAGAAGTTGATGTTATTCTTAGCAAATATCAGTGTTTCAGACACAAATATGTAGAATCTGGTGACTTCATTGGCCCAAAGATCCCTTTTCCTCAATCAGCAAACCATTTCCTCCATCTTTTTATGAGGTTGTGCAATCATGACTTCAATTTCTCATTGGAATTCCTAGTTTCAAGAGAATTATTACTCTCCTCTACCTCCTTTTCCCCAAAATCCTCCTCCAAATCAGTATTATAAGCCCTATTATAATGAATATGCCCATGATCCAAACAATTTGTATGGTCATCCTAATAATCATGGTGTTTTAGGAGCAAGAATATGCAGATTATGGAAACAGTTCCATGCTTAATGATGATTTGCAGATGCAAGTACAACACTTGGAGATAAAAATGGTACAAATGAGGGCAACAAATTCCATCAAGGCAACCAAGCTTGGATTCAGGGTACCCTACCCATGGGTCGGTCCTATGCCAAACTGGTATAGCCCTCAAGAGAAGATAGACTTTAGATGGAAACTGACCAATATAGTGTTCAGAAACCCTATCAATGGGGTAATTCCTCACTATCATCCTATAGCCCTCCTACTTCTACTTTCCAACCACTTCAATCGGAGCCCAAGTCCCAAATTCCTAGTTTCAAACTATCTATATATCCAGCTGCCAAACCTTACACCAGTAAGGACAAACAATGGTGGAAGGATGATTTAGAGGAAGCAGAGGATGTTTTTTTTGCACTAGCTATGGTTATAATTCAAGAATACTCATAACAGATCCAGAATTGGGATCCTTCTAAATTGCAGTCACAAACAATGGAAATAAAGGACGATATGATAGATGAAAACCTACAACCTATAACCTGTCATTTCTCCCAGAACATAGATCTGACTAAGTGTATCTTCCACAACATCACTGAAATCCATAGATTGCATCCCCATAAGTGCCCCTTGAATTCATTACTGAGAGAATACCCAATGGTAAATTTTCTCTATCCAGACACCAAACTACCTCGTTTTTCAGAAAAAAAATTGGCAGTTAATAGTTGGTTGACTAGTCAAGAGGAAAATACCCTATCCAAGCTTTTGTGCTCTCATCCTCAAGCTTTTGCTTGGGAATATTGTGACATGAAGGGTATTCATCCCAATATTTGTACGCACCACATTTACACAACTAATTCCAGACCAGTCAAGAAATCACAAAGAAGGATAAACCCTGCCTTAAGAGATATTGTAAAAACTGAGATTGATAAACTTCTTCGGGTAGGATTTATCTATCCAATTTCAAACAACTAATGGGTCTCCCTATTAGTAATAGTACCTAAGAAGAATGGTAAGTGGAGGGTCTGTGTGGATTATAAGGAGTTGAATAAAGCAACACATCGAGAATATTTCCCTTTACATTTTATTGACCAAGACTTGGATAATTTATCCAAAAAAAGGTATTTTTCATTCCTGGATGGTTTAGGTGGGTACAATCAAATCATGGTGGCACTAGAAGACCAAGATAAGACTACTTTCACCTGCCCATGGTGAACATTTGCTTACAGGGTCTTACCTTTTGGCTTATGTAATGCTCCTGCTACTTTTCAAAGAGCCATGTTAGCAATTTTTTTGATCTCACGCATGATTTTGTGGGGATTTATATGGATGATTTTACTGTTTATGGGGCAACATTCCAAGAGGGAATTGATAATTTGGACAAAGTACTCTCTAGGTGTGAGAAACATCAGTTATCTCTAAACCATGAGAAATGTATTTTCATGATGAAGCAAGGGATAGTCCTAGGACACCATGTTTCAGCTGAGGGAATCAAGATAGATCCTAATAAGGTCAATATCATTGTGCAACTTCCATCCCCAAAAATCAAACTGAAGTAAGAAGTTTTCTAGGACATGTGGACTATTATAAAAGATTCATTTCAGATTTCAGTAAAATAGTTTCTCCATTGTTTTCGCTTCTAACAAAAGATTCTAAATTTGAATGGACAGAAGTGTGTCAAAAATCTTTTGACATCATCAAGGACAATTTACAAATACTGCAGTCTTAAGAGGTCCGAGTTGGAAGTTGCCCTTTCACATACAAACTGAAGCTTCCAATGAGGCAGTAGGAGTTGTGTTAAGACAATAAGAGGAAGGAGAGGCAATGTATGCCATCTATTACATTAGTAAAAACCTCTCCCCTGCTGAAAGGTACTACACCACCACATAGAAAGAGTTTCTTGCAATAGTCTATCTAATTAATAAGTTTCGCCATTACATTACAGGATATGAAGTAATTGTTCATACAGATCATTCCGTCATTAAATATTTAATGAATAAACCTTTGGTGCATGGTAGAATTGTAAGATGACTTTTGTTATTGCAAGAATACAGCATAAAGATTATTGATAAACGAGGAAAATCAAATGTGGTAGCTGAGTTTCTCTTAAGGCTAATTGTTTCAAGTACAGAGGAGCAGGTCAATAATGATTTTCCAGATGAACATCTATTCGCAATCTCAACTGTCTCTCTTGGTTTGTAGACATGGCTAATTACTTAGCTACAGGGAAGTTCCCATCTTTCCACACACATAAACAAAGAAAAAAGTTAATTAAACAAAGTGTGTTGTATACATGGATTAATGGAATGCTTTACAAATGTGGACTTGATCGTGTATTACGTAGGTGTGTAGCTAAAGATGAGATCTTTGATATACTTAGAGCATGTCATAACGAACCATCAGGGGAACATTATTCAGTCAAAAGAATGATCCATGAAGTTCTGAGAGTTGGGTACTAAAGGATGTCAAAAAGTATGTATGGCAATGTGATCACTGTCAACGGCTGGGAAAGCCAACACTTACAACTGAGATGCCACTCCAATCTCAAGTAGTTCTGGATCCATTTGAGAAGTGGAAATTGGATTTCATTGGACCAATTGACCCACTTTCTCAAGGAAATGAGTAAATCTTAGTCTGTACAAAGTTCAAACTATGTTACAAAATGGGTTGAGGTACAAGTTCTCCAATATTCAAGGGATGTAAAGTAGCAGACTTCTTGTATGAACACATCTTCCAGTGATTTTGGGCACCAAGATCAATTGTTTCAGATCAGGGACCACAGTTCATGCCTAGAGTAGTCAGTTCTTTTGTAGCAACATAACAACTAAGACACAAGAAATCATTTCCATACCACCCTCAATCCAATGGTCAAGTTGAAGTCACTAACAAGAAATTGAAGAACATTTTGACCAAAGCAATAGATCTCTCAAGGAAGAATTGGGTTCAGAAGTTACCTGAAGCAATATAGGCCTACAACATCACTTAGAAGACAACCACATGATTCACTCCATATGAGTTGGTCTATGGGAAGAAACATATCTTTCCCATAAAATTTGTGATTTAGACCTTAAGGACAGCAGCTACATTAGGAATTGAATTGCCAGTAGCACAGAAGGAAAGAATTATTTAGTTGAATGAACTGGATGAGATGAGGTTACAGGCATTACACCAAACAGAGATAATCCAACACCAAAAACAATTATGGCATGACAGCCATATCCAGGAAAGAAATTTTCAAAAAGGAGATTGGGCTCTTCTATTTGATTCAAAATACAATAACTTTAAGGGGAAGTTACAAAAAAGATGGATGCGCCCATAACAAATTGATGAAGTCTTCAACAACGGAACTATGCAGCTGATCCCAATTGATGATGAAAGAAGATTGATGTTGGTTAATGGTCATAGACTAATGTTATACCAAAAGCCAGCATTAAAGGAAGAATTCAAAAAGATGCTACAAGATAATTCAACTTTGAATTGCTTGGACAGGGTTGCCCTATCCAAGTCAACTCAAGGCTGAATTGATCTTTCAATAAAAAGAATAAATAGGGGATGGATGAAGACCAGAAATGGCGGCCATCTTCCTATGAAGGAGTGGTTGAAAACCAAAAATGGACGGCCATTCCTTCTAAAAAAATAACAAAATATCTGAAAATAAAACACCGGTGGCTGAAAACCAGCAATGGCAATCACCTAGGAAACATGCCACGAATAAATGTATCGAGACAACGTGGAGAGAAAAAAAAAAAGAATCTAGTGACAAGTGACTATCAACGAGGTATGTGCGATTACTATCCTTTAAATGTTAAAAATTTTAATTATAGGATGTTAATTATTGCTCTTATGCAAAATGATGACTCCCCATTTTTAATGTTCCCACACGCATCCCATATCCCAATAAATCTTTCACATGCCCCTAATTGATCGCTCCCACTTTCCAATTTATTCTCCAAACTGCCCGATGTTTCATTGCAATTGGTTAATTTAACCAATTGGTGTTTGTTTGTATATAAAACCATTTTCATTCCCCTATTTTTCCCTCATTATCACTTCTTCATCATTGTTGTTTCACTCCTGCGTTATCACTATTTCCATTCCTGTGATTTAGTCTTTTTTAGTCCTACGCCACTCCAAGTTTTGTTTCGTATCACCAATTGGGATGAGGCTTCGCCACAAACCGTCAAGCCCAGTCGAATTGCTATTAGACAGAAAATCAGTGGCAGTCTTCGAGAAAGCAGGATGGATGGATTTCATCCTTTCATATGAGGAATTCAACCCCAAGATGATAGAGGAATTTGTAGAAAACCTTATGGAAGGACACTTAAGAGTAAAAGGTACAAAAAAAATTAGCCCATCCATTATTAGTCAAATTTCTAGTATTCCAGAGGAAGGGCAATTGGTCAATTTTAGGACTCCTTACTCTAAAATTATTAAAAGGTTTGTTGTGGGAAAGAAATAAAAAATGGAATTAGTTTTTAATAACATAGGGAAGGCTAAGGGCATCAAAAGAAGCACTTTTCCTAAGCCATGGGCAGATGTGGCAAAATGGGTCATAAAATATTTCACTTGTGAGGGCCAATATTAGGTTATCCTAAGCCCGGTCTTAAAAATTCTTATCCACCTATGCCATGGAAAAGCCAAAGACCAAAACAAAATTAATCTCCCACAGTTCCTATTTGACTATGTTTCCTCTGCCACTAAGAAATTGCATTGGGGTTCCCCATATCTAAAGTTCCAAGGGCTCATTCATCTTATTTGTAAGCATTACTTCATCAAGAAGTGTAATGGGCTCAAGAAGTGGGCCAAATTCCAAAATAAATATGCCCTTGAACCTACTATAGTTCCAGAAACAAGGCCCTCCTTCCCAGACAGGCCAAAGAAAAGGCTTAGGTCATTTGTACCAACCCAAGCTATTGAGCAACACCAAACTAAAAATGTCCCCTCACAGTAGGAACAAGAGGCAACAGCTACAATGCAAACCTTAAACAAAACACTTCTTGCTTCTCCAGATGCCTTTGCATCCCCCCCGGACCCTATTTCTGAAATAAACATTGTGAAAACAACAACCATTGTTGAAGAATCACTCCTGTCTGAAAAAGGAAAAACGCATATGCTTAAAGGTGAGCCTAGCTCACCTATTGATACTGAAACCTTTATCCCTCAAGTGTTAGCCATTTCTAAAGTGGAGTATGAGCTACATCAAGCTCAAGAAAGGATTAACCAATTGCAACTCATCTTGCAAGCAAAATATGCAAACATTTCTCAATTGGAGGCAGACAAAGATAATAGAGTTCAACATCTCCAACAAACATTGGAGCATTAAGATGGAATAATCCAACAACTTCAACAAACTGTAGAGGAGAAACAATAGAGAATTCAATCAATACAGTCTCAAACTGAAGAACTGTCTACTGAACTTGCACTTTTACAAAGAGAGAAGGAGAAAAGAGAGCCTCGGGAGACCGCTGACCAAATGATTCAAACAAATTTAGTATTTCCACAAATCATTGTATTAAGAGGGATGGTTAAATGGAAGCAACAGTGCTATGATCTCAGGAAAGTAGCAGATGAGAACAAGATATTAAGAGAAGAAAAGAAAATACTCCACGATAACATGACTGTTCTCTGTCATTTGTATGAACAAGCCCTTGCTTGTAGAGCACCCTCCAATTTTTATGCTTTATTCCTAAAGGAACAGTTTTTCAAATGGCAAGCCTCTAAAATCTTATCCACCAAATCTATTGAATTTGAAAAAGAGGTATAACTTCTAATGAGAAAAATAATTGTATTAGTGAGGAACAAACATTGATTGTTGGATGCAAAATTGAAAAAATGTTTCAGTTCCAAAGGTACATATCATGAGTCACGATAGGGATGGTGTTGTTTAGGAGGTTTCTAAATCAGCAGTAGAAGGTAAACCTTTTGATAATCTTCTTTATAAGGAGGTTAGGAGTAGCAAGGATTTATTTCATCATCTTCATCCTAAATCGTTACAACAGTTGTATCATGATGGTATTCAGCCTGCTGTGGATAAGAATGCTGGGGATTTGATACATCAAAGTCAAATCATGAAGACAAAGAGTGATGAAGACCTTCATAGGCATTATAAGGTATGGGATCCTGGTAATATGTTGCATTTGTCCAAAGTTATCAATTCTGATTTTGAAAACTTTGTGGCTTATTTCATAAGGGAAAGAAAGAATTTGTATTGTCTTTTGGGATTACAAGTGCTGGCAAGCATGGTTTATGCTAAGAAGACAAAATCCGGGTTGAGTTTTGGAAGGGAACATCATGCTCCAGCTATAAGGGACTTTGGTTACCTATTGATGATCACTTGGCAAGGGAGCATGAGGTTGAAGGAAAGTCCAGCTTACAAACACATGGTAAGGGGACACTTTTTGATCATTTTTAGCTAGTTGGTTTGTCCATAACAACAGACATGACGAGAGGTGATAGAGCTTCATTAATGGGGCCCATGACTGATTTTTATATCAGCTACATGGTGGAACCCTTGGAAGGGTTAGTGGGGGCATTTGGTCCTCAAAGTTCTCAAAGAAACAAGGTGCAGACTATTGTTAATGAAGAGGAGTTGAATTCAAGGAGTAGTCATGACTTTGGCATCCTAAGGTAAGAGAGTGGTTAACATATTTTGAGTTTTTTGATTTCTCCTATACCGCTGCCATATTTCTATCCTATTGGGCAGCACGCACATGTTTGGATGGTTGCAAATGATTATTCCCTAATCAAGTTCCAAGGTATGTTAGCTAGGACAGTCACATTCTTCCTTGAAATTGTCCTTGATTCAACTAATAGGCAAGTGTTGGAGAAGCATGATAAAATAAAGGATGAAGTTTAATATATGGAGTATGTCGAACCATTGATCCAAGTTCATGTCTATGAGCATCACAAGAGCTATATATTTTGGCAAGAGCTCTCTCATTTAATAGGTACAGGATCAAGACTTGTGGAGCACTACAGCATATTCTATCTGTTGCATATGGCACTTGGGTGTAAGAGTTACAACTGCTTGAGGGCAAGCAATTTGGGGAAGGGAGGATTGTAATATCCCCTTCCCAGTCGAAGACACTTAGCCCAATTTTGTTTCCCAACGGCTAAGGGGTGATAAAAAGGGAAACTTTAGTCTTAATAAATTATTATAAAGTGCATAAAAAGAAATTTTATAAAAAGCACTTATATTAATTTATTAATAACTTGATAAAAAATAAAAGAGAGAAAGGAAAAGATAAGAGAAATTAGAAAAGTAAAGGGAAAGAGGTCACTTTATGTTTTTATTTCCCCCAAGAAAAAATGCGACCCATGTCGGGAATGTGACAAGGCCAAAAAAGAATTAAATGCGGAGAAAAGCATGTGATTGGTGCTTATGGGTGGATACTAAGCCAAGTTTTCCTATAAAAGCAAGTCGACTTGGCTTGGAGAGATTATCTCTTTCATTTTATAAAATTCTGATTTTTGTCTTAGCTTGAGAACTTTGCAAAAACAATTCTAAGGACGAAAACTTTTAGAGATTATCTCTTGAGGACAAAAACTCTCTAGAGATCTAGAAGGAGAACGTAAAATCTTCTTCTATGTTGTCATGATTCTCCATTCAAGGGTTTCCATTCAGCATCAAAATTCAAGGAGTTAGCAGTGTTTTCCAATAGTTTTCCAGCAGTTGTTGACTTATTGTTGCCGGTTCGTGAGTGTTTGAAGACCCACAAGGGCTGAATATTGCATGCTTGTTAGGAGTGATGTTGAAACTTCCCAGTTTTTGCATTGCTAGGGCATCGATTTCAAGCTAAATTCAAGGAGAGGTCAAATCTGAAGTGTTTGATCAGTTTTGAGGTGTTTTTGGGCCTTTCCTAAATGGGGCGAAATTGTATTTTCAGCTTTTACTTACAGCTAGGGTTTATCTACATTGTTCCAGAATTGCAGATCCGTTTTGGATGTCTTCCCGCCATTGAAAATTTCTGATTTTGGATTCATTGGAAAGCTTATTTTTCAAGCTTCAGTATGAGCTATCATTTGCCTAGAAATTTGGAGTATTTTGCAAGTTATTGAATTTACGAGTTCAGCTGTGTTTTTGCCCTAATAAATTCTAGAATTAATATTTTAAATTTTTTCGAATCTGATTTGAGACACTATTTTGATTATTCATTATCTACTTACGGACAAATTTTCATAATTTTTGGAGGTATTTTGAGGTGGAAAAAGCTATTTTTGTTAAATTGTTGGCCTAGGGCAGCGAACTAGGGTTTTTTGGAAAATAATCAGTTGGTGGCCTAATTTCATTATGAATTTCAGTTTCATAGTAATTGAGATTTTTGGCTTTTTGGATTAATAAGATTTAGCCCTGATGGGAATTGCGAGAAATCCATATGGGGTAAACCGTAAGAATATGTCCATTTGGGGACATTACAGTGTCACTTGGGTCCCTCTTTTCCTTGCATACCTTGTGTCCCTGTCTCTTATGCACTCTAAAAGTGCCAAAAGGTCAAGGGTCCCAGTCGAGGACACTTGTCAAGCTTTCATGCATCCATGCCCCACTACTCCTTGTTAACTTATTATTGTGAACCCCACCATCCAAAGTGTCCACCCTATCCGGGATGCCACCAAGTGGGCACCATCTCCTTCCTTAAGGGTCCTGCCTCCTATGCGAGATGCCAAGTACATCCTCCATTGTGCTCGCGCCCACAGGCTCCTCTCTTTGAGCTCTTCCTCCTTAATATTTATGCTCCCAATTCAAGATCTCTCCACATGGTGTGCTCAAACAAGACCTTTTGCAGGCTCCCGTAATCCTGAATCCCTCGTAATCAGACACACATCCCTGTGACCCTGTCCGTGATACATACACGTCTCGGACTTGGACACTTCCGTCGTCTTGGGCTCTTTCTTCCTCAGCTCCATACAATTGTGCCACATGTCACCTTGTCGTCTTAAAACTTGTGTCTCGGTCACCACAAATCCCTTCAACTTCACACTCGAGTAAAACAGGCCTCTCTTGACCACTTAACAATGTAGGCGCTTTTGTATATATATACTTACATCCCTTTCCTTCTTGCACATGTCGGTTTATTCCCACCGTTGTGTCCCGCGTTTTATTACTTGGCCACCATCGTTGCGACTCTTCAAGCCTTCAAATGACTCCCTTTGGGCTCCTCGCGCTCTGTAAGGACTAATGGGGCCCTCTTCAAGCTCCTTACGCTTATTGTGTCCCTTTATGTGCCTCCTAAGGTTACTAAAATGCCTCATCTACATAGTGACCGCCATTGTTGCATGGCTTGAGCTCTTCTAATTGTAGGGTCCCTCGGGATGCTCCTACATCAGTATGTTTCATATATTTGATTAGTATTGTAATATCCCCTTCTTGAAAGCAACAAGTCGAAGACCCTTAGCCTAATTTTCTTTTCCGACGGCTAAGGAAATGAGAGAAAGGGAAACTAAGTCCTAATAAATTAATTTTAAAGTGCGTGATGAATATTATTACAAGCACTTAAATTAGTTATTAGTGACAAAAAAACGAAAAAGTTACCTTATGTTTTATTTTCCCCTAGAGGAAAAATGAGACCCATATGGAGATGAAATAATACAAAGGCAAAACATTAAATGAAGTAAATTGAGTTGATTGGTTATTTTGGGTGGCTAATATGCCAAGACAAGTTATAAAAGCAAGTCAATGTGCATTGAGGAGGGGATCTTTTTGCATATCATGATTTCTGAAAATTGGTAAAAGCTTGCACGCTTTTCATTTTTACTTCAAAGGACGAAAACCCTTTGTAGTTTTGCTTTAGAGGAGGAAACCCCTATTTAGCCTTGGAAGAAGAATGAAAACTCTTCTTCCCTTGTGTTTTCCATTGAATTCCAACAGTGTTGAAAATCAAAGTTGCAGATTTCTATTTGTTCCAGCTTGGGTTTTAAGCTTGAAGTTTGTTGCTGATTTCTACCCTTCATTTCCAACTCTTCTATAGTGGAGCGACCTACCTTGTGGATATTTTCGAGTGATCTAGGGGACATTTGGACCAGATCTGATTTTTAGTTCCATAATCAGATTTTTAGAAGTCAAGATCAGTTGGTTTGCATAATTTTTGGGCTTGGGAAACTTCAATTTCAGCTAAGTTTGTAACTGTCAATCTGCAGATTTTATAATAAGATTCCAGCCCTCTTACTGGTCAGAAAATTGGTCTTTTTTTCTCAATATTCTTGTATGTACATACAATTTATGGTCTGTTTTGAATAAAATTCAAGTGGTTTTACTTCAATTTTGTGGAATAATCACTCCTAGAGCAAGTTGCATTTTCCCTATAAAATTCAGATCTGCACTTTTTTGTCAAATATATGTTCTATAAATTGCTATTTTAGATCAAATTTGTTGTTTCGTTAGGGGCATAAATTGTCCATTTGGGGACATTACAAGTATAGTGCACATTTGTCATTTACTTCATCGCTATCTTTACATTATTATTATTATACCTCTTGCATTACTGTTTAGTGACACCATAGCTCCTTTTTAATTGTCTAATGACGCCAAAGTTCTTGCTTAACAATCTAATGAAACACCATATCTAATAAGGTCTGCCACCCTCTCTCTTTGACTAGAGATTGTACGTGTAGGTTTCCCATATAAACCCATTACAAATGGCAAGTACCTACAACGTTGGAATGTTTCCTGGACCTGCATTCTTATTGTGTTGGATATAGAATGGTCTTCTACCTTTTACCTATTTAATGGCTCGTTATGTGTAGAGACCTATTTTAGGCCCAATACATTCTTGATTCTAGTGAGCATGACGTGAATCTTTGTCTACTTTGTTGGTCAGGTCATCCTTTTCAAATCTTTTTGTCAAAACATTTATTGTTTCGCAAATTTCTCTCCCTTTACAACCTCTAAAAGATATTCTCTCATTCATATGATGGAATCTTTGCAAGCCAACCAAGAAGAGGACACCCAATGGTCCCACTTCTCCCAAGCACAATCCTATCATAATATAGATTGCAATATGCACTTCGCCAATATCAAGAAGGTTGTAAATCCCTCCAAATAAGATTAACACTTGATTCTTTAAAAACCAGAGGAAGATCCTTACTCAAGAGGATAATAACCATGAAGGAGAAAAAATGGGTAATATTGAAGTTACTCCTTAAATGGAACAATTCTTGGTAAAAAATCCTTACTCTACTAGAAAATATCCCAAATAAATCCAACTCCTCAGGAGCTTTTTGTCTAACACTCCTATGAATGGGACAAATAGCTTTTTCTCAAACTTGGGGGCAAGTCATGCCAACAACCAAACTTCCCCTATATTTTCCCGATCCACAACCCTCGCAATTTTTACTACCATGGCAAGTGCCACACTTAGCACCCCACCTCCTAACAATACTCTAATCAATGCTTCAAGCAATCCAAATCAATCTCCTCAGTAGATTATACCAAAATGCTCACGCAAATCTTGGACCAAATGGCCCAAATGATATAGTAACAACCCAACTTATGCAAATGTGAAATTGACCTCAACAAATATATTGGGGATCACCAAATCAATGTCCATTCCTTCCCACCCTCACAGATGCAAACAGTAAACTTGTCCCATAACCTCTTCTTCAAGACAAAGTTATCAAACACTACAAAATGCGCCTTTGGCTCCCTAAATTACTGTCATAAATATTGGAGGAATATATCCATCTCATATGATAAGTCTACTAACCCCACCTTACCTCAAAGCCTTCGCCAATATTTATAAAGATTGGCTTATAACAAGTGTATATATAACTATACCAAACTGTTGTGAAAACCCTCAACATTGATGCTTTAGAATTATGTAATCAACTTAAGCCTCACTTTATAGTCGATTTGGAAGGCTTAGTCAATGCCCTTCTACAAAAATTTCAGTATCATGACTTTCCTAAAGACATCTTTGGTAATTTTGTCAATGTTAAAAAACTAGCCCACGAATCTACCCATGGACTTCATCAAGCGATGGAAGCCATTATCACATGAAGCTGGCCATAACATGAATGAAGATTTTTTTTTTCAAATTATTCAAGATTGCCTTAGAATATAAGTTACAATACAAACTTTGATGCTTCCCTTCTAAGACCTCGAAGGAAGCCCTTAACTAAGCCAAAAGATAGGACCATCTCGTGTGCCAGTTTGGGAAACTTCACCTTCAAATACAAGGGACTAGAATCCTAGAAAAAAAACCAATGTCAGGACACCATTGATGATAGTGTATCTAATGCTTTTGATCATAGCTTAACTCTAAAAGAACAATTAATGCTATCATGCCTAATGCGGCTCTTTCCCAAAAAATCATGGAAAATCCATTTCAACCTAATTCTCAAGCAAGAGAATCAAATCATCAACCTCTAAGCAAAGAAATTAAGTGTGAAATGCCTAAGCCTCGATCTTTAGAATTCTACCTCACTAAGTCAATCCTTCAACAGTATGATCCTCAGAACATTTGTTGGTGGCACACAAATTGGAGCCACTCTCATGAAAATTGTAGTAACCTTGGAAACCTAGCATATTCCTTCCTACCTAGGAATAATATTTGTAATCATGAAGCAATGATTTGAGAAAGATACCGGGAGTTTCTTAACACCAATCAAATTTAGACATACAAAATAAGCATGAAGCTATACACCAAGAAAACAAGCATTTAGGTGCACACGCCTATCCATTACCAAATCATTTCAAAAACACAACCCAAGCTCTTACACAATTCAATCAACCCCAAAATAAGTAACATCCTTCCAATCATAGACAAACAACTAATGTCATTCAAACAACTAGCCCTACCGCTTCGGCCAACAAAGAAAGAATTGTCTAAATGTAAGGCATGGAGTGCATCATTGCATGTATTGACCTAGGTTACCCAACCCAAAAACTCACCAACTAATAGTCAAATACTTGGACTGGCCAATAAAATCTAGCATCTTATATAATTACTAAAAAATACCTTAGAAAAATAAAAATTTGAAAATATACAAAAACCTGACATCATCGATCAAGCCAATGAAATGGACAAAGCAAAAAATCTTTTTTCAACGCCATCGACCAAGTCGATGTCATTCAAAGATTAGCCAAACTTCATTTGCACAATCGATAATGTTATAATGAACATAATAAAAAAGCAAATTCAGCCCCTCCCAATGTCAAATTGAGATCATTATGATTACCCCCCCTAAGGTATAATCCAAATGACAACCTACCTTCGACGAATGGAACCCCATAGTGGAGCACTCCAATTTGCCTACATGATCCCATTTCTCGAGCTAATAAGAACATCTCCCAAACATCACAATTGTCTTACGCAACTATTATTTGACATGAATATCCCTCAGCCACCACCAATTGGCCAAGACAACCCATTACAAGGTTTTGAATACAGTATCATGCAACAATGCAAAAAACTATCAATCCAAATTGACATAACTACTAATCTAAAACTCTCAAGTTTTCAATTCAATCCATTATTCCTGAAAAAATCCTTTTTTGTATCAACGAAATCCTATTCCGCACTAACAATCCTCCACTATTTATCACTATCAAAATAGATAACATCCATGTCAAGCGAGCTCTCATCAACTAAGTCTTTGACAAATGTGTTGCCATCCTAGATTTTATCAAATCCCTTGGGTATCCAGTCAATCATCTAAAGTCTACCCATAACACTTGTCAATGTTACGACTAACAACAATAATCTCCAATGGGTTGCACTTGGATACCCATCACATTACCTCCTACAAGTGTTGTGGAAGTTGTGATATTCAGCTTTCAACTCTCTTATAATAACTTGATTGGTCACCCAAGGACACGTCGAGTGAGGGTCGCAGCTTCCTCCACAAGCCAATCTGTTGAATTCCCCCGAAAGAGTCGCTTAAAAGGTCCAAGGTGGCATTGATCCTTGGAGCTTGGAGCAATTCCAACAAGATGAATCTACAAACTTCCCACCTTAAAAAAGTTACCTTGCATTCCTTTCGCCAAATACCAAATATTTAATCACCCCATGGACTCTCTTATAGGTTAAATTGGTCATCCCAAGCTAGCAAGGAGAACTCCATAACCTCTTAGACTCCGATGATGATGAACCCAATGATATCATTCTTAAGATAAAAACCAACGGTTTTCCTCTAAGAATTATTGACCAATTACCTCCATATTTTAAGCCTAGATCCTACAAGAAGCAAGTGACGAATTTCCTATGAAAGCTTCCATTGAAAATAAATCGACCAAAAATATTTCCCATCCTATGATATAGTGGACAAATCAGTCGGCATTGATCTTACCACTCCCGATTACGAAGATGGATATCCTTTAGATAACCCACTTTTGTTTGGTTACGTCCAAGCAAAGCACATGGAGAGATTACAATACAAAGAGTTCCTTGAGAAAATTCAATAACAATCAAGGTTCAACCACAATGTAAACATGATTACTCTATCCTCTTGATTTGATGAGAAAGATGGCTTATAATCAGATACTAGTGTTCTTAGTGACATTCAACTTCACAAGTCTAGTACCACTTCAATTCCTTACACTAGTACTTCATCTCCGGAGTCCACCCCACCCATTAACATTTTTCCCAAGGAGTCTCCTCATTCTTGTACCTCCTCAAAGTGAGGTGCAACTTCTTATGACTACTCACATTGTCAATGAATAATGAACATCACATACTAATATGCTACATCACCTAAACACAAAAATATACAAGTAAACAAAAAATTGTGGGATATATATCGACACATATGTGTATCTATATGTATGTACTATGTTTACATATGTATTATGTATATATATATATAAATACATATGGATGTATGTATTATGTATGTATATGTGAATATATACATATGTGTGTATGTATGTATATATGTATACATGTGTATCATGTATGTATATATATATATATATATATATATATATATATGTATATGTATATGTATGCATGTATGTATGTATCATGCATGCGTATATGTATTATGTATCTATGTATATGTGTCATGTATATGTATATGTACATGTGTATGTGTATGCGTGTGTGCATATATATGTGTGCGTACACACAGTGTTTTGAAAATGATACATCATATGTACATTACATGCCTTAACACCCAAATCACTACTTGCAACAAGAAAACAAGGCATTGCCATCTCTTCACCTCTTAAATGCCTCTCTGCGCTAGATTTCACTTGATGGGTTTGCCCACAGGACCATTTTCTCATATTTTGTAAAATTGGAATATCTTGGCAACCTAGACCTTGTCAACAAACCGAAATAAGTATTGAAATGTCGGTGCTACAAGGAATTTCATTGTACTAACAGTTTATTTGTACAAAAAAAGCTATTTTATAGACATGTTAGACCCCTCCTAGCACCAATCTACCGAACTTGTCCTAGCATCTATCAACCATACCCAACCTAGCATCAATTATCGAAGATTGTAAGACTTATATAATTGGCTATGGGACTGAATGTATGTATTTTATTTGTTTGCTTTCACGTACCTCGTTTGGAAAAAAGAATTTGTTACAGTCATTTATGGTTATTATTTTTTGTATAATTTTTGTTACAAAGCACCGCCACTCACCAAACTACAAATGATGAGTTTTGGGGGGGCATAAGTATACACATTAAAAAACATTATTGACATTCCCTTTTCCCATGGTTTGTTGGCACATTAATCTCTCAAATTTATGGATCCACATACACTGGGATTAGAGCGGGCCTACTTTTAGCACTTCATGAGAGATGTGCTATATGTTGCCCTTCTGAATACCACCTGCATATCAGCAATTTTGTCTCCTTTGATGTTCTTATCCTTCCTTTAACCTTCATTCCTATATTACCTACTCACATCTGACGTCATCGGCCTGATTAATGGCATCCGTTAGAATCCCTGTTTGGCCAACATCATCAGTCAAGCAAATTACATCTTAATTTCTTTGTACATCATCGGTTGGGCCAATGTCGTTGGCTAAAACAAGCTTCAACCTTTAGGGATCTTAACCATATTTAGCAGTTTCCCTCCTTTTCTCAAAGATATACAACAATTTCCTCTTCTTGTGCTCAAAATTTCCCCTTACGAAGAAGAGCATTTAAGGTTAAAGGAGCTTATCCAAAGGAAGACAAATTAACAATAGAGGTCTTGAAGATTTCAAGAATAAGAATTGCATCATCAAGGTATACCGAGTCTTTATAGTCCACAATTATGGTTTAAATAGGGTTTCTTTTATCCATCTTGACTTCACCTACAATCATCTCTCATAAAGTGCTAAAATCCGGGGGGTGTGGGGGGTTTAACACACCGACAAGTCAATTTGAGGTAAGTATCCCTAACCATAAACTATTTCTTTTGTACAAAGATCAACTTGTGAATTTGTATGTTTCATGTATTTGATAGTATAGTACATTCTTCTTCTCATTTACTTTATGTATCCTTACATTGTTAGTATCATATCTCTTGCTTTAACACCTAGTGACACCATATCTCTTGTTTTACCATCTGATGACACCCCATATTTGTTAGATCCTCCACCCACTTTCTCTAAATAGAGATTGTAAGTGTAGGTTCCCCTTATAGACATATTACAAATGGCACTTGCCTACACCCCTAGACTGCTTTGTGGACTGACATTCTGTTGTGTTGGATTTAGAATGGTCTTCTACTTTTTGTAGTTACCTATTTCAGGCCCAACTATAGAGCAACTCTCTGTCAAGAATCTAGGGAACACTTTAGGGACAATCTCCTAAATTACCTTCACCAACATGCACAAAAGTCAGTCATTAAGACCTGATTTCCATAAAAAAAATATCGATGACTACTACCTGAAAATGGAATCCCCACACAAGCTTCACTTTTGTATGGAGAAAATGGAGCATCCATATCATGTGCTCCATTTACTTCAACCAAACATAGGACCCTCCAAGCACAAGGAGAAAGGGCTCGTATTCAAATTTATGGGAGATTAATTGAGACCTGAGTCTCTTAAGAATCAATAGACATCTTTATGATGCCCAAAGTGTACTTATAGCTATATTCTCCTCCAATTGAACAAATATGAGAAAGGCCTTTCTTTCCTTGTAGGCATGGTTTCTTTAAAAAGCAGGTTTACTCATGAATCATTGGTCCCTTGACTTCAACCCAACATGGGACCCTCCAAGCACAATACCAGTTTAGGTATGTTTACCACTCGTGCCTCATGAATATTGGCAAGAGCCATCTTTGCAATTGCCTAAGCTTCTTTACTGGCAGAATAAGGATCTCTCTTTTGCAGGTAGATTCATTGTGGTGAGAAGAATTGGTAACACATCTCATGTTTATTATGTTTCATGTTGGCTGCCTTCACAAACTCGATTTATTCATCTTGAGTGAATTTTGAGAACATCTTTGGTCGAAATATGGTGGTATTTGGGGTCTTCCTTTGGTTCTGTGGGTTGTTTGTATTATGCCCAAGGAAGGAGGATTGGGTTTAAGGGATATTATCACACGGATGCATTTTGGCAGCCAAATGGGTGATCCGTTGATTTAAGGGTTTTTCTTTGTGGCAGATTTTCCTAAGGCATTGGTTATTAGCAGCCCTTCATTTGAGCAATATTGCTGATCCTACAAATTTTCAGATTGTTGGATCTTTTGTTCTCAAAAGTATATAGGCAGACTGGCAAAAAGTTGCAGGTTTCATCACATGGAGAGTTTTTGGTAGTCGAACTGGGTGGGATCTAGCCAATAGATCTATATGGACCTAGAAATTACAAGACATGTCTCTAGCCACAATCCCAGTTTTCAGGCTCGTAGGTTCATCAAAAAAGGCATGTTCGTATAGAAGGATTTGTGGGACAGCAATATATGCACCTAGAAAGATTGGAAATTGTTAGCCTGCGAGCATGCTCTATTCTCTTCAACTCAATCTTCTATAAAGGAAATCCATAATCTTATCCCCCAAGAAGACCTATTTAAGATGAAGCTTAACATGCAAGGACCTCTTTGGCAAGATTGGTGATGGCTTTATGGTCATCCAATTTCCCAATATGACACTCACTTGTTCTCAATGCAAGATGGATTTCTTCGGATGCAAAAGGTGTATGGGTCCATAAACTTCATAGCATGTGAACAATATGAGTCTCTTATAAACTTTGAGTTTTTGGTTGGCTTGTGATTTATTAGGGGATTTCTTCAAAGGCTCGATTGTCCAAGAGTGGTCTCACTGATGGTCTTGTCTTCATTGTTCAAAGCTAGAAACTGTTAAGCATCTTTTGTGGGAATGTTCTTCTGCAAAATCATGTTGGAAATTAATTCAATCCCGACTACAAATTCATTTTCAAGGACATTTACATTGGCGGGAGGCCTTGCTGGGTGATTCCAATGCTCTTATCTGTCACCCTTTTATGAGTTTTTGCATTGTGTACGACTTTTTGACTCGTTCATTTTCTGGAAGCTTAGATTTAATTGTCTTCAAGAAAGAGGTAAGCGCCCTGGATGAATGTTTTCACTCTTGGAAAGGTGAAATCTGATTACAATTACTTGCAAAAGGTTTTCTTCTGCACCAGGAGGCAAAAAATTTAAATCCAAGGAGTTAATCTGATTTTATTGTTGTTCTGGTTGCTTTACATAATCCGCCATAATTTTCCTTGTAAATACCACTGTACAGTTCTTCATTCTTTTCTACAGCCCTTGTAAATATTGTTTTTTGTTAATACATTAAGCGTTGATTCAAAATTAAAAAGGCTATGCCAAAATCTGTCAATAGAGATCTGGAAAAACCACTACCAAACAAAATCTTCTTGGAAATGGGGAGAATAGGATAGGAACAGAAAATCTCTCGTGAGCATGGGCATCTAGCAAGGGTCTGCCCTTCTCAGATCAAACTATTTACCCTTCCTCCCCCCCCCAGGGAACAACAGTAGGGAACAAGGAAAGGGAAAAAAATCATCCTACTAAAGAGAGCACTCAATAGAAGAAAAATAAAAGGCTCTCAACAGAAAGAACAGAGTGCTGCCACTGAATCAAAAAGGAGGACCTCATCAAATATTGGATAAATTTAAAAGAGCCCATACAAGGAAAAGAAATAGGATTTATCCAAGCATCCTAGAAAAAGAGGAGGGAAAGGCTACGAATGAAGAGGAGACAAATGTCACTCGAGAACCTCCAAAGGCAAAGGATCAAAATGAATGCACAAGGATAATAGATAAATTTCTTTATCTGGATCCATCATCAAATCTTCCTCTGCTCTGCTCTTGCTGATTTGTTTATCCTCTCTGCCAGCATCTGCTCTACTGTATTCTGGCGAACACCATTCAAGGAATACATGCAGTCCAAAATTAAATTTGCTACAGACCTCACATAACATCCAGAAATTTAACTTAGCTATATCACATGCAGTGATTCCATTCTCGGCCATAGAAAGGCATATATTTGATTTTGCAAATAGTCCAAGGAATTTATGCCCACTTCTTTTAGATTCCATTTCTACCAATGTAAACAGCATGGAATGTTGCTTGGGGTTTGACTGAGATTAAATAGTTTGACTGTGTCTTTATTCACATAAAATCTTTCAACTTTCTGGCCAAGAGTGTTGTTTTGCAGATAAGTTAATAACCAATTCTATCAGATCGATGCCATCCGACATGTTTATTTACCTCACAATGCCATTAGGTAGTCATTCATTGCTGTTTCACTTGTCTATTTGGAAATCTCTCATATACTTTGTTGTTATTCTGTCATTCATGCACAAATCTTTCCATAGTTAAATCTTCAGAACATATCTTTGAATCATAGCTTTCTAAAGTCTCTTTCAGCTTTCTTCATTAGTATTCCCTTGATAAATACATTAAATGAAATGACTTCCATTTTTTTTTTTAATATCCTGCAGTATTCAGCTAATTTCATAAAGACACCCTATCTCCACAACATTATTTGTATATTCCAACCTTTGGAAATTACAGTAATCAGCTCCTGAATAATTGCGGTCTGTCCCCTCCATCCTCAACCAGTACACCCAATCGCCCTTCATAACTGTCCAATAGTTCTTTGGTCTCACAGTTTAACCCTTCAATTTCTGCATCCAAGGCCTTCCCAATACCTTAAATGATGGGTCTTCCTGCACCCACACTCCCTGAAGGCTGAAGCCTAAATGCAGGAGTCCGATAACACGCCTGCTCACCTCACTCAAACAAGTCCTTAACCAGCCGATACAGGAGATTTTACAATAGCAGCCATCATCAAATCTATTGACGAGCGTCAAAGATCTCGCCAGGAAACTTGAGACCATGCTTTCTATCACACTTTACTTGAGAAAGTATAACAACAGCATGCAGGCCTCCAACAACAAAAGCACATGATGGATGTGACTTGAAAGTTCTTGTTCAAAGTAGCAGACCCTAAATGTCAAGCCAAAACCATGGCAACTGAACCTATCTCTCATGCTCCAGCATTCAAAAGGCCTAATCCAGTCCTGCTCATACAGGCAGATAGTTCAGGCACAATGATCACTTGCCTAGACATGCCAATCTGCCTAGTAATCCAGCCATGGCATCAGCAGCATGCCCCTTTCGATTAGCCATCAAGGAAAGACACTCAGGATTCAACTGGAACCTCCACTCAAAAAATTATTGGGCTGTCTCCAAGACCTCTGTGATGACCATAGTTACTGAATCCGGCTGGACCTGCACAAAAGCTGGCTGGATCCTGAATTTTAGGCCGGCCCAGAAAAGTTAGTTCAGGTTGGCCCTGTTTTTTCCAAAAAAAAATAAATCAATTTTTTGCAATAAGAAGTTTCCCAACACCCTCACATAAATTATTTGCTATTAAATATATTAACATAGCATATATATTATGTTATAAATGCTTTTCTCTATATTTGCCACAATTTGCAGATTTATAAATTATGCTCCTATATAATATGTATATATATTCCACATCAAATTTTTCCAAACTTTTTCAAGAGTTCCGGAATTTCAGAATTTTTTGCCCTCCCAAATGGGTCTGGATTTCCAGACTTGGTAACTATCGTAACGACAGCCAAGCACTAAAGCACCACCTTGACAAAAAAAAATGCTTTGGGATTCATCATGGAAATCCTATAAAAGAAAGGCTTTGTTCATAACAAAGTGATTTTTAGTTATTGTGTAGCTAATTTCGATTGTTAAGCTTTGACTACAAAACAAAGTTGAAAACAAAAGCATGCATCAAATATATTGGCTGTTTGACAAAGCTTCTGAAGCAGTGCTTCAATAAAGATCTTTTGTTTGCATCCTACTTGCAGAAAGAAGACAAAGCAGAGCATGCAGATAACTGTTTACAATGATAACCACATAATTGAATGCTTCTGTACAGAGTTTGTGGCCATTTTTGGTTGCATTTTATGTAACATCCCTGAGAAGAGTTTTCCCTGCATTACTTATTGGCTGTAACAGGGCCCTTTTGTTTTGAATCAGGTCCCTCGCTAATATCCACTGGAGCTGCATGTCCCATTGTAGTAGACCAATAAATAGGAACTTGGCAGTCAGCAGCAATGCCCCGATTATGACTAGTGCTGCCCATTTGGAAATAAGCATGTTTTTGGGGCCAATTCGTTTCAGCTTGTTTCTGTCTGATTTCTCACATTAGATGCCTGAAAAACTCAAACAAGAGAACCTCCTCCATATTCTTCAATAGAAACTCATGATTTTGTTGCTTTTAAACTGCTGTGTCCATCCATTCAGCAAAAATGGGGATCAGAATGTCATCAATGCCTCCTTTACTGGACATGGAGTGGATAATAATTTAAAGTTGATTGATTGTATTCAACAAAGTATCAGAGCTCTTATGTTCTTCCATATTTCTTGCATTCTTGGTTTTAGAGGAACTAGACTGAGCACCTGAAGTTCTTTCCCTTGCATATTTTATGCTTGAATGATCAAATATATATACAAAATTTTTGACATTACCTCTTAGCTAACACCTTTGTGTTTTATGTAGATCATCAAGTACTGCTGTATTTGATTAAGAAATCCTTAAATCATGGTTCAATATCAATTCATAAAAGAAATCTCTTGTTCCATTGTAGTTTGACCAAGGAATCACATGTAATGGTTGATCAGTTATCTCGATTATAAGCAGGGAACCAACTACCCTGATGGACCAGATACCCCGTTGTTCGAATTTCAATATTACCTAAATGGTATGATGAGATTGATAATTGTTTGGCAATGGCAAAATCACCCAGTTTACATGCAAATAAAACAAAAGCCAGAAGTCATTCAAGTATGTGCACCACTCCAGTTGATCAAGGAACTAATATAAATAGAATATTTTATAATGACATGTTATGGGTGAAGATATCGAAACAGTAATAAAAAGCTCATCATGGAAAATCATCATGTAAGTGTCAATACCATGGATCAAAAAAACTTACGAGGACAAAGGTGGCCTACTCTGTTTAAAGATTGTCATGACTGGAAAAAGGATGTGGTAGCATCCAGAGGACAGGAACACCTGAAAAGACGAATTTTACAACTCTAATGAATTTATGAGGAGGACAATGATGGCTTACTCTGTTTAAAGATTGTCATGACTGGAAAAAGGATGTGGTAGCTGCCAGAGAACAGGAATGCCTGAAAAGACAAATTTTACAGCTCTACTGAACTTTCAAATGATTAGACTATGTAGAACCAATTAAGCATCCCACTAAGAAAGCTTGAAGTAGACGTATAGTGGCAACTAGAGAGTATAATAATAAGTGAGATGAAGAGTAATTCCTCCATGATAACACAGAAGCAAGGACAATTTCTTGTTATGAACTCACAAAAGTGTTAGTAACATAAGGAAAAGAAAACCTTAGGCTAAACACTGACGAAGACCATCAGCAAAGCACATTTGAAAAAGTTGTCCCTTGATATTCATCATCGCTAACAGAGACTCAAAATTCTTGGCTCCCTGACTCTCCAAAACAAACAAATAAAAAACTAAGCAAGTATGGCAATGGCTCAATACAGATAACAATGAAATAGCAACTCTTTCCTTATTTATTTCTGGCATCCGATCTCTTAATCAACAGCATTTTGTTCTGGCCAAAGAGAGTAATTCAGTCATAAATCAGCCAACAAATCAACTATAGCAGCAAGTCATACTTTGCTGATGTAAAACCTCAAATTGATGATGATGACGTTCAAGTTAAAACTCAAAAGCAGTAGATAACACTCTGTATCTTGCTTGCATCACCCTACTAATTCACTGCTGTCACTAACTGTTTAGGACAGCTCCCATCTTCTCCATCTAGTCCTCTTTACTGCTTCCCAGGTGCATTTATGATACTTTAATGAGGTCAAGATGAGTGTATTTATAATTTTATAGCTGTTTCATGCATTAATGAAGCTGACACGGATGTCAAATTGGCCCAGTTGGCAATTAAATAACATTCACTACTACTTTTATAGCCAAGTTGATCCAATAATTCAAAATATTAATTTGATATTCATACAATTCAGAATTATAAATCTAACATATATTTTCATGAACATGCTGATGATGCCATGATCAACAATATAGTGATAAGAATAATGTCAGTGTGATGTTTTAATGATATCATATCCTCTTAATCTTCTTTGTCTAGTTAGTTTAACTTATTTTGTACTTGGTTGGAGACAGTCCATGTGGTTGATGGCTGCTTTAACTGCAGGCTCATTCCGAGCCATTCAAAAATTTACAAGGGATAAGAGACACTAAAGGCTCTTCCATTTGCTCGGTTTTTAAGTATCTTAACACTGCTTAAAACAACATGACAGAAGCTACTGGCATCAAGGAAGGTATCTCAATTGCTTTAATGCTGCAACAAAAAATCGAATTGCTGAAGCTAACTCCAAACCTATTAGCGGGTCAAAAAATAACTGTTAAACATTGGCACATTTTTTTTGAAGTAAAGGGATATATCTTAATATGAAAAGAGGGGTTACAATGCATAAGTCTTTGATTCAATAGAAAATGTTGAGACTAATGAACAAACACCAGGAAAGGGACTCAAGATACCAATACAAGATTGTGATTTTCCAAGAACACAAAGAGGCTCCAAAGCATAGTTTTAAAACTTGTACTCAGCAATTACTCAGCAGCCCAAAATTTTGACTTGGACCAAGGACTTGGCAATTACTAAGCAACTTTATAGCTACTTTAAATAAATATAAATTCATAAAATAACATGTAAAACATTATTAAATGACATCAAAAATGAATGTAGACAACGGATGAGTATGTTTTCTATCATTTTCAACCAATAAAGAGTATAAATTACAAACTACAAACTACAATACTCACAATGTCCTAGATTGTAGTAATTGATGTACTATAATATAGTAATGAGTATCATCTCCAAGGCCTAACCTGTAGGGCCCTGGAAGTGCAAGGTAAAGACTCCTCCACAACAACATCATCCACAAATATGTCATCTACATCCTCACCAACCCTTCCTAATGCCTTTGCTGCCCTTACGTTATCACTTCCTCCACTTCCCTCCCCAAAGTTGTGATATCATCCTCAGTAAACATGGCCTGCTCATCCAGATCTTCAAGCTCAACAATCGAATTGGCATACGAATCGATATCATCCAAATAAATTGCCACATGACTCTATTTCCCCTCCACTTGCCTCACGCAAAAAGGAAGATCGCATTGCACAAAAACAAGGACATTGAGGCGTTGTATTGTCAAATTGTTGTGCTTCTTTGTGTGAACAACTATTCATACCTGTTCCAATTACATTCACATCCAGAAGAGTTACACAGATAGCAACAAATGCGGATGGCTAGCCTATGATGATTTGGTGATTTTCCACCATAAATCTGCAAATAGGACATTTATAACTTTGTAATTCAGCTATGCTTGAATAAATGACCAAAGTCTTGTATCTATGAGTGACGACATAAAAAATAAATGCACAATTTGATTGTACATGGTTGTTGGGTGTTTCTACTTCGAATGCATAGAGCCTATGAAAAGTGCTTCCCCTCTGCACTCTTGTAAATCTGCAACTCATCAAATATTTCATTTCTAGTATCTTCGTTAGGGATCATACTCTCTATGCATGTGTTGAGGCCATCCATAACCTCCTCACCATTCGCTGCATGTATATATCGATGGAGCTATTTGTTTCATCTCCAATTAATTACACCAAATGGGTTCATATTTTCTATTCTTTTCACCATAACAATTTGATGTGACCTCCTTGGCCACATCCATGGCCTATACAGATAACCCATTGAACTTTTCCCCCATCTGCCACGCATAGAACTTTAACCAAAGGCTCTGACACCTAAAACAAAATATGCAAATTTTTAAAATTGTAATTAAGAGAAATTTGAGCCAAAAATATTATAAAATATATATGATAAATAAAAAATAGTTAAGTTTAAAGTTAACTTAGCAATTTCATGTCTCTTCTTCTCAAAAACATCATTAAAAATGCCCTTCATGACCCTTCCCCTTCAACCTTCTACCATGTGCTTACAAACATCTACTTAAGAGATGTTAATGAAGCAACAATTCTTGCAATGTGATGAAGGTTGTGGTGAATTGGGTGACTCTTGCTGGCATAAGCTCCTTTTTGGTTGTTTGCTCTCTAATCAAACTTAGCACCCAAGGGTAATTGTAGATGAGCTTGTTTCACCCATGTGTCCTCAAATGGGAGGTCGGTGCAATTGGTTGTACAAGGGGACCAAAGCATGTAGGGTATTGTATGCACCCAAAATTAACACAATGCAATATTCAAATAACATGTCTCCAATAATGATCAAGTTTCTTCCAAACAAGAACAAAGTCCAAATCCATCCTATTTCTCTCTGCAAAATCCCTAAGTCCCCCCTTTGTCACTAGAAAGGCCAATTTTAATGTTTTTATGCTTTAAATTTGGGTGTTTTGTCACCAATGGCAAAACCGTCAGTCAAGCTTGATCGGCAGTTGTACAACCGCAGGTCTGGCATGACCGATGGTTGCGTTACCGTTTAAACCAAAACTAAAACACAAGATTTTAATGCCCAGTTTAGTAACAATTTAATTTCACAAAATTACTAAGAATAGGCACGTTGAATTTGTCTTTGTTTTCCCTTTCATCTTTACCATGTTTAGTCCATTGATTTCTTCTACATAAGCTAAGTCATCCAAACTAGAGTTGGCATCCAAGTTCAATTTCTTCACATCCAACAACTTACAAATAACTCACTTCCAGTTTTTTCACAGGTTGAATTTTAAATTTTGAGTGGGGTCATGTTGCTACTTTTCTGAGAAATTTTGCTGCAAACAACCAACACTTTGTTTAAGTTGTCTTTATCTACATTCTAGTCATTTCCTTGTGTCTGACCAACTAGCTCTTCTTGGATCTTTGATTGCTACTATTGCCCTTGTCATTTCTTCCCAACCGGATCATATTGGACTCTGTAACCTAGGAGCACACATTCTCAAGAGATATCAAATCATCAGAACAAGCTTGGAAACAGTCTGCCACATGACTGCAGTGACTAGGTTAGGAGATGCATTTGGTTTTCTTTTGTTTCATTAGAATAATTGTAAAAGATCTTTGAAAATCTTTGTCGTTTAAATATATATCTAGAAGTTTATTTGTATAGGAATTAAATTGAAAAGGCTTGCATAAACACTTCCATTCTTCCGTTAACTCAATTAATTTGATTTGAAGAATCCTCACTGTTGATAATCAATCCCCGACTTATTCTCCTGTAGATTTGCTTGTCGAAAGATTGGAAGTGGGGAAAGAGGGATTTCATTTCTTTTGTCTCACATTTCAATAGGCAATTTTACCAGGTAAATATTGTTGGGTTGAGGGAAAAAGCTTTTGACAAGTTTCCCCTCCTAACAAACCAAAGGTAAAAACTTTAATGCATGATGCTTTTATTTAAAAATCAAGATTGCCTTTGTTTTACCAGAAGCTTCTATATTTACTTAGTTTAATATTCTGCAACAGTGAGAATGTAATGCCTGGCTATCGTATGTTTAATTTTATTTTATTCTGAAAAAGGCAATAGATAAATTTATTTTTCTTTGTTTCTTCTTATCTTGTTAGTTACTTTAACTGTTTTTCAAATGCTTGAAAAATCCAAAAACATGAATTAATTACTAGTTATATCTCTATTTCCTTTAAAATTTATTCTCAAGAAAATACAAAAAGAACTCAGAATAATTGTCATTTTGTTCTATTAAATGAATGATTAAACATAATTTAAATAGATTAAAAGCAATCTCTTGAGTATTTTGATTTAAATAATTTTGTTTTATTGTTCACTTATTAGTGTTAATCAAATCAAACTTCAAAGCGAAATCACCAAAGCAAAGCTATTAGGAACTCACACTACCCGAGCTTAGTCCCTTTTGTTTGTCCACTTACTCATCAGTTTGAATCCGCACATGACCATTCTTGGTCCGAACCAACCTCACAGAAGAATCTTCGAACCAATCATCAATCCTCTCAGTATTGACTGATATCAAGGAGACATAGACTAGGGACTATGCACGTTAGTCTTTTGCTCTACTTCGCCTCCATTGATCATCAGCCAACTAGAGGCAATAAACGAACATCTTATAACTGCCAAACAATTTTGGTTTGATCAAGTTCACCCGTCTAGGCATGCAAACCCATAGTTCATCGTCCCCATTTCATTTGCCTAATTGTATGGCCCTCCTTGGAGAGGAGCATCTTGAGAGAAACAAACATTTTTCGAGGATCTTACAACCGAATGATAGCTTATTCTACATCACTGACATAGATCAAGAGATATGTGTCTCCATTATTCCTAATCACAATATCTCTCGTGAAGAGATAAGGAGTTTTGCTGCCTTAGAAGAGCAAGTCGTGCACTCGCAAATCTATTGGCATAGGATCTTTACCTACCTCATCCCAGTCATTAGCCATCCATGCTTTTATGGTATATAACCATTGTCCACTGCTTTCACCACCATACCCGATCCCCATTCTCATATCATCTTCTCACATTTTGGTTGTCTCGGCCCAACCTCGGGAAGTCGAGTGCACAGGTTAATCATGTCATTTTTCTTGTATACAAATCTTGGTGAACCTGACATGAAAGACTAGTTTTCCTTCTCATTTTCATTCATTCCACCTTCTCCTTCTCCTTCTCCCATTATTTTGCAGGTGTTTATATACCCTCCAATATGTCGAGTCAAGAATTTGATAGGTCCATACTAGGTCTTGAGGATTATTAAGCTCACATGGAATCCCAGCTGTCCCCTTCTCCCTCTAACTGGGCAAATAACTATTCAGAGAATGTACGACCGCACAACTCGTCTACTTATATTTCAGTATCTTCATCGAATGTACGGATAGAAGAGATTGACCAACCTCATAGCTGTCAAGACATTTGGTGGATTGACACAACCTCATCCCTCCTCCATTATTGTTTGGTGGATTTCCATACTTTGTTTCCATGTTTCCAAGGCGTTTCAACAAACCCATTTTGTGCACAAACTACAATCATTGCTATCCCATGAGAAAACCTCTCTTAGCAGCATTCAGCCAAATAGATCAGGTGCCTTGTCTAGTCTCCCACATTTTCATACACGCCGATGGAGCATTTGCAACTACAACAACAGCCAATTTCCTTTATTTCAAATGTTTGACAGGCTGTCCACACCCTGTTTGGAAGTTCCTATTTGCGCACAGGTCGGGAGTATGTGAGCACGAGCTGTGGAATTTGGATTTACACTAGTCAATGCGCCTTTTAAAACAAAAAACCAATTTGTGTGCATCCTGCAATCATTGCTGGATTGAGAGGCCGCATTTATTCAAGCCGTTTTGTCAAACAATTCACCTGTCAGGCGCCATTATAGTATTAGCCACCCAGTACACTAAGCCTGCAGCTAATAAAGCAAAACTGAAGCTTACATGGTCTTGATGCGTCCCATAGCGCTCCACGCAACCCTGAACGGATAGCAACAAGAGCAAAATAAAACAAAAAATGAAGCTTACACCTACGAGTTTGCATTCCTTTGCCGGTATTTCTCAGCCTTACACCCATGGTGGCCGCCCAGCACCCAAACAAGGCCAAAGAAAGAACACAAGAAATCCCTAAACTCATCTCGAAGCCCTAACTCGCCCTTGCGGGATTTTCATATTTTATTTTTATTCATTTTTATTATCTTTTCAGTCAAAACGTGCATAGATGGGTAATGTACACTTCTTCCATAATTTCCTCACTCTCACCCGCCCTTTTATATACACATTTTATTAAAACTTGTTCTATTTGAGTTAGTATTTAAATCTTAAATTTCAATATCATGTTTTACATTCATTTACTTACTTATTTTTAATTTAATTGCTATCATCATTTTTATAAGGGGTCGAGGCTTGATAGAATGCAAAGGCACTAAAACAAGGGTCTTAAAATTCAGTTCGTGTTTGGCCCTTACCAAATGGGTGGGGCATTACCTCGGGTTCAGAAGGACTCTAGCAGATTACTTCTACACCACTCATAATTGATAAAACTTCAGCAATCCAAATGGCAAAGATTCCAGCATTTCACAACAAAACCAAGCATATAAACACCAAATTTCATTTGATTTGGCATTACGTGAAAGACAACATTGTCAAAGTGCTACATTGTCCGATTGCAGAGCAATCAGCAGATATCCTAACAAAGATGCTTGAAAAAGAAAAAATTGAGAAGATCAGAGACATGCTTGATCTCGACATAAACCCTATACAATAATATATTATTAATCCGACAGACATTTGTCTTCTTGTAGAATGTGAAGAGACATCTGAAGATGAACTGAACAATCATCCCAGAGATGAACTGAATAGTTATTTTTCATGGTAATAAATATGTAATTGCCTCTGTTTTTTCAGCTAATGGAATACAACTTTGGCTTGCACATAATTCCTTGTTAATCCTTAGTACATTCCTGGCCTAACATTCTTCTGCCCTGAAATATATTTTGTTTTTCAGTTTCTTTTAATTAAATAGGGCAAGCCTCTCAAAGGAGAGCTATATGGCTTCTTTTTGAACCATTGCCCCTTTTAATTCTAGTGTTTCTGTTTGCACCCATCTCACCCTTGGTACTTGTTGCAGTCTTCTCCTTCTTAACTGACTTAAACAAAAAAAAATCCAGCCTTTCCCACTCACCCTCCTCTATGGCATCCATGTGTACTGACTTTCCCTACTCTATAGCTTTATTGTGTGCCCACTTATATGGCATTCATCTCATGGTTGAAATTTTAATCGACCCACTTGAACCTAGGAATTTCCAACCTTTCCCACACACCTTCCTTCATGGTTTTTATGTGAAGCCCCGCAAAAAATTCAGGACAAGCATAGGAAGTTTCTACCTTCCCCGCTGTCTCCTTAAATCCTTCGTCCCATTTGCCTCTCCGCTCTAATTGATTCTTCATGGATTCTTTCTGTGTGCATCAATACTCCCTCTCTTGGTTTTGTTTCTTTGTTTTTTATAGGCTCCCATCTATGCTTTCTCTGCCCTTGATCTCAAGGGGAACCAGACTGTTGACTAGATTTTCTGCATAGCACAAAACCTAGGCAGTCATGAGATAAATCTCCTTCATTTAACCAGTGAGGCTCCCGTGTCAAATTTGTCAGTAAAAATGTGTTATTATCTATCAGGGGTTTTACTTTAACCACTTAGTTCATGAACCATAACTAAGAAGTTCTGCAGCAAGTAAGCAGCTGTTTAAGAAAGGAAGTATTTTATAGAAGAAGGAAGTAAAGGAAATACAGAGAAGAAATGGGGAAGATGTGCATCCCAATTAGTAGATAGCAGAGCTAATTGCATGCACATAGAAGAAACTTAATAGATATGAACACACAAAATTATAAAACAAAGGCAGCTCTAGATCCAGATCTAAAATAACACAAAGTTTATTAAGAGATCTAAGATTAAAAGCAAGAAACAAAGTACACCGTGACACAAAGTTCTCCGGAAACCTGCTCCTTTGTATTCCTTTGCTCCAAGTTGCTCTCAGGGGTCCAACACAAAGTCTAGAACACAAGATTGCTGCTTACAAATTCTGATTGATTATTAACCCGGAGGTTCTTCTCCTACTTATAGAATGTAGGAGGGAAAGTACAAATGGAAAACTCAAACTGAACTGAAACATAAACAACAAGTAAAGATGACATTTGACAATCATCCTCAACTATCTTCTCCTTAAGTGACACATGTATCACTTAACTAATAGAATGGTTCCACATGACTTTAAGTAATGGTTACAAAACCAATAACTTAGAAGTTTTACAATTTCATCCGGGAACATAGAAAATAGAAGAAGAAAGAATAGAAGAAGTCATGCCAGCTGTAATGTTTATGTCTTCTTCTTGTTCTGATATCGGATATACTTGTCGAACATGTAATTCAGCATCCTTCCATCTATTTTAGCCACTGCTTCTTTCTCTGTCCTGAACTGCAGCAACCCTTCATTCAACACTTTGATGCACGCTTCCACATCTTCCAAGCTCGGCCCAAACCTCGCAATGTCTGCCTGCAGCGCCACCAGTCTACTGATAGAATTCATCGTGAAAGGCTTGGTAGCTTTATCAATTCTCTTTTGTACCATCAGAAGAGACCCTTCCAGGGAATTAGGCACCTTAGTTGAGACGATCCGCACGTATGAAGTAACATTCCCGTCCACTCTCTCCTCAGTGAAAGAAATGATACTGTCTGGTAAGTCTGATGTCCTACTCTCAAGTGCCTGCATCCTCTTCAGCAAAACTCTGCAGATTTCCAAACGGAAAGATACTGCAAATTCTAGCTGCTTCCCCTTCTCGACTGATCCATCCGGTACAATCTGTTCCGCAATCAATACATCTCCCGGCAGCTTGTTGATCTCGGCCAAAATACTCAGGTTACTCTCTGCAACTGTATTCATGCCTTCTATGTTTGCCATCAGTTGCTTCAGCTGATTTGCTGCATCATCCATAACCTTTAGGCGGGCTGGCACTTCTCCAAGTTGTACAGAAGCTTGACGAATAATCAAATCCTTCCATTCGTCAATAGCTTTTACTTGATTGCTTGCATCCTCCATTTCCTGCATAAGATGATCACTCACCTGCTCTGAAATGGGCTGAATGGAAGGTTTAGCAACCTTGGCTATGATCTCACATAATTGAGATACTTGCTTCTGCAGCTCTTCTTTCTCCGCCTTTTCACTGTCAAGCCTAAGGAATAAAGCATCCATCAATGTCTGCGTGTCCTGCTTCAATCCTTCAGTGGTGGCTTGACCGAGGGGTACTTTGGTTACTGTCACATCTTCTGCCGTGAGCTCCTCCTCTATCTTTCCTTCTGCCGGAATTGATATCTCAGCAAACTTCTCTCCCGAATCCTCGATGATCAACCTAGAAGTTGCTTTGGCAACTTTAGGCCTTCTGTCTCTTCCGCCCAGATTCTGGAGTAGCTGCAAGTCGTGCTCCTCTAAGTTCATCTCCATTCTCGCTTCTGGAACCAACTGCGAAGCCAACCATTCCGAGAAGTTACTTCTCGGAGAATGAGAAGTCGCTGAGTGTACTACCATCTTCCACTCTGCATCCTCTCCGTCAGAAAGTGCCACAGTGTTATGGCTGCCATCTTCTGAATCATCCAAGGACAAAGCCCTTTCGAATTCCGCCATCTGCAGCTTCAACGTATCCTCTGGAACAGGCGCTGAACGAAGTGGCTGAGGGGAGAAGATGAATGTCGCTGGATTCAGTAGAGGCATGGAAGCATCCTGCTTGCGGTGCAATAGTTGGTGAAGTACTGGGTACTGGAGAAACCGGAGCTAAAGTCATGGTCGTAGAAGTGATCCTCTCCTTGGATTGAGATCTTCTATGCACTTTCAACTTCTCGACTTTCCTGCTGCTTTCTCCTCCGTGCTTCCGCTTGAGGGAATCTCCTGCGCCGAAGTTGCCCGTGACTTGATTCATCAATGCTTCATCAAGGCAATATCCCTTCGTCAGCAACCAGTTTGAAGTATTCACCAACACAGCTCTCGACCTTTCTTCAATTGTGTTGCAGCCTCCTATGTTATTCTGCAGTATGGCTTTATCTCCTCCCATTTGATGGTAAGTGTCAAGTACCACATTCCCATCATCTTTAAGATCCGCAGGTATCCGCGCTAGTCCAAAGTCGAACACTTGCTTTGCTGATAGCCTGCTGAAATCTCTCTTTCTAACCTCGTACTCACTTTTGCACTTCATCCAGAAATCTTCTAATGAAGGCACATGTGCGTACTCCTGGGAGATTGTCTTCCTGGCTACTCCAAATGGATCGAAGTTCAGCCGTGCAGGGAAGAACTCTTGCTCATACTCGGATAACATTTGCGCCTCCATCCCCCGAGCTCTATGAATGCTAATGCAGCTGTAATATCCCACAGTGATTGGGAAGAAGCCCGTAGACTTGTGCCGCTTTGACTGAAGGTCGTGTAACTCCACAAGTTACCTGCTCAGCTCCATGGCGATCAATCTATCATTCGGATACCTGGGCATCTTTATTGGTTCTCCAGAAAAGCCCGTAACCCTGAGGTATGTGAAATCTGCAAATTGAATGAATAGACTGCCAATCTTGGACACAGCTTCCCACGCTTCCTTGCTTACCCTGTTGGCCTTCAAGTCTTTGTCTAGCCTGCAGATGAAATCATAGAAGAATTCATCGTTGATCACTTTGAAATCTTTCTCGCATGCAGGTACAGTAAGCTGTGGGTAGCACTCGAAAATGGGGTCCTTAGAAAGAACACCACATCTATCCAGCTTGGAAAAGACGCCTTGTGAAGCTGCAACATACACCAAGTAGGAAGTCATTTTGAAGCTGAAAGTACGCTTCACGTTCCGGAGTTGCTCACCAATGTTGTTGCTAATAATTTCCGACCAATTGATTATAGAATCAACCTTGTTGACTTCAATGGTCCTGATGAAAGCATACATCTATGTACGGAAAGTGTAAGCATTCGCCTCGCCATTCATCCTGCATAGCAATTTGACAACATCATCTACCTCCTGCACCAAATTGGACCGCGGAAGAGTTCTCGGGAACTTTGAAGGAGATCTAGGCTTCTTCATGTATCGGCTATTCATTATGCTCACACAATCAGCTCTATGCTTCTCCCATCTACTGTCAGCATCCTGAATACTAATGGAAGTCACCACCTTTCGCACTGGAATCTTCAAACAATAATTGATGAACTCTGCGTCCAAACGAATTATTGTCTTTCCCGAAGCATCACGCACTGATCTGGATGAAGGATGGTAAGATCTAGCGCACTCCATAACAAACTCTGGCAACTGGGCTGTACATGGAAAAGCTGCAGCTCGGATAATTCCACTGCTTTTAACCGCACGCATGAGTGAAGTCTTTCCCGCTCTGGATCTATCAATCAAATCGACAAGAGGTTTCTGGGCCTAGATCTGTGTCTCCTATGTCTGCAAGTTTGGAAGCGATGCATGACTCCATCGTGCTTTCTTTTTCATCTCTCTTCGCCATGGCTTTGTCTATCTTTGTCTGAATAATTCTTTTTCTTCTTACTTGGCCGGATTTCTTCAAAATTGGTGCAGATCTGGACAATTCTTCAGATTCAGAGGATATATGCAATGTATTGGACATTGATAAAAGCTCATTTTCCTTTGTAAAGCACCTGTAATGAATTCCTGCAATTTATTCAGACAAAAATGGCCACCAGAGCATGAATAGTGAATTTTAATTGTAAAAATCTGCACTTTTCAAGCCTGCTGCCCCAAAAATTGGTGTTTAATTTGCACATAAAGAGAGCATGAATCCTTTCAACAACACCTGAGCACCTGTAACACCTATGCAAACAATTATGCAGACAAAGATCAACCTCCTTCAAAGCATGCGCCAAATCTGGAAGCTTTTAGCCTTGTTACCACCTTGCCTGAGCAAAATCCTTCTTCAAATGGGGGCGCACTTTTCCTCTTGGCTGCAATTCTTTACCTGTGAATTAAATAATTCACCCATATGGCTGCCCATGCTTATATAACCTTCACAATTCTATAATTAATAATTGCCCTAACAATTAAAGGCAATTAATTAATTAAAAATCATGTTTTTCTCTTTTAAAAATAGCATGTTTAAGGACAGCCATTCAATAAATTAAATTAATCCAATTTAATCCTTCACACTTCACTTCACTTGAGCTTCACAGTGTGCTTTGACCATAGCCACTGAAAATAGAAATTAATTTAATGATTTAATGCCTTAAAATCATTAAATATCTCCTAAATGGGGCGCACTTTTTGAAAGGAAGGGGGCAGCCACTAAATAAATTAAATTTAATGCATTTAATCCATTTCTTTTATTCCCTCTTTGACCTGTTGACTTCCTCCAAGCTTGGGCGCACTTTTTGAAAGAATAGATTAATTAAAATAATCACTTCAAGGCTATCATCATCTCACCAAAGGGGGCACACTTTTTTGCACATATAATTCTATTTTTAAGAATTTTTCATAATGAGATTCTTTACCCTGCAAGGCAGGCACCAAAATATCATGATCCACTTAAGTGATTTGACTTTGACAATGGGATTATTTACCCTGCAAGGCAGGCACTAAAATCCCATGATTTCACTTAAGTCACTTTCCTTTTATTTTATCATGGGAATTTTTACCCTGCAAGGCAGGTAATAAATTCCCGCCTGCCTGCGGCCTCTAACTTTCCCACTGCAGCTTAAGTGAATTTTATAACACGGGAAAAAGTACCCTGCTAGGCAGGTATAAAATTCCCACCTTGCCTGTCGCTTGTATTTTTCCCATTGCAGCTTAAATCCTTTGTTTTCCAAAAATGCGCCCAACCCCGCAGGGGCTTTTCTGTGCACGACTTCGCTTTTTCCCAGTGATCCAGACCTCCGATGGCGACTTCCTCCGGGCATAACGTGCGTATATGTTTTCCAGCAGCTCCAGGCCAAAAATCGGGCTTACCCGGCAAAGGAATTGTTCTAGAGAAATTTCACAGAAAACGAAACGGGACAACACAAAAACACGAAAAATCACCAAAAGTTACAAATAAAGCCCAAAACTTATTCCAAGTTAAAACCCTTCTGGTACATAAGAGTAATGACATATTCGATCATAACAGAGTTAAAACGGAGCGCAAATAGCCTCATACGGGGCTCAAAATAATTAAATACAAATTTTCCGCAGACAAATCCCGACGACAGAATATAACAATTTTGGGCATCTGGGTATTTGGCGAAAAAGGCTAATATGGCTCTTTGGGAATATCTTGACGCAATACAAGAACTTTCAGGCAATAAAAACACAAAACGACCCATTATTTTAAAAGTACGAAAAAATTTCGGATAGGGTAGTCACAGATTTCAGGATGAAATCTGGGTGACACCAGTCGGCTCCGTCTGTGGACATCTTTTTCTCTATCAAAATGACAAGGGAAAAGATGAGATCCCAGCATCTCTGGTTTCGTATCTTGTCCTTTGGGCACGGGGTCAGGCAAACAAACACAACACAACACGAAAACAAAAACAAAACAAGGAAAAACAAACAAAGTTTATTTATGTACATATAGGTTTTACCCTGCTTCTCATGTCCGGAACAGCTTCAAGTGTTGCCCATTGAAAGGCAACGGCAATTCAACTCCATCCTGATGAGCAAGAATGAAGCTATCTGCTCTGGTGATCCTCTTGATCACAAAAGGCCATTTCCATAGTGAATCGAACTTTCCATGCATGCCTTTTGTTTCTCTTCTTTTGTCCCATAAAAGGACCCAGTCATTGAATTCAAACTTTCTTTCCCTGGCTTTTTTGTCGAAGATGACTTTCACCTTCCTTTGATGCTCTGTCAACCTATCTGCAACTTGAGTTTGTACTTCCCTTAACTCAGTCAGGTACATAATTCTTTTGTCAATAGCATCTGTGAAAGTGGAATCCTCCAGGGACTTAGAAAGTTGTTGGGCAGGTAGTTCCAAGGTAAGAGGCAGCTCTATGTCTCTACCATATAACAGCTGCACAGGGAACATGCCTATCGCCCTCTTTGGTGTGATTCTATCGGCCCATAATGCATCAAACAACTTTTTATGCCAAGTCCTGTTAGAGAAACGCAGCAATCTGCGTGTCATCGTTGAAAACCTGCCATTACTGAACGTTGTCAGGAACTTTTGGGCAAAAGACCATCTCCACCTTATAGTCTCCCTGTCTAAAGAATGCAGGAAGCTGATCTAGATTCAACAAGGCTGCAGTCACTGCAAGCGAATCAGCTCTTGAATTTTGTTCTCTCGGAATGTAAGATACCGAGAAAGCTGAAAAATCCAGGATAGCAGAGTAGACCCGATCTCTATAGTGCCGCAGTTTGTCTTTTTTGACTTGGTAGAGACCTCTTATCTGCTTAACGATTAGCTCAGCATCTCCCTTTGCATGTAATAATTTGATTCCCATTGTTCTTGCCTACTCCATGCCTAACAACAACGCTTCATACTCAGTTGTATTGTTAGTATTTTCGAACATCAATTTGAAGGAGTGTGCATGCACCTTCCCTTCAGGAGAGATAAGAACAACGCCTGCGCCGGATCCAAATGAACAGCGGCTGCCATCAAATTCCAAAGTCCAAATCTTGTTGTTAAGTTGATGCGGTTCTTGAATCACCGGTTGAACATCTTCTTTATCCATTTCTAGATAATAGACTCTGTGATTCGATTCCTGAAACAAGATCTGAGATCTAGGATCCTCAAACTTTGATACTGTGTACTTAGATTTCTTCTCAGGTTCTAGCTTCTGATTTACTCCTTTGATTGGTATGTGCGCACAAGACCAATCCATCTTGACCTCTCCACCCAGCTCTTTGCAGAAATTTCTACTCAACAGCATGCCATAAGAGACTGGAATGTCTGCTACAAGGATAGTCATTTTCAATCTTTTATCTGGAAAAGAAGCAAGTACTGCCTGCGCATCTTTGATTTGCCCCACAAGAGGGACTTGCCTTTCCATTGAATAACATCTTTCGATGGTTTTTGTCAATGTGAGACCCAAGGCATCAACAACTTTTGCAGGCATGACATTGTCAGAAGCTCCAGAGTCCAAGATGCAATTGCTAAGTTTGTGTCCGTTGATAAGCAGTGACACATAAAACGGCTCAATCCTTTCTGACGTAGTAGGAGAAGAAGTGGAAGGAGAAGAGCTTGCAGCCGCATTATTTGAAGGGGGAGTATTCTTTGGGCTTGACAAGATACCCCATGAAGTATTATTTGTTGGGCTGGGACAGTTACTTTGCACATATTTGACCAATCTATTCAACTGATCAGGAAATGCTCTCAAATACTCAGCTTCTGACATTTGGACCTTGTTCCTCTTGATGTGATCAATTATGTCGAAAGCTTGACTTGCTTCAGCAGGATGTGCGTTGGCTCTTTGCTGCGAATTGAAAGAATTTGAATATTTATCCTTAGGCACTAATGAAGAAGGAAGAGTGCTACCTCTTTTCAAGATAGTAACATCCGGGCCAGGATCTTCTCTTTCTCTTCGGCCGCTTGTGGATGCTTTGGCATTTTGGCGCATCTGAGACCTTGTAAACACCGCAAAAGTGTGACCATCAGAATCTTACAAAGATTCATAATAGCCATCGTCAGATTCGTAGTCCAAGTAACCAATATTGGAGTCGCCAGCGGGATCTATAAAGTCTTCATCATCGAATGATTCATCAATGCCGAGATCCTCTTCATTAGTTTCCAAGTTATTCCTTGGAGCAACTTCTATTACCAACCGTTGTGGTGCAGCAACAAGTCTGTTACGGTTTTGATTTTGATTTTGACCATTAAAGGTCCGGGTAGGAGCTATTCTTGAGGGGGTTGCATTCCCTGCTTGAGAGATCTGCTTCTTGATCTACAGCATGTCATTAGCCAATTTCTGCAACAAAGGATCTGAAGTACTAGAAGAAGCGCCATCACCCTTGTGAGATCGCTATTTGAATTTCCCAGCCATGATCAAGTCATCCTCAACTTCCACGGCAGCATTTTGTGCTTCAACTAGATTTACAAGTCTTGCCATTCTCAGCTGATATCCAACTTCAGGCAATAGAGCGATTATAAAAAACGTCTTTTGATTTTCGTCGCTCAATGCGGCAGAAGTGGGGATTTTGTATAAAATCCTTTGGAACCTTGCAATAAAGTACCGCATGTTCTCGCTTGGCTCTTTCTTCAACTGCGTCAGTTGGGTGATCAACGTGCTAGCATCCTCTGCGGGCTTGAATCTTTTCAGAAATTGCTCACGCATAGTCGTCCAGTTGGTTATGGTGCCAAGAGCTAGCCGATAGAACCATTCTCTAGCCAAGTCGTGTAGAGTCTCAATGAAGAGTCTGACTGAGACATCTCCATGCTCTACTGCAAGCACACCACAAGATATGAAGAAGGCCGCCAAATGGTCATCTGGGTTTTGCTTTCCATCTACAAAGAATTTTGGAAAATTCTTTCTGGATCCCTTTGGCAGCTCGTGCATAGGTGGAGCCAAGTTCAGAGGTCCAAAAGCTGCTCACCATAGAACAGGTAATAGTTCATGCCCCATGTTGACTTGAGCACGTCTCCTCCTTGTGTAGACTTGATAGACTTCATGGATAATTCCAGCCGCCGGATTATGCTGAATACGACCCGGATTTGGATGGGTGTGCACTCTCCTTCCTGGTGAGAGACTAGATCTGCGGCTTCTAACTTGAGGAGGATGATTGAAATTGAATTACTCCTGCAGTCAGAAGAAATGATTAGTCCTTCCTTGCGCCTTCACGGATCGGGTGAATGGACGTTCAGCCAGGTTGATATTTGTGTGGAAAACACTCCAATCTTCAGTAGATAAGCTTTGATCTGCAAAGATAGTTGTTCCCCAGTAGAGTCGCCAAAAACTGTTGGCTAGATTTTCTGCATAGCACAAAACCTAGGCAGTCATGAGATAAATCTCCCTCATTTAACCGATGAGGCTCCCGTGTCAAATTTGTCAATAAAAATGTGTTATTATCTATCAGGGGTATTACTTTAACCACTTAGTTCATGAACCATAACTAAAAAGTTCTATAGCAAGTAAGCAGCTATTTAAGAAAGGAAGTACTTTATAGAAGAAGGAAGTAAAGGAAATACAGAGAAGAAATGGGGAAGATGTGCATCCCAATTAGTATATAGCAGAGCTAATTGCATGCACATAGAAGAAACTTAATAGATATGAATACACAGAATTATAAAACAAAGGCAGCTCTAGATCCAGATCTAAAATAACATAGTTTATTAAGAGATATAAGATTAAAAGCAAGATACACAATACACTGTGACACAAAGTTCTCCGGAAACCTGCTCCTTTGTATTCCTTTGCTCCAAGTGGCTCTCAGGGGTTCAGCACAAAGTCTAGAACACATGATTTCTGCTTAAAAAGTCTGATTGATTCTTAACCTGGAGGTTCTTGTAAGATCCCCAAATGGATCTCTTTATACCCCAAAGAGTTTTAAATCAAACAAAACAGCAAATACAGATTTCTGTGTATTTTATGTCAAGTTCCTAGAGCAGATCTGGAAAACTGCGACTAGGGTCTAATAGAGAAATTAATAAAAATAACATCCAATGGTAATATTTCTGATTTTTAATGATCGCCCAGGTAATAGAGACTGAATTATACAGGAAACTGACTTTATTACAGCTGATACAACCCAGAAAATCAGATCTGAAGTCTGATAAAAATCTGATGCTTATGAATATAAAACAAGCTAGAATTTAATACAGAAATCTACAGATGTTAAATGACTGGAACAGCAGTATAAACCTTCCCAAAAATTACAGAAAACACTTCATTTGATCCATAAAAATTAATGTAACACACAGCAATAAGTTTCAGACCTGAAATGTCTTCAAAATATCTCCAAATGGCCAAAAGATGGGTCGCTTCATTGGATCAAAATGGCACAGCCCAATTACAATCTTTATTCTTCACACCTGGTACAAGATCTATCAACTACTCACTAAAAATACTCATTCTAGCACAATAGAATTTCCTGTGTGGAAATCCCTCACATTCTCTAAGAGGGTTTTTGTCCTCCAGAGGCAATATACTAAGGGTTTTCGTCCTTAGAATACTTTAATACAAAAGCACTGACTTAAGATCAGATTCAGAAATGATAAGTGATTACAATGAGTGCTCTACCCAAGCCGCCCCTCTCCTTTTTATAGGAAAAATATTACAAAATGACCTTTTCATCATCCAATGAGAAAAGAGTGCCAAAATACCCTAAAAGTATACCCAAACCTAGGCGCACTTCCTCCTTGAATAAAAAAACATTAAATAATGTTTTATTATTTTCCCTAACGTCTATTTGGCCTCCCATGCCCAATCGCACTTTTCTTGGGAAGAGTGATAACTTTTATCCTTTCTAAACTTATTTTTCCTTCCTTTGTCCAAGTCGCATTTTCTTCCCTAGGGATGACAAACATAGCATGGGTCTCTTTCTACTCTCCCTAGAAAGGATACAACATAATATTAGACCTAATGCACCTATTTAGAGATTACCAATTTATTATTAAGTCAAATAAATTAATACAAGTGCTTTATTAATATTTTTTGCACTTTGTAATAGCTCATTGTGACTTAAGTCACCCTTATATTTTTCCTTTGGCAGTCGGGTTGACAAAATGGGCCAAAGGTCTTCGATTGGGAAAATGGGACATTACAGTCCTCCCTTCCCAGAATTGTTTGCCCTCAAACAATTCTGATCTTGTTTTGTCCAAGTGTCATGCACAAGAGACAAAACATGTTGAAATGTTCTACCAGCCTGGCCCTTGTACCTGTCAAGTGAGCTATAACTTGCCACCATATTCCATCAACAAGTTGCTCATATATTTGGACTAATGGTTCAACGAACTCCAAAATGAAGACTTCATCTTCTACCATATCATGCATCTCATGATGAAAATAGATTGGGCTAGGCAACAATAAATAAGATGTATTATTATGTTCATCACACCTTATGATTTCATCCTGGTTCATAAAGAGCTGAAATTCTTCATCAATCAGCTTGTCTTGAGCTGCTGGTTTAGAGATTGCAACAACCTGCAATTCCAAATAAGTGTCCATGTGAGGCTTCTCCTCATGTGCCAGTTGCTCCATCGAGCCTTCCTTTGTGGGTGCAGACTCTCTTGCATCATTCGTCCCCATCTTTGTTTTGAACTCTTGTAGGTGTTGTCTCGCTTGAGCGACTATCAATCTGGCAGCTCTAGCTAGTATTCCATTCCTCACACCTTTTCAGAGTTTCCATTACATCTTCATTGGTTGCATATACAAATTTCCTTTCCTGCACTTTCTCTCTAGGCTCTTCTTCTTCTTCCCTTGGCTTCAACTCTGATTTATCTTCATGTGTAGATGATATGACCAAATTCAAATCAGCACTATCAAATTCATCATATAATTTTTTGCATACCTCATTGGAACTTGAAGACACCAAAGCACTCTCATGAAGAGTTGTATCATCCATCTGTGAAGATTCTCTGTTCCTTCCACGCATCAACCATTCGGAAGCTATAGTGTGATATTCCTCTTTTGCCTGCTCAGTCTTGTAGCCAATCTTTGGGTGCATCTCCATGTAGTCCATGAAAGGAAAATTCTCCTTAACATCTTGAGGAAGAATGCTATACTCCTCAAATATGCTAATCACTTCAGCTTCCTTGTCTTGAGGTGTTAGAACTTTGTGAATAGAAAATGATGATGATGATCTAGGCCTCCAATCTTGTCTGATCCTCAAACTGTCTCTTCTACCTCTTGTCCTATCCACATCCATTCTCTGCATAATCTGTTGCATGGTCCGTATCATCTGTTGATGGGTAGTAATCATAGTCCTAAGAAGATCGCTATCCATATTCCATGGAAAGTTTTTTTGTCTAACTTCCATGATTTAGCTCTATCACCAACTCTCGTGGCTACATCAAATCAAAAACACTCCAGGTGGGAGGAACATTGCTCTAATACCACTGTAAGATCCCTAATGGATCTCTTTATACCCCAAAGAGTTTTAAATCAAACAAAACAGCAAATACAGATTTCTGTGTATTTTATGTCAAGTTCCTAGTGCAGATCTGGAAAAATGTGACTAGGGTCCAATAGATAAATTAATAAAAATAACACCCAAAGGTAATATTTCTGATTTCTAATGATCGCCCAGGTATTTAGAGACTGAATTATACAAGAAACTAACTTTATTACACATGATACAACCCAGAAAATCAGATCTGAAGTCTGATAAAAATCTGATGCTTATGAATATAAAACAAGCTGGAATTTAATACAGAAATCTACAGATGTTAAATGACTGGAACAGCAGTATAAACCTTCCCAAAAATTACAGAAAACACTTCATTTGATCCATAAAAATTAATGTAACACACAGCAATAAGTTTCAGACCTGAAATGTCTTCAAAATATCTCCAAATGGCCAAAAGATGGGTCGCTTCATTGGATCAAAATGGCACAGCCCAATTCAAATCTTTATTCTTCACACCTGGTACAAGATCTATCAACTACTGACTGAAAATACTCATTCTAGCACAATAGTATTTCCTGTGTGAAAATCCCTCACATTCTCTAAGAGGGTTCTCGTCCTCTAGAGGCAATATACTAAGGGTTTTTGTCCTTAGAATACTTTAATACAAAAGCACTTGGCTTAAGATCAGATTCAGAAATGATAAGTGATTACAATGAGTGCTCTACCCAAGCCGCCCCTCTCCTTTTTATAGGAAAAATATTACAAAATGACCTTTTCATCATCCAATGAGAAAAGAGTGCCAAAATACCCTAAAAGTATACCCAAACCTAGGTGCACTTCCTCCTTGAATAAATAAACATTAAATAATGTTTTATTATTTTCCCTAATGTCTATTTGGCCTCCCATGCCCAGTCGCACTTTTCTTGGGAAGAGTGATAACTTTTATCCTTTCTAAACTTATTTTTCCTTCCTTTGTCCAAGTCGCATTTTCTTCCCTAGGGATGACAAACATAGCATGGGTCTCTTTCTACTCTCCCTAGAAAGGATACAACATAATATTAGACCCAATGCACCTATTTAGAGATTACCAATTTATTATTAAGTCAAATAAATTAATACAAGTGCTTTATTAATATTTTTTGCACTTTGTAATAACTCATTGTGACTTAAGTCACCCTTATATTTTTCCTTTGGCCGTCGGGTTGACAAAATGGGCCAAAGGTCTTCGATTGAGAAAAGGGGACATTAAAGTTCTTCTCCTACTTATAGAATGTAGGAGGGAAAGTACAAATGGAAAACTCAAACTAAACTGAAACATAAACAAGTAAAGATAACATTTGACAATCATCTTCAACTATCTTCTCCTTAAGTGACACATGTATCACTTAACTAATAGAATGGTTCCACATGACTTTAAGTAATGGTTACAAAACCAATAACTTAGAAGTTTTACAATTTCATCCAAGAATATAACAAATAGAAGAAGTCATGCCAGCTATAATGTTTGTCTTCTTCTTGTTCTGATATCGGATATACTTGTCGAACATGTAATTCAACATCCTTCCATCTGTTTTAGCCACTGCTTCTTTCTCTGTCCTGAACTGCAGCAACCCTTCATTCAACACTTTGATGCACGCTTCCACATCTTCCAAGCTCGGCCCAAACATGGCAATGTCTACCTGCAGTGCCACCAGTCTACTGATAGAATTCATCGAGAAAGACTTGGTAGCTTTATCAATTCTCTTTTGTACCATCAGAAAAGACCCTTCCAGGGAATTAGGCACCTTAGTTGAGACGATCCGCACGTATGAAGTACTATTCCCGTCCACTCTCTCCTCAGTGAAAGAAATGACACTATATGGTAAGTTTGATGTCCTACTCTCAAGTCCCTGCACCCTCTTCAACAAAACTCTGCAGATTTCCAAACGGAAAGATACTGCAAATTCAGGCTGCTTCCCCTTCTCGACTGATCCATCCGGTAAAATTTGTTCCACAATCAATACATCTCCCGGCAGCTTGTTGATCTCGGCCAAAATACTCAGGTTACTCTTTGCACCTGTATTCATGTCTTTTATGTTTTCCATCAGTTGCTTCAGCTGATTTGCTGCATCATCCATAACCTTTAGGCGGCTGGCACTTCTCCAAGTTGTAAAGAAGCTTGACGAATAATCAAATCCTTCCATTCGTCAATAGCTTTTACTTGATTGCTTGTGTCCTCCATTTCCTGCGTAAGATGATCACTCACCTGCTCTGAAATGGGCTAAATGGAAGGTTTAGCAACTTTGGCTATGATCTCACATAATTGAGATACTTCCTTCTGTAGCTCTTCTTTCTCCGCCTTTTCACTGTCAAGCCTAAGGAATAAAGCATCCATCAATGTCTGCGTGTCCTGCTTCAATCCTTCAGTGGTGGCTTGACCGAGGGGTACTTTGGTTGTTGTGACATCCTCTGCCGTGAGCTCCTCCTCTATCTTTCCTTCTGCCGGAATTGATATCTCAGCAAACTTCTCTCCCGAACCCTCGATGATCAACCTAAAAGTTGTTTTGACAACTTTAGGCCTTGTGTCTCTTCCGCCAAGATTCTAGAGTAGCTGCAAGTCGTGCTCCTCTAAGTTCATCTCCATTCTCGCTTCTAGAACCAACTACGAAGCAAACCATTCCGAGACGTTGCTTCTCGGAGAATGAGAAGTCGCTGCGTGTACTACCATCTTCCACTCTACATCCTCTCCGTCAGAAAGTGCCACAGTATTATGGCTGCCATCTTCTGAATCATCCAAGGACAAAGCCCTTTCGAATTACGCCATCTGCAGCTTCAACGTATCCTCTAAAACAGGCGTTGAACGAAGTGGCTGAGGGGAGAAGATGAATGTCGCTGGATTCAGTAGAGGCATGGAAACATCCTGCTGCAGTGCAATAGTTGGTGAAGTACTGGGTACTGGAGAAACCGGAGCTAAACTCATGGTCGTAGAAGTGATCCTCTCTTTGGATTGAGATCTTTTATGCACTTTCAACTTCTCGACTTTCCTGCCGCTTTCTCCTCCGTGCTTCCGCTTGAGGGAATCTCCTGCGCCGAAGTTGCCCGTGACTTGATTCATCAATGCTTCATCAAGGCAATATCCCTTCGTCAGCAACCAGTTTGAAGTATTCACCAACACAGCTCCAGACCTTTCTTCAATTGTGTTGCAGCCTCCTATGTTATTCTGCAGTATGGCTTTATCTCCTCCCATTTGATAGTAAGTGTCAAGTACCACATTCCCATAATCTTTAAGATCTGCAGGTATCCGCGCTAGTCCAAAGTCGAACACTTGCTTTGCTGATAGCCTGCTGAAATCTCTCTTTCTAACCTTGTACTCACTTTTGCACTTCATCCAGAAATCTTCTAATGAAGGCACATGTGCGTACTCCTGGGAGATTGTCTTCCTGGCTACTCCAAATGGATCGAAGTTCAGCCGTGCAAGGAAGAACTCTTGCTCATACTCGGATAACAGTTATGCCTCCATCCCCGAGCTCTATGAATGCCAATGCAGCTGTAATATCCCATAGTGATTGGGAAGAAGCCCGTAGACTTGCGCCGCTTTGACTAAAGGTCGTGTAACTCCACAAGTTGCCTGCTCAGCTCCATGGCGATCAATCTATCATTCGGATGCGTGGGCATCTTTATTGGTTCTCCAGAAAAGCCTGTAACCCTGAGGTATGTGAAATCTGCAAATTGAATGAGTACACTGCCAATCTTGGACACAGCTTCCCACGCTTCCTTGCTTACCCTGTTGGCCTTCAAGTCATTGTCTAGCTTGCAAATGAAATCATAGAAGAATTCATCGTTGATCACTTTGAAATCTTTCTCGCACGCAAGTACAATAAGCTGTGGGTAGCACTCGAAAATGGGGTCCTTAGAAAGAACACCACATCTATCCAGCTTGGAAAAGACGCCTTGTGAAGCTGCAGCATACACCAAGTAGGAAGTCATTTTGAAGTTGAAAGTTCGCTTCACGTTCCGGAGTTGCTCACCAATGTTGTTGCTAATAATTTTCGACCAATTGATTATAGAATCAATCTTGTTGACTTCAATGGTCCTGATGAAAGCATACACCATGTACGAAAAGTGTAAGCATTTGTCTCGCCATTCATCCTGCATAGCAATTTGACAACATCATCTACCTCCTGCACCAAATTGGACCGCGGAAGAGTTTTGGGGAACTTTGAAGGAGATCTAGGCTTCTTCATGTATCGGCTATTCATTATGCTCACACAATCAACTCTATGCTTCTCCCACCTGCTGCCGGCATCCTGAAGACTAATGGAAGTCACCACCTTTCGCACTGGAATCTTCAAACAATAATTGAAGACCTCTGCATCCAAACAAATTATTGCCTTTCTCGTAGCATCACGCGCTGATCTGGATGAAGGATGGTAAGATCTAGCGCACTCCATAACAAATTCTGGCAACTAGGCTGTACATGGAAAAGCTGCAGATCGGATAATTCCACTGCTTTTAACCGCACACATGAGTGAAGTCTTTCCCGCTCTGGATCTATCAATCAAATCGGAAAGAGGTTCCGAGCCTAGATCTGTGTCTCCTATGTCTGCAAGTTTGGAAGCGATCCATGACTTCATTGTGCTTTCTTTTTTGTCTCTCTTTGCCATGGCTTTGTCTATCTTTGTCTGAATAATTATTTTTCTTCTTACTTGGCCAGATTTCTTCAAAACTAGTGCAGATCTGGACAATTCTTCAGATTCGGAGGATATATGCAATGTATTGGACATTGATAAAAGCTCATTTTCCTTTGTAAAGAACCTGTAATGAATTCTTGTAACACCTATGCAAACAATTATGCAGACAAAGATCCACCTCCTTCAAAGCATGCGCCAAATCTGGAAGTTTTTAGCCTTGTTACCACCTTGCCTGAGCAAAATCCTTCTTCAAATGGGGGCGCACTTTTCCTCTTAAAGGCAATTAATTACCCATGCTTATATAACCTTCACAATTCTATAATTAATAATTTCCCTAACAATTAAAACCAATTAATTAATTAAAAATCATGCTCTTCTCTTTTAAAAATAGTATGTTTAAGGACAACCATTCAATAAATTAAATTAATCCAATTTAATCCTTCACACTTCACTTCACTTAAGCTTCAAAGTGTGCCTTGACCATAGCCACTTAAAATAGAAATTAATTTAATGATTTAATGCCTTAAAAATCATTAAATATCTCCTAAATGGGGCGCACTTTTTGAAAGGAAGGGAGCAGCCACTAAATAAATTAAATTTAATGTATTTAATCTAGTTCTTTTATTCCCCCTTTGACCTGTTGACTTCCTCCAAGCTTGGGCGCACTTTTTAAAAGAATAGATTAATTAAAATAATCACTTCAAGGCTGCCATCATCTCACCAAAGGGGGCACACTTTTTTGCACATATAATTCTATTTTTAAGAATTTTTTTATAATGGGATTCTTTACCTGCAAGGCAGGCATTAAAATCCCATGATTTCACTTAAGTCACTTTCCTTTTATTTTATCATGGGAATTTTTACCCTGCAAAGCAGGTAATAAATTCCCGTCTGTCTGCGGCCTCTAACTTTCCCACTGCAGCTTAAGTGAATTTTATAACACGGGAAAAAGTACCCTGCTAGGCAGGTATAAAATTCCCACCTTGCCTATCGCTTGCATTTTTCCCATTGCAGCTTAAATCCTTTGTTTTCCAAAAATGCGCCCAACCCCGCAGGGGCTTTTCTGTGCACGACTTCGTTTTTTCCCAGTGATGCAGACCTTCGATGGCGACTTCCTCCAGTGCGTATATGTTTTCCAGCAGCTCCAGGCCAAAAATCGGGCTTACCTGGCAAATGAATTGTTCTAGAGAAATTTCACAGAAAACGAAACGGGACAACACAAAAACACAAAAAATCACCAAAAGTTACAAATAAAGCCCAAAACTTATTCCAAGTTAAAACCCTTCTGGTACATAAGAGTAATGACATATTCGATCATAACAGAGTTAAAACGGAGCGCAAATAGCCTCATACGGGGCTCAAAATAATTAAATACAAATTTTCCGCAGACAAATCCCGACGACAGAATATAACAATTTTGGGCATCTGGGTATTTGGCGAAAAAGGCTAATATGGCTCTTTGGGAATATCTTGACGCAATACAAAAACTTTCAGGCAATAAAAACACAAAACGACCCATTATTTTAAAAGTACGAAAAAAATTCGGATAGGGTAGTCACAGATTTTAGGATGATATCTGGGTGACACCACAGACTAAGTCCTAAAATGTAAGTCAAGAAGATTTGGATAGGAAGGACATAGGCTGCAATAGGAGAACCTGCTCAAAGAAAGCAGTGACATCATTCGATGAGCGGGAGATTGCCGCTCTCCCACTAAATCTAGAAAAATCCATCATTTACAAAAATCTATTACTGAGATGAAATAACATTATCTTGGCATATTTGGTGATATCTTAGGTAGCAGAAGGCTTTATTTAAAAAATCAAGTCTGTAATATGCACCCCCATTGCAAATATCATCAAGTTACTCAAGAGTATTGAAAACAATTTGAGAAGCCGTTGAAAAATTTCTTCTCCGTATATTCCTACTATGAATGTTTCACACTCTAGGACTCCTATAGCAACACCTAAGGAATTCCCAGCTGCTGGAAATGATTAACAATACTAAAATGGTGAACTGTCAGATAAAATGGACGAGTTCTTGCATGACCTATACCTACATTTGTTAAAAATTCTACTTTTTAATAGTTTTAAAATAGTTTTTACCTTTACCACTTCCCATTCTAAAGGATTTGGGGGCTCACATTTGCAAAGGTGTTACCCATTTTTGAGTTTCATCCAGCTTAGGTATGAGCTTATTTTATTAGCTTGGTTCTAACGATATAGCTGTTTTCAATTGGCATCATAAATTTTCTGGTTCAGAATAATTTGCATTTATCTTCTTTCCTTTCTTGTGCCTATATTTGTTAAATTTCTACTTTTGAATATTTCTAATATAGTTTTTCCCTTTACCACTTCCCATTCTAGCAAATTTGGGGGCTAACATTTGCAAAGGTGTAACCCATTTTTAAGTTTCATCCAGCTTAGGTATGAGCTTATTTTATTAGCTTGGTTCGAATGATATAACTGCTTTCAATTGACATCATTAATTTTCTGGTTCACTACAATTTTTGGATTATATTGTTGTTTCAGTTAGCATAAAATTATGTTCGGACTTTTTTTCTATATAAAAAACAAGTCCATCAATACATCAAATGCGGAATGTCCTATGTAGGACAACAGTTGACAACTAAAAATGGAACCTTTTGTGCTGTAAAAATTCAAAAATCTGTGTTGGAATAAGGTGATAAGAACCTTTCATATTTGCAAAAAATTAAATAAATGGTTCATCAGTGTCCTAGTATTCAAGATTAAATGTAACCGTACCTTAAGCTTGGCTTTTAATGTCTGGTCTGTGTCTATTGGATCTAGAGGGCCTGCCAAGCCAATGGAAAATCAGAAATGCTTCAGGTCAGCTAGATTCTAAAATATTTCCAGAATAGTTGCATAAAAGGAGTTGTGATAAATGCTCAAAACTCGCAGTACAGACCAGTCAAATAGAACTAGCAATTAAGATGGGAAACTATTAAAAGAAAACAATACAAGAAAACAAAGCATGGGTAAAGCGTAGGTGCAATAAAACTACAGAATTTATTTACAATATAAAAGTGATTGTGTGCGCTCTACAGTTCAGTTCTTAAGAAAATCTAGATACCCTATTTGACCAAAGCAAAATTATTTGATGAAAAATTGTATGCCTTTTATGTTTTAAAGTTTATGATGCTAATTTTTTTACCATCTGGAAACAGTGGGGAAAAACATTTGGCAAAGAATAGTGACACAATCAGGCTAGGTTGGCTCCGGTCAGAGTTATATCCTAAACTAAACAGTAGCCTCAGTCCATAAAAAGACAACATTGGAGGCAGACGAGACTTGCCATTTTGCAAATTTATAAACCAGCAAGCAAATACAAATCCTACAAAGAGATGAAGTCTCATGTCCCATAGCTTGATGAAGTTACCCGGAAAAGCATCACATCTTAGATATTAACTTCTTCAAACCTTAAGTTTGAACTTCAAGGATATTAACTGGTTAGATGGTTCTTAGGGTAATAATTCTCTTATATGCTTAATTTTGGTGTCTGTGCATGGATTCTCTTATGTATGTACATGGTAGCTACTAGTGCTAAACAGTTGCTCTCTTCTTGAGAGATTTTGGCTCTAGCGGAATACCATGCTTCCTTCTAGGATTGTCCAGCTTGGCCTTATTAGCCCTGGACATTATTTGGTGGACATTAACACATCTTGCATTGGCGATTTCACATTCACTGGCGATGGCGCTGATGGTTCTTCTCGCATTAGCCTCACAGTAGACATTTGAGAACATTGTTTTTCATTCTTGATCCTGCATTTTAATCTTCCTCGTCTTTGCAATAGGGGGCCCTCACCTCACTTTGGTGTCTATATTTAGAAGTAGATCTTATCATTCAAGGGATTAAACCACTTTCAGTTTACCCTCTCGAGCTTTGTTTCATTATTTTTGCCTTTTTGTTTTTGTGTTCAATTACTTTCATAGCCTAATATCCTCTTTACCCAAGTTCTCCCCTATTGAAACCCGTCATACTTTTGGGTCCTGTTGACCTGCTTTGCTCTTTTGTAGATATTAATGTAATTTCTTGCTTTTTTTCTTTGGATCAACTTTGGAAGTCCTTTTGATTTTTCTGGAATAAAACCCCAAATAGGGCAGCGAACTGAAAAATAATGATAACTTGCAAACCACTTGTCCAAATCAGAAGAAATTTCATAGAGAGATTACTTGATATAATAAAAAACACTACAAAAATATATTTTTTATTTTTCTGAATAATAGATAACTGCCTAGTAAATTTTCAGAATGCCCTAAATTGCTGAAATATTTTAAAAATTCATAACTACTTGAATACAACTGATAAAAATCTGATTTTCTGGAAATACATCTGCAACATATATAGAAATGATCCCAACCTCCAAATCTAAAAATGGACACATGGAAACCCTAGAAATACCAGCTGCAATCTCCTAGGGCTGATGACACCCTATGAAAGGGACTGGAAGTCCTCCAAAAATCTTCCAAAAGTTGCGCCAAACTCGCCCTAAGCGTTGGGAAAAATATGAAATGCAAATGGCTGAAATATATGGTCAAATGATCTTCCTCCACCTTTGAAATCAGCCTCTGAAAATCTTGCCTGAAAACCCTGAAGAATCTATGTTTGAAAATATATTCTGACTGGCCTCCAAATTAGTAAACTAGGGTGGATCTTTCACCACCGAAGAGTGCTCTGCTAGCTAGGAGTGGATCTCTCACCACTAAAGCTATGGTTCCTATGGGATCCTACTCCACAAGTAAAGAGAAGTGCAAACAACAATTGCTCTGATATCCAAAAGATGTGTGTGTATGAATGCCCCCTTCTTCTCCCCAACACCACCTTTTATAACCATCCAATGCAACAAAGGGCCCAAAGAACCCTAATCGACCCCTTAGGGGAAACCCCACATAAGCATAAAGTAACTTAAGTTACTTTTTCCCCCTAGGCACCAAAAGTGACTTAAGTGACCCCAATGAAGGAATAGAATAATAAAGTACCATGAGTCCCCCCCTCAATGACAAAATATAACAATAATTCCCACCAAGTTGCCCAATACTAATGTCAACAATAAAATATAACATAAAGCAAGGTGGTAATCAGACATCCATACCCAATAGCCTCCAGCATCGTTAGCCCCTCGGGTATGACCAAGGCTAAGACTAAAAAATGGTCGTTAGGCCCTTGGTGAAGGAATGGGGACATTACAGTCCTCTTTTCCCGAAATTTGCTTGTCCCCAAGAAAATGCAAACTAGGATGTTGTAAAATCTTCTCTCCCTCCCAAGTAGCATCCTCAAGTGGCAAGTCTCTCCACCGCACTAAGTACTTCTGTGATCACCTTGTTCCTAAGCTTCCTCTGGCTCACCTCAATGATAGATTTAGGTTCCAAAACTAGCTTCCCCTTATCATCCAATGGTGGTAACTCTATAGGAGGTACAATATGCTTCCCTAGTGCCTTTTTGAGGCATGAAACATGAAAAACATTGTGTATCTTGTTGTGTTCGGGAAGCCCCACTCATATGCAACTGCCCCAACCCTTCGTGTTATCTGTATGGTCCATAGAACCACGGTTTCAACTTCTCTACCCCACTCTGCTTAAGTGAGGATTGCTTATAGGGGTGCAAACGTAGGAAGACTAAATCTTCCACATCAAAAGACCTCTCTACCCTGTGCTTATCTGCATAAATCTTCTATTGATTTTGTGCTTTCTGGAGGTTCTCCTTAAGGGCCTTCAAAATATCTTGGTTCTCCTGTAACCAATCACGAGCTTTGGGAGCTCGACTATCTGATAATAGTAAGTTTGCGAATGATGTAGCATCATACCCATATAATGCCCGGAAAGGAGTCATGCCAATGCTCATCTGGTAGGTGGTATTGTAGCAATACTCACCCATGTGTAGCCATCTAATCCATGCACGTTGATGTCCTATCACATAGCTACGCAAATAGCCCTCTATCCACTTATTGACTATCTTCGTCTGCTCATCCATCTATGGATGATAGCTAGTGCCAAGAGTCAATTCCGTACCTACAAGTCTGAAAATCTCCTGCCAAAAAGTGCTCATAAATATTTTATCCCTGTTGCTGACAATGTTTTTAGGCAAACCATGAAGCCTAAAACTAGATGTATAGAATATCTGAGCCACCTGTGGTGGCCTTATGCCCCTTAGGCATAGAAAAGAAATGGGCATACTTGGTTAACCTATCAACCACCACATATATACAATAATGCCCGTGTACTTGAGGGAAGCCCTGTGATAAAATCCATGAATATGCTCTCCCACTTTTGCTTTGGAATAGGAAGAGGCTATAGTAGTCCTGTTGGAAAAGAATGCTTGGCTTTGGTTTATTGGCAAACCACACACTCTCTAATATGGTTAAGGACGTCATCCTTCAACCCCTTCCATGCAAATCTCTCCTTGATGTACCTGTAGGCCTTGAAATACCAAGGACGCCCCGCTAGGGGTGTATCATGCACTGCTCGAAGGATCTTCTCTTTCATCTTGGATTCTGGTACAAGGAAAATCCTATCCTTGTAGTATATGAGGTCATCCAAGATCCTGTATCTATCATCCTGTATAATGCCATCCATGATCTCACATGCAAACTGATTTTTGGAATACTCACAAGTATGTGAGCCTTCCAATCTGCTGAAATCTCAGACATAGAACTAAGCATAGAAGTAAGGTGAGGCCTCCTAGATAATGCATCAGCAACAACATTATTCTTACCTTTGGTGTACTCTATGTCGAAGTCATATGTTTGCACCTTATTCACCCATCTCTGTTGGCGGTCGTTGAGATCCTTCTGCCCTAGGAAGAACCTCAAACTGTTGTGATCCGTACGAACCATGAATTTGTTGCCCACAAGGTATTGTCTAAATTTGGCCAAAGCATGCATAATGGCCAACATCTCTTTGTCGTAAATCGAGTACCCCCTCTCCACAGGGCTCAATTTCTGACTCTCGTAGGCAATGGGGTGCCTATCCTGCATAAGAACTGATCCAATGCCCTCACCTGATGTGTTGCACTCAAGTACGAATGGACGAAAGAAATCTGGCAATGCAAGAACAGGACATGAACTCATCACCCCCTTAAGGTGATCAAAAATTTGTTGTGTTGATTCTGACCAAGAAAAATCCCCCTTCTTGGTCAAATATGTCAATGGTGCAGTCAAGTGAGAGAAGTTCTTCACAAACCTCCTGTAGTATGTGCATAGCCCCAAGAACCCTCTCAACTGTGTCAATGTCCTAGGCAGTGGCCAATCCAATATCGCCTGAATCTTTTCCCTGTCAACCTTGACTACACCTCCACCAATCACATATCACAAATACAATAACTCAATCATACCAAACTCACACTTAGAAGTTTTTTCGTATAGCAAGTTAGCTTCCAACATACCCAACACCTCATCAAGATGTCTAATGTGATCCTCCCAAGTCCTGTTGTAGACCAATATGTCGTCGAAGAAGACCAATACAAACTTCCGCAAATGGTGGTTGAACACATGGTTCATACAAGACTAAAAAGTGGTCGGTGCATTAGACAAACCAAATGGCATCACTAGAAACTCAAAGTGACCATAATGGCATCTGAAAGTCGTCTTATGCACATCCTCCTCTCTGACCTTGATCTGGTGATATCCAGATCACAAATCTATTTTAGAAAAATAGATTGCCCCTGTAGCTCATCTAATAACTCATCAATGCGTGGCACTAGATACTTATTTTTTATTTTCTTCTTGTTCAATGCATGGTAATCTATGCACATCTGCATGGTTCCGTCCTTCTTCTTCACCAAATACTATTGAAGAAGCAAAGGGACTGGAACTAGGTCTAATATGCCCCATCTCTATGAGCTCATGTATAGTCCTCTCGATCTCGTCCTTAAACCGTTTGGGATGACAGTAAGGAGTAATAAGCACATTGGCTTGTTGTCCTCAAGCTCAATCACATGCTCAAATCCCCTATCTAGAGGCACACCTAGAGGTATATCACCAAAAACTGCACTATGTCTAGTAGGCCCTGGACATCTACGTGGTACTCTGGTCGACCGTCCTTTGACTTCTTGGTCGTAACCAAGCACTGTACTACCCAATCCACCCCGTTGTGCCTGTAAATCTTCTCAATCCGCTTGGATGTGACCACTCTGGGTGCATCTGTAGATAATCCCCTCAAGATCACGTTCCTTCCTTCGAACCTAAACTTCAGTTCCATAGTTTGAAAGTTAGTCTGGAACTCTCCAAGAGATTGGAGCCATTGCACTCCAATACAAGGTTGGTCTCTCTGATACCAACAATATAAAAGTCATCGGTAACTGTATAGTTACCCATCATAATGCTCATCTGTGGGACTTGATGTGTGCACCTCATAGACTCTCCATTGGCTATAACCACGTTGAAGCCCTCAAAATCCCTGTCTGCAAACCCCGTCTCTCAACCAACTATGCATCAATAAAGGTGTGGGTATCTCTACTGTCAATGAGCACCACTACTCGTTGACCCTGCAGAACTCCTCTGACCTTGAATGCCTTGTACCTCGGGGTACTAGACAAAGTGGCAATAGTCTCCTGAGGGAAAGTCTCATCCTCTTGCTCAATACCAACACTGCCCAAAGCATCTCTATCTCCATCATCCAATCCACAAATCTCATGCTCCTCATCTCCATCATTGTCATCCTCCTCAAAGACCTCAATGAATTGGGTCTTTCCTTTCCCTATGTGCAATCATGTCCTGGAGCCCAAGGTGTGCGGCAATCGAAACATAGTTTCTTTCACCTCAACTCATCTCTAACCTCCCAGGATATGAATGGTTTCTTAGTCGTATCCTACCTGGGTGGAGGTACCTTCTGCTGAAAACCATTCGATCTAGATGGAGGTACCCTCTACTAAACTTGAGGTGGAAACCTCGACTTTGGAGTAGATAACTCAAATCCTTGTGCTCTCCTAATAGCATCATGCAATGAAGAAGGCTCAAATGCCTTCACAAGTCTTGCTAGTGCATCTGTCAACCCTACTATGAAGAGTGAAGTCAATCTCATCTCTAAAACATCAGGAACCATGACTGACAACCTTTGAAAGTTTGCATTGTACATGTTTAAAGAACATGTCTGTCTCAAATGAGTCAACTCTCTAAAATACATGTTAAGATCCCTCCTAGCAAACCTGCTCATCAACCTCTGTGTGAACTCTGCATAGGTACCAATATGCATGTGCCCTTGTGTAATAAGACCATGATGCCACCAGTCATGTGCATCTCCCTCAAGGTGTAGGATTGCAAACTTAATTGCATCCTCTTCGCGCATGGGATTCAAGTCAAAGTATGTCTTCAACTTTTGAACGCAGGATTGCGGTATACACTTCTTGAACCCATCAAAGTGTGGAATGGAAATTTGTCCCAATCTCCTTTGTAACTCTGGGACTTGAGTAGTGTGATCCCTCTTTGGCGTACTACCAATCTTCATCTTGCAGTACTCGGAAAAAGGCATGTTAGTTTTAAACCCTTTACTCAAAGATTCATATTTCAGCCAATAGGTCTCCTCATCAAATTTTTTTGATTGTTGTCCCATTTGTGTATTTTTCGGATCTTTCAAAAATACAGGCTCATGCATGCTCAAATGTGCATTATGGAAATAGGGAGTGTGGTGCCCTGAATTGCTATTTTCACCTCTTCGACCCTTCTGCCCCGTGTTACTATTTTCTCCTCTTTCAACATGATTCTCAACTCTGACCTGCGCTAATCTTTCAATGAGCTGGCTCAAATAAAGATTAGTGGTCTCCTACTGTTTAACCATATTGATAAATATTTTTTTCATCATCTCTTCATTCAGCTCATCATTGTCACCCATTTTTTGCCCTTCTTTTTGCGGTGTATTTCTCCTAGAATAAACTTTCATTCAAACCCAATAGGCTAGAGGAAAGCGGGCTTTGATACCACTGAAATATCCCTACTTGGATATAACTTATAACTTGACAAATTAAAAAAAGTTGCAGCAAACGATATTCTAATTTTTATGGAATAAAACCCCAAATAGGGCAGCGAACTGAAAAATAATGATAACTTGTAAACCACTTGTCCAAATCACAAGAAACTTTATAGACAAATTGCTAATATGATAACAAACACTAGAAAAAGATTTTGTTTTTGTTTTTCTGAATAATAGATAGCTGGCAAAAAAAATTAGAATACCCTAAACTGCGGAAATATTTTACAAATTCATAACTACCAGAATACAACTGATAAAAATCTGATTTTTTGGAAATAACATCTACAACATATATAGAAATGATCCCAACCTCCAAAGCTGAAAATAGGCACCTAGAAACCCTAGAAATACAAGCTACAATCTCCTAGGGCTGACGTCACCCTATGAAAGGGGCTGGAAATCCTCCAAAAGTTGTTCCAAACTCGCCCTAAGAGTTGGGAAAAATCTGAAATGCAAATGGCTAAAATATATGGGCAAATGATCTTCCTCAACCTCTGAAAACCATGAAGATTCTGTCTAAAAATATGCTTTGAATGGCCTCTAAATTAGCAAACTAGGGTGAATCTTTCACCATTAAAGAGTGCTTTGCTAGTTAGGAGTGGATCTCTCACCACCGAAGCTAGGGTTCCTATGGGATCTTACTCCACAAGCAAAGAGAAGTGCAAACAACAATTGCTCAAGTATCAAAAGATGTGTGTGTCTGAATGTCATCTTCTTCTCCCCAACACCACCTTTTATAACCTTCCAATGCAACAAAGGGCCCAAAAAACCCTAATCAACCCCTTAGGGAAACCCCAAATGAACATAAAGTAACTTAAGTTACTTTTCCCCCCTAAGTGCCAAAAGTGACTTGAGCGAACGAAGAAATTGAATAATAAAGTGACTTGAGCGAACGAAGAAATTGAATAATAACAATAATTCCCACCATGTTTCCCAATACTAATGTGAACGATAAAATATAACATAAAGCAAGGTGGAAATCGGACATAGCCAATAGCCTCCAAAGTCGTTAGCCCCTCGAGTATGACCAAGGATAAGACTAAAAAATGGCCGTTAGGCCCTCAGTGAAGGAATGGGGACATTACACCATGTTTATTTGTCTGGGATCCTGCCCCTGTAAAATTCGTAAACAAGCAACACATAATAATTAACAAGCAATGCAGTTATATTCACGTTGGAGTGTGGGTGATGCCTATACATGGGTCAGCAAACCATGGTCTCCATTTGTGGGCAAGCAGGGCTCCTCTTCATAAGTTAAATTCGCATGGCCCAAACTAATTTAATTGGGCTTAGTCATTACTATAGGTCCAATTTATAAACCACAGTTTCCATGTTGATTTCCTTCCTTTACTTATTTATTGAAGTTGGAATTGTGAATGTTTGAAGATGGTGAGAGAGAGTATGAAGAGAAATTGGAGGGCACACTTAGGGATTCATGTGCCTGTCATTTTATTATGTTGAAGAAGGTTACAAAGTAGTTCAAGAGGTTGATAACAGTATACATTAACTACTTAACCATTAATAAGTATTAAATATCTAATATCTTTAATACCCCACCTTGATTACTAAACCAGAGACAACAAGTTTGGCCCGGAACTTTACAAATACAATAGAACAAAAAAGTTTAGTCATTATATCTGAAGACTGCTCCAAAGATATCAACCTAAAATCTGCAGCCCTCTGACATTTGCTGCTGTCAAATGTATAAGCATTGGTTGAGACACAGCAAAACAAAAAACCAATCATGTGAACATGAGATAGATCAGATTATCCACCAATTGTTAGTAGAGTCATTGATTGACCAGTGATGGATTAATATTGGCTGATAACTTCAGCCTGACCTCCACAGTACTAAAACCAAAATCTTGCAGACATTGATCAAATGTAATATATCAGACTTGTGGAGCCTACTAAAGCCCATACAAGGACTTAATCAATCTACAAACCAAATGATCGTGACCAGGTACCTAATAACCTTCAAGAAGCATCATGTAAACCTCCCCATCCAAATGTCTAGAGAGAAGCAACTGAAATATGACCATCTTCGCAGTACTCACAAGAGGAGCAAAGAACCTTTAGGAAGCATCATGTAAACCTCCTCATCCAAATCTCTAGAGAGAAGCAATCAAAATATGACCATCTTCACAGTATTCACAAGAGGAGCAAATAACCCCTTATTTGTTCCCTCCTACTGTAAAAAACCTCTCACAACAAGATGAGCCTTGTAGTTGTCCAAGGTACCATCGGCTTTACTTTTGAGTTTTTCCACCCATTTATATCCAATTGGTGATTCCACTAATTCACGTAGCGGTAATTCAACCAACTCCCTAGTATGGTTCTTCAACAAGGCTTCAACTTCTACTTCCATGACAATCTCCCGCTCAGATATGCTTTCAGTTTCAGAATATCGCTATAGTTCATGTGGCGTATGAAGGTCAGGCGCAAGAGAAACATAAACAAGATCTGCTAGATTAACAACCTTCTCGATGGTCCTCCAAACCAATGCCTTTCTTTGAGTAGCTATTCCTGCCATCTCACCATGAGTGTCTATCCTTGCCATCTCGCCATGTGTGTCTTGCACATCATGGATAGTGGAGTCACCCTCCACTATTCTTTGAATGACTTTTCCTGCCAACACGCCATTCACCTCTTGTGCATCCTCTACATAGACTGTGGCAATGTAAATAAGCCTATACATGCCACATTATCCAATGTAAACACCCCAAATCCGCCACTACTTTGGATAAAGACATTTTAATATCACTGCATCTATTAATTTAATCCATTCATCTTATTTCAATCCCACGAAATTCCATGACTAATTAATTAGCTAATTAATCACTATTAATAAGCTAATCACATCTTCACCCATTTAATCAAATCCTACCACAACTATTCACATAATAATTTAATAATCCACCTCAAATTTCACTATCTCATACACCTCAGATCCCACTTTCTCCTCCATTTTCTAAGATTCTCCAGTATCACCGTCAAATCCTCCATTGTCCCAAAATTCAACACCAACTTCCACTATATCCCAAATTCAACACCAACGTCCACCAACAATAATTAAATAATCCTCCACTATCCTAAAATTCAACACCAAATCCTCCACTATCCTAAAATTCAACACTAAATCTTCCACTATCCCAAATTCAACACTAAATCCTCCACTATCCCAAATTCAACACCCACCTCCACTAACAACAATTAAATAATCCTTCACCATCTCAAATTCAATACCAACCTCCACTATCAACAATTAAATAATCCACCACTGTCCTCAAAGTCTTCATCCACCTCCACCAAGAACAATAAAATAATCCACCACTGCCTCCACTATGTCAAAGTCTCCAATACCCACTAAAAATGAATTTGATAATCCACCTCGAATCCCACTAAATCATCCCCAAAAATCTATAAAAAGACCCCTCAAACCTTCAATTATCAATCAATCATCGAACGTAGCATTGCTTTGTAGGATTATCATTCAAGGCATTTATCAAGACCATCAAGAAATCAAATATCTGAACCATCCTCATAGGTGCATGCTACTAGTTTTATTGCACAATGATCCTTTGAGCATCCACAATCCATTTCGAGCACATCCATACAACGAGGTTGATCCACGCTTGGTGAGTATGGGTAATATTGATTCCTCTTTTTCCTAAACAAAGGTATTGTTTCATATAGATTAGGATTTTGTAATGTACCCTTTTTGAAGACCCTTATCCTATCTTTCCCCGTGAGCTTTTGGGATGTTGCAAGGGGAAAACTATACTAATAATTGAATGATATTGCCTGGAGAGTGATTTTTATCATTTGACATTATAAAGCAATATTCATTTAAATATTAGTTCTCATTTAATTATGGATGTTAGGTGGTTTTTCCACCACCTTGTATTATTGCTCACAAAAGAATATTTATTGAGCAATTAATGTAATTTATTATTTAATTTAATTCCCCAAAAATAAAAAATACAAAATTAAAAGGGAACTAATTAAATAGTAATTAAGTGGCTTTTAATGACAAAAAGACCCTTAGAAAGGGGACGCCACACATAGAGGGGGAAAATAAAATAAAATGGGATAAATTATGAAGCAGGACTTATAATTTCAAATTATGGTTTTCCCTCCAAAAGGGAGTCGCGCCACCCTAGGCGAAATCTATAAATATATGTTTTGACGTTGAGGGAAGGGTTATGTTGATGAGTCTATTTGATTTCACTCCATGCTTGGAGTAATGGGATGTATGCCCAAGCTCTCTCTCTTTCATTGTAAGCTTTCATTGGAGGCCATTGTTGAAGATATTGAAGACTCTCTCTCTTGTTCTAGTTCATGGTGCTCTCTATTGTGTTGAAGTATCTTTTATGCATGATTCATAGTTTCTAACATTGGCAACTTGTGTAGATGTGTGGCGCATTTATTTAAAGTGAAGGATGCATGTTGTTAATGATTAGTTGGTGAGTTATTAGAGTGTTTTATGATCTGATTATTATTGCTGCAATTATCCCAGCTCATAAGCGACTTGCAAGGGTGGTCATTTTGGGCATAGTTGGGTTCCCATTGAAGTAGTTTTAAAATCTGATATGTATTAGTGTTTTGTGAATCCATTCTAAGTGATTTTGGAGGGATTTCATAGGGTTTAGGAGCTGCTGGTTATTGCTGGATTTATTCAAAGCTATGGCGACTTGATGTTGAGTCATGGTTTTGGCATGTTTTAATGGTGAACAAGCTAAATATTTGAAACATGATCTAAGTTGAGCTTATTTTTTTGAGTTTGGGCACTGTTATTTTGGAGGTGTTTTTGAAGGACTTTAAGAGTTGGATAATAATTTATGCATATTTTACTGCTAACCCTAAGCAACTGGGTTTCAGATTTTTGAGGACTGTTTTGGGAGGGGTTACAGCTGTTCAGAAAATTCAGATTGATAGCTCTTTAAAAAAAATCTTGATTTATAGAAAATTCTGCAATTTATTTGATGGAAAAAATATGGAAGTATTGAGCAAGTTATGAATTTTCCAAGTGTCAGCTATTTGTGAGCAATATTTAATTATTATGTGTCAGGGTTTCATCTACATAGTTTCAGATTTCGTGGGTTGATTTGCATGTCTTCTACTTATTCAAAAAATTATGTTCTATAGCTTGTTGGAAAGCTAAAAATATGAAGAATCTTTTGGCATTGGTTTGATATAGAAAAATATTGAGTGGTGAAGAAGTTATTAATTTTTAAAGTTCAGTTGTTCTGGGGGCATTTTTATTTATTTAGTAACTGCTGCAAAAAAATTCAGATTTGAAGAGATTAATTTCCTAACTGGTTCTCCCATCTAATCTACCACCTTGGCTCACTCCAACCACATTTGGGTTGTATAGAAGTTAACATTGGATTATTTGAGGTCGAACTAGGAGGGTTTAGTCGTTCTAGCAGTCAATTTAGTTAAGTTCAAATTGCAAATTTGAATAATATCCCAAAAGGGGATATTACATAGTGTGCAAAGTGGTTCAAAACTCAGAGATGTCTTTGTAATGTTAGAGTACTTAACGTATATGCTAACTTTTGCATGTCTAGTGGGACACCCCTTCTTGGCATCTATGGAGTGTTTTCATGAGATGTTCGTGAGTGTGTAGTGTACAATACATATGCAGGTATACAAGATGTCCTCGAGTCATCACAATTGTTAGTGGTTGTAGGAGAAATAATTGCAAGGTGCTTCATCAATTCCGTGGTCAGAGTTTAACTTGTCTGCCGATTCAACATCATGAAACTGTAGTGTGAGCATGCTCTTAAACAGCGCTGATGTGGAATGTACCACCTAGTGCCTGGTGTGCTGTGTGGCTAATGAAGTGCTGTGCAAGTGAATGGCATGAACCAACTTTTGTGCATCAGTGTGCTGAGATACTACAGAAGCTGTATCCAAGGATATCAGTAGCAAAGCTCTGAGTAGTTTCTAACAGTACTTTGCGAAGCCAGTAACGGCATTCGTAGAAGTTGTGGATGTTAGCATATATTCCATAAGAATAAGTAGAATAAGTGAGTGCTTAGTGGTGAAAGATGTAAGACTGCAGTGAGTCATATGACGCATGTTGCCTCAAGTTAGTGTAGGGATGTAGGAGCTACGAGGGTTGAGAAGTATTTGTTCGCAATGTGTTTGAGACTACATGGAGCTTTTACACCAAGGTACCGCTTGGACACTCAGCGAATGGAACTAAGCCTGTCAGGCAAGTTGCAAGACAAGTGGGAGCTAACATGTTATGCAACAAAGGATTGCACTAATGGTAGCGCAATACCATGAGGCCTGATGTTTGTTGTTCATTTGATATCACAATGCATAGTATTGTTTAGGGGTGAATCCCTCGTCTGTGTGCTGCGTATACTCTTCTCTCACGCCGCAAGGTGACCTTGAGAATCATAATTAGCTAAAACTTTTATCTTTTCATTTTTAGGGTCTAGTAACTTGGATTTGACCACTAAGCATTCAGCCAACGCCCGTCTACCAGACAAGCTAAATTTGTGTAGATCTTCTATCTACTACAATGGGGGTCATTTTGAGACAACTGGAATATTGAGATGAAGAGATAATGGGATGCACTCATCTAACATTCTCTCCCTTTTCGACATTTTACTATTTTTAGATATGGTATAACCCCTCTTGTTGAATTGCACTTCAACCATTTAATCATTAATCCTTTTTCTTGAATATTAACTCCTCTCACTAATTCGTGAGGTCTTGGCATTGCAATACCCCCTCTCAAGGCTTACACTGAAAAGAAGATAGAATGACAATCTTCAAAAGCTTTTGTTTTAAACAACAATTCTAGGACCCAGTAGAACTCAATCAAGTTGCCTCCCTAACCCTCGTGAAGGTGTAATTCCCAAGCTAAATTCCCGAGTTCCCAGATTCCACCTCCCCGAACTCCCGAATTACAAAATCTCTCGAATTGTTGAACAACCCTCCATGTTGAGCTACTGCCCACCAAATTGCTCCATCAGATTATCTTCGTTACCCTTGTAATATGGGTAAATTCCTGAGATCCACAGACTCATTGTAATTATCTGGACAGTATCCATCCATGCTATTAAGTTTTACTTACTCTAGATCCCTTCCCTATTTCAAATCATTACTTGCTTCGAGTACATATTCCTCATCAATAACTTCTTCAATAAATTCAGCCTTTGGTGGATTGTCAACAAAGGCCACATTTGCTCCTTGCAAGTTATCTTTGAGTTTTCCTTTGAGAACATCACTAGCTCGAATGTGACAATTCTAGGCTGTATGACCTCTTTTCTTGCAATAATAACACTCAACTTGCCCATTGTCTTTATCTAATTTTCTTGCTATTATTTCTCATGCAGGAGTATAGTGCACTTTCATGTAAGGAATTACTTTTTGTATCATCCGTAGTTGTTCTCTTTTCTTCAGGGTTTGTAGAGAGCTGAAATCATTTCTTCCAGGCTTTGCTGAAGGCATCTTACTGGCAGTTGTAAAAAATTACCATTGCTATACGTCTAAGAAGGCAAACTGGGTAACAATAATGGCTTTAACTGTCAATCTTTGTCATCCATTGACACAGCCATTTTAACCTCCTGCTAATTGTCTAAGAAGAGATCAAATTAATATGACTGGACATAGTAATGATCAGGTCTGCCATCTTGAATCGAAAGGGTTGAAGCTTTAAAGAAGATTTAGTGTTCATTGCTTTTGCCCCAAACAACCTATTCAGGTTATCCCAGATTTCATTGGAAGATTTGTCTAAATCTATATGACGGAGTTCAAAGTCAGAAAAAGCAAGCCCAATTATAGCTTTAGCTTTATCATCGCGTCTTTCCCACTCTAATCAATTTAGTAGCATTTGTGGGTCGTACATTTCTTTTCCATTAACAATACCCCACAAATTTTTGTTCATTAATTGCATTTGTCATAGTTCGTAACTTTCCATGTGTAGAATATCAAAGTCCAAAATATTTCTCCTTTCTGGATTTATTCTGAAATACTCCATTCTATACTCTGAAATGAAACATTTGATTTCCATCACTAATGCAAATCAATAAATTGTAGGGAAGACCCAAGGGAATTTTGAAACTATGAAACTCTTCGCTGCTGTAAGACTTGAGATAAACAGTCTGGAATTTTTGTCCTATGTCTAGCACTTCGGTGAATTAAATGCCAGAGTATGTAGCCTGTGTATGGTTCCCTCACTTATACCCAATCCTTATTGTGCCCTTGCTACTTTTATGACGTTGTAATTCAATATCATCGCTAACTTTGGTATAGGTCCTTCAAACTTCCTGATTGTGACTACATATTGTTCCTTTTCTAGATAGTAGATGCACCCTGACGAGTCACAACAGAGTTTGAAACCCTTTCCTAACCATATAAATACCTTTGGAACAATCGAAAAAACCTATCGCGCCTATATTTAAATAGTCTGAAATTCGTATCTTGTGCCCTCTTCACAAATGAGAGTGTATTTATCCTTATTTTATCCACACAATTGTTATTAATGGTGCAAATGGTGACTTTAACAATTGTACCTTCAAAAATCGTGACTAAAATGCAGACATGGATGCTCTTGACCTCTTTCCTTATCTTTTTCCTCGATTTGTAGACCCCTTCAAGTAGGATTTGCTCTGATATAAATGTTAGAAAACGTGCACAAAGAAGAAATGAAGAGAAACCGGAATGCACACATTATCATTGTGTGTCCATCATTTTATTATGTGAGAAACTAGAATGCACACATTATCATTGTGTGGCTGTCATTTCATTATGTGAGAGATGGTTACAAAATGGTTGAAGTGGTTTCAATTGTTTCTTAGTTCATACTGAACTAATATTTAACTTAACACTCATAAATAATCCTTATAGTTTAATATATATTAAAAACTTGGAGGACTTTCCGTTATTGGCTAAGCAGGAGTTGACTTATACTGGCTCCTGTGAAGTGAAAAGGTTTCCACAAATACAAGGACTTTCCGTTATTGGCTAAGCAGGAGTTGACAGCACTTCTATCACGGATGTGGGACTCACATACCGCATGATATATCAAGCACTCCCCTAAAAACCTTGTTTAGCCTAGCATAAGAGCCTTCTTCCCGCAAATGTGTAGTGTTGGGAACACAACCTTCCCTAAGATACCCACCCCATACCATAGACGTATATTGGCGGGCTACTACTCGGTTGTACACCTATCTGACTAGCATAGGTTGTGATTGTGTTGCTTGTTTGTTTCCTTTATTGAAACAAATATACAAACAAACATAACCACAAACATAGAAAATGAAACCTACAACAAGGTCACAAAGCAGATGACTTCGGGTATTGAAAACCCTTTTGGTACCAACCCATTCAACGACCATGGAACTATTGAACACACCAATGATGATGATAGTCGTAGTTTGGCAAGCCAAAGCGAAAATGATCATGAATTGCTACACATAGAACTTGACCATACGCAAATTGACCAAGTCCTATACCACAAACAAGGATGACATTCTCCTTAGGCTTATAAACTTATGAGAAAAGCTACACTCAGATTTTGATCCCGAAATCTTAGCAAACATCATTGGTGAAAGAGATCCTTCCAACCAAGAACCACCCACAACATCCAACAATCCTCCCAACGCAACACAACCAAATCCAGCAACTACTAGCAAAGATCCTGAAGCCTCTAATAAGAACACATATCCTAGAATCCCCCATGCTAACAAAAATCCCGACAAAGGGAAAACGTTCGACGACCCATAACATTCTCCTCACAGCAATAATCCAAACTTACAAGATCAAATTCAACAATTGAGCCAACAATTGGCCAAATTAACCTCTCAAGTGAGTCCTAAAAAATCTAAACCATCACAAGACACCCAAAATTCAATCAATTAAGGCCCTGACTGAACCGAAACAAAACTTTATCTTACCCTTACAACGCTAATCAAGGGCAAGTCATTTGCACAACAATGGCAAACCATGAAGGACACCTTACAAGGACTACAAGAGGGCACCAAAAAACAGAATCAAAAAGTATAAATTTGAGGAGTTGTGTCCATATCCTTTTGACCACGAAATGTCGCACATACCCTTTCCTACTTTGATCATCATAAATTCGCCAAATATAGAGGGAAGGGAAACCCACATGAACACATCAAAGGCTTTTTATGACGTGTCAAGAGGTAGCTTATAGCGATAACTATTTAATTAGAATTTTCCTCGTAGCTTAGGTGGACAAGCACTAGAAAGGTTCTTACACCTTCCGAAAGGTTTCATCGCCACCTTTGTTGACCTATCGAAGAGGTTTGTAAGACACTTCTACTTCAACGTAAACAAAGAAATTGCGATGCTAGACCTTTGCAACGCCAAACAAAGCAGAGGTAAAAGCTTCCCTTCTTACAACGATGGTGAGCCCTGACCAGTTGTTTCACATGCTCAATCCCTGAAAAGAAATTGGTCAGTATCTTTGTTCCTAACCTCAACCAAGAGATCACCTTCCACCTCCAAATGCATGGATTTGACACCTTTGAGGAGGTTATCGAGAAAGGAACCCAAATTGAGAAGGCCCTCCTCACAAAGGGAATCATCAAACTTTTTAACAAAGATCACCACGACAACAAACAAGCTGAAAAACTGATTCTTTTACATGAACAAAAACATTGTCAACGATGGAGTTACAGACTCCAAACATATCCAAGCAATCCAAAATACACCTCACATGACAATTCCTCAAGGGCAACCTATACAAGAAACCAAACGAAGAGAATACAACCCCTAGGTGAAATATTGATTGTTGTTTTTCATCAACTAGAAAAGGCTAACATGATGATTTTCCCACAAACAAAATTGTTTGATGACAGCAAACCCAAACATGTCAAGTACAAAGGCCACGAATATTGCGATTATCATCACATCAAGGGACATTCAACCAATCGTTGTATGAAACTAAAGAACTACATTCAAGACCTAATCAACTGTTGGAACATAGAACTTGAAGGCCATAAAAGCCCCAAATCGTCAAACCAAAAGCCTGGGATATATCGAGACCCCTTTCCCAAACACAATCAAACTAATCAAAAACCATATCGAGGTCAAAACTCTCAAGCCAACAATTTCAATCATGTTAACAAGAAAGCTTCACCATCTTATGACTCCCTCGTTGGCTTTATCCATTTCACCAAACATGTTACAATTATCAAAATCAAAACCCAAGATTGTGTCATGACAATGAGGCGCACAAAAACACTGTCTCATGGCCTCCTCTACCTACTCTTGATGGTCATAACAATCTCCTTAAACAGCTTGAGAGAACTCCCGCACAAATATCCATCTTGGATCTTCTCAAAACATCCACTATCCACAAGGACATCATGCACAAAATCCTCCATGAGTCAAGAGTCCCTAATGGCATCAATCCCTCACAGTTCCAAGCCTTAGTTGCACATATCTCCCCCAACCAACAAATCAGTTTTAGCCAATGTGATGTTCCCCACGATAATCCCTCTCATAACCTTCTATAGTACATTGAAGTTGTCGTTACCCGTATCAAGATAAATAGCAAGATAAAATGGGTAATTGTAGACAATGGGTCGAGATTAACATTTGTACCTTGAAGCTTATCAAACACTTAGGGCATCTAGAAACATCATTGGAGTCGAACATCATCACCATAAAAGCATACGACAATGTTGAACAACAATCTGCATGAATCATCACCCTCCCTCTAGAAGTTAAGTCTATCACCCACCAAACCCGGTTTCATGTCATCGATATTGATCTCCCTTATAATATCCTCCTAGGAAAACCATGGATCCACACCATACAAGTCATGCCACCTACCGTCAATGCATATAAATCCATTTCAAGTACAAAAGCTCACAATCCTTGGAGATCCCCAACCCTTACAATACTACAAAATGTTGGAAGGACATTACCACAAAGCCTGCGTCTGCCTAAGCACCAAAATTGCTCCTGCTCTTAACTTAGAATCCAAGGACTCTTCATCATGTATCCATCCTGATGACCTTCCATCTTCCTCCAACAATCCACCATCCACATCAAAATTCAAGATCATTAACAAACGTTGTGGAGAGTATGAGCTTCATAACGCCTTTCATGTCACTAAACTCCCCCTTTCAACCAAAAGTCGTTGCAAGCTCGACAAGCACTAGAAAAAGAAGTCGAACTTTCATAGCTTTGGACCCTTTGTAAAAGGAGGCTTTCTTGTACATAAAAACAATAGAAGCTCCCATAGCTTCTGTGTAATGCCCCTTTCGGGCTCAAATCTGAAAGATACGGAATTTGTAGAAAACCCCAATAATAGCAAATTGAAATAAATTTTCAAACCCTAGCAGCGACTAACTTTTATTAATTTATGGCAGCTCACATACACAAAATAGCTGGAAATAAATATAGAAACCCTTCAAAATATTTTATTCATGAGATGGAACAATTATAAGACGAGCCAAACGGAAAAATATTTTTTTTGTATTTTTGGACCTGCTGGAATAAATGAATGACAACAAATACACTTCACAAATATGGCTGGAAATAATGATTCCAAAGCCCAAATATGACTCTCAATACAAAAATATGAGGAACCCAATTACCAATAGAAAGTAAGTTGCCATGCCCTAGAAGCAAACAAACTTCACCCTAGGAGGGGTCATCACCCTAGGAGAGGGTCTAAAAACTCCTAAAATGCCTGAACAGCGCTTCACCACAAGAACAATCGCTGAATTCACTGAATCAATTTATTGAAACTCAATGGAAACCCCTAAATGGATAATCCTCAAGGATTGAAGGGTTTTTGTCCTTCAATTAGGGAACAAGGAGGGTTTTCATCCTCATTTGCAGCCCCACAAGAGGGTTTCCACCCTCAAGTGGAAAGGAATGAGCGGCAACCCAAAAACCTCATGAAAATTATGATAAAGAATAGATGATCCTCAAACAAGCCAAGCGACCTCTTTTTAGACACAAATGATGCCACAAACCTCTAGAACAATCTCCAAAAGGGGTCGACTCACTTGGAGAATTAATTTGATTTAATTATTGCCTCTTCCCTCCAGTTTCTTTCTTCACCTTGGGTCGGCCACTTAAACATTTAAAATATATTAATCTTTTAATATTTTTCTCCTAGATATGTTTTCACTTTATTCCATAAAGTCCCTTCCTTCTCATCCCATGTATTTCTAAGTTGAAAAACATATATCATCATAGACCACTAAATATATTAAGTATTTAAAAATACCTTTAATTTTAATGATATTATTGCATGGGGATAAAAGTTGCATATAGGCATCTGTATATAGATTGCAATATTTTGGATTTAATGTCTTGTTTTCTATCAAATGGACTAAATAGAAATTTAAATAAAATGAGTTTTTTTTCTTTTATCTTGATAGAGACTTGTGATATTGATATATATACACTGTGAGGCCCCGGCAAGGTTGTAACCACATCCCCCTTTGCTTGGGGCCTCTGTCCACATTAAAACGAAGCCACAAACTCTCAAGTGCATTCTGATTTTAGTGCCTTGCACTAGGGGGTCGATAGCATATAAATACGTGTGCATGTGCATGTGCATGTGCGTGATCTTGCCATTTCTTGTAATGCTCTCAAACATGTTGGTCGATACAGCGCACCAGCACTCCTTGTAGCCTTTATGAGGATCTTGTTGCCACAAACCTTTTCCATTTCAACACCATTCTAACTATCCATCTCAACCCTCAATACCCTAACCCCATCCAATGGGACCAACAGGATCACACAACTAAGGACTTGTTTCAGAATAACAAGCCATTGCAGAAATTATGGGAGTCTGAGATGATATCCCACTAAAGGATCACACAAAGGGCTTCGAGATCCAACTTGGCCATAACAACTTATTCTAGGAAGGAATATAAGTTCCCTAATCCAAATAAATCTCAAAATAAAAAAATCAACATCCCCTTGTGAAAACCTCTGTGGTATTATCGGATGGAAAAAATAAAAATCAACTAAATCAAATACAATCTATTGATGAAAACCTTTCTAAGGCAGTAAAAGACAAGAAACTTAAACTTCCCCTTGCATCCACACAACTCGAGGGAAAATTAACAGTGCTCGGAGCTATTCTCAGCCCTACAAAATCAATCCAACAAATGCATCCTAAGACAGCTCAGTTTATTAGTGAAAACCGACAAAGACTCCACACTTGAGGATCCAACGTTCAAGATGGTAAGTGACATTGTTGGCCATTCTTACCCTTACATTTGTCTCCATCATCACTGAATCTCTCCAAACTTCCATCACCAAACCATCCCTCTAAATCTTTCACAGCACAAATCCTTGATCCACCACGCCTCTCACTTTAATCACCATTTGAAGAATGTTATTGTACCACAATAGCAAGATCTTGAAATTAATCAAACACGATGGAACTAATATCCTGGATAGCGAAATCAATGCTATGATTAACTTGTTACTCAAAAAAATTGCCTCTAATTTTTATAGGATATTGGGTTTATTGACAGGTTGTCTTGGGTGGAAATGTTATGGGCATTACACTAAAGAACCTAATCAAAGCCATGACACAGATTGTTGAGAGCCTGAAAATGTGTTCTATATAAAATGCATTGGAATAAGGAGAAGGGTTTAGAGGCAATTGTGCATAGTAAGAAGAATGTGTGACACACAACCCATTCTACCCTTGCCAGCATCCTCCCTAGCTGAGCCAAAATGAGAGCTTTGGAAAAGGTATGGACCCATCAAAGCATAAAGGAAAGATAATCTAGTAGGCTCATAACGTGGAGATTGAGCATAATATCTTCAAGTGACAAATGTTGGAGTTGCGACTAACACTTCTCCAAAGTTTTGGTTTATGTTGTGCTTACACAATTAACTAACATCTCAAGGGACAATTTTTTCAATCACATATGGAACATTACACAAACATTAATTTGGCATAAGGCACATTTATTATCATCAAATATATAAATTTAATAATTTAACAAGTATTTCCAATGACATGAAACAAGCCTCTAGTGGTGCGAGTGATTGGCAAGTTGTTTTGCAAAAATTAATCTATTTTATATTAGACCAAAATATGTATTTGTAATTGAAATATGCAGCAATCAATGTTAGTTGATCCAAGATTGTTATGGTCAACATGTAATCTCAGTTTGATGCATCTCTGACCTTTCAAAGGCGGTTGCGCAACCCACTTTGGCAACAGGGACGGTTTTTGAACGCGTCTGAAACGAAGTTAAAAGACGCGTGTTTTGATTTCCACTTGATGTTCTCTCGCATTTCTTAGTCAAATTGGCTAACGATACTTTTGTTATTTATGACAGTAGATGGCACATGAGGGAACATTCTTGAATGCAAGGCATACAAGATCGAATCTATAAAATGGATGATTAAGCATAGAGGCCTCACAAGAATATTAAAAAGGAAACATTCACCATAAAAAGAGTATAATAATAGTTTCTACGTTATAAGAGAGAGTACTTCAAGTCCATTAGATTGAATATTACAACTCATAAAAGGATTTTTATGATTTCCAGCGCAACAGTCCTCATAATATTTTGTTCTAGCAAAAAGTTTACTTAATTGCTCAAAAAGTTTTCTTTACACCAGATATAATCCATGTGTCATTCATATGTAGCCATATACAATCAGCAGCAAAAATAAATATGGAAACAGATGATGAGCAGCAAACGTTTGTTTGGGTGCAATAACCCAACATTATGGGACAACGATAAGCACCTAAGTATTGTAGTGACCATGGTGGGGATGTATTTCAATGGCATATTGCATTTTTACATTTTTACATTAAATTATAACATCTAATACTTAATGTTTGACCCTTTGCCGCCATGTACCTGCAACTATATGCTAAATGGTTTATAGAAAGGCATTGCTTGCTCACGTGACCTCTATATATACAACAGAACACTATAGGTCATCTAGATATCGTCATCAAAAGGCTCTATAAAGCCCCATGGTCTCTACCAAATGTATTTTCACCACTGTATGTAAAATAAAGAAATCTGTCTTCATCTTTATGCTCCTCATAAATGGTTGACATCATAGACCCTGCACAGAAATTAATACACAATAACAGCAATAGCAACTAAAGCTAATGAATTTTGCATTGACCCACAGTCCTTAAAAAAATATACAAGAGTTAAAACTTCCAATATAGATAACTATATGCTTAGCCACCATTTGTATATATGCAGATGCTATAATAATAGTATACGGTGTATTACATTTAAATTCTTAGATTTGCTTTAAATTTAAATTCTGAACTATGACCGGAATATAATTTAACCATGCACTGGCCAAAAAGAATTCATTGCTATAAGAATTCAAATTCAGATGGAATCGATTCAATTTTTCTTACCAGTCGGTGGCAGCACATTGTTCACAAAAACAAATATTGCTTTCTCTGCACTCAACTTTATCCTCTTCCGAATCACATATACAAACTGCCCCACACTAAGATCTGCTGGCACCAAAAATCTGCAATAACAAAATATTATGCATCTATATTGAATTGAAAGATAGAATAATCTAACTAATGGCCATCTTCAGCCATTCCTCAACCTTTAACATGTACATATAAGTAAAACTAAGGATTCCCTAACTGCAAAAACAAAAAAAAGAGTGAAATAATGTCAGCCAGAAGAACAATCACAGGAATGCAAGAAAGCGAATGCATTAAAGGCAGAAAATGTATTTTCACATTGGGAAGGCTAGGGTATCAGGAGAAGAAGAAACCTATGGGGAACGTCCTTGAGATGCTGACACTCATAACAAGTACAGAAAATGCCGTACTCAAACAGTTTCTACAGTGATCTTTCCCGTCAACACTTAACTTGCTCTGTATCGCCGCTACTTTATTTGTTTTGTCTTGAAGGTTTGACATTCACCATGTTTGTTTGTAAGGTTCTCAAGAGCTCCAACTTGCTCAAATAACCAACCAAACCCCTGCTCTGAGGATCACAAACTGAGGAGGTTATATAGCACCATTTGTATGTTCTTATCACCTTAATGTCCAATGAGACCTAGTGCGTATATATATATATATGGGAGACAAGCAATTAGAAGGTTCACTTGGTATCCACTCAGGTATAAAGTGATCACTGAACCAGTGTCTAATAGATGTGTAAGACCTCTGTATTCACCTGCATGACTGTCCCAAGCTACAAAATCCACTAATAAGGTCTCTAGCATGCATACCTTTTGATCTCTAACTTGGCCTTCATGTTGATCATCTCGGAGATATATGGTTGTCGCATTCAAGATCTCTGTTCGAATTCGCCGATGATTGGAATATTGTTCAAACCATCAAAATAAAGCTTTAGACTCTTTCTAAGTTGCCGCATTCGAATTCGTGTTCGAATTCGCCGATGATTAAATTCGTGAAAAATTCGCCGGTAAAAAAATCAGCGATTAAATTCGTGATTAAATTCGACTATGAGAAATATACATTTTTATTAAATATATAAAAACAAAAGATAAATTCACATTTCAAAAGAGAGATAATATCACATTTCATTGATTTCATTACTAATCTATCTACAGGCGATCAAAGCTCATGATTATTTCAGAAGATTGCAAGAAGTTGCTTGGTCCAAAAAGGTGCAAAAATGGATTTTATGAAAATAAGAAAAATATTGCCATCAATGTGTAGAGCTCGAGAAAATATGCACTTTTAGAGAAAACGACACCCAAAACGGAGCCACAGAATGAAAGTTATGGCACACGCAAGTTTTTGCTGCTACATCTTCCCGGACCCTTTCCAAAAATGGCAAATTGTTTTCTGTGCTTGTGTTTTCTTCACCAAAAATCCAAAAAAGGAAAGAAATGCCAAAAAAGGAAAGAAATGCGAATTAAATCACGAATTTTGATTTTTTTCCTTGTAGTTCGCCGAATGCGGCAACTTACAATATATGTATGGTAGAAGTGTCAGAGGTGCAAGAGGGAACTCCCAATGGTAATGTGGGCTTTATTTTTCCCACTAAATATTGGACACTCCATTACGATGGAGCCAAATGCCAGTATGGCGCAGGCGCGGGGTGATCTTAACTTCTTTGAAAGGGAAGGTCGTGCACCTTGCTTTCAAATTAGACTTCGAATGCACTAAAAATAGGGCAAAATATGAAGCCTTGCTTCTAGGTCTCATTATTGCTAAGAGGATGGGAGTCAAAAATATTAGGGTCCTAAGGGATTCGCAACTGATAGCCAATCAAGTTTCTAAATTTTACAGAACTAGAGCGGAACATCTCCAACTTTACAAAGTCGGTGTATGTGAGATAAACAAAGATTTTGACTTTATATACATCGAAGCAATCCCTAGGGAGGGAAATCAAAAAGCTGATTGCATGGCCTCTTCTTCTTCCCGCTTCTGCCTAGACGAGAATTTAACGACGACCGAGTTCGTTGTATCCATGAGAACTGAACCCCTAGTGCAGAGAATGCCAAATGCAGCAATATTGACCTATGTAGAAAACAGCGATGAGCTTGTAACAATGGATTTCTCTGAAAACGACAAGGCAATTCTAGGTTTCTTGCATTCATAAAATGATCTCCCTCCTACTCACCACAAGAGGAGCTTTACTCTTATTCTACATCCCTGATCTTATTTTGGAGGTAAGACTAATTCCACCTCCCTCTCTCAAGACCTTGAAATCTACAAGGTAGAAGAAGAACTTCTCGAGCTGCCCCCTGCTCCTCTGGAGTTCAAAAAAGGAAATGCTTCTTTGATAGAAGACATGACTGATATAAACATTGGAACGGAAGCAGATCCTATGATTTTGAAGCTTGGTTCTTCACTATATGTGGAGGAAGTAGAGGAGCATGTTTAAGTCCTTAAAGAGCATTCCCGAGCTTTCGCATTCAGCTATAAGGATAGACAAGAGTTGATCCTAGCGTAGGAGTTCACAACCTGGTAACCAAACCGGATGCTAAACCCATCAAGCAGAAATTGAGACCAATGAAGCCTAAGGTCGCTTTAATGGTCAAAGAGGAGGTAATTAACCTCCTACATGCAGGGTGTCTAAAGCTAGTGGACAACTCTATGTGCTTGTCCAACATCGTCTCAGTCCTTAAGAAAAACAGTAAGGTCAGAATTTGTATCAACTTCAAGGATATTAATAAAGCTTACCCGAAAGACAATTTCCCATTACCATCCATAGATGTCATTATTGACGCAACTACTAGGTATGAGTTGTTGTCTCTTATGAACGAATTCTCGGGATATAATCAAATAAGAATCTCTGAGGAAGACGAACAAAGACAACCTTTACCACACCTTGGTGAACCTTCTGTTACGCAGTCATGCCTTTCAGCCTGAAAAATGTTGGCGCTGCTTACCAGATGGCAATGACTTATATATTCTATGATCTTATTCACAAAATTGTTGAAACTTACGTGGATGACCTTCTGGCAAAGGCCAGGAAGAGAGGAGATCACCCTAAGGTCCTCTGTATCATTCTCTTGCGCCTAAACTAATGCAGGAGCATCATGTACATAAAGCAAATTTTGGCTTGATTAGTCTTTGTAGGGTGTCTTAGGTGTTTTGTAGGTGTCTTGGTCCATATGGACCCCTCTTGATGTAATAAGCGGCATTTTGGAGGTTTCCCTCCAAAATCCACATTTGAATATTCAAATGTAAGCTATCATGTAGCCTAGGTCTAAGTGTTAGTCTTAAGGCCTAGAAGTTAGTAGGATAGACATTCAAGTGTTAAATTAGACTTTAAATCCATGTAATAAGGGGTTCACACTCTCTTGACCCCTACCTTAGTATAAACTCTATATAGTTAGTTGATTCATGGTATGGTTAAGTATGAAAAACCTAACTACCTCCTAAAACCATATGAAAAGCTTGTGTATTCGAATTAGGGGGATTTTATTGAGAGAGGTGGAAAGGTCTGAGAAGGAGAGAATCTCTGTAACAGAGCTTTCATGCTCAGGAAGCCTTGTAAAGATCATTGTTAATCAAATGAAGGCTTCTTAGTCAAAACTGTGATGGATGATTATTAAGTTTTATGATTGACTCTTTTAAGGAATGAATTCCTTTGTGAATGTTGTTTGAGTGTTTACTCAGGTATGAGAAGAAGGTTGTATTCTTGAAGACAAAAGAAGATGAAATTCAAACAAGAGTTCCTTCATTGAGTTGGTGTTTGAAACCTGATAGTTGAATGATATATCTCCTTGGAACGAAACTTGTGTAAGGAGTATAGGGAAGTAGTGGATGAAATCATGAAGTTGGAATAAACCCTAGGCAGAGGATCAAGCTTTAGAAGCAATATTTAACAAATACAGTCCTATTAGACTGTCATTTCTTGATCTAGAGGATGGTTCAGGGTTGTATGATACAAAACAAGACTTGAAAGTTATATTATATGATGTGAACTAAGTAAGAAAGTGATATTGACCTTTAAGAAACCTTGAGTTTGTCTACTGCAAAAACAATCACAAAAGACAGAGTTCACTGCCCAGTCTAGTGTTTAGATGCTATGTTGCTTGTCACTTTCTTTCCCACCGTGAAAAGTCCTCTAAATTTTCTAGGAAGGGAGATTGGGTAAGGAGGAGGTTTGATCAAAAATTTAGAAAGAATAACTCAAGTTTGCTATGCTAAATCAATTCCAGTAAGGTCAAAACTGTGTAAGGACCCTGCTCTGGGTTTTGACAAGCGGACATTTGATTCATTAGTTGAGTGAATCTACATTTCATCATTGTGAATTGATATAAGGGTTTGTAAAGGAATTTATGAGGGCATTAGAGTGTTATAAAGCATCATAAATGAATGAATGAATGAAAAAGTCAAATCCACAGTTCTTACAAACCTGTCACAGTCAGGGTTAAATGGCATGAAATATATGATTAAGGAGTTAAGAGGATAAGAGGGCATTCATTGAAGGTTTCAAAGGTTGACATTAGGTGATAAAGGTGCATTAAGCCCTAACATAGGTTGAAAGACTCTTAGCAATCTTAGGAATGGAAACTCAGTCCAAATAGGTAAGAAAACACAGTCTCCTATAAACTGTGCATGCATGATTAAAGGTTCACAATAGCATGTTAAACAAATGTGTGGAGTTTAGGAAGCAAGGAAGAAGATATAGAGGATGAGAAGGTGTATACCAAATGATGAGAAGGTATGAACATCCCTACTAGAGTGAGGAGACAGAGGACCAAGTTGCAAAGAAGCTCAAATACAGTCATGCACAGTCATGTGAAAGTTGGAAAAGAACACTAAGGTAAAGTCTAGGGAAGGATGATGAAACCATTGGTGATAAGTTACCATGAAGTAAGCTAAAGGATAGAGTAATGAAGGTGTTTAAACTCTGCGAATGGTATATGCATCTTGGAACAAGTTACAATACAAACTTAATGCTAACTGTCGTGTTCCTTACAGTTTTGGAACTATATAGGGAAAGAGGTAGTATTTTGGTTCAGAGTGGTTGAAGGTCTGAGTGAGTTAAAAGGAGTAAAGAGAGCTTAAATAAGATGGAAAAATGTGATCAAACGTAATTAAGAAGTGGTCATAGTAATAAAATTTCAAACCCTAGGGAAATGCTTAAAACCCTGGTGTAGGCAAGTGAAGACTAAAGCAAGAAAATTTCCAAGAAGGATGTCTAAGAGCAACTAGGACTTGAAAATGATGTAAACATGATGGATTAAGTTGGGAAAGGGTGTTGAGAAGTTGTAGCAGTGATAGAAGGGTCAAACCCTAACATTGCAAGAAACCCTAGCTAAATTTAGAAACAAACCTAAAAATGAGGATTTGATGATTGAGATAGATAGGAAAGGAATTGAGCAAAACCCCATGGTGAAAAGCAAGAGCAAGGAAAAGGGTATCTGAAAAGCTAACTATTTTTGGTTGAAAGTTTGCAGATTCTTCCCAGTTTGGAGATTTGCTGGACAGGAGAGCTAATTGGCAAGTTAGGCAAAATTGCAAAAAGTAGCATAACTTTTCACTAGGGGTGAGTTGGAACCTGAAACTTGATATGCACCTAAATGGGCTAAATGGGTGCCTAAAAATCTTACCAGTCAAGTTTGATAGTTTGTGGTTTGTGAAATTTTTCAAAATTTGTCCATTTTCAGGTCTACAAGGGCACATGAAGGTCTAAAAGGAAAATTGTGAAAGATGATATTGTGAAACTGGTTTAGTGATTTGAGCTAGTGTATTTGGTGTTGGTAAACATGTTTGAAGTGATTTTGAATCTTGTTTCAGTGTTTTAGTGCATTTTGGCATATTGAGCAATTTTTAGCCAGGTGATGGCTTTTGAGAAAAGTGAATGAAAAAGTTGTTTTTGTCACTTCTAAGATAAAAGTTTGGGTGATTTGAATACGGCGTCACCCTGAATCTTGAGAAGTGTGTTTTCGGAGTCACAGGAGGAAAGCTCTTGGGTTACATCATTTCTTCACGGGGAATGGATGTCGACCCTGCAAAAATTCATGCAATCCTTGAGATGACTTCACCTACAAATGAGTCTAGCATTATATCTTTCCTAGGTAAACTTGGGTCAATCCAAAGGTTTGTTCCCAACCTCACCTACGCCATACATCCCATCAACAGTCTACAAGAAGACCTATTGCAACACATGGACGGAAGAATGTCACAACACCTATGAACTAGTGAAACACTTCCTCCTTTCTCCACCTACTCTCATTACGCCTAAGTTTGATTGTCCTCTAATTCTTTATTCCAGGGCCACGAACGAGTCAATTGCGTGTATGTTAGCACAAGAAAATGATGATGATCATGAGTGCACTATCTATTTCATTAGTTGTGTACTTCTCGATTACGAGACCCAGTACACTCAGGATGTTAAGGAATGTCTCGCCATTGTCTTTGCGACTAAATGATTGAGGAACTACATGCTTAATCAAAAGACCAAAGTCATTGTCAAATCCGAGCAGTTACGGTCTTTCTTGACTGAGGCAACCTTATCTAAAAAAGTTGGCAGGTTCATAACGCTCATCAATGAGTGTGAACTTACGTGAATCAGAAGTCAGCCTTGGGGCAAATCATTGCCAACGAGCTAGCTAACGATCCCTTGGACTCCAGCGAACCGGTCGACCTTGAGTTCCCTAATGGCATTTGCCACATTGAGAAACCCGCAATCTCATCATGTCAAAGGTATTCTAAAATAGTGAACTATATTCTGGACCGAACCTACCCAGAAGGGGCTAACTCACAACAAAGACAAAGACTCCGTGTTATAACTGCTAAGCATGTCATCATAAAAGAAGTCTTATATCGAAAGGCCTTCGATGGCCTATTAATTAGATGTGTGGACGAAGAAGAAGCGGAAAAGATCCTTTTCTAAGCCCACAGAGGAGTCTATGGCGGGCATTTCAATGGACATTCGGACGCTCAGAATTCATCAGATGGGTTATTTTATGCCCACTCTCGAGCATGACGTCATCGAATATGTGCAGAGGTGTCAAAATTGTCAGGAATTTTCACACTCCATCCTGGCTCAAGCTCTACAACCTATAGTCACACCATGGCCATTCTCTACGTGGGGCTTGGATTTAATAGGAATATTCTCTCCCGCCTCCATTGATCGCCACAACCTTATCATTACAGTGACCGAATATTTTACAAAATGGATTGAGGTTATTCCTCTAACCACAGTGTCTAGGTCTGTCATATCAAAGTTTATTTAAAATCAAATTATTTGTAGGCATGATGTTCTGCAAGTCATTATCTCCGACAATGACTCGTCATTTAAGAACGACGAGGTACGTGAGTTGTGTGAAAGGTTCAAAATCTCTCATCCATTCTCCTCAAGCCAATGGTCAGGCTGAAGCAACAAATAAAACATTGAAGTCCATTCTCCTCAAAATAGTCAAGGAAAACAAAAGGGATCGGCACTTATAGTTGTTCCCATCCTGATGGGTATATAGGACTTATGTTCGTACACCAACACGGGCAACTCTGTTTTCCTTGGTGTTCGGTCAGAAGCAATTTTATCTTTAGAGGTCGACTCTCTAGTCTTTGTGTATCTTTACAAGGCATATCAGATGAAGATGAGTGTAGAAATGCGCGGTTAACAAACTTAGAAAACTTGGATGAGAAAAGCCTCAAAATTGAACAACATTACCAGGTTTATGCAAACAGAATGTGTCGACATTATAACAAGAAAGTTTACGAACACCCAGTTCAAGTGGGTGACCTTGTGCTAAGGCTTGATAGTCACATGGATAAGAAGATTGGCAAAGGTCATAAATTTAGACCAAAGTGGCTAGGCCCTTACCGAGTAACTGAAAATTTCAAGAATGGCACCTGACGTCTGTGCACTTTAGAAGGTGAGGAATTTGGCAAATCCATCAACTCACTTCACCTAAAACGTTTCTATATATAAACCTCCACACTATCCTTGCTGCATTTTCACCCTCTGTGTCATTTGCATTATCATGATATTTAGATTGTACTATGGATCTACTTTTTTGGAAAATATTTTTAAACTTTGCATATATTGGCAGATGTTTCAATCATGATATCTCTACAACTTCTTCATACTCTTCAACTATATAATCCGCATCACCAATTTCAATCATGAGACAAGATTTAACATTGATCCTAAAAGCTCTTGCATGCCTCATCCCACTTATAGTTTCTCCCAATTTGGATATTTTCACCTATGGTCTTGTTTAGAAGCTTCCTGATGGCAAATCACCCTCCCAAAGAAGTTATCTCCATAACAAGAAAGCTCTAAACTCTTCACCCGGATCTTATGTTCTCCCTTCTAAGTCTTCAGTGATGAGCCCTCACATCTTATTAGTTGCATGGGTTGAGATCGGGAGCAAACATTCCCTCCCAACAAGCACAATACATGAACAAGGTAAAATAAAACAAAAAAATGTATTTATATTCTCATGTTACACATAGCTACACCTTTCGTCTTTCGCGGTCTTTGGTGATGAGCCCACACTTCTTACTAGTAGCGTGAGGCGGGGAAAGGAGAAATGTGCCCTTACTCGCCTACGCTTTGCCTTCGGTGATGAGCCCATACTTCTTACCAGTAACATGGGGCAAAATGTAGGGGGTCATTCAAAAAAAGAGTTACAAAAAAGAAGCCTTAAAGCAATGTGGAATGAAAAGTGCTTGAATGTATAAAATCTCAAACAAACAATTTAGATGCCTATGTTAGGAGAGACAATTATTCCCTAACCGGTTCTTTCCAATCAGTAGGCCATCCATGGATTTAAGTCTAGTCAAGGCTTAAAAAAAGTAAATCATCTTGAATTTGGTCAGATAATCTTGATTGGAAATGATCCACAAGTTTGCAAGTAGGTCATTATTAAAACCCATGTCTCCTTATTCATCATTCTCATCTATACATTATTCATTCATATATCTCACATCCTTCTTGGCTCTTAGTGTTGAGCCATCGCATCTTACTAGTTGTGTGGGGTCAAGAGTAGAGTGAGACATCTCATCATTACATCATCTACAGCATATTTTGTCAATGGAATGGAACGTTTAAGCATTATTTGAAAAATAAGTTTCCTAAGTATGACTTGCAACCATGTGTGTTTCCATATCTCATTATGTTTACCACACTACACTATCATCCATAACATTCATTTAAAAACTACAAAAACATCGAACATTCCTAACTATCTGAAATGCACAAATGAAGTAGAGCGTAAAGAAACAAATGTACAAAGGAGTGTCGAGCCAAAAAGATATATGTGTGTGTGTGTCTATATACGTCAATGTTTTAGTATAACACCATCACACTAAAGGACAAGTGTGGTCAAAACGCTCAATCATGCGCCAAAAAACCAAAAAATGATATATACACAAAAATGAGATCAAACAATAAAAGCACTCGGCCTATCCGTCCCTTCGAGACCCCTGTGAAGTAGTGGGTCAAGGGCTCTTGCTATGGCTCCTATGATGAGGTCTACTAGGTCTTGTGTGGCAGCATGGCAACCTCCATGTATCATATGGTGGGAGTGTCTATGGGAGTGCCCGTGAGAATGACCATGAGATCATCCATGAGAATGTCCATGTGAGGTTACAGTGCCACTAGCCCCAAGGAGATCGTCCTCTAAACATCTCCTAGTAGTCGGCAACCCACTGCCTCAACACTGCATTCTCGGTCTATATTCATGAAAGCTCTCCTGCTGCATGTCAAGATAGTGCAAAAACATCGATATGATGACCGGCATGGGCTGGTAGTCTAGGGTCTAACAAGGCATCTCGAGACAAACCAGAAGTAAGGGTGAACAAGTCCAGGTTTGTCCACCTAATAAGCTCTCTCCTCTCAGTAGCAGTGGTTACTAAACACGCGCACACACCAATGTATTAGAAGAAAAATGAAACAAAACTTACTAAAATCTAAACAAGTAACTCTAATCTAGGAAGTAGGAGAAAGAGAGAATTGAAGTTACTCACTATGATCTCCCTCGACCCAATCGGGATCTGCGGCATCCTCTGCATCTACAAACCCCTCCTTTTAACTCTGCAGACATCTCCTCTACCCCGCCTGCCTCCTCTCCACTACCCTGCCAATTAGGGTTTGACCCCTTCTCTGATCCGGAGAATGTCTTCGCCTCCTCCTCATTCACTGGGAGTGCCTCGCCAATTTGTAAAACTATGGGTGGTCCCACTCCCCCTCTAGCGGCCCATATAGGTGCGGCTCTGCATCCTCCAATCATTACCCCAGGGACTATAACTCTCCATCTCAACCTCCTCATGCAGCTGGCTCTCACCTCTCTGGTACCCCTGAAGACAATCTGTACCACGGGAAGGGCATCAATATATAGCCGACCAAACTGTTGAGGCACCCATGTCACGAGGTGAGTATCTCTGCGCCCACCGTAGTCAATCAACTGAGTGGTGGATGTGCATGCAGCCAATGTAATCTCCTCCTCTCCCCACAATCCTAGCATACTCTGGTACGGCTCTACAACCATATCTACTGTAGTCAAGGTACTTGCTTCCTGTGGAGTAGCTTTGATAGGCACCATATCTGCCCACCTTACTACCCTAATGTTAGCCGAGTCTCCAATCCCCACTCCTCTCTGATAAGGAATCACCCTCTCATGCACCCATGACATCGTGAGGGCAAGATGACTAAGTGATTTGGACCTGCACCCGACTAGCCGGTACAGATCGTGAGAAGCTCGTATGTCCTGGCCCCATGCAAACACTTGGCCATGCAACTCAATACTCTGCACAATAGGTGCCCAACGAAATAGAAATGTGTCCCCATCCTTGTCCCTAATCAAACATGAGGCCAATATACCAATAATGGCCTTGCATAGAGTAGGGATAGGGGCTACCTCTACTCAAGTCAATCTGACACCTTGCTTAACACTTGTGTCGAGTGTCCCTTCATCACCCAAGCATTTCGCCCATCTACAGGCCTTATCTGATGAGCTAGCACTTTTCAGCACTAGCTTCCTCCCTGTAACCAGAACTCCCAATATCCAGTAAACATCCTCTAATGTAATCGTCCACTCTCCACAAACACCAAGAAATCAGAATGTGTTCCGATCCGCATCCCAATAAGTCAAAAATTCGTAGAGTATCCTCCTAGCTGGGGCAACTGGCTTGATCTATGCAAGCCGCCATATCCCAGCCCTCTCAAGAAGGCCTATCTTGGCCTGAGTCAATAAGGGTAGCACTCGTGCGAGCCAATCCTTCTCTTGAGCCCTGCTCCATCAAACATAAACCCCCTGCACCAACAAAGAAGCAATAAAAAGAACATTAAGATACTTTAATAAAGTCGTAAATCTACAAAGAACTAAAAACAATTAAGCGAAAATACATAAGTATCTATGTTTCACTATAATATCTTTGGCATGTACAACCGCCCCTCTACACAAAGAGGCAGTTGTGTAATCGCAGTAGTGGTTGTGCAACCGTTGCTTTGTTTTTAGCGGCAGTTGCACAACCACCGGGGCGGTCATGTCACCGACCAACAAGTCGTGCCCTTCTACCTATAAATTAGCAAAAAGTCAAAAAAGCAACCAAATTGCTTGAAACAAATTATATTCTGGAAAACATCCCCCTAATGGTCATTTTGCCTGTAAAATTCTTGAAAACCTCTCCTCCATAGCTCATTTTGAGCAAAAATTAAATCTAGGGCGAAAAGACAAAAAGTGTTTGTAACTTACCTATTCTTGAGCCTCAACTGTTGCCGTTGGATCCATTGCCATCGTATCAAGATCCATGTCATTTTGATTGTACTCGTGCGCGAAATGGTTACTAGAAATCCAGAGCCCCAAAAAAAGCTAAGATGTATGTGACAAATGATTTTAAAAATAGTAAAATGTGATATATATAGAGTATTTTATTTTTCTAACGGCATTTTGGGCAAGATAGTGCAGTGTTGGCGATGGTGGAGCAAGTAGATTTCTGACCCCCGCACAAATAGTGAGTAATTTTGTCCTTTCATTTCAAATATTTTGCCAAACATTGTTTATTACTACACTTGATTCCCTTTTTTTTTGCAAGTGATAGGAAGTCTTGGCTGACTTTATACAATGCAAAGTCGGATAAGGTAATCCTCCAACCCTCCCATTTTGGGAAGCGTCATTCTCGGAAACAACATCTTAACCCATTCATCACTAAAACGCTCTTCCAAGGGGGCAATATGTACGCACCCAAAATTTACACAAGTGCAACATTGAAACCGACACGTCTCCAATAATGACAAAAACTCGTTCCAAGATAAAAATGAGATCCAAATCCTTTCATCTCCTTTACATACACCTTTGGACTCAATCCCTTCCCTTCAAGTTGTGGGCTTCATTTTGCTCGCAGAGTCATTTTCTAGCTTTTTGCATTGTCTTTCAATGGCGGTTGCGCAACAGCCCCTTTAGCAACAGGGGTGGTTTTGTCACCGTCTGAAACGAAGTTAAAAGACGCGTTTTTGAACGAATGTTTTGATTTCCACTTGATTTTCTCTCGCATTTCTTAGTCAAATTGGCTAAAAATAGGCTCATTGGATAGATCTTGAGTTCCTCCACCCTTCTTGCTAAATATAGTATGTTGAATCTTTCTTTTTTGGCTGCGTCATTGTTTCTTGATCGACATGTGTTCTTGACATCTTCTCCTCCAACAACTTATTAAAATGACACATTTATTGGTATGATGGGTTGGGAAATTTGTATTTTTGTGAAGTGTTATGCTATCGGATTTTGAAGAGGGTCTTAAACAGATAGCCTGTTCTCTACTTTGTTTCCCTGCTACTCACAATCCAACTACCTTCCCTGCATTAAGCCAACCATTTATTTTCTTGATTTATTGTTGATATTCATTGCCTTGCTCACCTGGATCAATTGGAGCTCATATATTGAAAGGAGCTTGAAGCTAAGGAGACACTGGATGCATTATTCAACATCACTGGGACAAGCTACCACAGTACTGTAGTGACCACGTTGGGGGTGTATTTCAATTAGTTGAAGCTTTAAATATAGGTATTGATCAGTAGGATTGAAAGAAATTGTTTATTGAGTTATTAAAAGCGGAAGATTCCATCACTTCCCATATGTAACTCCATTTTAGTATTGCTTTGAAAATATTTCTTACATAAATCTTCTTCCATTAATAACTTATTCCTAGTTTATCCATGTGGATCTGCTCGGAAAACTTGGAGGAAGAAGTGAAGAAATCCCTGCATTTCTTTTATTATTCATTTCTTTCGATTAGTTTAGAGGTAATTTTGTCGAGGAAGGTTTATTGGGCAAAGATGAAAATGTTTCTGAGAAGCTTTCCCTTTCTGGAAAACTTGAGGCAAAAGATCTGTCAGAGGAAGTTATATTTTATTTAATAACATTTTGAGTACTTCCTCTTTAGAGTAGTATTGCCAAACAACCCTGCAACTGAAGAATAACCACATCTGGTTATTCTCTGTTTTAGCCTCATTTTAATTGTCTTAGTTTTATTTTAATTAGAAAAAAAGTAGATTTAGTTTAAATTATTTCCCTGTGTCTGTAAAAGCAAATTTTATTTCTTTTAAATAACCCAGAAAAAATAAAAACATTAGTTAATTAATTTCTTTTAATTCTTTTCTTTTCAAAAATCTTGGTAAAATTTTAAAAAAAAAAAAAAAAAAAGATAATTGCACTCATTTAATTAAAAGTAAAGAAATTTAGTTACTTTAAAAGGTTAAATTAATTTGTCTTTTATTTAAACTAGATTTGTATTCATTATTTATTTTAAATTAAAATTCAAAGTAGTTTAGCAAACCAAACCAAAACAACAAACTTAGTCATTAAAGGCTTACACTACCAGATCATAGTCCCTAACAATTGTTTGGCTAGTTTTTGACTTTCATTATTGTTGCTCACAAGTTAACACCCATGCATGACCATTCCCAAGGAGATATAGATTTAGGATTACGAGTGTTAGTTTTCCGATCCACTCCTTTGCCCCGACAAATTATTAGCCAATTTGACGCATTAAATGAAAAACTAACCCTACATGAACAATTCTTGACCAACCAAGCAAACCAAGCTAGACGTCCCAATCCTTAGTTTGCTCTTTTCGTCCTTTGTTCACATTCTCGCATGACCCTCTCTAGAGAGGAATATTTACAAACGATTTCCAAGAGTTTGTCAACCAAGTCAAAGCGTATTTAGTCTAGCTGACATAGATCTGAAGTTACGCACAACAATCTTCCTTGATCATAGCATCTTACCCACAGAGATTAGACGAGCTTTTGGTTTTTTATTTGCAATTTAATCGACTGCAATTAGCTTAGCCTTAAAATCTTGACCATAATCATCCCCACCTATTCCACATTTATCGCTTATACCTATTTTGTACCCATCTCATCTTCCACATTTCCACAATCTCGATACAACCTCGGAAAGTCGAGTACACTAGGAATCCAGTGTCCTTTTTCCTATGTAGAGTTCCCTGTATATAAGAGAGTAGATGGGAATTGACAGATTGTGTGTTCCAATCTTGTACATTGGTTTTTGAATTGAGTTTCATAGCCACTCGGGCTAAATTGGCCACTTTTGTAAACGCAACAAAAACTAGCAAACTGTCGGGGGACCCTCTTGTAGCTTAGAAACTATTGAGAGACCTTAGTACACCTTCATATGATTGTATGAAACCTTTGGTTGTCACTTGTATTAAGAAATTTTACTTTTGGGAAATGTCATGTTTTTCTCTCTCTTCTCTCTATCTCTCTCTAGATTGTAAATGAAATAAAATTGCTAAGGTATTCCTTACCCTTTCTATTACTACATGCAAAGTATTTAATTTTGTTGTGAATGAAAAATTATGCATATGCAAAATATGTTAGTTGTAGGAGATTGCCATACCAACTTCTAGGGCTGACCATGTGTTGTGGTTACAAGTACCTGGGACAAAAGAATTCGTTAGCATTAGTTGTGGTTTGAAATAACATGTTATATTTGAAAGCAATGTAATTGGAAAGGATAAATCAACATTATGGCTGTAAATGAAAATGTAAATTATTGATTTTTGTAATGAGTAGAAAAATGTTATCGTATTGGGATGTTGAAAAAAAAGGGAGCATTTTGTCATCGATGTGATTTTGTTTGTGGGTTGTGTTGCTACAGGTGTGGAGGTACCCATTAACTAGAAATGAAATGACTTTTTATAGCGTGCTCCGGTGTGGAATTAATGAATGTACTCTTTGTGTGTATTACTAAATACTTGGGAACTCGGAAGAAAATAACCAGCTTGAAAAGGACAATCTTAGAGTAAAATATCGTGTGGAATGCCCTTACATGTGATCACCTTGGTAGCATAGAGAATTGAAATTGTAAGGATGACCCACTTGCATCAATACTTGTTGGCACCTCCTAGCTTAGAAAAAATAAGATCACAAATTCATGTTATTGTATGAACATGTATGTTAATCAGCAAATGACATAAAATTATTTACAATAATTGCAATGATTTAACATTGTTAGGATGCTAGTCTAAAAGACTACAGGGAAACCCTAATCTAGTAAGCCTAGAGAGTGTTATCTTTCGAATGTGTGTTAATCATATGCCTTGAGAGACTTAGTGGTACTTGTTTATGTATGTGTGATTTCCTAGGAACCTAGTAGGAGGTGTTCATATGAGTGGAAGTGCATATGATGCAATAGTTAAAGGGTATAGTTTCACTTTTGTAACATGATGGACGTAATGTCTAAACAACATAATTGAGTGGTTGACTTAGAAAACTAAGCTACAATGGAGGGGCTAAACAATAAAAGTGCATGGGATTAAAGGGGCAGTCAAGACATGGAATATTGCGACATTAAATGGTTATCAAAAAAACCTCGGTAAACAATAAAGTGAGATGGTACCCTCGCGCTAGTACCTCAAGGGAATCCTAATTCAAATTAAATCAAACTATATAAGGTTTATACATAAGTAGAAATGAGAGGTGTGGCTCCTGTTTAGATTTGCTCTATTGTCTTAAGAAATTGTCATAGTTCAATCGAAATCTTCGCCTAAGGTCACAGTAAACCAAGAAAGTCAATGATACTGCAATACAACCGTAGCCCTCACCTTCCTAGGATGTTTTAACAATTGATGCCTAGAAGTGATTTGTAAGTTAATGACTGTGGAGGTTATAATACCTTTCTCCTCAAAGCCGGTAGAAAACTTGTTTGAACACCTTAGTCGAACCACAGGGTCTTGAGAAAGGAAACCGTTGTTAGGGAATCCTGTAGTGGTTCTATTCTCTCGTGAGGTAGAGATGTTGTATCTACCCTAGTGTTGACCCGTAGAGGGTTCTAGGTGACACAATTGGAGTTAACTTTTGAAATACCTTTTAAGAGGTTGGTTGCGGACAAAATTTACATATAATTTTGACTATCAAAATTGTGTTCCTATAAGATGTTGGTTTTGAAGTAGAGCGAAACTTGAAATTTATCCCCTTAAATTCATTGTTAAGCCTTTTTCATGTTATCAATGATGAAATGCATTGTTCCATGTGGTAACATGTAATTCGAAAACATGAGCTCTTGACTTGAACATGAATCTTATGTGACTCGTGTGTGTCTTAAAAATCTTCCCAGCCAATTATTAAATTATAGCAGCTAACTACAAAAGGGAAATAAATGTACTCTAATGAGTGGAGGTTTAAATGAAAAGGAAAACGTGAAATTTGACCCTCTTAAACTTGAGCTTTTCCGTCATAACTTTATGTTGATTCCTCCTTATGTAATGAGAGTAAAACAAAATAGCATGCAAATATTTTTTCGTGAAACGAATCCTTAGCTTGAGAACGAGTGTTACGAGAATCGTATGTGTTTAAAAATGATTCTAACTAATAGCTGAGTTATGAAAAATAATTGCAATAGAGAATGAAACCAAATAAAGTGTACTCCTTGTAAAAAAAACTTTAAATGAAATGAAGAATATGTAGTTTTTGAGAACGGGAATATATGCCTTTTTACGTTGAATGCTCTTCAAATCTAAAAGGTTAACAAGAATTTCAATTGTAATAAAGATGTAAACCATGAAAATGATGTGCATTGTGGAACATGTCTATCTTTAAGTTCTCATTTGTGGTTGGGTCATTGTATTGTGTTCATTCGTTTGAGCAAGTGTGCCATTAGTGTGCATCTTGTGTTATAATGTTATGTATATGTTCATCATATTGGAGTGAGATTGCATCATTGTTATTGGAGGAATAAGGTGTTGTTAGTGAAGAGAGGAACAAGGAGTATTGTGTGCTTTGCTTTGGAAGAACTAAAGAAAATTTGTGGCTATTCTTAGTGGAGGGATATGCGTGTGTTAGAATGGAGGGATAAGGGGCCTGTCGAAGTTAATGTGGTGTGTTTTGTCTGGAGGAACAAAAGGCTAGCCAGGATTCCTTAGTGGGGCGATAAGTGGTGGTTGTAGTGATGATCTCTCCCCCATTGCAAGCCTCGTAGATAGGCTTGGTAGTGCGTGTCGTCCTTACTTGTAGTGCCAATCACTTTCTCATCCTATTGTATGTGTGGGTACATGTTTCTGTAAACGTCTGATGTAATGTTGAGTTATTCTAAGTGAGCCTAAGCAGTGTTGTAAAACAAGAAAAGAAAAAAAGTATCTTGGTTTATTTTCGCTTGTGTTTTGGTCCTACATGCGTGGGCATTACAAAAGCAATCCAAACCTATTAGATTTGTGTTTAGAGGTATTATGCACAAAAGTCGATTATGTATCTGTTGGTCATCCAAGTGAAGTAAAATCAACTAAACTCAACTTGCACTAAAACCCATTAAGTCCAAACATGTTCTCCTTGTGGAAACCGAGGTGATAACTCTAGTGATTGTTTTGGCCTACACCCTTGTATATGATGTGGTCAACATACTCAATCTGTCGAACACTATTATATCTGAGATTCTCCTATAGATGCTATAAGGCATGTATATTTTGGCTCGAAAAAACATTCCATATGGCAATTTAATGTTCATTTGCTGTCAAAAATCGTATAGGAGATTCCAGTCCACTATATAAGATGATGACTTGTCTAGCAATGATGAGGATATTGATCTTCTTGGTGTCAACTTTGATTCCTACATTGGTGATGAGTTTAGCCTTGTAGATCTCCTTGTAAATCTTGTTGAGCCTGGTCATACTGATCTACATTCCAATCCTATTGTCCATGCTCCTATTTTTGAGAAGTTTCATATCGATATTGATCCGGTTCTTGAGATTTCCCATTCTGATTGGGATACTAATGATGGTGATCTTCTTGATGAGAGTTGTCAAATATTTGTTGAATGGCACACTTGTTTTTCAGATAAGGAAGTTGGATATGAAGCCCATGATGATGAAGGTCCTTATTGATAAGCTCAAATTGTTTGAGGTTGTAAAGATTGAGATATTGCCTCTTGTTAATTATGCACTTGAGTTATAAGTTGAAAAACCGAAAGGACGACTTACAAATTTTTCCCATTAAGTTGAAAACCCAAAAGCGGTGCTTAATGGAGACTCGTGATGCAAACCTGAAAGGGGCATCATTGAGTTGTGCATCATATACATCTAAGAGGATGATAATTTGTGTTGTTCATTCAAAGCATTTCCATTTTAGGGCGGTTATATACAACATCTCTCCACTCTCATCTGACATGGCGGACATTAGCAGTCAAATTTAAGGTTGATCATCATGTTAGAAAATGTGCACAAAGAAGGAATGAAGAGAAATCACAATGCACACATTATCATTGTGTGTCTGACATTTTACTATATGAGAAATGGTTGAAGTGGTTCCGACTGTTTACTAACTAATATTAACTAGCTATTAAATTATAAGCCTCATATTTTAATACCACCTCTTAAGGCTTACACTACTGAAAAAGAAGATAGAATTACAATCTTCAAAAGCTTTTGTTTTGAGTAACATTTCTTGGACCAAGTAGAGCTCCATCAAGTTGTCTCCCTAACCCTCGTGACAGTGTAGTTTTGAGTTGAATTTCTGAGTTCTCGGGTTCCACCTCCCCAAACTCTCAAATTATAGAAACTCCCAAATTGTTGGACAACCCTCCATGCTAAGCAACTCCCACAGGGATCCATCAGATTGTCTCGTGAGCCTTGAAAGGGTAAATTCCTGAGATCTACAGACTCCCAAACTATTTGGACAGCCATCCATGCCGAGTTTTACCTACACTAGATCCATTTGTGTTATCAATACACTAACTTCTTAGATTACGTATTTATCTTCTTCTTCATCAATAAAATCTTTGGTGAATTTAGCATCTAGTGGATAGTAAACAAAGGCCGCATTTGCTTTGTTTGCATTATCTTTGAGTTTGCATTTGAGAACATCATTAGCTGGACTACAACAATTCTAGGATGTATGACCTCTATTTTTGCAATAATTACACTCAACTTGTCCGGTGTCTTTATCAGTTTTTTTGTGTTTATTTCTCATACAAGAGTATAATGCACTATCATGTGAAGAATTGTCTTTTGTATCGTCTGCAGATGTTATCTTTTCTTTAGCCAAGAGAGCTGAAATCATATCTTCCAGGCATTACGAAGGCATCTGACAGAGAGTAAAAATGACATTGTTATACGATGAAGGCAAATTACTTAACATAATTGCTTTAGAATTTGTTTTGTTCAAAGAACATGCCCCTAATTTCCCCTCAGGAAATCATGGAACACCTTTTGTCATTCCCAGAAAGGTCGAACTGTTGCGCACTTCAAATATCCATCCTTTTGTAATTCATCTTTTCTCCCTTGGGTCCCTTCACATTATCATTTGGCCCCTATTTTTCTAACTTCTTCGCACTTCATGCGCACACAATCTCACTTGTCTCATTTCCGGGTGCACAAGTGACTCTCCCTTTTGCACGCACCTTCAAAGAACTTTGTGCAATAGCTTTGTGTGGCATCCCTTCGTCCGCGTAATATTTCCTAGCCTTCTTGCCTAGCGCACAATCTTTGTGAACGCATCCCTTTCAATCTTTTGACACGCCCCTTTTGCATTCATTGTACGGTACACAATTCCCTTTGCACAAACATCTCGAGTCCCGCGCACACCGGTTCCTTCAATTCACGGAGTGCACCATAACCTTCCGCAATGTCCCGCGCACTCCATATGCTTTGCCCTCACTTTATTGAGTCGCCGCAACATTGCGTGAGTTCCACGCGTTCAAACTAGCTTTGTGCAACCATACCATGAGTCTTGCAGCCTCTCAATGCTTCGTGACACCCCTTACTTGCCAAGTAGCCCGTTGTACACTACACGCAATCTCCAAACTTTGGAATCCTCCCCGCAGTTGTATAATTGAATGAATTATGGCCCACTTCACTTGGGCAAATCTAACACCTAACACTTGGTTTTCTCAAGCTTTATATTGTGCAAGTAATACACACGCATTCACAATACTCCAAAGACTGCGCAAAAGAAATGTTAGAGATTCTTCTAAGTTAAATAGTGTGCATAGTTTGACGTCCAATCCTTTGTTTTGAGCAGCCTATGAAATACTAAGGGCATACAATCCTCGCAAGCAAAGATATACAAGGAAATTGCACACTTTCCTTTGATAATACTAACTTTGTGCTCTTCTTGTGCCTTGTAGGAATTGAAGGAATCATCACGAAAGGTTCCCAAAAGGAGTGCACAAAAGGTCGGAGAGTCCCAACGCATGCAATGCGCGGAAGACAAACAGTACTTCATCGCTAAATGACAAAAAATGTCACAAAAGTCAACAATATCCATTGTTTCTAACATAATAGTGCTCATAATTGACATTCATGTCAGGGAATCAGATCTTGTCCACTTTTCCAACAAAAGAGATTGGAGAAGATCCCATTGAACACGCCATGTCAGAAAGTAGGCATCGTCTAAATTCAAATGGAGATTAACTTTTACTTTAAGCTACCCCTGCGCGCCATAGAGCAATGAATGCCTAAACCAAACTGGCGTTCAAATCTGATTTCCTTCCAGATCACCTAGGGAGCATATGATTTCATTAAGCTATGTAGCCTCTAGTATTCAATTCTTAGATCTGCATTGTGCAATTGGTTGCGACCATTTATTATAACAAATGTAATTGTGCCCAAGCAGCTATGGGGTTTCCTATAAATACCCAGCTAAAAGGCTTTGTTTTGGTCAGATCTTTGTAGAAAGAAGCTTTTGAACATCTTAATGCATTTGCCTTAGTTCTCTTGTTTCTACTTTGTGTTTCATCCTAAGTTTGATATTTGTGTGCACTCTTTCTACATGGTTGAAGTATATCTTATATATTCATTAATAGATATATCTTTTTTTTGTTGTTTGGAGTTAATGTTTGCTTCCTACGCGTCCAACGACATTGCATTCCTCTTTGCTCCACAACATATTCCTCAAACTCTTTCACCTGTTCATGTCTTGATCGAGTGAATGTTTGTCTAAGCATGAGTATGGTTTCCTGGATCTGTCTTCGCAAACCAGAAAGGGGTCTTTGTCACACTATCGGATTCATTTCTCTTTCTACCCTCTGTTGCACTTTTTTATGACTCTATTAGGTTTAGGACTAAGGTTGGCAATCAATTTATATTGTTATGATTGTTGGTGATAGTCGTTGAGCACTATCTTTTGCATACATACCCACACGCGCAATGAATGAATGATCTACCAACTGTACGCACACCCGCACTAAACCATTTGCGATTGAGTCCCATTGTTTTCCCATTGCGCACTCTCGCGCACAGTCCCACCGGAACCTATAAACATATCAGCAATTGCCCTCATAAAATCATATAACCACTAACCCACCTTGAGCTATTCCCAGCAAAATCTTATGGCCACCAAGACCTAATGTAATTTAACATTGGGGAAATCCCTGCACGCGCAATCCAGTGCAAAATCGCATTCCTGTGCACACCATCCTTTCAAGAGAGCCATCACCCCGCCCATTTACGTGGAGCTCTGTCGATTGTTGCTTGCACTCACATGCACACCCCTTGCTGTATTTATTTGCAAACAGATTTATGGTCTTTCACTGCTGTTCACGACTGTGTTTTCGTGACTGATTTATCGCTTTTCGCTATTGTTCACAACTGTATTTTCGCGACTGTATTATTCGCGTTTTCAAGTGTCTGAAATCCTTCAGAACTCTATGATTTTTCGTAATTTTTGTGATTTTTTCGACTGTAAATATCGACCGTGTTTTATTGTTTATTTTGTCCTAGATGACTGGCCGCTGAAATTCATGATTTTCTTCGAAGTCTGAAACTCACAATTTCTTCAGTATCTTATGCTTGACTGACATCTTGAGCGTAAAACTCCTACTCGACTTCGTGTTTGAAGCTAAATTGATGCAGGAGCTTGTACAAAGTTTTCAAATTTTGTCAAATTTTGGTTTTGGAATGTTTTTGCATGCATATTTAGGTCAATAAGGGGCTTGATGAGCTACACCTCCTTTGGTTTGGCTTGCTATGGTGGTCATCTACTTTCCCTCCAAAAACTATTATTTGAAAATTTGAAATTTTTTAAGCACAATGAGTGCCATTCTACTTAGTTGTTAGGGGAGTAAGAAAACAGTTTTGGTGATGGTAGCAAGGTAGGATTTGAATGGTAAGAGGAGGATGAATATACAGATAGAGGAGGACAGGTAGAGAGCTAAGAACAATTGTGAATCAAGGAGACGCAGATGTAATAGCGAAGATTGAACATACAGGACCGAATAAACATTATACTCTGTTTTTGGTGTGCATTCCAGTGTTGAAAACTTCATTTTGAATGATGTGGTCGTGTTCCATGTTTGCCCTCCTCTAATATGCTTGAAACTATACATAGTTAGTGCCTTCCCATTGTTATTGAGAGCAGGGTTGGCAGATGTTGAGGTTGCAGGGTCAAGAAACCTGATCTGTGTGAATATAGACTGATACACATTATCGGTTGACACCATTCCCAGGTTGAAAACTCCAAACCAAGGGTGGATTTAGGTTCTGCAGAGTTGATAGAAGCTTGAAAAACGTTAAAGTTTCCAAAATAATCTTGTTTGGTACGAGTTTGAGGTTAATCATTCCTCTCGAGCAGAGTACTGGCAAACACCCAGACTAGGGTTTGCTGAGACAAAGAAATAAGGATATCTTTGGTTAGAACCGTGTAAAACTCTTCAATTTTGGTATGTAGTTTCTAGACATTGTCTATTCCCTGTTAAACTTGGTTTCATACAATTTGGAGGCCTGAGAGTCAAGTTATGGTCACCTGTGTAGAAGCAGATTGGTAAAACCCCTCTAAAACCCTGTTTTGAGAGTTCCTTTGGCATTTTCTTCTTAGAATCCCACTTCAATGGAAAAGATTGCCATGTGAAGATCTTGTAATGATTGTGAAGCTACAAACATTGTTGAAGGGTGAATTAGATTAGTTCTTATAATTTGTATCTCAAGAAGCCTAAATAGGCCTAAGAAGAGTTAGAAAGCAGGTTGAACTTGTATCCTGTGTTTGGATTGTCAATAGATGAAAACTGATTTTGAGAACCTTATAATGACTTGGAACTTTTGTTAAACTACTCCTTTCTTGGTCATACAGTCCTAGAAACCAGTCAAGAACTCCTTGACTTAACATAGTAAAGGTGAAACTTCTGTGTTTTCACCTTAAGTGCCCACCAGGGTATAATTTGAGATCCTTGAAATTATCAAAAAAAGGATGTATGAAGTTTGTTAAAGCCTTGTTTGACCACTCAAAAATCATATGGCTTGAGAAATCTGATTTGCAGCTAAAGGAAGGAACCTAGTTAAGAAGGTCCTAAAAGCTCTGTTTTGTGTTTCTTGATTGTGCCAGTATTAAGAAGATTGTAATCTCTTATTTAGGAGTTATGTGACATCTACAAGAAGAATAGAACCAGGGAAAGAGTATAACAAACATGTTCAGATAGGTTTACGTCCAATAAAAACATAAGAAACTCAATGAGAATCCTAGTTGGGAGTTGGCCAATAAAGGTGAAGTGTGAAGTTTGTTAACCCCTGCATCATAAATTCTTTTTTTAACCCATTTTACATATCCCTTTGAGCACCAAGGGTTCTGATACCAATGTAAGAAAATGTGCACAAAGAAGAAATGAAGAGAATCCGGAATGCACGCATTATCATTGTGTGTCCGTCATTTTATTGTGTAAGAGATGGCTACAAAATGGTTGAAGTGCTTACAACTGTTTATTATCTACTACATAACTAACATTAACTAACTACTAAATTATAAGCCTTACATTGTAATACATCAAAGGTCATATTTTGTGTTTTGTTGATTTGAGGATGCATTAGAGGACATCTTTTAAGTGTATTGAGGAATCTAGGACCTTGAGAAGTTGGCCTTCCAAAACTGTTGTACTGCTTTTTCTAATCATGATTTGGACAATAAAAGATAATTTTTTAATATTTTATTATTTTGTGATCTTGGTAAGCAAATTAAGTAGTGTTTTTTTTGTTGAGAGGAACATTTTCACATCTTTAAGAATATACAATACGGCCATGTGACAATGTAAAATATTTAATGAAGTGTGCAAACCCGTGTTTCTATATTTAGTAAAAATACACCAACCCATCTCTATCCTCAAACAAGCTTCGGTTTCTGCTTTCTCTCCCACTCTCACTCTCACTCTCCCTCACACACACACCACTTTCCATTCGTACCAACTATTCTAGATAAATGCATGTTCAAATCTTAAGCTTGTAAATTCGATTACTAAGTCCCTAGATGTTAAAACATAAGTTGGTAGGAGAAGATTAGGTAGAATCCTCCCCTCAAAAAACCCCATATTGATGGTTCAAAATAGATGACGAAATGTTTGGTCATGATTAAGTAGAATTGTCCCCTCAGACAATCCAGGCTTGGATCATTCAAACTAGATGATTGAAAACAAATGTAGAATTTTATGATGAAGTTTGCTGTGGATGATTATGAATATGAATAGCAGCCCACAACAATACCTTGGTAGATGAATAACTCTTGAGTAACTATTGATCCATTTTCAAACAAAAACATTTCCTTACATGGGAGCTGTAGACAGCAAAAGGGTGTTAGTGAAAGCCATTGTCTTGAATTTTTTGTTGCTCAAGTTAAGAAGAGAAATATACTACGGTTCTTGTGAGGACTGGTTGTCAAAATGCATATGTTTGCCTTGAATTCTATATAAAAACAATACATTCCATCACCAAATACCACTGTCTCTTAAGCTCACAACTTTACTTTTGTATTCATAATGATTCTGAGTCAATTCCGATTATTGCATACAAATATTCAAAGACATGATTTAACTTTAGACAGATATTGAACTATAGATTCCATGATTTTCTTTTTGCACGAGAGAGGTAGAAAAGCAGATAACAGACATGGTTTAGTCTAAAACAAAACAATGCCACCAAGGAAATCAAATGTAAAATAGAAAGGAAGAACAGATTATCTTAATGTCCGAGCATGACCATGTCTGTCAATGGGACTGTAAACTACAAACTGTTAGGAGAGCATCGGCAAGCAGATGACTAAAACTAGAAACATCCACCTGACAAAGAAAAAACGCAGCTCAGACACTAAATAAGCAAGGATAATTCTAAATAGAAAGATAAAACTCAAAACTAGGAACCAAGAAATTACATCAGGATGCACCGTAAGTCTCAAAAACAACCCACAAGGTACAAGAGGGCCACTATCCATGAGCATCTTTAGTAGTAATCTAGCTTTTCTAGGATCAACCACTAAATAGTATCCCAGTGCAAAAGTTATCACTGAAGGCATGGCCTAGGCTGTGAGGGAACCCTGGATTTATCCTCAGAGGTCACAACTTATTCTAACTTCTACTTCTCAAGGCCGAATATCTCCTAGAGGAGGTCACAAAACTGGTAATATAGGTCAGTCTATGGGATCTGTATTGGACCAATGAGATCTGATTGTCCTTGTCCCTCGATCAAGAGTGTGGGTTCCTCAGACAGTCCTTGAAGAGAATAAGAAGTTCATTATCCACCGAGTCTCTTGCTATATTTCTCCATATTGGCTGAATCTGCATGATATTTGGTGTCCCCACTGCTGAGTGAAATAAATATGCAATCAGTCTTCATGGAAAGCCTGACACCTGAAGGCCCCTAACTCATCGATGATAAATGCTAGGCATCTCAACTTTAAGACATGATATTGGAAGAATGCACAGAGTTACTCCCCATTGCCGCTCCATAGGCAGGAGTTAACTCTCCTGATCTCGTTGTAGACTTAACATCTGAAAACAAAGAGCTCTTCAGTTACATTCTGAAGAGTGCAAAACCTGCAATTACTCTCCTCCTGGGGGTAAGATCAAAGGAGAACCGTCTGAAGAACTAAATAAAATTGCAAATCCAAATTAAGAGGATGTCATACAGCAAAAGGAATTATTATAGTGAGAAGAGGAAAAAGCAACTACAAAATCCAAATCAAAAAGACCTCTAACAACATAATCTCAAAAATTATTAATAATATCTATAAAAATAGAATTAAATGAAGCATCAGGTTGTAGGATCGTGATTTTTAAAAACGGAGTTTAGGATCAAGGTACAAAAGTGGACAGGCAATCGTCAGAAAATGCTGCAAAATGTACTGTCATTGTTAAATATCAAATTTTGTATCATGAATCCTTAAAACACACCACAAAAAAGGAGTCAGCAGATCACTTAAATATATATCTTTAAATAAGACAACAAAACATGACATAAAGATTGAAAATAGCATTCGAATTGTTTCCTATTTTTTAATTCATAGATGCAACTTTGTTCTACTATTCAGAAGTAAGAAACATATCAAAGATTGGCATATTCTATCCATGTCCTAAAACAAATCAATTCACAGTCCTTGATCAAAGTTCCATGAAAGAAGTCAGATTATGAAAGTCGGAAGTTCTTAACCAAATACTGACCTGGAATGTTTTTCTCTTCGACTGAATTGTCTCTGTGAGGGAAATCCTTGTTTGGTGGAGTATTTGCCATAATCTGTGGGAAAGCACAATTATGAACATCTCTAGAGGGTTGAGAACTTCCATTATCATTTAGAAAACATTCAACCTCCAACACATCATCTTCTGTTGCTGGCACCATTGTTCCATCCCCTTCAACCTAAACATGAGAAAATATCTTATAAGCACTTAAGCACAAATGTTTAATCGATTGCAAGGCAGATATGGAATATCAAGAAATAATCAAAAAATAAAATCTGGAAGCTATAATTGAAATTTTTTAATCAGAAAAGACGCCTCACTGATAATATTTGATAAGATGGCTTAAAAATGGTATTCATCAAAGAAAAATCTAAACAACGAGATGACTAAAAACAGATTGACAACTAAAATAAAATTTCTTGATTAGATGCTCAATATATCCACCAGCCTTAAATAACCATCAAACTGTGATCATAAAGCACAATAAGCATTTAGACATTAAAATGGTTAGTATAGAAGTACAAGAAAAAGAAAAAAATGCACAAGTCAAATTGTAAGGATACATGAGATTGGACTTCTTAGTTGAGAAACATGTCAATAAACATAGATGGTTATTCAACATTTAAAAACATAACAGATTCCCCACTGAAACCACAAATAATTATAGCTTTGTCGTGACTCATAACTGTTAAATACCATCTATAAACATCCTAGGCTAGCCACATACTTTACCTTGTCAGACAATCATTTAAATGAGCTATAATTTGCAAGCTAAAACACATGACTATCAGAAATTGCAAAACTTAGTAGCGTCACCTTAAATGCTTGTAAGTCAATCTGTTGGCTTAAACTGTTAAAAGCAATATAGAGGCGTCTAACAATCATCCTAATATGGAAACAAAGCTTAGAAGTTATATGAAAGAAACTTACAATGTCTCAACAAAACTTTGCAGAGAATGACATTTCGAGATAAAATATTAAAAGTTGCAATTGTGAACAAATATTCCAACTTTTAATAAAAACATATATCAAAGATCTAATGTTTGCTAGAAGCACAATGGCTTGAAAGGTGGGGGACAGGGGAGGGGGGGGCGAAGAGGGTTGAATCTTTAAAACTTTCATTCAATTGTATTTAGCTTGTGTGAACCATTAACCGTGCATCAATGTGAGCTTATTAACATGAGACAACCATTCATAAGAACATAAACCAAAAGAGTACACAAGAACACAAGATGTAATGTGGGAAACCCTCAAGGGGAAGAAAACCCACTGAAACTTTTGAATATATAACTCAATCCAAAAGACTTGCATGAATATGACACATCACAAAAGATTTGTTTAGTGAAGCACCCACATCACAAGGAGCACCCACCCCTATTTAGTATAGCACCCACTATATAATGAGGCTACTATCCCCCAAGATGATCAAGCACCCACTCAAACACCTGATGATGATGACCACTAAAGTATTGTTGCCCCTACAACAGATTGTGATCACAAATTCAAATCCTCTCACTCAAAAACCTTCTCAAACACACTCTCTCCTTCTTCGCTCAAACAGGGTGGGGGGAGAAGAGGGGTGAATCTTTAAAACTTTCATTCAATTGTATTTAGCTTGTGTGAACCATTAACCGTGCATCAATGTGAGCTTATTAACATGAGACAACCATTCATAAGAACATAAACCAAGAGAGTACACAAGAACACAAGATGTAATATGGGAAACCCTCAAAGGGAAGAAAACCCACTGAAACTTTTGAATATATTACTCAATCCAAAAGACTTGTATGAATATGACACATCACACAAGATTTGATTAGTGAAGCACACACATCACAAGGAGCACCCACCCCTATTTAATATAGCACCCACTATACAATGAGGCTACTATCCCCCAAGATGATCAAGCACCCACTCAAACACCTGATGATGATGACCACTAAAGTATTGTTGCCCCTACAACAGATTGTGATCACAAATTCAGATCCTCTCACTCAAAAACCTTCTCAAACACACTCTCTCCTTCTTCGCTCAAACTTGCTTCTTCGTAAGCTAATTAGGTCTAATGACCTTGAAGACCTGCTCCTCTACTCTTCTAAATCCTTCATACCTTCTTTCAACTTTGTCCTGAAGCCCTCATACATCTTTCACACTCTCCTCTAGCTCGCACTTACTTCTATCCCCTACACTATCTCAAATGAGCAAATACATTAATTTTATACACATGACTCAAATCCTATTCACAAACAGCTCCACCTACTCACAACAGTATGATTCTGTGGAGGACCTTAAAACACAAGTTTGCTTCTTACTCCCCCATCATATTGGTCCAGATCCCAAAAAGAATACAAATCCTGAAGTGGATTTCCTGTCATCTATGTTCCGTGCATGATCTAAATCTGAATATCCTGTCAAGAAAAGATATCATTCTTCTTGTATTCTAGGCCATAATCCATAGTTCCTCTGATGTACCTCAATATCCGCTTTGTTGTTTTCCAGTGACAAACGTTGGGTTCTTGCATGAACCGAGAAAGATAGTTGACTCCATAGCTGATATCCGGCCTAGTATAGGGCAAGTAGATGAGACTCCAAATCAACTACCAATAGAGAGTTGCATTTACCTGCGGTGATGGATCTATTCGAGACAATTGAAGTCTTATCTCCATAGGTGTGGAAATTGGCTTACAATCCATCATATTAAACTTCTCAAGTGTTGTCTTGGCTTATTTTAATTGCTGATACAAAGATATGATTTTCTCTTTGCCAAACTTCAAGTCTAAGATAATAATGTAGAAGCCCAAAATCGGTCATTTCGAATTGATTAAGTTAGATCCTTTCTTTGTTGACTTGATCATCTTCATTGAACCTCTAGTGATGACTAAATCATTGACATATAATACAATGATCACTATCTCCCCCCTTACTTTTGAAATAGAGATTAGGATCGTATGGAATTTTGTTGAATCCATTATGTATGAGATTCTCATAAATTTTGATGTACCATGCCTTGGGAGCCTGGTTGAGACCATACAGTGATTTCATGAGTTTACATACCTTTTCCTTTTTACTCTCGGTATGGACAAAACCTTTTGGTTGAATCATGTAAACTTATTCCTAAAATTCCCCATTAAGAAAGACACGTTTCACATCCATTTGGTGGATTTTCCAAACAAATTGTGGAACTAGAGAAAAAATTAACCTAGAAAGTTTTTATCTTAGATGTGGGAGCAAAAGTATCCTCTTAGTTTATGCCTTCTTTTTTATCATATCCCTTAACAACTAGTATATCCTTGTGTTTATCAATCCTATTGTTATGCTACATTCTACATTCATTTTGAAGATTCATATGCATCTAATCAAAATTTTCCATGGTGGAAGATATGTAAGTTACCATGTGTTATTATTCATTAGTGACTTGTATTATGCATCCATATCATCTTTCCAAGGTTTCAACTATAGGGCTTATAAAACTATGGACAACTTGAGTAGATTCAACAACTTTACTCATTAAGGTCCAAATTGACCTCATTCTGAGCCATACTTGCAAGTCCTTGTTCTGGTGGTAGATGTTTTCGGGGACACTATTCAATTTTGCATCTTGTATCATACTTGTATACCACTTATGCATACTTTGAGCAATGGTCCTTGTGGGTGGTGATATTTTCACCATCTTCCCCATCATCATTGTCTTCATCAAGGTGATCATCATTCTTTGTTTTCACTATAGGACTGATTTTTACATCATGTGAAGTATATGAAAAGAGCATCTACTTCTTTCTTCTTCAAAGAACTCAACATCCCTAGTAGTGTAAACCTTTCTAGTTTTTGGATCCATGAGTTTGTACCCAAGTGCTTCATCATTGTATCCTAAGCAAAGTTTTTTTGATTTCATATCAAGTTTAGTTCTCTATTTCTTAGGAATGTGCAGACTAGCTTTACATATAAAAACTCTAAGGTGTCGGGATCGATGGCTTTTTCCCTGATCTATGCTTCTTGTGGTGTTCATTGCATCAATGAGTTGCAATGGGAACTCTGTTTAGTAGATAAATTGTCCATTTTAGCTACTTTTTCCAAAAAAAAAATTGATAAACCTGCATCGTCAATAATATATTGTACCATATCCATGAAAGTACGATTTCACCTTTCAATAACACCATTTTTCTTCGGCAGTGTATGAGGAGGTGTCATTTGATGATTAATGTCACGTGTTTCCAAAAAATTGTTGTACTCATTGCTGGTGTATTCTCCCCCTCGATCTGAGCGAGAGTGTTTTAATGTTCCTACCAAACTCATGGTTTCAACAAGGTATTTGAACTTCTTGAAAGTTTTAAAATCTTGGTCTTTAGTGCAGAAGACAATATATCCACATTTTCCTTGAAAAAATCATCAACAAAGAGCACAAAGTATTGAAACCCATAGTAACTAGGTCTCATTGGTCCGCACATAGATCGGTATGCACCAAGTCAAGTTTTACTTTATCCTGAAATGTAGTCTATTTAAAAGGTGCTCAATGTTGTTTACTTGCCAGACAATGTTGACACTTATCTATACCCTTTTTAAAAAGTGGAAAACCTCTAACCATGTTGTATTAATGAAGCGTGTCAAGATAACGAAAACTAACATAACAAAGTCTTATGTGCCATAGTTGTGCCGATGTTGTATCCTTGGCCACGAGGTCTTGATCATCCCATTGAACAAAATCCAATTGAAACATTTTGCCCACATTCAAAGCTTTTGCAACAATTTTTGAGCTTCGTGACTTATCTCTTATTAGGCACATTTTTTACCGCCTTTACACTCAAAGTCAATTTTAAGATTGTGATTTAATAATTGACTTGCACATAACAAATTTTTCATTAAACTAGGGACATATAAAACATTTGTAATTTTATAAATGTGTGCTCCAAGTGGTAGTGAAATCAAACCAATCCCTTAAACACTTGTATGATTTATCATCTCCCAAAGAAACATGGATTTATTAGTGGGTGTGTCACTCAATGTGAATAATTAATCTTTTCATCCTGTTATCATGTGTTGAGGTGCACACCCGAGTCGACATACCAAATTGCATTGGTGTAGAGTTGGGTTCTTCAATTGACTATGTGCAGTATACAAGAAATCGTCATCATCATAATCATCTTCCTATTCTGGCTACATTTCCTTATTGAGAAGGTTTCTATCTTCCACTTTCCCTTATTTTGTCCATGTTTGCTTTACTGTTGGTCTTGTTTTGATTGTTGGTTGTAAGTTTGCTTGCCACTTGAGGATCCTTTTTGGAACGTGTATTGTATCAATAATCCTTTAACTTTTGTCATTTTCGACCACATAAAGGACATTTTTTGTTGTGCCTTTTCGCCTTTTTGAGTGTTACCTTGCTTCAAAGTTTGTTTTGGAGACCTAGCATGTTTCTTGCCTTTCTGATTAGAAGCAACTGCCTACTCTCCCACTTACAATACTTGTCTGAATAACTTCTTCTTGTTGTAACATACTCACCATTTGTTCAAAAGTTGTTGTTTGATCGTTTATGTTTAATGTGGTCACAAAAAACTTCTATACGGAGGCAAGAGCTCGGAGACACAATGGGCACAAGTGATGTGTCACTAACTTATTCTTGCAAAGCTTGAAGTGATGCTTGCAAAGTTGCAACTCATCTCAGAAAAGACTCTACTTTTTCAGTTAGTTGCATTTTTAAATTCAATAGTTGATTCTGGAGATGAAGTATTGTGTTTTTATTTTTCGACTCATATATAGTTTTCAAATATTGTCCCAAGCTTCATTTGTTTTTGTGGCGTCATGAATGTGAGGTTGAAACATCATCTGAAACCACCAAACAAAAGTATTAACTTTGCGTTTCTTGATTTGCAGAATTAAATGTGTGTTGCTGTGTCCAACATTGTTTTCAAATCCTGTTAATGTACTAGAAACGACATGGGCCAAATATCCTTGAATTCGAGTTGTACATAAATTTTAGTTTTCCACGCATCATAATTATCAATACAAAGAAGTTGAGAACTCTGGCAAAAATAACTTAGGTGTCGTATTTGCGGACATTTTAAAAACTGGAAAATGAAAGAAGAGTATAAAAATTTAACACTTTTCTCCCTCCAAATAGTACACTCACAACCTCCAAAAAATATGCGCGCTCCCCCGACTCCTCCGGCCCCCTCCACTCCTCTTCGGTCGAATATATATATATATATAATTGCAATTTTGGGCTCGACTTTTCAACCGTTATACAAATTGTGGCACTATCATCGGCTCCCTCTTCTAAAATTGCTGGGCGGGGGTTCTGACTCCTAAACTTCAATTCGATAAGATAGCATCTTTTTCGCTTTTGAAAAGATTGCAAAAAAAGACTAAAATTTAGAGAGAGGCGAGATTTGACGCTCTATGACCTCTACTCGTTACAAGGCCAATTTACTAGAAAAACCATAGCTTCAAACGCGTTTAGCTGGCCTGCTTTTGAACTCAACAAAGTGATAATACCCACATTTTACTTTTGAAAATGCTTAATGAAAAATTTGCAGAGAATAAAACCGACCCGGTCGCGAGCTAGGTCGTTTAGTTGCACGGAAGGCAGATTTAGACTGAGATGTATACACTGGTTGTTTGAAGTGGAGTCTGCTACCATCCGCTCTAGCAAAGTCAATTTCTTTAAATAGCTAAGAGCAGGGAGTGGTATTGGGGAGGATTGACTCCAAAATGACCTCTTCTCCCAAAGGCAATAGAAAATACAGAGTCAGTCTTCAAGCTTAGATCAACAAGCTTAGATCCCCTCCAAATGTATTTACAGCTCTTCAATGCTGAAACAAGATCACTCTTCCAAAGTCTGATTATTTGTCACTAGTCGGAGTCAAAATCCTCGCATGCCTATTAGAGATAATAAAAACGCCTCAGAGAGCAACACTTCAAGGAGGAAGAATTAAGAAATTATGCTGCTGGTTTTTACAGAAAACAGAGCCTCCTCTAAATAGTTCAACCAGACCCGCTGACATTTAGCAGAATGCTAGGAATTTTTAGTTATAATGCTAACTGATGTTTTTGGCTAAATTTAGCGACAAATATCCCTAACCTGGGCATTGAAGAATGAGTTTTTTAGCATTGTCTCATAATTTTGTAAAGATAGTGTTGGTGCATGAGGCAACCCCTGGGTGGCTCTTCCTTGCCGAGTGTGATAGTGCTTCCAAGAAGCATAAATCTCCTTTCTTTGCTCAACAAACTTCTACCAAGGGGTGTGGAGTCACGTACAAGGATCTTATGAAGAGGTAGGGAGATACTATGGCTCCTCTGTACCCAGACTTTCGATATAATCTCCTTGCACCCTTCTAAATCTTCCTGCAACCCTCCTAGGATCAGAATGCACACTCTGATACCAAATGTTATAGCGGAAACAAGGTGGAGCCCGACAGATTTTATTGATCTTAAAAATCAAGCATTACAAAACAAAGGAGAGAGCTGCAATGTACATAGTCATTGCAAAGCTTTTATCCGATCCATATAAAAATGGATCGAATCATCCTAAACTAAGCAATATGCAGAAATAGCATATTGCCTCTGACTGTCGCTAGAAGCTACTGTCGGAGATCATCTGAGAACAATCAAGCTAGAAACTTCCCACAAACATAGGGATTGAAGACTATCACTTAGTTAACTAACACATAATGACAACTAACACCTAACAACTTAAGTTAAAAGTAATAAAAATAAATTACTTTAACTTATTACATTATTCAAATGAGTAAAATGATGAATTACCTAGGACTATATCCTAACAAATCACAGTTCAGTTCATTGAGAATCCTCTAACTCACAACAAACATTGGAAGGGGTTGTATAAACTCAATGTTTCTCATCTTCAGGATGTAGACTGTGTTGTTGGACTTAGAACCTCATGGTTGCTTGTTATAAGTCTTATTAATTTAGACACTAGGATCTCCTGGGATGTATAATCAGCTTGTGTAATAACTTTATGAGAACCTATGGTCAGTCCAAGGCAATTCTGAGAACTAAGAAGCAGAGAATTATCCAAGAGCAGTTGATCAAAGCTAAAGTTTTCTTGCAAGATGAACCCCAGAATCCTTCTCTCCTACATGACCTAGTCAGAATTAAACATCAGCATAGGACCCAACAACAATACTTGGCTAGAGGTGCTCAAATCAGATCTCGGCTTTTATGGCTGAAAGGAGACAAAGGCACCAAATACTTCTTCAAAATTTTGAAAGCCAAGCATAACAAAGAACATATCGAAGCTATTGACATAGGTGGGAATATCTCTAAAAACAGTGAGGAGATTAAAAGAGTCTTCTTCTCCTTCTACTAATCTTTATTCACAACTGATGAGGCTGGGGAAAATATCATGGCCAATAGGAGACTCTGTTCCAAATGTATCCCCTTGAAAATCTCTCATACTGCAGCAGCTAGTCTAGAAGAGGATGTCTCCCTAGATGAAATTGTCTCTATAATTGATTCCCTCAAAGTTCACAAAGCCCCTGGATGTGATGGCTTTCTCGTTGAATTCTATAAGGTCAATAAATCTTGGATTGCTCCTGAACTCTTAGGAGTTTATACAAAGGCTATTCAAATTTCAGACTGGATCCTTGGGTAAAACATTAATAGAGGGGTGGTCAAGCTCATTCCAAAAGAAGGGGACCCCAAGCCAACTAAAAATTGGAAACCAATCACCCTTCTCAATGTCTCCTACAAGATTCTTACAAAGGTTTTAGCTAAAAGGATCTCCCTTGCTGAAATCCATTATCTCAGTTACCCAGATTGGGTTTGTGGAAAGTAGGTATATTTTCGATAATCTAATTACGAGTTGGGAAGGGATGCAATGGGCAAAAGATAGAAACCAGAATGCTTGTATGGATTTATTGGACTTTGAAAAAGCTTATGACAGAATTGAATGGCCCTTTATTGATCTCATGTTAAGGGCTCTTGGTTTCTAAGATAGATTTTGCAGAAGGGTGAATGTCCTATTTTACAATGCCTCGGCACAAGTTGAGATTAATGGTGAGCTAACTGAGCCTTTTATGCTACAAAGATCAATAAGACAGGGTTGTCCCCTTGCTTCGGCCCTTTCTGTCATTGCAGCGGAGGTGCTACCCTACCTCCTTAGAGATGCTTCTTTTGGCCCCCAGTCAAGGGTATCAACCTCCCTAATTTACAAGAACTTATTGATGTCTTGTTTGTTGAGGACGTTGCATTTTTTTCTATCCTTGAAGAAGACAACTTTAACCAGATTGTGAGAAGACTTGATATTTACTGTTTTACTTCTAGTTCCAAGATCTCTGTTCAGAAATCCCTTGTGTTTGGTTGGAATGATTCCCTGCCTGACTGGATCCTTGCCCTGGGGGGGCAAGGGGTCCTCACAAAATGGTTAGATATCTTGGGAATCCCTTTTCCCTTATCCCCTCCTTCAAGGAGATGTGGGAGTGGATTTTTAATAAGATTAATAAGAAAGTCACTAGATGGCAGGGGCACATGTTGGCATTACCAGGAAGAATTTGGGTGTGTCAAAGAGTTCTATATTCTTTTACCATTTACTACTTTTTATATTGGCTGTTTGGATATACTCAATTGGAGGCTTTATGAAATGTTTGTTGTAAACCAAAGTACTTGGGAGGGTTGGGACTTAAGGATCTTAAACTCCAAGGCATTTCTCTTGCTATCAAATGGGTTTTAAGGCAGCTCAGGGTAACAATCCCTGGAAGGTGTTTGTTAGGCATAATATTAGGGAGGGATATCCAAATGGTAAACCCATTTGGAAGGGATTGCTTGTGGTTGATTTGATGTTTGGTCCATCTTCTGTCAAGATAGCAAGCTCCCCCATATTTGCTTTTCTGTGGCAGGCCTGGGAAAAGGTGAGACATCTGGTGGTTAGGAAGCCTCTATTCTCCTAACTGGGGGCTAGATGTGAGGGATATGAAACTATTTTGTGGAATCTCCAGTATAATTACTCTTCCTTAGCCATTCTGAGAGGATGCTCAGAGCTTCTAGCATAAAAAAGGCATAAAAACAATGGGTGACATCTTCGAGAAAACTTGAGAGGAAGTCAAATGGCAATACCGACTTCCTAACACAACTCCGTACTTACACTATTCTTAAGAAGGTTATTGGCCCTACCTCTGCTAGAATTGTTGTGAAGATGATGATAACTTTTGGCATTGCATTAAGTGGATTAAAGGACCCTCTCTTTGAGATATCACTACCAGACAGTTGTAGGATAAGCTCTCTCTCTCATGAAATCCCTCTCTCTTAACAAAAAGTGGTCATTTTGTGCTCCCCTGCATTCTTGGACCTACAGATTCAGTGTTATTTGGTCTACCTGTATTGAGCCAAAAAAAAATCTTGTTTAAGATGGTTGTTACACAAGAAGCTTGTTGTTGGGTCTACTATTGCTAAAATTGGAAGTGTTAGTTCTTTTTGTTCAGTTTGCAGTGAGAATGAATCTTTTGAGCATTTGTTTTTTCAGTGTCATTATGTTGTTATGATCTGGAACCTTGCCTTGAAACCTTGGTCTATCTTGATTGGAAATGAGATCACTTGGCTAAATGCGTTGTTTGGCTATATCTATTCTAAACATAAAATTCATGTTTTTTTCCAAAAATTGTGGCTTATAATGTCTACTTAAATTCTATGGTTTTTATGGAAACAAAGAAATCTTGGCATTTTTAAAGGAAAGGCTAGGGTCCTCACTGATTTTTCAAGTGAATTCACTATCAGAATTGTCCATTTGCAGGTCTCCCTGCAACTTAATTTACCTAAGAAGCAACTTGAGCAATTTTTGAAAACTGGTATGTTGAAAGTTACAGCTGACTACACCATTCGCCCAAAAGATTATCAAGTGTAACTAGGTGGCCTGGCAAGAAATGGTTCCCTTTTACAATGGCACCAACATTCTCTTTGACATGGACTGAGCATCCTCAACTCTAGCTTGTGGTCGAATCAAGTTAATCAAGCTAATGATTTTTCCTCTTGTTGTTCAGCCTGAATATAGAGCTTGTTTTTATGCAAACAAAGGCATTATCTCAGCCAGGGATATCTGGGATCTAGTTGCTTTCTTGGCATCTGTTGCACCGTATATTTGTGCTACCTGCTACCCTCAAGCGGGCCTATGTTTCACTCATTCAACTTTTTCCTCCCAAAGTCTTTCTTAAGATCACCACCAATCCTACATCCCTATGAAAAGATTGGCGCAAGCCAAACTACTTGGTCATAACCTCCACCACACAAAGACATTTATATCAGCTAATACAACCTCCAATTTCATTGGAACTCTCTTAAAGTTAAATGGTCAATGTCATTCCCCAACTCTCATTGGTAGCACATGGCTTGTAATAGTTGGCAATCCCCCGCTGAAGCTAAATGTCAATTATTGGGCTAGCGTATTCTTCATATGAATTTGTCTGTTGGTCACACATTATCCAAACTCGGCCTTTCTATAGGCAAATACCCTTTTCACCCCACTCTTGCAATTGTTCCTCATTTTTTTGGCACTTCCCTTTCACCTCTCAGTTGTGGTCTGTTCTTCATTCCTCAATTTCTGATCTATTTCCTACTGATTTCAACCAAAAAACAGCCCTCCTTGGTCTTCTTTACCCTCCCCTCTCTCAATCATTTGGAATACTACTCGGCTGGTTATACTTTTCCAAATTTAAAAAAAATGATGCAAACAATTATAAATTGGAAATGGTTCTACCTTAGCCATTCAACAAGCTCATCCCCGCTCTTTTATTTCTCTATGGTTGGAGTAAATCAACACACAAAGCCAGGACTTAATTGTGGTTATTGATAAGATCAAGCATTGTCTCAAACAAGTGCAGCGATAGTATTGTTTGTACTGTTCAAACTATAATTGTTACTGTCTCATTCAAGATGGCTTGTTTCGTATACGGGGGAGTTTGAACAGTACAAACAATACTATTGCTGCACTTGTTTCGTATATGGGGGGGCCTCCAGACTCTCTGACTCTTGTACTTCGATTTCTTAAGTTTTTAATAAATGCAGCATTTCCAATTCAAAAAAACCAATGCTCTTTGCTTTATGACTACACATATCTCGTAAAAAGGTTAAAACACCTATTCTGTTTACACTTCCCGACCAGAGCATCCATATAAGAATTGTCTTCAATATACCTAAAACCTACAAAATTTCAGTGCCCTGGCGATTGGTCAAATGGCATCTTGGAATTTATATGTATTAAACGATTACAGAAGATTGGGCTAACTATTCATAGGTTGTCTTTTCTACGAGACTGTAAGTGGCAAATTTGACTATTATTGGCAAACACTTGCTTTTAGTTAAAAAACTCAACAAATGAACTGCACTGCAGCCAAAGAAGTTGCTATTATGAGAAAAAGCTATTGAAAAGTCTTAAACTAGTTCAACTTCCTAAGAGAGAAAAGATACCCGAACAAGTTTGTACACCATAGGATTCGCAGCCTCGTGCAACTGCAAAGACCTGTCTTGCTCATCTGAGGTGCCCTCCAAATTTTCGTAATCATCCGCATCTTGATTATTCAATGTTGCCATGCAGAAAAGAGCTGTGTACGAGCTAGATCCAGAAACTGCATACAATATACAGCATAAAATTCAAAATGCATTAGAGACCGGAAGTTTCCAGCTATGTAAACAGGATTTTAGACGAAAAAATTGACTGGTAACAAAAACATATAAAATAGAGGCCATTGGGTAAGCTATCTCTATTGATAGTTTTTAGAGATTAATCCTCATTTGAAATGACTTTCTTCATTGCTACCCTGACAAATATATACTAAAATGAAATCCCTAGTGACGCACTTAAGTGAATTTTTCTCGTGTGATTCAAAACATACGGGCCTATGAAATTTAGCACATAGAAGCATTAACACGAGAATCTACAGAGCAAAACAATTGTCTGAATAAACTAGTCCTATACAGTTATGGATCGTTTGTAAATATTGTGTTCGGTTAATCGATAACAGGGCATTAAAATGTGAATAGTAACAAGCCTGTTAATTTGTTTGGCACTTGCAACTTTGCAAAGCAAAGAAATTTATTATAAAGAAAAAATTCACATTTGAAATGGTCGGGTAAATTACGCATCAAGCCCCACGGGGAAAACCATTTGATTGTGCAATTACCAGTTATACAAGATCATGAATACAGGTAACAAAACAGAGCCACAGTCACCTTCTGCTCAAGCTGTGCAGGAAGCTTGAAAACTGAATTACAGATGACGGGCGAGATAAAAGGCAACGCAATCTCCACATTTTGTTACATTCCAGAGCTTCCGCTTATGCTTCTGCTTCTGCTTCCTCTTTTCCAAACATTGTCGGATCTCAAATCTTTTATCCGATGAAGCTTAATGCTCAACTTCAAATCCGCCCGTCTGAGTCCGATGATTGGGGAATCCGTCAACTAACGGGTTACACTTTCCCCGTCCGTTTTTCTGTAAGTTTTACATTACCCTGCTCCCTTCGGGAAGCGGCTACCCTCCACTCGATTTGCACCCATGTATGGTGCGCCCCCCATAAAATACGACCATGCCAGCATATTATGTCCATGCAAAAACATGACGTGTCACCGAGTTTCTACCGCCGGAGGGAGATCGGTCCGCGCCGGAGGACATTCTCCCAGTTGCGTGCGCGGAGGAGTTTTCATGGACAGTCTGACCGAAGATTTAGCCAATCATCTGTATCGCCGCCAAATCATTGCATTTAATGTTTTAAGGGGGCGAGTTTACCGCCCAATCTATAAGGTAACCAGTTCATCCGGTTCAAGTTTATTTGCACGCAGGGCCATGCTTCTGCTTCCCTGCAAACAAAAATAACAAAAAAAATGGCGCGCTTCCCTACAAACAAAAATAACAAACCTTTCGACGAGAGCAGATTACTAGGCCAGTGCGGGTGTGGATCTAGTTCGCTACTAGGACAGGGACAGAGGCATTATACATTATTCAACTTCCTTTACAGTTCCCCCACTCGGCCACAGCGAGCAACCACGTAATTAGAACCATTATATTACAATGAATAATCAAATTGGTAAGAGAGAAATTTTGAGAAGAAATAATAAATTGTAGAGCGTATTTTAAATGTTTTAAATCGCAGTTGAGAAATGTTTTAAATTGTAGTGTGTATTGGCAAGTTTAGTTCTCTATGATAGCAAGTATAATTTACTCTCTGAAATTCACATAATGAAAGGGAAATTGTCTCTCCAAACTCCCCAGACTCCTTTGTGGAAATTCATAAGCCCCAATAATTCAAGTTCTTAATCAAATTTCGTTTTTTTTAGTGTCTTCAAATTTTCTCCATTAAATTTTTTTAGTCATTTTTTTGTGAATATTTTTGACACTTTTCTCTTAATTAATTATTATCTTAATTTTCTAATCACTAATCATTTCTTATCTATTTTGACAACAAAAGAACTTATTTAACACTAAATAGTTTAAACATTTGATATTAAACATTTGTTAAGGGAGTAATGATAATACAATCCATTTATACAATTAACTTTTTGGTTTTTCCATCTTTTAAATTTGTTCAACCTCAAGTTTTTTTATTGACATAGCATTTGGAGACAATACTTTTTCAATTACTTTTGACCTATAACAAAACATTTGAAGATGTAATGCTTTTAAAATTATTTGTCATTCATAATTCTTAGTAATGTTAGAGTAGCTTAACTACAACTCTATCATATATTTATGTTAAAAAAAAATGAAGCTCACTTTTAATTCCAAAATGGATTTTTAAAAAATCAATGTTACTTACTTGAAATATCAATACAAGTTTTCATCATTGACTTTGACTATTACATGGACGTTTTCTCTTTTTATTTTAAGATATATTGACCATATAGTGGAGTTTGAAGACTTTTTTCTTCTAGAAGATTTTTTCAAACATGACACATTGCTAATTATTTTCCTCCAAATTACTAATTATCTTATAGTTTTATAAAGACGTACATATTGAAATTTGTAAACCATTAGCTTTGAGACTACTCAAAGATCTAAGTTCTCTCATTAAGTAACTTCTAGAAAAACTAAGTAATACCAATAACAATATATAAGTACATAGAAAAACTACCACAACTACCAATAACAATATATAACTACTACAACTACCAATAACAATATATAACTAACTATAAATACCAATAACAAACTTAGTAATACTTGATGAGAAATATTAAGTAGTAATTATTTTCGGTGAAGGCCTTTTCGAAATCGAGTTAATATTCGGTCTTCTTTCAACCGTCCATCTAACAAGTTATATGTGATGAAATACATGTAATTTCACAGGAGTTGTAAAATAAGCCAGAGGGGATAACAATGTTAAAATTATTATTGGTAGTTGTGGTGCTATGTATGGTATGTGAAGTTTTTGTATGATTGGGTGGTGGGGATAAGTGAATAATGTTTATCCCTCCTTATCACATGTGTGTGTTGTTTTGTTTAGTATTTTTTCTCGTAGCCTTATATAAAATAAGGTTTTAATAATTTGAACTTTAAATGTTCTTAATATTCACTCAATATAATATAGATGCATGTAATTTGTAGTTGGAAATTCTGGAAGGAATAAGGATATATGTTGACATAGATTCAGGCTCAAGTTTTCCTCTTTATATCACAACTCGATATTATGCAATATGAATATAGAGGTCTAATATTATATAATCATAGTTTGGTACTTTTTTTGAGGGAATGTTTTTGATATGATTTATTAGTCCAATATGACTTTTGTGCACACATCCTAATGTTGTTGTAAATGAGCAAGAATATTTATAGAGCTTAGTCGAACTTCCTCTTCTTTTTGTGCTTTTACATTTTTTGTGTACGTCATTCTCGCGTAACGTTGAAATGTAAAAGATGGCAAGTTGTATAGATCTGTTAGTGAGTATACTCAAGACATTTCTCTAAATGTTAGCCCCTGGTGATCAACGTGCACAATGTCTATTGATGTCTTATTAAGTGTCGTTCCTTACAACTTATGGATTGTTAGGCCTCATGACATTTTCATAGGGATTTATGGATGATTTCCTCGCATGATAGGGGTATGGGAAAATGTGTTGGGTAGGGGATGTCTTACGGGGTCTATTGTATTTTTTTGAAGTCGACAACAATAAAGGATGGAAAATATGGGGTTGTGATTCTATGTTTTAGAAGAGCTCGACAACTCGTCCAAGAGCACCATTAACCAAGCCAACTTTCACACATAGTTTGATGTCAACATGACATCTTGGCTTTTGTATAGGAGTATTGTAGGCCCTCCAATTGAGTATCATTGAGGTCTGGTAATGCTCCATATCTTTTTGTGTTTGCTTTGCTAATCATAATTGTAAAGTGCAATGATTTGATCATCAGCTTATTATTTTCCTTATGATTTTGTTAATTATTTTCCTCTAAATTAATAATTATCTTATAGTTTTATAAAAAGATACATATTGAAATTTGTAAACCATTATCTTTGAGACTACTCAATGATCTCATTTTCTCATGCCTTACTCTATTGAGAACATGTTCTAATAGATCTATCCTCCAATTATGTATATGTATGATTGTAAATATGAATATTAATAATTAATGAATAATCTAAATATACATCATATTATAATAAATTAGACTTAATATTTGTAAGTAAAAGACATCGTCACCTTTCCAAAAATGACAAAAAACACAATGTGATTTTCATCGTGTTGAAAACACAATGTGTTTTTCATCTTGTTGAAATACACAATTTGTTTTTCAACACTTTGAAAAACCTGTAGTGTTTTTCAACAAGATGAAAAACACACCATGTTTTTCAACATGATGAAAATCATATTGCGTTTCGTATCATGCTTTGACTGTTGTGATTAACATGTGGAAAACCCTATATGTTTTTTCATTAAGATGGAAAACACACTGTGTTTTTCGTCAAGATGGAAAACACACTGTGTTTTTCAACATGCTAAAAATCACGGCGTGTTTTTCAGCATGTTGAAAAAGATGATAGTTTTCCACATTTTTAGGGTGGCCTATTTGAGTGTCAAGTATTAGTTTGCCCGTGTTTCTACTGATCGAGCCTTAATACACCTAATGTGACAATTGAACATGTGTTAGATGTCGTCAAATATTTTGTTTAGTATAGAGACGCTAAATAATAGTGTGAATTAGTTTATTATTATGGTATTATTGTATTCATGTATTTATTAATAAATGATAGAGGATTGGCTAATTTCTACAATTTGTGTTTATTAATCACTAGTATGAGAATAGTTAATTACGTTGGTATTGGTTAAATATGCATGCGATCTTTGAGCTCTTAGTTGTAATTTCATTGCTCTTAGCTGTGTTAAATTAAATACAATAGGAAAAGTTTGATTTCCTAGATGCATTATAGTTGTAAATATTTTGAATGTGTAGATCATGTGTATATATTTTTTTTTATTAGTTGTTAAATATTGGTAATTGTAATGTTGTGAATGTCTAATGTAAGTTGAAGCTATAAAAATTATGTGATATCATACTCTCACTCTCAATTTTGCATATGGGGGCAAGTGCCTCTGCAAAGACAGGAATCGGTGCGTGTTGAAGGGGCTTGCCCCTTAGGATGCCATGTCTGATGTAAGTTGAAGCTATAAAAATTATGTGATATCATACTCTCTCTCTCTCAATTTGGCATATGAGGGAAAGTGCCTCTGCAAAGACAGGAATCAGTGTGTGTTGAAGGGGCCTACCCCTTAGGATGTCACATCGATATGCCCAACTATCGTTGTTATATGAAGGGGCTTTCCCCTTATGATTCTGCATCAATAGTTGGGTGGTATACTATGTGCTGAGAAGAGGTTTTTAAAGTCGCCTATCGACCCTCCACTCCGAAATGTACCCTCCCATAATATCACAACCGTCCCTTTTACAATAAACGATTGTGATATTATGGGAGGGTGCATTTTGAGTGAAGGATAGCCATTGACATGTATTGATACCTGAATTTGTCATGAATATTAGTTTTCTAATGTTTTGATTATTTTATCATATTGGACAACGTATATTAGATTTTCATGTATTGTACCAACATTAATTGTATATTTTTGTTATGTATTAGTTACTCTTTTGTGTATTGAATATGAATACCAGGAGCCTAATTTATCTCGATCATGTTTGTAAAATGAAGACATAAAGAAATACGAGCTTCCACGTAAACTAAAGATGAAGGATGTTCACATAAAAAAGTTTGAATATTGCAAGAGTTCCTAAAAAATAGTCCTCAATTTATTAACAATTTATAAATTATATGGATATTATAGATAGTTCAGTATGCCAATGAATACGAGTTGCTCTGAATGTATAGCAAATCATTTTTATTACGATTCAAAATTTTAGCACCATTTCTAAAATTTAAATAAAAGTGTGAAATTTTTGAAATATCTATATTCCTCAATTTAAGTTTGTAATTTCATTTTTTTCAAAAAGAAGGGTATATGGGTGTTGCGAATATTATTATGTTATTGTTGTCTAATTATTGTGTTTCGGCATGCATAAATGTATATATATTTTCAGCGTGATGTTATATCTATATTATGTATGTAAATGAGTTGTTTGTAACAACTCATGGAGATCTAGAAGTTAGAATAAGTGCTCTTAGAGAGATAAGTGGGATTTTTTTTGATTGTTGTCTCTGATAAGCTTTGACTCCTAATAATTAGGATCAAGCTACTTGTATATACATCATTTTTGAAATATTGAATAATTTAAGTCCCGATATGAAATAAGCACCATAACTTTGGTTTTATTATTATATGATGTGCAATTATATTTATAAGGTTTTATTGATTAAATAATGCATGTTTCTCTGGAAGATTTGGTCTCAACATTGAATAAGTGTAGATTGAAATGATTTCCTGTAGGAGTTTGTAACAGTATTTGTCACATTATGGATTTATTATGTCGCATTCTTTCGGCGTCACATTGCTGGGAGATTACCATATTGTGATATAAATTGTTGTGAGTTTCCTTGCATTTCACATATTGTCTTTTATAGTTTCACGTGGTCTCTTTGAATTAGACATCAAAAGTTGTTTGGGCGTCTGGATGCTTCGGCGTCTGTTCTCGGGTAAGATCCGCAGCTGTATTCATGCGTGATGTATGTATTCACGTCTTTCACAAGTGAATCTGCAATTTCATTTCGGAATCTATATTTCAAATAATTGTTTCATTATTCTACTTCTAAATAACAGGAAATACGATTCCTAGAATGGTGTCTACCCGAGCCCTAGCCTCAACCAAAAACGTGAACCCTAAATTTGGCGTTTCACGCAAGACTTCGGCAGGAACTCTGTGGCTAGTTTTGGAAAGGGTTTGGATGGAGGTTGATTTTACGAACTGTGTAAGCACGCTAACGTTTCTGCTGAGTCCACCCGGGATTTAGATGGATCGATTTTTTTCTGAAAATGTCAATTTTTTCAGGGAGCCCTCTACGCATTCGGAATCCTGATTCTTTTTGTTGTTGGCGCAAAAAAATATTTTTCGTGATTTCTGGCTGGCAAAATTAAAAAATCCGGGGGTGTAAAAAAATTGGCTACGCCTGGTGTTTGAACGCACTTTCGCTTGTACGCGACGTCCATAGTTGAGAAGGTTCAGTTCGTGATCAGATTGGAAACCGAGACCCGAGAGAATTGCTAAGTCGTGAGCCATAATTGGGTCATATTTGCTAACTAAGTAGCAAACTGATGGAGGCTGGAGGCAAATGGAGGAGGAGGAAAACTTCCATGAAACCTGCAAACATTCACCAACCAAGAGATTACATGCATTGTATTGGAAGAGGTCATTTATTTTTCAGTTGTGTGATTTCATTCTACAAAGAACATACTCTGATAAAACAATAGATTCGAGGGACTATGGCCCAGCCTGCATCCTATTCTTCACACGTGGATCTGATGGGGGTTAAAGCGATACTGGCATACTAATGACATGGTTTTTGGTAAACCAGAAAAACCAGACTTGGTATTCGTAGCGCTAAAGGTATGGACAAACCTTCATTGTAACTTTCTCTGGTAACCATGGATGATAGAAACATCATTGCTTCCAAAGGTTTGTGAATCCTTGGAAAATCTACACAGTCATTATGATCATGTAGTACCCTAGGTTTCCATGCCTTCAAACCCATGTTCACACTAAGGGGGTGATTGTTCATGGAAACCTAGATATTATTATTATCAGTGCTGCCCCAATATATACCTCTGTATGTAAATGAGTCATGACTGTAGTAACAACTCCATAGAGATCAATGAATTTAGGAACTACAGTCTCTATAGAGAGATAAGTGGGATTGAGTAACCAGTTGTCTTCGATAAGCTTTGACTCCTAAATACTAGGACTTCAAGCTCGAACTTCCCGGTGGATACTTGACACTGATAAAAAGTCTTCCTGAATACCATAGAAGTCTTCGAAGTGCAAATACAATAGAACTTGGTCGCAACCTCTTGATTTTACCGTGCAAGGTCTTCCTTTTATTATTATTGATTAAAGAAGGTGCACGTTTTTTCTTAGGACACACCTCTATTGTGTTGTGGGATGGATATATACCGTCATACATGAATATAGCGTAACTGGTGGAAAAGACGTTACTCCCCCAAACATTTTGATATTTTGATGCATTTTTTTAATTTGTGACTTCTAGTTTTCAAATGCAGATACAAATATTGAATCCATTTCAGCTAAATGAAACTGAATCTCTAAATTATGAGCATTCATTTTTGAAAAAATGCACAAGCTGTTGAGGGCAACATGGAAAATGACAAATATCTCTCTCAGGATAACATTAGTGGCTGTCCCCATACGATGGGACATTATATCCAACTAGGGAAAATACTCCCTCCTTTGTCTTCTTCTCCAACCGCGAAGACTCCATCAGGATGGGTTACGGTCAGCAAAAAGAAAAAATTTACCACTCTGAAGGGTAACAGTTTGCCTTGATGGCTCTTATTTTTGCTATTGGCTGGCTAGGTTACATTGGTCTCATTTTTCTTGGCCGGATAGCAGTTTGATTCTAATGGTGTTGATATGCCATTTCTATTTGTTTGTTGTACATCAGTTGTTTTTTTGTTGATGTATTGTCGGTTGTTGGTTTTTACTTTGCAGACAGTCTTGTGCAGTCAGGCTTTATTGTTCTTTCTGGATTTTGATCCATCTCTTGTGCTTCAACTTTTAATTCTGGCTTATGAGCCTTGGTGTACAAGGGTATAGTCCCTTTCAAAAAACTATTTACTAATAATAATAAAAAATGATGCAAAATTGTATGTAATAATTTTTAGGATGGGAAGGAGGCCCAAATGGCAGAACATGGTCGATCTTCTTGTCCAAGAGATTACATAGGAAAAGAGTCACATTTTGTATGATGACCTAGAATGGACACCAATAGGGGATGAGCCAAACATTGACATTTGTGCCGCCAAACCACTCACAAGACTACGGGCATTTCTAAAGGGGGGAGGTATTAATGAAATTTTTGAGACTACCTTCGCCCGCACAAATCACAAGTCAACAAATATAGAAAATCCTATACCACATACAACCAAGTCATATACTAGGTTCGGACCTTTGCTAACAAATTATTTTTTGTACGTTCTTTTCGTAAACATTTTTATAGCATTTGATGTTACCATTTTTAATGCAGTTATTGGTGTTCGTATGGTCCAGATGACAATAGAAATAAGCTAGTAACAAGTGAAAAAGTGAGTAGGTGTATAATTAAAAGGGGTTGCCAATGTCATTTCAATGTGAAGGTTTTTTATGGGAGACCGACAGTGGCCATAATATTATACAACAATCTATTTCATTGTGATGTAAATGGTGAGTGTTGTCATGGGAGGAACGAAAATACCATTAACTGATCCTCGTCTGAATGTTGCCCCATACTTATCAAATGAATGCAAAACTTATATCGAGAGTCTTTTGTTGATGGGAGTCATTGTGGAAACGGTGTACGATAAATATATAGAGGATCCATCTAACGTGGGTATATCGAGCAAGAGGGATGAATACATGACAAGAAAGGACGTGGTGAACGCATGGAAAAGAGTTTGCTGCAGAAGGTCTCAAAAGTAAGTTGATGATGCCATGAGCGTGAACTTATGGCATGCGGAGGAAAGAGATTTTTTTTTTACTATCAATACCCAAATGGAACCACCGTTTCATTCATTATGGGGTTGCAAATACCATGGATGTGTGAGAGAATGGTTCAAACATTCACACAATTCCATAATCTCCATGGACTCAACATTTGCTATGAACAAATATGGCAGTAAGTAATTGGAATGAATTTTGAAATGATGTGTAATTTATGTATCATTAATAATGTTCCCTTTCTGTTATATTAAACCCCATGTTACCATTTGATGTCATATTCCTTGTAGTACCAATTATACACATTGCTTGTTTTTTTATGAGAAAGAGGCTGGGGTGCCCGTAGCATGGGCCATTTCTTCGAGGAATAAAATTGAAGACATTTACGAGTGGTTTGCAGAAGTCTAGAAATGAGGAAAATGCCTTTATGTCAATTGGTAGATCAATGCGTTCATTACAGATGATGCATCAGCTGAAATCCAAGCCATCTTGTGTTTTTTGGTTGTCGTGTAGTGTTATGCCTATGACACATGTGAAGGGCATGGTTGAAAAACGTGCACAGGTATTGTAGCAAGGAGTCCAGGTGGAAGATTTTCGAGAGACTAGGTACCATCATGTATGGTTCCGAAATGCATCATGAGCACACATTTCGAATCATTCAAGACTTCTTTAATGAATTCAAAGAGGAAACTAAGTTCCTCGAGTACTTCAGGAATACATGGTGTGAGAGTGAAGAACATGTTGGTGAGTACTGATCCTTTGTGTGTTTCCTTATTAATTACCATCAATTATAATTCTTGGTTTATAGTGTCACTGATTTTCAATCCGTGTTGCTTGATAGCTATGTGGGCAAAAAATTTTAGAAACTTCTCCCATGCAAATCAAGAAACAAACGCATCCATCGAGTCCTACCATTATTTTTTGAAGACTAGATACTTGTGTGATAGAAAAAATAAATGTACTCACCGGATGGACTATTTGTTCTACACACTTGTGTACAAGGTGGAGCCATTTTACAAACACAAGAGGAAGTTGCAAAAATCTGGCTTCTTAACCAATTTCAAAAAATAAAGACAACTATTGATAGTGGTTGAGAGAGCAAAGAGTATTCTGGATACAGATTGCCTTGCAATTACACCTGATTGCAATCAATTATGGGTGAGGAGCCAAACAACTAGAAGCACATGGTATTTGGTAAGACAATGCGGAGCCTTGGACGTATGCGAATGTGCTTGGGATATCAAAGGAAACACATGTAAGCACGTGTTGAAGGCATTGGATTTTCGCAAGCAATATGTGTCGATGTCATCATATCAAGCACCAGAAGTGACAGGTAATTCAATGCCATCATATGTTACCGATGTAGATTGCTAAGCATAAGTCGTAACGAAATAAGCATCATGTTGAAATTCTTTTCATTTCACGTGTAAGAGCCAATACTTATGGGGAGACAAGCAGGGTAAATGAAGACACATTCCATGATGGCCCCTCCTCATCGTATCCAACAAAAGAAGTGGAAGCTAATTCAATGTCATCGTATATGGCAAGTAGTGATATAGATTGTTAAGCATAAGTTGTAACGAAATAAGCATTGTGTTGAAATTTTTTTCATTTCACGTGCAGGAGCCAATACTTATGGGGAGACAAGCATGGTAAATGAAGACATGTTCCGAGACGGCCCCTCTCCTTTGTATCCAACAGTAGAAGTGGAAGGTAATTCAATGTCATCGTATGTGGCAAGTAGTGATATAGATTGCTAAGCATAAGTTGTAACGAAAAAAGCATCGCGTTGAAATTGTTTTCATATCTTGTGTAGCAGCCAATATCTATGTAGAGACAAGCACTGTAAATGATGGCATGTTATGGGATGGCCCCTCCTCACCACCTCAACAGTCACTGACAGTTGATGGTTAGTTGTTAATGCCTTCAATCAATTAATTGATGCCAATGATAATGTTCATCACGCATATTTATGATTAGGTGGCATTGTGTATTCATGTGTACAATGATATTGAAAAACCTAGTGTATAAATAAATAAATTTATATAATGTCTTATACGTCACATGCACTCCTAAAATAGTTGGGGCTGGTGGTTTGATGATAGAAAGTGATTCAGATTTTATGGAACACACATCCAAAGAATTCTTGAAGTCAGTCTTCGATACACGACTGAGTACAGATGAACAGAAAAAAAACATTCTTTGAATGTGTTCAAAGGTTTAGGAGAGACCTAGAAGCATCAAATATGTTGGATGTTTCTTTCAAAGGAGATGTCAATGAGACATCCACCACCCACATGCACCCATGGTTTAGTGTGAGTAAAAAACGCCACCGCGGTGTGACTAAGAGGCCAGTCATTGTAGAAGATTTGAACAATCGTGCTGAAGACTACGAATGCTTCCAATTTCCCGACGGAAATCATGTAAAGAGGAGACAAACCACACAAATGGAACATACAAGTTAAAACATTGAACTATTAGTGTGATTGTGAATTCGCAAGAAATTTTAATTGTGGAGGCGAAGACTAACATATTGATCATTTATTTTGTAGGTGGTTCAAATGCAGCTGAAACATCTCCCCACCCCCGCTTATCTTTCAACAATTTAGCGTCTACACAAGGTGTGTATTGAATGTCCTTAATTTCATAACATTTATTTACTGTATGTAAGGTAAAAATCCTTTGATACCTTGTCTAATATTTAATGCATTGTGTTGCAGATGCAACGGATATGTAGAGAGATGTATCTTACAGAATGAGCAGGTTGAGCTTTGGAAAGTAAATGTATGGCATGTTGAGTGGGCCTATATTATAATTGTAAACATTTAAAATTCATGTATATGAGATTGTATATTGCGTATATTTAAAACACATAAATATGGAACGTGTACAACTGACCTACTCTTTGACTATTTTTAGAGTATTTAAAAAAAGTGCTCGGTGGTGTTAGCCAACGTAGAACCGCTCATGTAATATATGGATAGTATAAAATATTTTAACAAACAAAAATTTGATGTAATTATGATGAAATGATGTAATCAACAGTAACAAATTATCATGTCAAATTTTTATTGCTACTATCAAAGTGCTGAAAAATAAACCTTTTTCAACACTATAAAAAATTAACCATTATTTTCCACAAGGTACAAAACCATGATTCTATTCCACCTTTATGTAACAATGTAAATCCAAAGTAAAGTCCAAAATAGAATCACTGTCAAGAACAATGGGTGTTTTTCAGCACTTTGAAAAACACAATCCAGCATGCTGAAAAAGGTGCAAGAGCTTTTCCTTACTTGTTGTTTTTCTTATCACGTTGAAAAACAACAGCGATGTGGAGTGTTTTTCAGCACTTTGAAAAACACAAGGTGTAATTCAGCACTTTATAACAAAAGGTGCAACCCATGGTGCTTTTCCTTCTTGTTGTAAACATTGAATCCACATCAAATACTTATCAGGTGGAGAAGGGTTGAATTTTTCCAAAGCGATGAAAAATAGAGTGTGTTTTTCGACATGTTGAAAAATGCACGGTGTTTTTCAGCACTTTGAAAAACGCAATTCCGTTTCCAACAAGGTGCAACCCATGAGTGCTTTTCCTCCTTGTTGTAAACATTGAATCCACATAAACTAATTATCAGGTTGAAAAGGGTTGAATATTTCCATAGTGATGAAAAAAGAGAGTGTGTTTTTCACCACGTTGAAAAACACACGGTGTTTTTCAGCACTTTGAAAAATGCAATCCCGTTCTCTAAAAGGTGCAACCCATGGTGCTTTTCCTTCTTGTTGTAAACATTGAATCCACATAAACTACTTATCAGGTGGAGATGGGTTGAATTTTTCAAAAGCAATGAAAAATAGAGTGTGTTTTTCACCACGTTGAAAAACTCATTTGTTTTTCACCACTTTGAAAAACACAATCATGTTCTCCAAAAGGTGCAACCCACAGTGCTTTTCCTTCTTGTTGTAAACATTGAATCCACATAAACTACTTATAATGTGGAGAAGGGTTGAATATTTCCAAAGCGATGAAAACCAACGTGTGTTTTTCGCCACGTTGAAAAACACACGGTGTTTTTCAGCACTTTGAAAAATGCAATCTCATTCTCCAAAAGGTGCAACCCATGGTGCTTTTCCTTCTTGTTGTAAAAATTGAATCCACATAAACTACTTATCAGGTGGAGAAGGGTTGAATATTTCCAAAGTGATGAAAAATAGAGTGTGTTTTTCGCCACGTTGAAAAACACACAGTGTTTTTTCAGCACTTTGAAAAATGCAATCCCGTTCTCCAAAAGGTGCAACCCGTGGTGCTTTTCCTTCTTGTTGTAAACATTGACTCCACATCAACTAATTATCAGGTGGAGAAGGGTTGAATATTTCCATAGTGATGAAAAATAGAGTGTGTTTTTCGCCACGTTGAAAAACACACGGTGTTTTTCAGCACTTTGAAAAACGTAATCCCATTCTCCAAAAGGTGCAACCCATGGTGTTTTTCCTTCTTGTTGTAAACATTGACTCCACATCAACTACTTATCAGGTGGAGAAGGGTTGAATTTTTCCAAAGCGATGAAAAACAGAGTGTGTTTTTCGCACGTTGAAAAATGCACGGTGTTTTTCAACACTTTGAAAAACGTAATCTCGTTCTCCAAAAGGTGCAACCCGCGGTGCTTTTCCTTCTTGTTGTAAACATTGACTCCACATCAACTACTTATCAGGTGGAGAAGGGTTGAATATTTCCATAGCGATGAAAAACGGAGGTGTGTTTTCTGCCACGTTGAAAAACGCACGGTGTTTTTCAGCACTTTGAAAAATGCAATCCCATTCTCCAAAAGGTGCAACCCGCGGTGCTTTTCCTTCTTGTTGTAAACATTGAATCCACATCAAATACTTATCAGGTGGAGAAGGGTTGAATATTTCCATAGTGATGAAAAAATAGAGTGTGTTTTCTGCCACGTTGAAAAATGCACAGTGTTTTTCAGCACTTTGAAAAACGTAATCCTGTTCTCCAAAAGGTGCAACCCGTGGTGTTTTTCCTTCTTGTTGTAAACATTGAATCCACATCAACTACTTATCAGGTGGAGAAGGGTTGAATTTTTCCAAAGCGATGAAAAACATAGTGTGTTTTTCTGCCACATTGAAAAACACATGGTGTTTTTCAGCACTTTGAAAAACGCAATCCCGTTCTCCAAAAGGTGCAACCCGTGGTGCTTTTCCTTCTTGTTGTAAACATTGACTCCACATAAACTACTTATCAGGTGGAGAAGGGTTGAATTTTCCAATAGTGATGAAAAAAGAGTGTGTTTTTGCCACGTTGAAAAACGCACTGTGTTTTTCAGCACTTTGAAATACACAATCCCGTTCTCCAAAAGGTGCAACCCATGGTGATTTTCCTTCTTGTTGTAAACATTGAATCCACATAAAATACTTATCAGGTGGAGAAGGGTTGAATTTTTCCATAGCGATGAAAAATAGAGTGTGTTTTTTGCCACGTTGAAAAATGCACGGTGTTTTTCAGCACTTTGAAAAACGCAATCCTTGGTTCTCCAAAAGGTGCAACCCACAGTGCTTTTCCTTCTTGTTGTAAACATTGAATCCATATCAACTACTTGTTAGGTGGAGAGGGGTTGAATTTTTCTAAATCGATGGAAAACAAAGTGTGTTTTTCGACACGTTTAAAAACGCATGGTGTTTTTCAGCACTTTGAAAAATGCAATTCGGTTCTCCAAAAGGTGCAACACGATGGTGCATTTTCCTCCTTGTTGTAAAAATTGAATCCACATCAACTACTTATGAAGGGTTGAATTTTTCCAAGTGATGAAAAAATGGGTGTGTTTTTCAACACTTAAAAAAACACGGTGTTTTTCAGCACTTTGAAAAATGCAATCCCATTCTAAAAGGTACAACCCGTGGTGCTTTTCCTCCTTGTTGTAAGCATTGCAATCCACATCAACTACTTATTAGGTGGATAAGGGTTGGTTTCCAATGAAATGATTAAGAAATAGATGGGGTGCGAGTTTTCACCACGTTAACAAACGCACGGTATTTTTTCAGCACTTTGAAAAACACTAATTTGGTTCTCCAAAAGGTGTAAAATGGTTGGTTTTATCTTGTTGGAATGATGTAATCCACATCAACTATTTATCAGGGAAGGACAAGAAATAGAGTGAGTTTTAAGACACATTGAAAAACGCAGTATTTTTCAACACTTTGAAAAACGTAATTTGGTTCTCCAAAAGGTGCAATCCACGATGCATTTCCTCCTTGTTGTAACGATGCAATCCACATCAACTACTTATCAGGTGGAAAAGGGTTGGTTTTATCAAAACCATTAAGAAATAGAGTGAGTTTTAAGACACGTTGAAAAACACACGGTGTTTTTCAACACTTTGAAAAACGTAATTTGGTTCTCCAAAAGGTGCAATCCACGTTGCATTTCCTCCTTGTTGTAATGATGCAATCCACATCAACTACTTATCAGGTGGAAAAGGGTTGGTTTTATCAAAACCATTAAGAAATAGAGCGAGTTTTAAGACACGTTGAAAAACACACTGTGTTTTTCAACACTTTGAAAAATGTAATTTGGTTCTCCAAAAGGTGCAACCCACGATGCATTTCCTCCTTTGTTGTAATGATGAAATCCACATCAAATACTTATCAGGTGGAAAAGGGTTGGTTTTATCGAAACGATTAAGAAATAGAGTGAGTTTTAAGACACGTTGAAAAACACACGGTGTTTTTCAACACTTTGAAAAATGTAGTTCGATTCTCCAAAAGGTGCAATCTGTGATGATTTTCCTCCTTGTTGGAATGATGCAATCCACATCAACTACTTATCAGGTGGAAAAGGGTTGGTTTTATCGAAACCATTAAGAAATAGAGTGAGTTTTAAGACATGTTGAAAAACACACAGTGTTTTTCAACACTTTGAAAAATGCAGTTTGGTTCTCCAAAAGGTGCAATCCGTGTTGCATTTCCTCCTTGTTGGAACGATGCAATCCACATCAACTACTTATCAGGTGGACAAGGGTTGGTATACAATATGATAAAATCATAATATTAGACAAACCATTTATACATTTACACCAAATTTATAGTAACTGTAGCAAATACTAATTATCTCTTATAAGACTAGATGATAATAATGAATTACATTGAAATAACCAATATCTTTCTTGCAAACTTATTGAAAACCAAAACATTTTTTTGAAATGGAAAATCCATCGCATCAAATATGTATAACATTGCAAAAAAACTATGAGAATATGAGACGGTGTTTTTAGACTTGAAGCAATGAAAATGGTAATTTTGTAGTCTTAATGAATGGTAACAACATTTAAACTAAGATCCAAAAGGTGCAACATTTAAACTAATAGAGCGAGTGTTTTCCGTTGCTACAAACCATTGTACTTTTGAAAAATGTATACATGGTAAAACCATGAAAATTAATCAACATCAAAGACAGATAATATGAGATAACCAATATATTTCTTGCAAACTTATTGAAAACCAAAACATTTTTTCAATGAAGTATTGTTTGAAAATTACATGCTTCAATGAGTACTTGAAATTTGAATTCTATAATATGTACATTAACTAGAAGTAACATTCACAATACTCACACATTTTAAATCTTATTCCAATTTAAATCTTGTTATTAGATTTTAAAACCTTCTAATATTTTATTATGTTTTGATGGTTTAATTATTATTTACTCTTTTAAAAACTAAAATATACGTTTAACCAACATCTGTTGATGTCAAAGGTCACATGGACAGTGTCATTTTATTACAAAGTCATATTTTATGTCAAAGGTCACTTGGACAGTCTTCGGTGTGAGCGACTGGTACTTTTTTCTTAGTCGACGCCTTGGCCAGGATGTACATCTTCTTCCATAATTCTTTGTGACCTTCGTGAATTTTAACAACGGAATTAAATCTTGCTACTTGATTTTCGAACACTTTTTTGTTTGATTCACACGTCATCTCCCAATTCTTAATTTCTAATTCCAACTCTTGAACCTCAAGCTCCAACTCCATCTTCTTCGAGGAAGCATCTAGTAATTGGTCCAATAATTCCTTATTTTTCTTTGACAATTTTAAATATTGCAGTCTAATTCTTTCACGCTCGATTTTATAAAACTTTTCCTTGTTCATTGCAAGTTTCAGTTCTATTTCCATACAAAATGATGGGGACGACTCATCTTCTTGTCCAACTTTGACATTTTCATTTGCAGGGCTCTCTACAGTCTTTCCGAACACATTAGTACTGGCACTATAGAATTTTGCATAATCTTTCAGTTCCGGCACTGGTGAGGCCTTGCGCTTTCCAACCTTCTTTTGTCTTGCCATCTAATTAAACTATGTATTTAAACAACCAATTAATATTTGTTAACATTCAAACGTAATTATAACCATATACCATACACGGAAGCAAAACACAACTAAGTAACCATATACCATTTACCGTAATCCACAATCCATAGTCACATTAATACATTAACCATATACACAGTGACAACATCATCATTTATACAATAAATGGAATGTGACATAACAAGAATAAAAACCATCTAATGTGCTATAAACAGAACCACAAACCATATTCAATTTAACAAGAATGTAATACTAAATCGTAAACGTCAAACACATTAAAGTAACAACCTCATCACACATATATACACTTGTCTTCTAATCACACTTGTATTACTCTTCCTTATTCATCACATCACATACCAGATATAACAATTCAAATACATGATCTAAATACTAATTAATGTGCACATCATAACATCAACCAAAAAACAACCATATTAGTGTAAAATCACATACATCTAATAATCATAATATAACCACATACGTCTATCCATATCATCTATTATGCTACAAAGGAAAAATTCATCAAATATAACTAATTTTTTGCATACCACATAATCAATATCTATACATATATGTCAAATATATAAGTAAAATTTGTCAAATATGTAAGTGAAATATAAAAGTTCTATGACTAGTATATTCATTTGTTATCATTGTCTTGGGTGGGAGTGCCTGGTGTTTTTTCCTCAATTGCCGCCTTGGCCTACATGTACATCTTCTTCCATACTTCCTTATGATCTTCGTGTATTTTAAGAACGGTATTAAAGTTTACTACTTGATTTGCGAACACTTTTTTTTCTACTTCACGCATTGTCTCCCAATTCTTAATTTCCAGTTCTAACTCCTGAACCTCGAGCTCCAACTCCATCTGCCTTGAGGTAATTTCTCCTATTTCGTCCAATATTTCCTTGTTTTTTTTCGTAAAATATAAATTTTCCAATGCAAAGCTTTCACACTGGTTTTGATACATCTTTGTCTTCTTTGTTACAAGTTTCATTTCTAAATCCATATGAACTAACGGGGAAGGCTCATCTTCTTGTGTAGCACCAACATCTTTGTTTGTAGAGCTCTTTGCATTCTTTTTGAATGGATAAGTGTCACTATAGAATGATTCATAATCATTTGGTTCTTGCACTGGCGAAGCCTTGCACTTTCCAGTCTTCTTTAGTCTTGCCATCTAAATAAACCTGTATTATAACAATCGATTATTATCTGTTACCATTCAAACATAATTAGAAAGGAAATAATGCACTTAACTTATATGTAACAAAATATTATCATGGATGAAATATATATGAAATTTTCGTAAGCACATCAAACCCAAGTATGCATACATGGATGAAGAACACAACTATGTAACGATAAACCACAAACCGTAATCCATAATACACAAAATTTGAAAACAAAATTGTGAATTATCTGTGATAAATTACTGAACACGTCAAACCCAGAAAAACATCCAAGGAAGAAGAACTCAACTATGTAACCACATACCATAAACCGTAATCCACAATACATAGTCACATTAATACATTAACCAAGATACACAGTGACAACATCATCATTTATACAGTAAATGGAATGTCACATAACAAGAATAAAAACCATCTAATGCATTATAAACAGATCGTAAATGGATAACTCTATGTAACCCATAACCACAAACCATATTCAATATATCAATAATGCAGTACTAAATCGTAAACCTCAAACACATTAAAGTAACATCATCATCATATACACATATATACTAATCCGACTCCTCACAATCAATGTTATACATAAATGTTTTCATCTCCTTCGTTGCCTAGTGTTAGCGACAGACAATACTCCATCATAAAATCTAATATGTTTCTTCTCATTTCTATGAACAGAATTTGGTGTGATGCCAAGAATGGGTGGGGCATCTGATGTCTTTATCCGAGTATGGCGTGTTGTCTCAACCTGTACCGCATCATCCTGAAAGCCAACCATATAGTAAATAAGTCAATGTAGATGAATCTCTCAGTTAAACACATAATTAAATTAAATCATTCATTACAACTACTTGCCTCTTCAGGAGTGTCAAGTCTGATATCGCTGAGATCCCAAATAGAAAACCCTTTGACACACTCTACCAAAGTGTTTACAAATGTATTAGGGTAGGGAAATGGAGTAGTGGGAACAATGGCCTCAGAAATAATCACTTTGACAGTAAATTTGGGGAGTGTGATGCCATGACACTTCGCATGTGGGCTACTATCACAAACCACTCCTCTTGCGACAACCATATCATCTGACATTAACCTGACTTTGACCCCATCAGGAAAATCCTAGAATAACGACAATCTCAATTGCATTAATAACTTTTTCTTAATTTCACCAAAAAAGAATACAGAAAATCAAATGAGAACATTCAATAACTTACCAGTCCAGTTCCACCCTCTCTCGTACTACTAGCAATGGTGTTTGTGTCCCTCTCCTTTGCCTCCCCTTGTCACCCTCTCTCTCCTCGACTAGCAAAGAAGTTGCAACTCTGGGATTTTTCATCTCCACCTCTCTTACCTCACGTGAAGCTATCTCTCCAATAAGATTGAGACCACAAGGCTAATTGAGAAGGGGGCATGTTATCGCAAACATCCACCTATAACAATCGAGTCATCAAGACAATTAAAGTATCAACAACATAAGGCAACATACATTTTTCAAGTGTGTGTTAAGTGGTTTTTACCTCTCTCTGTTTTGCACTACGAATCGAGTGTCTCTGTTGGCGTAAGAGTTGACACAAGGGAATTTCATAATCCTACGCATGCCTACAGTTAGTATATACAAAAATAAACAAAAACTACATTGTATCCTTACTTACGAAAGACCAATAATTACTTACGTTATCATTCATAGGGGGGTCAACATTTTTGCTACTTGTTCCACCCTCTTCTCTAGCTTCCTGTTCATGACAGAATATTAAGTTTTTGATTTCCAACCAAACATAATATATAAAATACTATACTAATCTTAAATTTACCTCTGTTCTGATATTTGAGTTTTTATTTCCTCTCACTCTCAACCAATGCTCCTCTCTCACCTTTTGCATCTCCATTGAATCATAGGCATGCATTGCATCATCCACCTCCCTCTTTCCTTCCTGGCTCAACTCCTCGAATTGAGATTTGCATTCTTTTTTACAAACTCGATCGATAACCCTCCTCCGCTGTAAGTAGAATCATTGCCTCAGGACATAGTTTACATCCGCCTCCCTCTTTTGCATGTATGCCCTGCTTCTATCTTGAGAGATAGGTGATCATTTCCATCGTATGCTTATGGCCACACTTACGAGGTTCCATGGAGGGAAGATTGTGTTCTACTTGGTGATGTTGATTTAGTCTATGCAACTCAGAAAACCTAACATCCCCACTAATAGCACATGATCCATGCTGGCAGACATAACGAATACGACCATTAACATATTCGGTTCTATACTCTACGGGTGGCTCATGGATATCTGAGTGAATGGGCTCGGAAGGACCATCTGACATATCGCCATCAACTATTGGAGGATCATCTCCCTTTGCTTCCTCTGTGACGCTTGTGAAACGCATACGCGCCATGTGATGTGAAGGTACTTGTATCTAGGGAGTCCAAGTGCATAACTATTAGCCCAACATAAAATATTAAGTATTTTGCAAAAGAAGTAATGTTCACATATTCGAATATTATCATCATGGAATGTGAAGAAACCTATGTGAAAAGACAACAATTTCATAATTGTTATCCCAACAAATGACATTAGGTACATTGCTACGACAAACAATTAATGTTCACAAAGTTATATATTACCATCTCATTATTTATGTCTTCCCCGAAAACATAAGAATGGATTGTGAACATGGATCGACCCATGTCGCCGAGCTTCCGCATGTTTCGTTCATGTGTGTTGTCATAACCATCATTGAAGCGACGCATTGTAAAACAAGTTAAACTATAAAAAATGGTGCACGAACTTATTTATTCATATTTTGCATTCATATTGAGAAAATCGTGCACAATAAACGATTTGTGACGAAATTAGCTGCACACATTATTTTTCAAAACTGGGTACTCGACTCTAGATGTTTCCGAAGTAAACATGAAATGTGAATTGCAAGTGTGTTAAAAGAGAAGATAGGATAAAGCATGATGTATCCAAAATGCCTGGTCTATCAACCAACACTATAGGATGTATCATCATATTATCCACAAAATATATAATATATACGCTGGAGACAATTCACATAATATTAGTTATTCACAATCTAATAAATAATGTATGTCTACCATTACGCAAAAAGGAAATACAGTGTGTACATATATCATATTGAAATGTCTTCCATGGCAAGTGCTAGCAAAGCTACCACTTCTTGGTTTATAGTGTCCCTAGACACTTGACATACATCTAACCTACCTCTGTTAACTTTTACATGCACATATGAACATTTCACAAAGTGAGATACACTCTCTAGCGCTTGAACTCGAAGAATTGAAAGATTTACATTGTTACATTGGTATACACCAGTCATTTGTTTCACAACAAGCATATCATGAGAAAACACACAAATGTTCCGAACATCGTGGTGTATCGCTTCTTCAAGACCCAATATCAAGGCCCTATACTCAGCCTGGTGGAAGGTCATAGTGGCATTTCTGACAATTGTACCTCTTTCTACTATCTTGCTTCCATCAGGGTCGTATAATATGAACGATGAACATGCAATATTTTTGGAGGTATTCGACACTCCATGAATTTCCAATCTCCAAATGGAAACCATGTTTACCTTTACAATGGACAAAAATATATCGTAAGAAAACATAAAAAAAAAAAGAATGAACACTTCAAATTTGAATTTTTCAATACAAACATTGTAATTTAACATATGACAATAAAACATTTGCTCCTGATTTGTTCATTAATAATGATTTCTTATTGGAGAGTCAATGGAGTTAGTACTTTTTCTAGGGACAACATCAATGGTAAAATGTGTTCGTACTTCTGTTTAGCTTTCCCTAAATGGGATATTGAAGTTCACGGGTTTGGTTCCAAACCATAAGGAAACACTAATATGTTTTGGGGTTTTCATTTTATCAAATAGACTATGTTTATGAATAGATAATTTCAGATTTATCTCTTTGCAATATCAATATTTAAACATTGATATTTAACAAGCCCATCAATAGTTATAGTATTGTGAATGACATTCAAAATATATTATTAATAATTTTGTTATAGAATAATTGTGAATTATCATAGTTTATTCACTAAAAAACCATTGTAATGTATATCTAGTATTAAAATTACATGCTTCAATGAGTACTCGAATTCTCTAGAATTAACTCCTTTTCAAACAATATTGGTTTTCTATATTATGTAGATTAAGTAGGGTACAGGTGCATCTCTATATGAGTTGAACTCATATTAGAACACTCTTTACACACAAAAAAACAAACTGGTATATGACTATCAAAAATTGTGAATAAGGTAGACCAAGGGTCACATGGATAAATTTCGAAGAGAACGGGGACTCTTTTCTCATAAACATGTAGTCTACCAAAACCTTTTGGACTTAAGTTCCTTGTCAAGTACACTAACCTAGCAAAAGTCTTAGAACTACACAAGATAATTAAAAAATAAGTAAATAATCAAAGGGGGGCCATATGAATACCATAAATGATTGGAAATGATAATGCACCAGTACAAACCTAAATTGGACAAATGATCATAACCCATACTTAGTGAATTAGAAAATTGTTACCATTACACATTTGGTACCTAAATAGAATTTTAACATAAATGAATTTTAATAATCTAAACTTGCTATAAAATATCTAAAAATTAGTAATTTAAAAAATATAATCCATAGAAACACATATTAATACTAAGGAAAACATATTTAATCCAATACAAAACATATTTAATATTTAAGCTCGTGTGAATCAATAATATATTCGAACAACAAAATGAAATATATTTAAGTTGGTGTGAATCAACATTCGACAAAAATTAAATATTTATATAGGTTTTTTTCAAACACATCATAAGTTTTTTAGAACAAAACATATAAAAGCAGTAACTATTTTTTTTTGTTTTTAGCAGCAAACTTGGAGTTGCTTCCATGTGCAATCTTTTTTGCACAATTTTTTGGATCTATCACCGGTTTTATGACTGGAACTCCCATCTTCCTCAGCTTATGTGGAGGCTCATACTTCTGGGCATCCTCCATCGTGTCATAAGCTAGACCATACCCTCGTGAATGGGGCCCTATAGTGCGGAACTTAGATAAATAAATAACAGAAGTTTCTGCCAAATTAAGTCAGGCCTTAACCATGGCTGCAATTTCCAGTTTGGGTGGCTTATTCTTTTGATGATGGTCTATATAGACCACAAATGTGGACCTCCTGAAGCATTCCTCCCTTTGGAATTTGGGAGTTTTCAACGTTATCCCTACGGGATTAGGAGGAATTGAGCTTCGTGTATTCATTTTCACCACGCAAAAGACAAACTGAATACAACAACACACATGCAAACATAAATATACAATTAATGTTAGTACGATACATGTCAAATCTAATATACTTCATCCAATATGATAAAATAATCACAACATCAGAAAGCTAATATCCATGACAAATTCAAGTATAAATAAATGCCAATGGCTATCCTTCACCCAAGATGCACCCTCTCCAATATCACAATCGTCCATTACAAAAGGGATGGTTGTGATATTACAGGAGGGTGCATTTCTGAGTGGAAGGTCGGCAGGCCACTTTAAAAACCTCTTCTCAACAAAGTATACCACCCAACTATTGATGCGGAATCCTAAGGGGCAAACCCCTTCACCACACAATGGTAGTTAGACATATCGATGTGGCATCCTAAGGGGCAAGCCCCTTCACCACACACTGATTCCTATCTTTGCAGAGGCACTTGCCCCCATATGCCAAATTGAGAGTCAGATTATGATATCACATAATTTTTATATCTTCAACTTTCATCAAACATTCACAACATTAAAATTACCAATATTTAACAACTAATAAATAATATATATATACAAATGATCTCGACATTCACAATATTTACAACTATAATGCGTCCAGGAAATCAAAATTTTCCTAACGTATTTAATTTAACACAGCTAAGAGAAATGAAATTAGAACTAACAACTTGAATATCACATGCATATTTAACCAATACCAACATAATATCAACATAATTAACTAGTCTCATACCAGTGATTAATAAACACAAATTGTAGAAATTACTGAATCCTCTATCATTTATTAACAAATACGTGAATACAATAATACCATAATAATAAACTAGTTCACACTATTATTTAGTGTCTATATACTAAGAAAAATATTTGACCATATCATTCGTTTTGAAAAGAAACTTGCAAACAATTGTTCGATATATTTGTACTTAAGATAAAGTTTCATGTTATATGTGTCCTTGTGTATATCAAGCACATAGATTTGTTCCTATTTACAAAGTATTAGGTAATAGATATGACATCAAATTGCCGCCTTTTTTATAGTTTCAAATATATTAATTAATAATAATAATGAAAACTATAATTATTTTCTAAAGTTTAAGGTTCAAGGTTTAGGGTTTACGGCTTAGGGCTTAGGGCTTACACCCCAATGTTCAGGGTTTAGGGTATAAGGTTTAGGGCTTAGGGTTCAAGGATTAGGGTTTAGGGTTTATGACTTAAGGTTGAGGGTTTAGAATTTAGGGTTTATCATAAATAACATAATTGAAAACGTAAATAACATAACACTTACACTACTATGACACTGTAAACAATCAAACAATATCTTAAAAACTAATGTGATATCCTAAACAATGAAATATTGATATGACATAAAACACTAATGTGTCACCACCAATAATCAGAAGCTTGAAGGGTTAGGATTTATACATGATGGAGAAATAGAGGGTCATTTACTTCCCTATCATAAGGTGAGTTTACATTCTTGTAATCAATCTCTGTTAATCCAAGTTACATTAAACTGTGACACCCTGTCCTGAGGGTTTAGAGGCCATTATCTTGTTTAAGGGTTAGAGTGGAACCTTGAATAAAACTTCAAGAATATGATATTATATAAACAAGTGCATTAATGGAAGGTAAGAATGGGAAAACTCCTTGAAGTTTGATGATATTGTATTGAGACAATGTTAATTGCTAATCACCCAAGGAATGCTTTGTTTCAGTTGTGTGCATGGATGAAGAAAGGGTTAGGTTGATGGAAAATGTTTAATGAAATTGTGGAAGTGTTGCTTTACTAATTAAAAGCATGAGTATGAGATGTTAAGACCATTCTCAGAGGAACAAGGAAAGAGCAAAAGATAAGGTAGGGGCAAGAAACCCCAAAGTTAACACAACGTAAATTGATACAAAACAACATTATTTATTGATACTCATTCCTCAAAGGGCATTAAAAATGTGGAATAGCCTCAAAGGGTTGAGAATCTGCACCTAATTTTATCAAATAGAGTTTTTTTATTAAATATTTATATTAACACTCTTCCCCCAATGTATCTCACACTACCTCCAGAATAACATAACTCTCTAAATTTATGTAGAACTTTCTTCCAAATTAAATAACATGAGAAGCAGTCACACCTAATTAACAACAAAAAAACAAAATATAAGTTACCAAAAAAGAAAAATAGTAAGCAAAACAAACCTTCAAATAAGAGGTACCTAACAGTCAATAATATTAAGATGAGGAATAATTAGCTAGTCAAGAGGAAGAATTTAACTCAATGGAGAAAATGAAAATAAACATTATTATTATTATTATTTGTTTGATGCAAGATTATATTGGCCTCATGGATGCTCTTGCATCATATTCCTAGATCTTTTGTGCATACCCATGGGAATTCCTAATTCACTTCTACTACACACACCCTTAAGCATATTTGTAAACATTTACAAGCTCAAGTGTTAAAATTACATGCACGTATGTTTAAGCCTTCTAATTTTATGGATTCTACTCAATTACTTAACAATCCACTTGCACCTAAAGTGGATTTTTATCCTTTTCCGCTTGGATTTTTATCTCTTAAGCTTCCTATTTATGAGGGAAAATGTGATCCCAAGTAGTTCAAATTTTATCCTTTCATGTCGCTTGCTTAGACTATACTTACAATGATCAATTACTTACCAATATTTTTCTTAAAGCCTTAAAGGTTATTAATTACACTGGTTCTATGATCTACCCATGCCTTCCATCGAGGATTTTAATCAGTTAGATGATAAATTCCTGGCATAATTTTTTATAACATTGGTGAAAATATTTCATATGCTCAAATAACTAAGATACAACAAGGCTCTAATGAACAAATCGGTGACTACGTTTTGTACCATACAAATATTCTTACTAAGATAGACTATCTACTCAATAAGATTCAAGATTTATTTTCTCAAATCCTTGTGTATCCTTTATGAGAATCAATTATGTTTGAAAAATTTGGATGTTTTTATGAGCTATGTCACACTTTAAAGTAGTGAGAGGTTAGGATCCTTATGTTGAACAAGCATAAATATGCATTTTCTGGTCCTAATACACCTACATCCAAATTTCTAGGAAAATCTAACTACAAATTCAAACCTAAAGATAACAAGCCTAATTCTAGATTTAATGTTAATTCCATATCTCATCTCAAAAGGCTTTAGTTACAAGTAGAGTCAACGAAGCAATTACAAGATGCATTGAGGAGACATATCTAGTTTGTAAAGTTATTGAAATGATTTCAAAATGCATGGAAAATGTTTGTTTGTCTTCTGTAGTAAGGTATGGAAGGGTTGTAGGGTCAACGAAGTCATTCCAAGATGCATTGAGGAGACATATCCAACATAAGTAGTAGGAAAACAAACAAACATATCCCATAACCAATCAACTATTATGTTCGTGAGAGGGTCATCTCCAGTGCGGCTTTACCCTTGTTGGTAGAAGGATCGTAATATATTATTGCAAACCATGCAAACAAACCAAAGAAGAATTTTTTTGATTAAATGTGGATTATTAGAATCATAGAAGTAATTCTAAGATGCAATGAGCCTGCACCACCATCGACGCCATGTCTAGCATCTGAGATGAAGATAGAGGAGTGACCAACTATGTAACAAATTCTTACATATATGAGTGACTATTACCACCTCATTATCTTACATATATCACATACTTTGAAATCCCTTCTACTATAAATCATATATATATATATATTATATATATATATATATATTATACTATATAATATATATTCTTTTGTGAATAAGTCACTCACCATTTATAATTATAAATCACAATTTACATTTTGCACAGTTTATGAGTTACACATACAAAGAATTCTAGCAGAATTGTAGATTTTTGTATTTAAAAATTTCCTTCTTTTCTCCCCATACATGTTGTTGGTACTTGTTCTCTAAAAGACCTAAACATAAGTTTAATTCTTGAGATGCATGTCCCAATGATGCATTCAGGGATGAAGTAAATTGAATGACACCAAGTGTGTTAGCAATGAAACCAATCACATCTCATAAGATTTTAAAGTAGCTTTTCAATTATAGTAAGAAATTAGTGTAAAATTTCGTTGTTAAAACACAATGTGTTTTTCAACATTTTTTAAAATTAATTCTCATATTGGCTGTAGTTTCAAAGCATATATCTCCATATAAAAAATTGTTGACTTTTATGTCAATCATGCACACATATTCATCCCATGTAAGATATAATAGTCAATCCCAAAGATTTTTATCAGTTGTATGAGTAACATCTAAGATGCCTTGGTTAAAATATACATGAAGTTATAGATGATTTAGGTCAATAAATACATGATGGGAACACGAATGGTATACTAGATATATAATAAATACAATACTCAATACAAGAAGCATTAGTGAGGAATTATTTCTATCATAAAGAAATTCTTTGTTCATAAAGGCATGGGGATAGAGTTAACTTCAACGATTCCTTAGATGGTTTAAAAGTTGAATGTGGTAGAGCTATAGATCCTGCAAAACTAATTAATGATTTAAACTCAAATTGGTAATTCATGGAAGGTATGCAATTGAAGCTCTATACAAGTCCAGCACACCAGATTTTATCATTAGCAATGAACTTACAAAGTTGTCAAAGTTATTTTATGGAGTATGTTGAAATACCCAAAACTCTTTCATACTTTGAAATGCATTTTGTCAAACATTTCACAAAGATATCTTTGATACATTCTTCAAAGTGAGGGCTACCTGGGGACTTAATGTATTTCTAGACAACATTTTATCAAAGTTTATGAGAACATGCATGAGACGATGATTCAAGCCAAAATAAGCCAAGTAGAATTTTTCATGTCAAATGGGTCGGTAGAAGATGATGCTACTGATTTAGACTCAATAGGTATGAAACATTCTACAAGTAAATTTGTCAAACAATTTCACATCACAAAAATGAGTTAAGGTAGGATCTCTTGATTCTATTCAATTGTTTGATAATATATTAACAGTGGCACTGCTTTGGTAAAGATACCCTGATGAATTTGAAAGCAAAATTACCGACGGCAAGTTATTGGGGAAAAACAACATTATTACAGGTGCATCTGTATTGAATTATGCAGAAAAAATATTGTAAAGCCATGAAATATTTTAAACTTTGATTTTAACAAAACAAAGTGGAGCATCTAAATACATGTTTATTTTCTTTGATTTTAATGGGCCAAACCAATCTAATATTAATGGCAATGAGTTGCGGGTTTCAAACAATCTGGGTATGCAAACATAGGAAAAATCATATTGAACATCTTGCAAAAATACACTAAGTTACAAAACATGAAATATTACGAACAAAACAAAACTAGGAGATGGGTGGGCACTTACGATAGTAAAATGGAAAGAAACAATCCTTCCTCTACAAGAAATAAACAATTAAATCACTTGGCACAAGGAAGAAAACCCTGTGATGAATGAAAAAATACTTACAGTATGAGTAGTCACACGGAAAATGGCTCCCTTCAATGGCTCCTTCCTCCCTTCTTCCTTCTTCCTCAAAATCTCAAGATGCCACAATCTCAAATTGTATGATAGTTACTGTGAAGGGGCTTAAATTGATCTCAAGATGGCACAGATAACCACCTTCTTCACCCAAGATTCGCTTCTTTATATCACTTTCTGTACGACTTACAATGGAGCAAAAATGCGATTACAATGGTGATCGTGGCTCAGGCTTCTAGTTCTTCTCGCGATTTCCTGTAGTTGGAAATGATTCGTAGGTACCAGGGAATGATTCATTGGCATGGAGGGCCGGTGGGCATGAAGAACTATAATTCAAATAGATCCCCCTTAACATCCACGTCGATCGGTCCACGTCAGGGTTTGTTCCCCCACACACGTCAATCATCACGTTTGGTTTGGTATGTGTTTTCCAGCATGACATCATAAAGCCAGATAAGGCCATGGGGCATGGGACATGGGGACCATGAGGGGCGGGGCACCATACATAGGTGCAAAATAAGTGGAGGGTAGTCATGGCCTCCCTTCATAGTTCATATGGCCTACGATGGACACATGTTAGAGATGCTGATGGTTGATATAGTCACACTTGCACAGTAATTATTATAATCCACCACGAAGGTAGGTATAATGTCTTCACTATTATCCATTTAAGTATGCTTGAACCAATCAAAATATATTAGATGTGTTTTTTTACCATTGGAACTACCCTTTAAATTAATAAAATAAAAATAGAATATAACTATCTATTCTATTTGTTTATACTGGATAACTATATTTTCACACAAAATGCCACGAGGGCATTAAATTAATCTAATTAAATAAGCCATTGATTTTGTATACATTTTAATATTTATAGGGCAAGCAGAGAGCAGAAGAAAAGCAACACCATCAAGCACACTCTACCCCACTAGGAGGAGAGGGGATCATCCTGAGGAGGGATTTAAAACAACCACTGTTAGGCTAATGAAATAGAGGACTAAAACAAGTCAACCAACTAGATGTGGATATTTCATTTGTTGCGGGACCATTTTTTATTATACTAGGGGGTGGAGATCTTGCAATAGTCTGGATGGCAGGTAGTGGAGAACCCCACTGCAGAGTGCTAGTAACACCTTTCCTTCAACAGGGAAGCTCTTCAACTCAAGTTTTTGAGGAGGACGGGGTAGAAAGATGGCCCCATAGGGGAGGTGAATTTCAATGGTTGTTCTATAGTAGCAATCCTCTGACGTGGGCCTGGAAAAGGTAATTTTAAATTAATTGAAAGAATGAAAAAAAAAAAGGGTGCAGGGATTTCAATTCAGTTTCTTCGGTCCAACTAAATCTCATAGTGCATGGCAGCATTCCACAGGGATAAGTCGGTCAAGAAGCTTATGCAGATGGGAATAATATCCAATGTAATAAATTGTTGAAATGTGCGCTTGAATCTAAAATGAGAATACATATAGAGAAGTCATGACCATATTGTAACTTAGTGGAAAAGCATATAACACACATTTTCTCCCTAATAACATTAAAGCAATAAGTATGTGAAGCTTTCCAGATATGAAATAAATTACAGTCCCAACCTATGTTACAAATTGTAATTGTGGTATCAATATTCCAGAGGTGAGATGTATTTTTGTCTCCAAATATAGCTAAGTGCCATAGAAATCTAATTGATCTAGGGATGGTAGGGTAATAGTTACTTAAAAAAAAGATCTATTTCTAGATAGACCAATTGGTTGTGGACAAGGTCATAAAAGGTGCAAATGAATGACTTAAAGTGAGAAGCAAGAAATAACATATTAATGTATTGGGTATCTAGGGATGCCAATATGCCTAAGCCTTTCACACACAGGAAAACCTTGGTAAATAAGACTGTTGACAATTTTTGCCCTACGGCCAAAATTGGCCAACCCGGGCCCACATCGGGCTAGAAGTTGTTGAGAGAGAAGATGTCAACTATAAATGTCATGTTAAGAAATGAAAAATCACCCAAAGTCAAAAGTGTTCAGGCATACTAAATTGAGTAAGAAGAGAGGAGGAACTCAATACCTATCCAACAAGCCCTATTTTTAGTCGATTAAAATCTGCATACAATGTGAAATCAAAGGGCACATTGAAATCAAAAGGAGCTAGTTTTAGCTACTCACGTTGAGATGAGTTGGGGATAGGTATTTCACCCCTATTGTTGGAGAGGGTGGTGCATGGCAGACTCGATCACGGCGAGTTGTGCAACCACTGCTATTGCAAGACGGGGAATTTACATAAACCATTAGGGTAGTTGGGCATAATGAGATCGCTCTTTGCGAAAGCTATGATAGTTGCACAACCATGGAGGGAGCTAGTTGTGCAATATCCACTCAAAAATGAATGCCATAAATCTCAAAAAGTGATCTTGACAGGAAAAATGGAAGTCGGTAGTGGAAAGGGAGCATATGGGTTTATTTGCAGTGACACAGTATGGATATAAATGGACAGAGGTCACGGGATCGTGGAATCTCATTCTCATCTTAGAAATATTCTTTGTCATCATTGTAGACATGAGCATATTTTAATGTTGCACCATGTAATTTTTGCCCTGCATATAGTCCGAAGCTCACTTTGGACTTTCAGGATTCAAGTACAATTTGAATGTCTCACAATATTTTTAATATAAGAAACAATTTTACGCCTAGGCTCATTTAGAACCTTTATAATTACAAACAATGCATTTGAAAATCAGGTTTCCAACATTGTTAGCATAGATTTTAGGCTTGGCTGACACACACAAACCCAAGCAAACTTTCGGAATGAATCACAACCTTCATGTCTAACGGTGAACGATCCCATGAAGATGTTTATCTGATTAGGGGAACTATTTATGCACAAACTAAACCGGAACCAAAGGGTGATGTGGCACGATCATGATGGATTTCACGAACCAGGAGCTTAAATTTTTTATAGAAAATAAGCAGTTGTGTCTAAAAATAGTACAGAAATAGGTGTGGAGAAGAGTCCAAAGATATCAGAATTATAACAACTGAAGCAAGAGAAATAGCCACTTTAGTCAATAAGTAGATTTTACCGAGTTTAGTCGTGCAGGTGCGTATAGATAGATAAATAATTTAGAAATGTCACAATTGGTCATGGAGTGAAGGATGAGTCAAGAAATTAATTTAGCAATTAGATTTGAGATAACACCAAATTTTACAATGAAAAATCCTGGTGGAGAATGAGAAACAACTGGGTCTTTTTAGACACAAAGTTCTCCATGGAGCTTGAATACACCTTCTTATTCATATTCCAACTTCAAGTTATACAAAGAACTTCAGCAAAATCTCAACACAAAGTTTGATATCTTTAAAATCTACACAAAGTTATAGTAGTTGATGCCCTAAAGTTCTCCTCCTGATAGCTAAATCTAGGATTCCTCCTATATATAATATCTAGGCGAGATCCAGTACAAACATCCAGGAGACATTAATGGTATATCTTCTAATGCACACAACCATTGCTTAGCTATAACACTACAAGTCAGTTGAGAAAGGTATTTCTCCTTTAATTCCTCTTTTCAGTTTGGCAATGTCAATTTCATATTTAGAATGTTCTGGACAATCTGAAAAACAAAAACAAATACTTTACACATAGGTGCCAAGGCTATTCCTGGGGTAACTGGAAATAGGGGGTCAAAATGAAACTTGACAAGTGGCTTTATACTGAATTACTTAAGTTTTACAATCACATCTTGATTACTTATTATACATTTTCAAAATGATTAGATCGAAGAAGAAGAAGTTAATCCAATCTTGAAGAACCTACTTGTCATTAAACAATCTTTTCCTTATATCTCGAATGTTGATCCAACATATGGAATTTCACTGCCTCTCTCTCATCTTGCTTTAGTAATAGCTTGCATTTCTACTGAATAGTAGAATACAGGATTTGCACAGGTGCAAGCTGCTTGATCACCTTACTTTAAGCAAGTAAGCAATACGGGTGTGGTTTCCCATAATGAACTGTGAAGCTTAAAAGTCCTTGAAAACCCCAACTCTATGTATATGGATTTTGATGCAACCTATAATTCTACTAATACAAGCCTTAGTGCACATTGGCACATCACTCAGCCTAGAATGAGCACTCATCACAAAGCGCGCAAAGGTACCAAACCTCTCTTTAGGGTTGTTGTTACAAGATGTTAGTACGATGAAGACTTTAAGGTATTCAGATCTATGACTAATGTATCATTCTACAGTGCATGTTCAGATCTAGATCTAGATAATAACAAACTTAAAATATAACCATGAATGAAATCAAGCATGTGATACTGAATTGTAACCATGATAACACTTTGATTAAGTCCATAACCTCCATTATGTTAAATGCAATAATACACAGAAGCTTCCTTATGGTAACAATAGTATACGCTCATGCGCATGATAAATTTTTCAGTATAATCTCACTATAACCTAGTTCTCGCACCTATATCATGTGCTCTATATCTCTGCTACATAATTTTCAATGTATATTTATATGGGTGGGGGCTTGCCCTTCACTGCTTATCTAAACCCAAAATATGTCACATGCTATTATTAACCACGTGCCATTACAAAAATAGCCACACATGCAAGAATGGACTACCAATAGATCTACTTTTAGTTAACTGGAAGTCAGTTAGCAATCCTATTCCCGAGCCTGTGTCTATGTAAACTGAACTTTGTAGCTCGATCCTCCAAAAATAGCTAATGCATGTTGCATGCAAGTATTTGACCAGTTTGATGTGCTCCACACATCTATCTCCAAAAATAGATCCTCATCATAAAAACGGCTAAGTCCCGAGCCTATTTCTATTCTTCATCGTATGCAATCCTTTCCGATACTTCTATGCCTTTGAATGCGCTCTACCTCTCCCACATGAAATTTTTTTATTTCCTATTCGCTAAGTGCCAGAGTTTGACTGATCAACATTACCCCACACTAGTTGCATTTCCGACCTCAACAGTGGTTGTTTTAAAAATAAATCAAATAAAATGAAGTAGAAGAATAGAAATAATTTTGATAAATAAAAGAATGTATTTACCCCATAGCCTCTTCTGATTCAACCTAAATAATCAACTATGGATATTCTTCTTTTATCTCTGCCTCTAAAGTTTGCTAATCATTGAGCGCGGCCTCTAACTTCTCTGAAATATCCACTGCAATTGACTCTAATTCATCCCTTGCAATCTCTCCTTTCTCATTCTGTAAGACCAACACAATGCTATACATGCCAGTCATTCTCCCTTCCAACAAGTCCATCTTTTGAGTGATGAGTTTCCCAATCTCATCGAGCCTCTCCTTGTGTGGTTCTTGAGCTGCAGTAAGGGCCTCATGCTTCTGCTTAACAAGTGCTAATCATTATGTGCATCCTAACGTCTCATCTTTCATGGCCTTCAGGACCTCATTGTCTTCCAAAATGGTCCAGGTTCTTATAATGGATTTTGGTGGTGTACAAATATTCAACGCTTGATCCACATTCTTTAGTTCCTCCTACAAGCTCTGAAGCAACCTCTCATATGATGCAATATTCTACATCACTGAAGCCTTTTCCCATTCTACTTCCTGTACTGGATCCTTTAGGTTTTGGAATTTGCAGAGGTTCATCTTCAAGCACTAAGTTCACCAATGTACTTACATAATGTATTGCCTGAAGGAAACATCTTGGGTACCTTTGGATCTAAGTGTGGATTAGCCTTCATGACATTGTCCCCAATCTCCTCTTCCATGTTGATAAAAACAACATTCTTCTTCTGTGCCAAATCTCTTTCTTGCTTTAGGCATGCTATTTCCTCATCCTTAGTATTGATCTCCTCCCTTAGTTCCCTAATTGTTGCAGCTTTATCCATATACCTATCAAGATACCTCTGTCGAGACTTTCACCAAAGCATTTCTTACTTGCTCATCTCACATAACAGTAGGCTTTACTATTATGTGTCTAGCCTGAGGTGTCTATCTTCAACCTCCTTTATACACATGAATCCTCACACACATCAAATTATGATTCATCCATGTGCATGTGTCCATTGACCATGACAATTTACTTCCTTGTACACACACGGTTGCCATATCTTCATCCATTAACTCCTAGACCGTATAACTCCTGTTTTTTTGTCATTGTGCTCTTGAAATGGGCGCGGAAAATTTAACCTCTGTCCTTGGCGTAACCCATGGATGGTGGAATATATTCCCCACTTGTTCTTATTGATCTAGGATGCTTGGGAACTTGGGCTTCAAGATTTGGAACTTGTGTTGTCATGTCCTGAGCAGTCTCAGTTGCTGTCTTATATGCTCCCTTTTCTCCCTCTTCTCTATCCTTCATTTCTTCATCTTTTTGTTCTTCCATGTTCTCTGGAGTTGTAGGAGAATTGGGCATGCTTTCCTCAGACTCTCCCACTTCCTCATTCATCAGTTTTCTTATTCTTTTCTTAGTTTTCTCCTTATGTGGAGAGATTCAAGGTGATCTGTGCACTATTTACGGAGTAACACCTTGGGTCCTTATTCTCCTGAATACTCTCTTGAAATGAAATTGTCCTTGGACTACTTCTAAGTCCTCATCATCTCCTTCTTGTGGCTGAGGTGGTGTAGTCATGTGCTCAACTTCTTCCTTACTTGGAGGTTGTCTTCTGCCTCTATGTTCTAAACCACCACTATCTTCATGCTCTTCCTCTTCATCATCTACATGAATTGTTTCTGTGGGATTAGGTGTTGGAACATTTTCCATTGTATGCTTACCTTTTGATGGTCCAGGGAGTGCGAACTCATTCTCCACATACTTAGTGTTCTCTAACTTGGGTTTGAGTTGTACGTACATAAGCACTACTTTAGTGTCTTCAACTACCAAGCTTACATCCTTATAATATTTGAGATAAGCCTCACAATGTAAGCCTTCCACCCTAGATATACATATTTCTTTCTCAGAGTGTGGTAGTCGCAATATACCTTATCTTCATTTAAGGTTAGGTGATGCACATTTGAAAATTGGTGAATTGATGCTTAGAAATACCTCACTGTGAAGGCATACCGAAGTTTACACCATGGGCTCCAAGCTCTGTCCTTCATCGTAATACGCGTGATGCAAAAATGTTGGTAGACCGCAAACTAAACTACCTTACCCACCACCGAAGGAAAATCCTTGGGTATGTACCACTCTTCTTCAAATGCCGTGCGAAGTCTATCATACCACATTTCCACCATCTACATGAATGGTCCACTCGGTGACCCATCGCATAAGTACTTGCCAAATCTTTTTGTAGGTGACTTGTGTTCCATGGGGTACTCCCAAATCTTCTCCTTTGGCCCATCAGACACCCCAATCTCCATAAACACTAAAGATAATAAAACAACGCCAAAACTTATCTTGTCGCCTATCCACGCTTCTTCAATGATTATCTTTGCTATGTGATCTGTAATATTGTAGACCATTCCTTGAGACATCTTCTTTATGACGTGCATCCACATTATGTTTACTTGCGACCACCTTCCTTGGTCATTCAAATTTTTTACAAGATGTGTAGCTTCCTGCACTACTAGGTAATTTTTCAATTTGTCAATGTCCATGCCGCGCGGGCTTTTAGTATAACCCAACTCTTTCCTAGTCTCCAAGATTACAACTTTATCAATTAGATCACTATCCAGATCTAACCTTGAGGTCCATAGTCCTATCACTGTTGAAATCAAAGTAGTTATGATTCTAACCCTCCATCTCGGGAAGTAGAAGAAGTCCTCATGGACTCTGCTCATCAACCACCGATACAATGGTTCATACTTTCCAAAATATGGTAGCTTATACAACTAGTAGACTCCATTCTACTTCAGAAACTTCTCACGCACGTCATCATATACTAACATATCCTCTGTCATGTGCTTGTTCATCTTTGTGCTCAACAATGCATGAAGCTCCTTCTTATTATTTGATGTTCGATGGTTGTAATCATTGATTTTACATTGGAAAATATGGGAATCTCATTCTTGTCCCACAATCACGCCCTTTGGATACTGCATTTATGAGAAATTACTCTCGGGAGTAATTTCTTCTTCCACTTCAACCTTCTTCTTCCCTTTATCTCCTACTGCAGGTGCTTTCTTTGGTGCCATTTGAAAAATCTCTCTTTTCTTCCCTCTATAATTGAGTAAGTCGAAACCCTAGTTTAAATCTCTGTGCCCTAGTGGAAATCACATGCCCTAGCTCATTTGTAACATGTCTACTTCACTCAAAACCTTCACATATGGGAATGCAAGCTTTTCCTACACACAACCCTTCTCTCCATGTCTAGTTTCACACTTTTTGCACCTCAACACGATTACTTGGCTTGTTCACACTTAACCCTTTTCAAATTCTCTCAATTGCAATGGTAAAAAATGGTGATAGGCGCACAAGAAGAATGAATGTATTGCTATGTTTAAAGAATACAGAGCACGCCTTTATATAGGCCGATAGGGAAGAGCCGTGAGGGAGACAGTTATTCAACTGTCCACTAACAAATACTAACACAAATGTATTAATCTGCTAACATTCCCCCCCTTAATACATTGCTCTTACAAATGTACCCCCTAAACAAATCAAACTTCACCTTGCCGAGAGGCTTGGTGAGAATATCTGCAACCTGAGAATCAGTAGGGCAGTACTGGAGCTGAATTTGGTGGTTCAAGACCTGTTCACGAATGTAGTGACATTCGACCTCAATATGCTTTGTTCGTTCATGGAAAACAGGATTCTTCACAAGCTTCAACACACCTTGATTGTCGCAGTGAATGATGGGAGGTTTCTCTTCAGGAATCCCTATATCTGCAAGAATGCGACGTAACCAAATTGCTTCGCACACAGCTCCTCGTGCAGCGCGGTATTCAGCCTCAGTGGATGAGAGAGCAACAACAGTTTGCTTCTTGCTGATCCACGAGATAGGTCTAGATCCGAGATGAAAAACATATCCTGAAGTGGATTTCCTGTCATCAACAGATCCTACATAGTCCGAGTCTGTATATCCCTGTAAGAAGAACTGAGTGTTCTTCTGATACTCCAGACCAAAGTCAACTGTACCTCGGACATATCTCAACACATGCTTTGCTGCTATCCAATGACATTTCTTCGGCTCCTACATAAATCTGGCGAGATAGCTCACCGCAAAGCAAAGATCCGGTCTGGTATAAGTCAAGTAAATGAGACTCCCCACAAGCTGCCTGTAGTGAGTGCCATCTACCTGTGGTGAATCCTGGAATCTAGATAATTGCAAACCTTTTTCCATAGGTGTGGACATTGGTTTACAATCTGACATCCCATACTTTTCCAGGAGTGTCTTGGCATATTTCATCTGGGAGACGAAGATATGATTCTTCTTCTGCCATATCTCTAAGCCAAGACAATAGTGAAGTAGCCCCAAATCAGTCATGTCGAAGGATTTCTTCAGATCATTCTTTACATCATCTACAAGATTGTCAGAACTTCCTGTGATCACAAGATCATCTACGTACAAAACCAGAATGACAATCTCTGTTCCTACCTTCTTGATATACAAATTTGTATCTGAGGGGCTACGAGTGAATCCATGCTGCAATAGGTGATCATCAATTTTTATATACCATGCCCTAGGTGCTTGTTTAAGTCCATAAAGAGACTTTATCAGACGACATACCTTGTGTGGTTGATGCTCGTCTACAAACCCTTCAGGTTGGGCCATGTACACTTCTTCTTGTAGATCACCATTTAGAAAAGCACTCTTGACATCCATCTGCTGAAGTTTCCATCCATTTTGTGCTGCCAGTGCACATACAACTCTGATGGTTTTGATCTTCGCAGTGGGTGCAAAGGTCTCGTCATAGTCAATTCCTTCTTGCTGAGCATAACCCTTTGCAACAAGTCGTGCTTTGTGTTTGTCGATTGAACCATCTGCCTTATATTTTGTTTTGAAAATCCATTTGCAGCCAATGGATTTCTTACCTGGAGGCAGATCGACAAGTTCCCACGTCCGATTCTGAATCAGGGAATCATACTCAGCATCCATAGCCTGTTTCCACTGTGGTTGGTCTAATGCCTCACGAACAGTGTCAGGTTCGGTGCTCTCAACAACTGAACTCATGAGTGCAAAATTTACCTCATGTCTAGCTTGACTTCGTGTTCTAACTCCCGTAGAAGTACCAGGAAGTGAGTTCAGGTGTGCATCCCTGATAGTACTCTGGACCCATTTCAGACGTTGGCGCTGCTGATGTGAAGATGTGTTTTCCAGTGTGCCAAGATCAACGAACAAGTCTCCACTCAGCTCTTCTTCTCTCTGAGAAGAATCATCTTGCTCATCATCTGGATGTGTGAGCAATCTATGTGACGAGGTCGGTACTGGATCTCCATTGTGTGGCAAGGAGTCAAAGGACGACTCATCACATACCACATCTCGACTCTCGTAGATCTTCTTCGTCTCAGGATCCATGAGACGATATGCCTTTGAGGTAGTACTATACCCCAAGAAAAGACATGGCAGTGTCTTTGGATCGATCTTCTTCCTTCTCTTATCTGGAACATGCATATATGCAGTACAACCAAAAACTCTTAAATGATGAATAGAAGGTTTACGACCAGTCCATACCTCTTCCGGTGTCTTGTTCTGCAAGATCTTCGTGGGTGCCCGGTTGAGTAAATACACTGCTGTCTGGACTGCTTCTGCCCAAAACTGATCCTCCAACTTGGCGGTTGAGAGCATACAACGAGCCATCTCCATGACAGTCCTGTTGTGGCGCTCGGAAATCCCGTTCTGTTGGGGCGTATAGGGAGCAGTCAAATGTTGCTGAATGCCATGCTGCTTCAGGTATGCTAAGAACTTCTTTGACACAAATTCCCCCCCTCGATCTGAGTGGAGGAGAAGAAGAGGCTTCCCAGACTGCCTGGTGGCTTGCTGGTAGAAGGTTTGGAAATTTGCAAGTGCCTCACTCTTCTTCCGAAGGAAATATACCCACATTTTCCGTGAGTAATCATCAATGATGAGCTGAAAGTACACAAAACCTTGAAAGCTAGCTGGCAGGGGTCCGCACAGATCAGTGTGAACGACCTGAAGATGCTCTGTAGAATGATAAGAGCTCTGTTTGAATGGACCTCTATGTTGTTTGCCCGCAAGACATCCCGAGCAAACAGGTAAGGAATGGGAGAGTGGAGGAAGCCCTCTTACCATTTCCTTAGCACTGAGTTGATGCAGAGCCCCGGCAGAAAGATGACCATATCGAAAGTGCCAAAGTGCAGTGGACTCTGCCGTTGATGCAGAGAGAGCAACGCTAGATGAAGTGATCGCATCCAGTGCAAATAGACGGCCCTTCAGAAATGCTTGAGCAATGACTGACTCTCCCTGGGAAATGATGCAGGACTTGACCCCTTTTTCAACAAAGAATTCAACCTGCATTCTATGGTTAAGAAGTTGACTTACAGACAAAAGATTTGAAGTCAAACCTGGAACATAGAGCACCTTTGTGAGTGTACATCTTCGTGTTCCAAGAGGAATGATGACATCACCAATCCCTGCTGCAATATACTCTTGATTGTCTGCAATGGTGATCCGATCTCCAGTGGGCCGGTCACTCAGAGTATGGAACAACTTCTTGTTGCCAGTCATGTGTTTGTTGGCACCTGAATCAATCAACCAGACATCTTCTGACGGCTGCGAAGTCTGTGAGACTAGAACAATGTCAGAATGAGTCGTATCTGGTACCTCTTCATCGGAGGTGGCATCCTGCTGAGCAGCAATGTGGCCCTTCTGCCTCTGATTACGAGCATGCCATCGGGATTTCTTGGAATATCCTCGGCCAGAAGTGCTCTCTTCGCCAGAATTTCCATACTTGCGACCGTTGTAATAACAGTTCGCAGTCGTGTGCGTATCCGTGGAGCAAATGTGGCACCACCGATCCGCCTTGTGATTATGCTGCTTCTGGGGTGGCCGCTGTGGTGGCCGCTGTGAAGATGGCTGCTGAGCATGCTGCTTCTGATTTTGGGGGGCAGATTGCCCTTTCCGAGGCTTATGTTTTTGCCTCGTGATGAGAGCCTTGTCTTCGAAGGCTTCTTGTACATTTTGCATGGCTTCTTCCTGCTGGAGATAATTCACCAGGGTTGCAAAACTCACCTCCTGTTGAGTAATTGTCAACGTGGTGATCAGTGTCTGAAACCGTGAAGGAAGAGCTCGCAGGGTGAGCGGGACTAGCAACTTGTCGTCCACTGGTTCACCGAGTGCAGAGAGTTCTGCACGTAACTCAGCTACACGCCGCAAGAAGGCTTCTACTGATTCACCATCATGCATACTCATCGTATGAAGCTTTGTCTGAAGTTGCAACTTTGTCGTCAGATTCTTAGCTTCGTAGATGGTACACAATGCGCTCCATGCCTGAGAAGAAGCAGTTGCTTCCCGAATGTACGGCTGCACCTCATCAGAAAGACTGAGGGTGATGAGCATTAGTGCTTTCGCATCAGCCTTTTCATATTTTTCCAACAGATCATCGTCTGTGGGAGGGGCGTCTTTGCCAGAGACAATCCCCCAAAGATCTTCGAATTGAAGAATCGTCTGCATTTTGGTTTTCCATGCGGCGAAATTTGGCCCTTTCAAGAGTTGGGCATCGGATAGCAATATTTTTGGAGCAGACATTTTCAAAAACTCAAAAATGTATCTTATTTATTTATTTATTTTTCAAAATGGCTACAATGCTTACTGAAGGAATCTGTCCCGAAGATGGGCTCTATAGGCTCGTGCAGTGAGACGCCGACGCTCCTGTGGGCGTTCTATTTCACGTTCGTCATCTGCATCATAACCACGTTCAAGTTCTGCACGAATCCGCCGTGCTTGACATCGAACGTCGAACCAGAAGTATTCCAACAGTCCTCGGCGCACAATCTCGTCAAAGAGAATGTTACCAGTGTTGTGTAGCTCGTTGACCAAGGCAAAGAATAGTCCAGTGGTGTCTTCGTTGTCATTCAATGCCCAAATATTTGGTGCATTGCTCGCGGTGCTTTGTGCATCGGAAATTTGAGACATACGCGCACACACTGATTTGTAATTTGCTGACTTTGCTTACACGTAGCAGTCACAAGCACGAATCTTGCTCAGTCTTCTTCTCCTCTCTTCCTTCATGCACGCAACAAAGAAACGCTCCACGCTCAGCAAAAACGGGACTCCTTCACACACGCAGTGAAGAAACGCGGGACTATTTTCAGAACCGCAGCTTGTCTCCAGTTGGGTGCAAATTTCTAGGCACCGATCTCTACTTTTCTTCTTCAGTGCAGGACTTTGCACAACTACTTTTCACAGTGCTGGTTTCCACGTAGGTCTGAGAAAGTTTATCCAACAAAGGAGAAAGACAAGCTGTAATTTCCCCAAGTCGCTTCTAAGGAGAGTTGTTTGTTGCAGGTCAAAACGTTTGCTCCAGGCTTTTGATTTCCACACTGCATGATAGACTCCCACACGTCCACGTGCTAAGCAATTACTGCTCTCCACGCAAATCAAATTCTCCTGCTCCGATCTTCACACGCCAAATCCAACTCTTCAGGCACAAGCAGTCATAGCAGGTCTCCACACCAAGGAAAGACAGGTTGCTCTTGGTCGCTGTCCACGCACAACACACAAAGAACATGCCAAAAACTGTCACTTCAATCTTCCACGCAGGCAGAGGATGGATAAGAGCTCTGATACCAATGATAGGCGCACAAGAAGAATGAATGTATTACTATGTTTAAAGAATACAGAGCATGCCTTTATATAGGCCGATAGGGAAGAGCTGTGAGGGAGACAGTTATTCAACTGTCCACTAACAAATACTAACACAAATGTATTAATCTGCTAACATCCTCCACCTACCAACAATCTTCTCATTAATCGACCATTTTCATTCTTTCTGCATGGTACATCTTCGTGCCAAAGCTATAACCTTCTAGTGCACCCTTCTACCTTTTGGCTACAGACTTCTCTTCAGCGTGCTTCCATATGCCTGAGTACCTCATCACTACACCTTCCATTGGTAGTCTTCCCAGCCTTTGCTTACCTTGCCTTATACTTGTTTCTTCATTCCTTTTTATATATGGTCCTTATGTCCAGAAGTAATTTCTCTTATTTTTCAATTCTCCACCCTTGAATAGCACTCGTAGATAGTTCTTTTCATGTGTACTTATTTCCATCAGTACTGTACCTGGATATCAACAACCTACCCCACACTAAGGGTATGTGCAGTCCTCTACACATAAAAACTCTTCAAATAGTAATTAGCTTTTGGCGCATAAACACGCTTATTACACAAACATAATAACTAAATTGAAAAAGCATAGCGACAAAGAAGGAAACACATTAAGGGAATGCAGAATTGGAAACCTAACCTAAATGGCAACATTGCCTTATTACAAACACTAAGAAGACTTATTTATAGTAGGGCTTTAGCCTACTCCTGTTGAAGTAATTGAGTAACCGGATTCCATCAAGTGCCTTTAATTGACAAGCACCTAATTCAGGTATGTGAGTGATAACATACGGCCCCAGCCAATGTACCTTGAGTTTTCCTAGATGGCGTAAAAACTTAGAATCATAAAGTAGCACCATTTTTCTAATCTCCAACTTTTTATCACTGATGTGCCTGTCATGCCATGATTTTTGCCTAGCCTTCTCTTGTTTTTGACTCCAACGTGTTATGGCTTGTGGCTCATCCAAATTGATTAAATTCTCAATCCGTTCTTCTAAGGCTTGCTCATCAGTAAGACCTCCAACACACGCAATACAGAAAGACGGTAACATGAATTCCATAGGAAGAATTGCTTCCACACAAAACAATAACTGAAATGGCGTGGCTTTGTTCAACCTTTTATATGTTGTACAATATGCCCAAAGCACTATAGATACTTTATCATCCCAATCCTTTCTTCCAACATCACAATTTTTTTTCAATGTCTGGCTCAAAATTTTGTTGAAAGCCTCAATAGTCCCATTTTCCTGAGGATGATAAGGTGTAGTCTTATGGTGTGCAATCATGAATTCATCTAATAAAATTCTGATTGTCTCATTAAAAAAATGTGTGCCCTTATCACTGGTCAAACTTAAAGGACATCCATACCTCGTAATAATATTTTTCCAAAGAAACCTGGCTATTGTAGCCACTGTACAATCCTTTGTAGGTGTTGCTTCTGCCCACCTTGTCAGATAGTCTATGCAAGTTATGATGTAGCATGATCCTGTTCTGCATGTAGTTGGTGAAATAGGACCCACAAAATTTATAGCCCAGTTCTCAAATGGTTCGGCACTAGTAATGGGTCTTAAAGGCATTTCATCTTGTTGACCTAGTTTCCCAAAATGTTGACAATGATCACAAGCCTTACAAAATTCTTACAATCTTTATATAGGGTCTCCCACCATAATCCAACAAGTAGAATATTTCACAAAGTGGTATCACCAACATAGTGGCCACCTGCAATACCACCATGAGCTTCTTCCATAATATCTGTGTGCTCATGTTCCAGTACACAACGATGCAATACTTCATCCTAGCCTAATTTTTATAGGTCACCACCAATTAACATATAGGGTGCGGCGCGTATAGCAAGTTATTTATTCTCCAAGGATTTCATTCCTTCTGGTGCCATACCTATTTATATAAATACAACAATGTCATCTAATTCTAATGGTGCTCGTTGTAAATGGTATAATTGTGCATCTAACATGGTATCTTTAATTGCCTGTGCTTCTTTTATTGACTGTATTCTGAATAGATGGTTTGGTCCAGAATTTATTTTCCCTTGTTTTACCACAACTATGAAATAAAATTCCTGAAATAAGAGTACTCATATACATATGTGTCCTTGTAAAACGAGCTTATTCACCAAATACTTCAATGCAATGTGATCTGTATAAAATTTGAATGGTGTAACTAGTAGGTACTATTGGAATTTATGTAGTGCATATATCATTAACAAAGCTTCACACTATATAGTTGTGTAATTCTATTATGTAGGAGTCATCTTTCTACTAGAAAAACATATAGGATGATCTACAATACCTTCTCCAGGTTGAGCCAACACTGCGTCAATGGCTATGCCAGAGGCGTCAACATGTACATGAAATGGTTAGTCCCACGAAGGAAAATGTAGAATAGGCGCAGTAGTAAGTTTTTCCTTTACTGTCTCGAATGCGTGTTGCCATGGTTCTCCCCAGTAGAACGTACCTTTCCCTTTTAGTAACTCCTCCAATGGTGTGACAACTTTGGCATATCCTTTGATAAAATTTCTGTAATATCATGTATGACCCAAAAATTCATGCACCTCACTTTGACTGGCAGGCTATCTTATGCCTATAATGACTGCAACCTTTGTTGGATCAACCAACAAACCTTCTTTGTAAATTATGTGTCCTAACAATATTCCAAATGGCATAGAAAATATGCACTTCTTAATGTTCAAAGAGATACTCAACTATCTACATCTTTCAAACATTAAGAGTAGATTGTCACAATGATCCTTAACTAATCCATACACTGTCCAGTCATCTAAATAGACCTGTAAGAAGTTGTGAATAAATTCCTTGAATGCTTGAACAACTATGCATGAAAAATACAATTTGCACATTTTTCAAACCAAAAGGAATTACAGTATAGGTGAAGCTATACCATTCAGTAGTAAAAGTAGTCTTTTCCTGATCCTCCTGGGAAATCCGAACCTGATGATACCCAGAGAACCCATCTGTAAATGAATATAGTTTGCGCCATGCAACACTTTCTAGTATTTCCTCAGTGAATGACGTAGGAAAGGGATCAGTTACACATGCAACATTAAGCTCCCTATAATCCATGCAGATCCTAATATGTCCATCCTTCTTGATACTGATCACTATTGGACTAACCCATTCTGATTCATCAAGGGGTTTGATAATTCCAGACTTCAACATTTTGTCAATCTCTTCTTTGACCTTTTCGTGCAAGTTGGGTTTCATCCTATAGGGTATCTTTCTAACTAGGTGCACACCCTATTTAAGCTTTATATTCATCTCCCTTAATGATTCATACACACCTTTAAGGTCATGGTACCCCCTAGGGAATAAGTCCTGATAATCCCTTAGTAACTCTATGATTTTTTCCACTTCAGAGTTTGACCAATAGTCTCCAATTATGGCTTCCTTAGCCTTAATATCTGAACCAATATTCACCATCTTTGTCTTCATAGGTTCATGATAAGTGCACGTGGTCTTATCTGCACTATCTAATACCTCATGCCTACCTATTGAATGGTTTACATCCAGATTTTCTACTCCTTCGTCATCCACTAAGTAGACCATTTTTCCTTTTTCTTTATCAAGGAAAGCATGTTGAAGTAGTGTGGCATCAGCCTCTGTTTCTTCAACAAGATGTGCTCCTAAGTTTCCTTCATCCAGTAACTGCTGAAGGAGTTCTTCTGCCTTGGCACTATCTCCCATAGTTAAGTGCCTTATGAATTCTAATGCTTCATCCACCAGAGGCTTTGTAGAGAAGAATTCAAACATCTGGGCCATTCTTGCAATCAAATCCTGCCAATTTTCAATCTCTCTATGGAGTTCTGCATATACATACCAAACACGCACGCATCCTTGTAAAGTGGAATAAAACTTGTGCACCCATAGCAAAGGTGGTAAAGTTTCCTGCACTTCTGTCCAGAGTCTCTCACACTTTTGAACATGGTGCTGAACAGGTTGATTACCATGATAAGTGAAAATTTGAGTAGGTACATTGCTCCTAAAAAACCTAGTAGCAAGAGCAATCCTAATTTCATTCCATCCTACAAGATTATCCTCGTGGGCCACCCACCAGCATGCTACTGTCCCACGTAGTGTATATGCTTGCATATTTCTTCTTTTTCATTGGGTTTAACCACTGTTCCTCCATGACACGCATGAATTCCATAGGATCTCCTTCTCTGGTGTAACAAGGTACTGAGTTGTTACCTATCCTCCTAACATAACGTGGTTTTATTCCCTTAGGAAATATGCACTTGACTTTGCACCCTACCAACTCATAAGTGCTATGAGCCCAATTATCACAAGAAACACTTGTTGTATCGCTAATAGATTGTGCATCCTCCCACTAAATTATTCCTTCTTTAGTTGGCTTAAGCATCTCTGGATCTCAGATGGCACATACATAAATCCTATTTAGATATTCTTCACTTAAGGGCTCAACATAAGGCACATATTTTCCATCTGCTAAAGGGATAAAAAATATCTCCTCCTTGTTTTCAAAACTAATATAACCCTTGTTGAACCAGAGATCAACATTATTTACATAACACCAAGGACAACCTAATAAAGCTGGGAAGCTATCTGACTCTGCCAGTGCTTAAACCTCAAAGTCTCAAGTGAACTTGGCTCCTTGTATGGTAATGGATACATCTTTCAAAACTCTGATGGGAGTGGCCTTAGTCCGATTAGCCATGAACAATACATTAGAGGATGGCTACAATGGGGGTCTCCTAATTTGTACCCATGCATCTAAGGTAAGAACATTGACTTCCGTGCCTACATCAATCAATATATTACTCAATAGCCACCCATCCACAACAACATTCAGAGTGATTTAATTGTCATATTCTAGACTATGAGGGGGAAGATTCGCATGTAGGATCTACCATCCAGTCTCACCACTTACGCGTCGAGTGTTTCCTTTTAACCAATTCCCTAACAGTGGAATGATATGTTCCTGGCGTAATAACTTGCACACTTCTCTCAAGTCATCCATATTAGTTTGGAATGTCTCTGATTCTTTCTTTTGATCCATCTTCCATGATTTCTCTTTTAAGTACTATATCTCACCTTGAAGATTCCTGAGAAATTCCATGGTTTTCTGGTAAACCTCCTTTTGATGGGTAGGATCTAGGTACCCTGCATGTAGAACCTCCTCCTTAGTGATGGTAGGATTCTGTTGTAATGCTTCTATGGCATGTGCCACCTCAACACGGGTCGTGATCTTTACTTGCAATGCCTCAGAATTTTCTTCCAACTTAGGCATCCACTGATTTTCCACATCACAATGTATCCTAACCATCCCTGCACCTTTGTTTTCTTGTTTATGTTGCTTACTAAGATGATCCTATAAGTTCGGGCACTCCTCATAGCTATGGTTATTTCCACAAAAAGAACATGCAATATTATGAGGACATTCACACCTGTAGTGGTCAGGAGATCCACATGTATAACATGTTCTGCGAGGGAACTCAATTCTTCCACCAGCACGGCCTCATCCTCTGAATCCACCACAATATCCTTGACCTCTACCATGGTCTCCTTCAAAACTCCCTTTAATCTGATTATAGCACACCTAATTATGATCCCAATACTGATGCTCATTCTTACCCTTAGAGTTATTTGAAACTCCTGTCTATCGTACACCAATATCTATAGCATCATGGATTTGACCAATCAGTCGATAGTCTTCCGTGTCATGAGTCGTGGACCTAATTTTTTTACAATAACTTAAAATGTTCTTCCTTATTACACATTGTAGTAATGGGTAGTGGCTAGCATCATGGTTTAAATGGCATATCTCAAAATCCAACAACAATGAGCACACTGATCTACGAGGAAAACTATCCTTTGTGTGACCTTCTATTTCACAATCCAAGCACAAAATCCCTGTGCACATCTCATGTGCTGAATTTGTTGATAGTTTCTCCAACTGATTTGCCATAGCCATGATATGTGCTTCTAAAAATGGGCTCACCCCAATGTCTATGCTTCTAACTACCTGAGCGTGTAAGTCTGCTTCAAGTGCTTCACACAGATCAATGTATGTATTATGTGACAATGCCCTCCTAAAAGGGGTAATCAGAACCCCAATGAACCATTGTGCATGTTGGCTTCATGTATGTCATAAGAACGCTTAGATAACAGGGTTTTAAAATGGGAATCATACTCTCTGACACTTTCAGTAGTGCCTTGCTTAATATCCTTGAGTGCACTTATACTCTTTTGCTCAAACTTGGGGATGTAAAACTCTTTAAGGAATTCATCTTTTAAAGCTGTATAGTCTACACAAGTCTGATTAAGGTCAAACTTTCTATACCAGCTATGTGCATGCCCTTATAAGGTAGTAGTAAATTGGCTTTCCTTACACTCAGAAGCCATGATTTCTTTTGCGTGCCACAATATTTCACACATATGCACATGTTCAACATCATCTTCTATGCCTTGATACTCTAGAAGATGAAGAGACATCTCCATGTAAATATTTCGGGGTTGGTGCGGATCTTGCCCACCTGATCCTGAACCTCATGTGTTTCCTCTATCTCCAAAACCACTAGATCCACTTGAACTAGAGATACCTATGCCTCCTGATCCTGAACATGTAGTTGGGGTTGAACTAGAAGATGTACTTCCCTATGTCCCAACAGTAGAATTGAACTGTACCCCGACAGTTTGTGAAGCATTACCACTCCCAAGAGATAGTCCAAAAACTGGCGCGCCTGTATTTTGTGCTGATGATACACCTAAAAAGGTACTCCCATATAACAATGAAGCCATTTTCGCTACCATCACTGTGCCTCTTATAATACTCGCTCATACTCTCCCATTCCTAGAATTAGATTATTGACTGCTTGTCGTACTAGATACTAGAAAACCAAGTGCAAGGGAAAGGTTTCCAAGTGGATTCAAATGTACACTCGTAGCCTAGGTCATCTCTGTTGGCATGCTTTTGCATGAGGCTGAGGAGGGATCCCTGTCATACTTTCCCAGATGGGGGAGTTCCTGATGCTGTGGCTCCATGTATCCTGTGTGAGCTCCAAATCCTTCACAAGCCATCTCCCTCCTCAATGCCATCTACTCTGAAATGTCATGCTACTTCTCTACCTCCCTCTCGCATGCCTCATTGTACTTAAGCCACCTTTCCTCTCTTTTCCTTTTGTCGCTAGTTCTGCCATCCTTCACCAACACTGCTCCTGCTCCCATGCATGGTGGGTTTTAGCTAGCCATCGGTTTACTCTCTAAATTCAAAGTTACCATCAATATCTTGATTTCCAATGGAATGCCTTACAGGTAAGTTCCCCTTGGATATCGTAAAAACTGGAATTGAGCTACCTCTGGGCATGAATAAGTGGAAACTGATTACTATAAGATTTAACTATCCAAAACACCATGGAACCAAGTATCCACAACGTGAGTCCAAATCAGATCAACATCATAAAGGGCCTAAAATTCTTCCTGCATCTAGACAAGTGTGCGATACCTCTAATTCCACTTAGATGCATAAGCAATTAGCCACTTGTACAATTCTACTAGAAAGATAGCGAAAAATCTATCATATAAACTGTCATACAGATTCTGTTCCACCCACACAAGTGCGTTAAACTTAGATCCAGTGCTGAGCTGATGTGCATATTATTCTTCTAGATCATGTATCCACTCCTCAACACTTGCTAAGGTTAACCGATATGTATTCATCGCAAACCATCTTGAAAATAACTGAAAAAGAGGTCCCAGCAACGAAACCAATGATGTACCCTAGAATTCACTGATACAAGCCCAAGCGCGTGGACACATCACTCAGCCTAGACTGAGCGCTCACCCAAATATTGCAAAGGTACCACGCCCCTCTTTAGGGTTGGTGTTGTAGTATGTTAGCATGATAAAAACTTTAAGCATTCAGATCTATGACTAATATATCATTCTACATGCATGTTCAGATCTAGATCTAGAGAATAACAGACTTAATAGACAACCATAATGTAATCAAACATGCAATACTAAATTATAACCACAATAACACCTTGTTTTAGTCCATAACCTCCATTATATTAAATTCGGTAATACACAGAAGGTTCTTTATAGTAATAATAGTATACGCTCATGCACGTAACAGATTTATTAGCATAATTTTACTATAACCTAGTTCTCACACCTAGATCATGTGCTCTATATCTCTGCTACGCAATTTTCTACATATTTATAAGGGTGAGGACTTGCCTTTCACCACTTATCTAATCCCAAAATAGGTCACATGCTATTATTAGCCACACATCATTACAAAAATAGGCTTACATGCAAGAATGCTAACAATAGATCTCTCTTAGTCAACTATCAGTTCACAATCATATCTTTAGCCTGCATTCATACAAAGTGATTTATATCCGATCATCCAAAAATAGCCAATGCGTGTTGCACAAGTCTCCAATTGGTTTGAGTGCTCTGCACGCTATCTCCAAAAATATGTCCTCATTATGAAAATAGCTAAGTCCCAAACCTGTCTCTTTTCTTTGCGCACAATCCTTTCTGATACTTTAGTGCCTTTGAATGCATTCTTCTCTCCCGTGTGAACCTTCTATATTTCCTTAGCTAAGTGCTAGATTCTGATTGATCAACATGGCTTCATACCTCTCTCCCACATGTAATGTACTGTGTATACTTCATGAGCAATAAAAATTGTGTTTTGTGTTAGTTGTTTTAACATTTGCATGGTTTTTGTGTCTCTCTTACCTCTCATTGCAACATGGTGATCTGTGCATATTTCATGTTCATTGTAGGGTTTGGTGTATTATGCTTATAGGAATGAAGATTGTTAGCATTTTGGGTTTGTGTTGCGGTTCTCCAACCTTCCCTTAATGCATTGGTGGAACTTGGGTTTGTGTTGCATTTGTCCAACCTCCCCAGGGTTCACCCTTTCTCCATTTTACAGCGTTGGGAAGAGTGATTAGCACTAATTTCTTGGTGTATCACCACTTGTAGTGTAGGTTTCATTTATGCAATACTTCTATCCCTGTCCCCTTAGAAGCATTAGATTAGGGTTAGTGAGTAGTTTTACCTGTATTAGGAGTAGTTAATGGCAGGTAGGTTAGGAGCAAGAACCTGCCTTCTTTGGAGAGCTATCCCATTTCGCAATGTCTTACACTCAGGATAGTTCAATTTTGTGCAATCACACCGAATGCCCCATTCAAACTCAGGCCATTTAGGGGGTGTTTTGATTCTACATCAACAGTTTTGGCATGCCCGGTGGGACAACAATAAGTTAGACTGATATGTTTTCCAGGATTGTTTTATTGCAAAACCTTGTCACATTGAATCCAAGTTCAAATAAGAAAACATTTCAGAGGATTCCTTGCATTTCAGAGTTTGAAAGTTGAAAATTTTAAATTTCATAGGTTCTAGCTATAGGGTCAAAGTCTGAAATCACTTTTGGAGGGCTTAACATGTGTAAAATGAGCTCAAACTTTCACAGATGATATATTGGGGGACTAAAATTCAAAAGGATTATCCTTATATTTTCAAAATTCTCATTTTCAAAATTTCAGGATTTTTTAAATTTCAGGATTTTGGGCATTTTACAATTTTGGGATTTTGGATCTTTTGGAATTCGAAGATTACTAGATTTTCAGGATCTCAGAGGTTTCTGATTTCAGAGTTGTTTCTACTTTGGATTTTGGGGACTGTGGCATTTCGGGACTTTGGAGACCATTTGTAATGAACCAATTCGACCCCATATCCATTTTTGATCTCTTTGAGGTGTACATACAGGTATTTATTTCATTTCATCAAGCTAGTGTGCACTTGGTGGGATCATCGCCTTTAGAGGAACGTGTAAGCACAACTGGTGACTCCATTTGGGTCAAAACCCGTTCCCCGAGTAACATAATTTCCCATTCATTTCCATCCATTGCCATCCATTTTCATTCATATTTCTTTCCACGCCTTCCATTTTTTTTCTATGAATCAGTTAAATCATGTGTTTATTCCCACAATGCAACTCACATTTGTAGCAGCAGCAATGTTAGTGAAATCTACCTCCACATTTGTAGCATATATTTTCAAGATGTTATCAACAACCTCCAGAACTATATTACGATGAAAATAAACAATATACATGTTCCTATGGAAAATAAATGGACTAGTTTGGTTATTTATCAAACTATTCATGTTTTCAACACCAAGGGTACGTAGAATATGGAGGTTACCCTAGATACGAAGATCTTGAGTTGCACCTTGAAGTGCAAGAATTGGAGGTAAAAATGTTACATCAAAGGGATGTGACTCAAATACAAGCATGCAAGATTTGGTTTTAGGACCCCTTGTCCATATGTAGGTCCTATTCCAAACCACTACAACCCGCAGGAGAAGTTTGACTTTATTGTTGAGATGTTTCCAAGGCTTACATAGTGGATCCAAGAGATAGGAGCTTTTGTGACATTTCCATTCAATTCTGTCAATGGGAAACCCTTGCATTACCATCCCACAATACTCTCTCCACTCCCCAATTTGCACCATTTTAATCGGAGCCTCATTTCCCAAGTTTCCCATATGTTGCACCTATTGTGGATTACCATTCTTCATCTTCTATTCTCCCACCTAACCTCAGTTTCTCTACTCTTTTCCCTTCCAAACACAAGTTCCCTCCACAACAGACTAAACCTCCTCTCCCACCACCAAATAAAAAAAATTCAATGGTGACCCAACCCGCCCCTCCACTTGCATTCAAAAATCCACATCTAGAAGGGGATCAAAAAACCAGCCAAGAAGAAAAAAAATAGGAAGAGCCTAACAGGGGAGAAATGATTCAATTTTTAAAGAGTTCGGATGTTAAACTAGGAATAGAAAAAATCCTTCTACTGGTTAAGCTTTAGGAGGAGGCTAAGGCTAGATGAGAATAGGTGGTGAAGTTTGAGATTGTAGCAATGGAAGATGATCAACAATTGATATGCTCAGAGTGCAACATCCATGAGGGCACTCTATTTCTTAGGATTGTTGATCAAGCATCAGCTGCAAAATTAGCGAAAGAGGAGCATGTTCTTGCTATAGAGGGGAACAAAACAGGTTTATGGGATTCTGGTTCGAAACAAGAAACTCCAAGTTCTTTCTCCACTTCATCCTCTCTAGATTCTGATTCGGAGGTTAAATTTGAGCTATCAAAATTTTTGTTGGGGGATGAAGATGACCATGGTAGAAAAGTTGAAAATCAAAAGAACACCATGGAGGAGAACAAGCCAATTGTGGAGGCCTTACAAGAGGAGATCATAGAAGGCTTTTTGATCTCTAGTGGCATTGAAAATTTTGATATCCATCTTCCTTCATTTTTTGTTGAAGATAACTTGCTTAAGGAATCCATTACGAAGGAGAGCTTTGTAGACCTTACTACCCATAACATCCCTCTGGAGTAGTAAAATGATGGGTCCCACATTGCCAACGAAGGATAAGAGCACGAAGAGGTCATCACTTACATACCATTCACCAAGGTGACGCATCAGTTGTCTGTAAATGTGCAAGAATAAGGAAATAAAATCACATACATTAACCTTTTCCAAGAAAGTATGCATGAAGGTTTTCTTATTGAGATTCAGAGCAATAGACACATTCAGCGGTTTAGGCCATGCCCCATTAGGTATCTAGCTCCGTTGGATCGAGAATCAGATTTGTCGCAACAAGTCATGTTTAAGTCCGAATGTGAGGGTAATCTTCATGGTATCAAGGATCAACTACATCAGTGGCAAGACCTCCAAGGTTCTCATGTGGATTATTTCGAAGGGGTATTTGTTTTACCGTCAGTTGATACCTTGATGATATGGGTGGAGGATTGGTCCCTTATCAATTTTTCACTCATCTATATAGCCATGTCTAGTGTCAAATCATCCGCATGACAGTAAGTTTCAAGAAGTGGAAGCTACTTTACACTACCAGTGGTGGGATTTGTTTGAAATTTTCTCTCTTTCTGGTTAGTGTAGGGTAGGAGTAGGTTTTCTTTTGGTATAACAAGTGTTTGGGAACACTCTGCATGTCTACTTAGGCATGTATGATTTTGTATTCTATACATAGTTTTTAGTTCATGTTTGTTCCTGCATAGTACATGATGTTTCAGTAAGCCTCCCTTATGGAAAAGAATTTCATAATTGTGGGTAATAGTTACAGATTTCAAAAGAAAACAAATGTAGATTAACTAAAATAATGATTAAGGACAAGTTTTGTTAAGTTTTCACCCTTCAAGTCCTTCAAAGACCAATAATAGGTGAACTTTTTAGTGCCTCTGCCAAATCGGTGCAGTCTTCAACATCATGCTACAAGCGGAACTTTCAGAAGAAAGAGAAAATCCAAATTTGATAGAGTTCCATGATGTAAAGATTTAAGAATTGTCTTATTCAAAACTCTGTAACATACAATACATGCCGCAATCATCAGTTGTGTATCTCCTACTTGGCAGAATCAAGTTTCGAGATAGTTCATTTTAGTCTCATAAGACAGGGTTGCAGAGAGGAACAAGTTAAGATCTCAAGTCAAAACAATTTTCTACTCTCACAAATCTTATTTTTAAGATTTTCTTGTGAAAATTGAGAGTGCAAGTAGCGGAATAGGTTCATGCCCAATGATATGCAGGCGGTCTTTGGGGTGAAAATTCAACAAGGTTCAGGATCAGTTACAGATATTTAGTGGCTCTGTGCCCAATGGACATGCTAAGGCTATTGGTGCAAGAACATGTAGTAGGTAGATGTCCCCGTGAGTTGCCAAATTGTTGACAATTTTTTGCCCATGGGAAAAATTGACCAACTCGAGCCCACATCAGGCTAGAACAAGTAAAAATAAGTAAAATTATGTCAAGTCTAAAAATTCCCCATACTCAGCCCCATCAGGCCTTTGACATGTTAAAATTTGGAGAAATTCCAAACAATGGCTCCTGAAGGTTAAAATATGCATTCTAGGCCTCAAAGGGCCACCGAGCTTAAAAGGAGCTCACCAAGTAGCTCAACGAGTTGAGTTGGGGGAGGTCCGTCAAGCTTATTATTGGAGAAGTCAGTGCATGGGAGCTCAATCGGGTTAGTTGAGATGTGAGGGCTTGATGGAGAGTCAATCAATCATTGGCGAGTTGGGCTAGAGATCAAATCTACAAACTATGATCTTTAGGGGCATGGTGCGAGGTTCTTGTGCAAAGAAATGAAGATAACCTTAGTGAGTTTGACACACTGTGGAAGTCGATAGGGGAAAAGGAGATCGGTTGAGCCGGGAACACATCAAAAATGGAATCAACTGTGACATTGTGGAAGTAGCTCATTGAGGCGAGCTGAGGATATTGAGCCGAGCGAGTCGAAGGAAGAATGAAAAGCCCCAAATCCCGAACTCTTCGGAATTTTGGGATTCAAAAATTCAAGGGTTTCACTGAACAAAAAAAAATCATGCCTAGGCCTGAAAACCCAAAGGCCCAAACTATGAAAGGAGGTGGGTGACGTGGCATATCGTGAGTGTCTTGGGAGTCAAACACCCTTTTGGGGTCAACATGACGTGGATGTCTGAAGAACGTGCTCGAGTGAGTTCCGAAGGGGCAAGTGATGAAAACCTTAACCAAAGGGGTGACATGACACAACATGATGAATTTCAGAGGTAGTAGCCAAGTTTTTTTAAGGAGTTGGGGGGTAAGGCCCGAAATAGGTGCATTGAAGAGTCTGAAGAGCTTGGGCCCAAAACCCCAAACCAATGCACACCTATCAAGTCAACATGGATTACTGAGCCAATCATGAGGTGGGTAGAATGAGTAGGTTGCAGTGACACATTGGTCACTGAGTGGAGGATGAGTCGGGAGTTAGCATGCAAGGAAAAATGGTGAACCCAAAAATGAAAGAGCTTGGTGGAGAAGGAGAAACATATTGATGGGTTGAGAGAATAGCTCGGTGGAGCTTGAAAACCCTAAACCATACCCCAACTTCAAACTATCCTATTTTGAGAAAATTTTAACCAAAATTGATAAAATAATAGTCTATGGAAAGGGGATTTAATGTAGAATTTGATGGTGATAACTAAATCATGTTCCCAAGAAGATAAATGAAGTCAAAATCTAGTAAAACATCCAAGGAAAAAAATATATCTTCCAATGTACTCAACCATTTCTTACAAATTTACAGTCATTGGAAAGGTAATTTCAGGATCCTCAGTAGTTTGGAAATATCAATTTCAGATTTAGGGGGTTCTGGACCTCTGAAAATGGTAAGCAATGCAAGGTTAGGTTAAGGCCATTAATGGGGTTGGTGGAAATAGGGGGTCATCATGAAACATACAAGAGCTAGAGACTAGACCTAGGTGCAATCATAGCTAGTTCCTTCTTGCATAAGACAACATCATTAATGGAGCAGATATTTTGCAAATCTTCAAGCACCTATTGTAGATTAAACAATGATTTTTTATGGGTTTTGAAGCAATTTCAGAATTTCTTCCTCTCTCCCCTCTCCTCAAAATTCTTCTATAAATATTGTAAGGGGTTTCTCATGCAAGTTGTTGATCACCTTCTTTTCCCATGCACCCCATTTCTCCTTAGAGATTTAAGTCTTCCCCAAATATTTGTAATGGCTTCATGCCCCTCTCCCGCATGCAATCTACTGTGTATACTTCATGAGCAATACAAATTATGTTTTGTGTTAGTTTTTTTAACCTTTGTATGATTTTTGTGTCTCTCTTAGCTCTTATCGAAACATGGTGCTTTGTGCATATTTCATGTTCATTACAGGGTTTGGTGTATTTTGCTTATAGGAATGAAGATTGTTAGCATTTTGGGTCTATGTTGCAGCTATCCAACCTTCCCTTAATGCATTGGTAGAACTTGGGTTTGTGTTGCATTTTTCCAACCTCCCCAGGGTTCACCCTTTTTCTATTTTGTAGGGTTAGGAAGAGTGATTAGCACTCCTTTCTTGGTGTATCACCACTCGTAGTGTAGGTTTCATTCATGCAATCCTTCTATCCATTTCCCCTTGGAAGTATTATATTAGGGTTATTGAGTAGTTTTACTTGCATTAGGAGTAGTTAGTGGTAGATAGGTTAGGATCAGGAACCGACCTTCTCTGGAGAGCTGTCTCATTTCGCAATGTCCCACACTCAGGATAGTTCAATGTTGTGCAATCACACCAAATTCCCCATTCAAACTCAGGCCATTTGGGGGTGCTGTGATTTTACATCAACAAAGACACCATAGAAAATGGTTAACTTTAGGCTCAAGAAGAGGGTTCCAAGTATGGGAAAGCTGGTGAAGCCAAGTGGATGGTGTAGAGTGAAAACCCCACCGATCATTGAGTTTATCAATGGACAGTGAGAGAGGACTTAACAACTGATAAATGGTTTGAGTGCTGTATCTGAGGAAAGTAATTTCCTGATGCCATCGCTAATCATGCCACCATGTAGCCAGAGGTTTGAGCCCCAATTTGTGGCGCATAACAGTAGGTAGGAGCTCCTAAATTTTGTAGATTGATTAGAAATCTGAATTAATCAGATTGTATTTAAATTTGAGCTTGGACCAAGGAATCTAGTCTCTGTGATTCACAAGATCCTGAATGGTATGAATGCCCTTGCGGAAAAACCAAATGGCTTTAATGCTCGGGGTTTCAGTAAGTGGAAGATTTTCTTCAATGATGATAGGAGACCACCAAATTTTCTACGAATTAAAAGAAAGCCCAGTGCAAAATCCATCGCCAATCCACCTCATCATTGAATTCACCTACTTGAAGGCTTTCTAAATACTCTTGGTGAAAAAAGTACCAGTAATTTTAATAGGAGCATAAGTGATAATTAGAGAATTCAATCCAATTATGCTCCAAACACTTCTTACCATAAGGGGCTCCAGATTCAATATAATTCCACAACAAATTTTTCCATGTCTGGGTACCAGAAATACACCGAACCACCCATTTGAAACCTAAAGCCACACTCTGCCGATAAACATCAATGACTCCCATACCACCTTGATCTCGAGGAAGACATCAGACATCCCAAACAACATGGTAAAAACCATTTGAACCATAACTTTTACATCATAAGAAGTCCCAAAGAAGCTTGGCGAGCCGATTAAACGAATTACGAGAAGGATGCCAACAAGTAGAATAATAAACATGAGTAGCGGCAAGGATTTTGGTCCAAACTTGGAACTTAACAACAAGAGATAAGGGTTTGGAAGACCATTTGGTAACTTTTTGCTCCACTCTGTTAAGAACATAATTCCACAAGGTTGCAGAGTCACTGTCAAAAGCAAAAGGAATGCCAAGAAATATGAATTGCTTGCCATGACCAATCCATTTCTAGGGTTTCACCTTTAATCAGTCCAGAGGAGGTAAAAAACTCTTCGGATAGCCCAAAGTTTTGGCCATTTGAATATTAGAACTTGAAGTAAGAAAAAGGTGTCAAGACATTCAAAGACTAGAGCAATATTTTGTTTCGATTCAATGAGAGTAATCATCCATAAAATTCTCTTTAATAAGTTGAGTCATCTGATCTGGAAGAAAAATCCCCCGAATGTGGCCTTGCACACCTTTATGGGCAATTAGATAACCTAGGACATCAACATCAAGCACAAACAACATTGGCATAAGAGGGAACCCCTATATGATAGAGCAGAAAAGGCCAATGGCAGTAGAATGGTGACCATTAATGGAGAGTCAAGTAGAAGCATTAGAAAAAAGCGTGCTTACAACCATTTGAAAGAATTATCCAAACCCCAAAGGTTTAAGCATAGATAGAATGAAGGTGTATTCAATACGATCATAATCTTTCTCGAAATCAATCTTAAGGAAAAGTAGATTTTGTGAAGAAACACATGCCCATTCCATACATTCCTAGACATCAATAAGATTGTCTAGGATGTAATGACCTTTGAAAAAACTAGTCTGCTCAGGCCAAATGATCTTAGGTATAATATCTATAATGCGGAGAGCCAATGCCTTAGCAATAATTTTATAAGACACGTTCAACAGGGTGGTCAACTACCAATTATTCATCTTTTCAGGATTGTCTGCTTTGGGAATGAAATTGATGTTGCATTAATTGATGAAAATCCCTAGAGATTGAGTTTGAAGAGCTTCATTATAGACCGGAAGCAGATCAGGTCCTACAAAGGACTAGGCTGCTTTGTAAAACTCACCAGGGAATCCATCCAGATCCAGAGACTTGTCATCTGTAAGATAAAGAAAACTTGCATGAAGCTCTTCCAAAGTGAGAGGGGTGTCACAGCAGACACGATCTCTGGGCATAAGTGTATTAGGCACAACATCAATAAATTTTTGTAAAGCAGTAGCCGGCTTAATTGAATCCTCCTGAGATTGAAATACCAGACGATAGTGCTTGAAAAAAGCATCAGTGATCTCTGGAAGCTCCGTAATTCGTTGGTGAGAATCATAAATAACTTTGACATGTTGTCGAGTATGTTTGGCCCAAAGGGATTTGAAAAATATTTTGGAGGCTTTATCTCCCACCCTAAGCCAATGAATTCTTGAATGAATCTGCATACCACGAGCTGAGTGGGATTCAATAAGTTTGAGCTTATGGTGAATATTAGCAGCCTGGCTCTAAAGGTGAGATGTAAAAGGATTGGACTCAAGAAGTAAGGATACCCATCTAAATTCTTAGTGAAAAGTCAAGTTAGCTCGTCTTCAAACCCTGACAAACTACTTTTTGAATTGGTAGAGGAACTTGGTGGTGCAATGAATCACCGCCTCCCATCACAAAATCTAGCTAGAAGCAAATGAAGGATGTGGCACCATATTCCAAATCTTGGCAATGAGTGGGATCACTCCAGGATGACTCAATAAAGAAAAATTAAGAAAGAATTGAGTTTTGGTCACCTTGGGAGGGCCCCCTAGCAAACAACCTAAAATATGATCGAATGGTTGTCTGACAAAAGCACCTCTGACTAAACCTTGATAATGGATGATCCTTGCATGTCAAAATCAAAATAAGGATGTTGTGAAAGAAGTGCATGACCAAGGTGTTTTAATACCCGATCATATCCTTCTCGAAGATTAGTCCAAGTGAACCATGTTTGGTCTTTAAATTCCTACTGATCAGGGAAAATTTTAGTGGCGAATATTCGTAATATGGCGAATATTCCATTTTTGAAAATTTTGAAAAGGCAAATTTTTTGGTACGGGCCAGTGACCTGTTCGCCTAAAAATTACACTTTAATTTTTTTTAGGGGTCGGCTTCGCCTACCCTTGAAAAATATCCCCTATATAAACCTAGATTATTCGTCAGGTAGAACACTTCTACTTCACATTTTTCAACAATATGATATATCCCGTATTATAGATGCGCGACAAGGGGGTAAGTTATTAACGCGTGACAAGGAGGGTTTGCAGACAAGGAGATACTGTAGATATTGATGCATAGTAGATGCATGACAAAGATTTTGTTGACGAGCGACATGGAGTTTTTTTTGATGAGCAAGAAGAGGGCAGAGGTTACAGACGTGCGACAGGATATTTGCTGTCGCGCATCAAAAAAATGCAGTGACGCGCGTCAATAGGCCTTAGTGACGCGCGTTAATAGACCTTTGTGACGTGCGTCACTAAGGTCTGTTGACGCGCGTCACTAAGGCCTGTTGACGCGCGTCACTAAGGCCTGTTGATACGCGTCACTAAGGCCTGTTGACGCCTTAGCGACGCGCGTCAACAGGCCTTAGTGACGCGCGTCAACAGACCTTAGTGACGTGCGTCACTAAGGTCTGTTGATGCGCGTCACTAAGGCCTGTTGATACACGTCACTAAGGCCTGTTGACACCTTAGTGACGCGCGTCAACAGGCCTTAGTGACGCGTGTCAACAGACCTTAGTGACGCACATCACTAGGGTCTATTGACGCGCGTCACTAAGGCCTGTTGACGCGCGTCACTGAGGCCTGTTGACGCGCGTCACTGAGGCCTGTTGACGCGCGTCACTACATTTTTTTGACGCGTCACAAGGAGGTATAATAGATATTGACATATAGCAGATGCATGACAAAGAGGTTGTTGATGTGCGACACGGAGATTTTTTGATGAGAAAGCAGAGGTCGGAGGCTGCAGACGCGCGACAGGATATTTTGCTGTCATGCGTCAAAAAAATGCAGTGACGCACGTCAAAAGACCTTAGTGACGCGCATCAACAGACCTTAGTGACGCGCGTCAATAGACCTATTGACACGCGTCACTGAGGGTGCTGTCAGACAGCACCCTCAGTGACGCGTGTCAATAGGTCTGTTGACGCGCATCACTAAGGTCTGTTGACGGGCGTCACTGCATTTTTTTGACGCATGACAGCAAAATATCCCGTTGCGCGTCTGCAGCCTTCTGTTGTAGTGCTTGATAATCAGGTGAAATTTTTTCATACAACCCCCAAAAATTTACCTTCCCGTGAAACCGGTTTCGGGGATATTCGCCAGGTATTCTCCACCTCTGATTTCCAGGAGGTCTCTTAAAATGAACCCTGCTACTGATGTCGGAGCAATGGATCAGGAAGGTCCCAATGAATTTTTAAGTAATACTAGGCCATACGTTTTCTGAGACACCAACACATAAAGAGGGCACCAAATTTATCATCTGGATGCTCTACCATATTAAGTCACCGCACACCAACCAATAAGCAATGAGTAAGTTGTCACCTAACCAATTCCATAATAATGATCTTTTGGGACCTTCATTAGGGGCATAGATATTTAAAATACCACAAGAAAGATCATTAATACTCGTAATCACCCACACAACCATATTACTGGGGTCTTGGCCTGAGGTAGTAATTAATGCCAATTTTTTTGGCGTAATGGAAATGCTAGCTCCACCTCTACCATCAATATGTTGAGTATGGAACTGCATAAAATCAAGGGCAATACACATCAAAGTAGTATGAAGCAAAAAACCATACACATTGATTTCCTATAAACAAATCACATCTAAACTGCTAATTAACTGGCAAACTAAATGAACAGATAATTTTTGGGAGGGCTTTGTCAATCCCCAAACATTCCATGACTTGAAATTCATGAAAAATCAGACATATTATATTTCCCTTGCCTATCAAGAAATCTATCCTCTGAGTCAAGAATGGCAAATTTGTTGGCAATAAGAAGCTGGTCTGAATCATTATGCTCAACATGAATGGATCAGAGTTTGGCTCCATTTTCTCCCAATGTGCCTTGTGAAACCTCTCAAGGTGGACTTCATGAACGTCGTAGAGAAAGAGAGGTTGAAGCCACATTCCTTCTCTAAATTATACTGAACAACTTGGCTCTACGAGGGCTTAATAGAAATGGAAACTGAAGGAATAGGTTGCACCACTCTAGGCTCATCCCTAAATGATAGAGGGGAAGAATAAGGAGGTGAAACTTCATTATAAGGTTTCCCCCCTGAACTCTTCATAGAAGAAACCACAGTCCAGTAATCAGTCGTAAGGTAAACTTTAGAATTCATAACAACTACTTCCGTTGAGGCAGGCTTGGAATGAGCCAAAAGAGGACAATCCCGAATGCAATGGTCTGGAGCTTGATAGTGAAAACACTTGTTGGGGAGGTTAAAATAAACCACCATTTAAGAGATTCACAAGGACCTAACTTGAGTATTCATATGGTCCCGTAGATATTTCGCAAGGTCTACTTTGACACACACACGCTTGTTGGGATGAGCAAATAAAAAATGCTCATGTTCATGGAAAATCACCCTGCCAATGGGCTTAACAATCTTTGGTAAAAAGGACTAGAGGTGAATGGGAAGGCCAGGGAGCTCAATCCAAATAGGGATTTTGAGCGAGACTTGGCTACTTGGATTGAAATCATGGGTCCATTGAGATAACACCAACAGGGTATTACCTAAGTACCAACAAGTCATCTTAAGCAAGAGGGCTTGAAGATGAGAAGGCTCACAAAAATAAAATAAAGAAAAACCCTTAGTGAGGTTACAGACCCCTAAAACAAGGATACTGTTACACTCATAGTGGTTTTTCATTTAGTTATGCAAGTAGGTTTCCAACAGGATACAACCACAGAAATAGGCAATAAGACAATGATTTTGATACCACTTGACAACAAGATCCAAGCATTCATCATAAATTATAACATCCAGAGAGGGTTCAGATTCCATACCTCGTTGTAAACTTTCGGCACAAACTTCCTCACGTGCTTGGGAGCCATTTCCACTAGTTGTAACAATCATTGTAATGGAAGGATAATTGGCTATTTATAAGTGTGACATCACCTTAGTGGCGGGGAAAAAGTCAGAAGAATCTATGATAGGACCAAAGGGAGACCACTAGACACACTAAGGACACACATTTTCTGCAGTAAAGCAAGGCAAGTAAAAGCATGAGAAAACCTAACAGAGTTGAAGTAGTCGTTATATGTGTTTTTGTTTTAAATTACATGGTGAAAAATGTTTTTATTTATTATCAATGATGCATATTTATTTTTCATTAGTAAAAAGGATTAATTTTTAATCTTATGTAAGAATGTGTTAGCTGAAAAATTTCCTTTGAATTATAATTTGAACAAAAATAATTGTAATTTTTTTGGGTGTGGCATGACTTGGTAAATATTATTAATTTATGCCTCTTAGGAAAATTTATATAATAAATATATTAGATGCTGACATCGAATGTGTGTTATAATTATTTTGAAAAAGTTATAAGTAATAATAATAATAATAATGAGTATTCTTCAGAACATGATAATGCCACTAAGTTGACTAGACCTATCCTCTGTCCTTTTTCTATTGTTTGTTATAGTTTTTAATATTATTTATCAAGTTGTTTTTCATGGATTTAGCACATAACAATGGAAAGTGATTACTTTGGAAGGGGGTCTGTTATTTAATTGGCTCTAAATTTTTTTCATATTTTTCCATTCCATAGTTATTTATAGCTGTGGACATTATTAAATGACATTCCAAGTCATGTACATCTCCTTTGGGCCTTATTTAACACACATGTAAATGCACAATGATTTGGCCTTATTGTACACAAGAGTACAGTAAATAAGCTTCAATTGTCGTGTGGCTTATTACTCCACACACACTTTGTATTTCCACAAATACAACGAAATCCTAATCGTGAATGCATTTTTTGTTTACGATAGGTTGAGCCTTAGCAATCTCTTCCAAAATCTTGGTCAAATCATTCCAAGCTAGCAAAAAAACCCTTTAAGTATGATAAAATTTCTTTTTTCTCTTTGTTTATCGCATTCATAAGTGTAGTACCAAAATTTCCCATTTTATCCACTCTATGGTTGTATTATTGCTCATATAATTTTATATCTTTTTAAAAAAATGACATCCTCGATAGCCTCTCCATTGTCATCCATGTATCTCATGGCGTGAGGTTACCCTGATGGAATAATAAATAAATGAGTTACAAGACAATATTCATGAAAACATGGGATTTATTGTGGATAACGCTTGACAACTGCAATTTTTCTAACGTGTGTGCTCTTTTGTAAAAACTTATTTTTTACCTTTTGAAAAATTTGTTAGTTGGAGAATCAAATTTTTAGAGTGTTTTGAGAATTAGCATATTGTTATAAAATATTCCTTCAAGAACATATAATGATTAGCATATAAATGGCCAATGCTTGTGATATGGGTACAAACTACGCCAACATGGGTGATTGCCCTTTGTTTCCGAATCCTTTTGGTTTTGAAATACATCTAGTAGGGTTTTATGCTTAGATATGTAATAAACATGTGTTAAAGGGCACACAAATAGATTTTCTCAAAATTTATGTTTACTTAAGACATTTGGTATGTCATTTTTAATAGTTATGGTTTTGCATAAATTGATAAAAATATCCATTTATTAGTCTTGATTTTTTTTGAAAGTGCAAACTTCTACATGTTTGTATAATTCCATTATGAGTGCTTGATAATTATAAGAAAATAAGATGATAATATATAAATGCTATTTGATTTAGCAAATTTATATAGAAGTGTTATCCTCTTATATGCTAAAATCATTCTAACAAACTTATATGGAGGAAAAGTTTGACACTTATATTTTAAATGGCCAATTTTTTTATTTTTTATTTTTTGTTATAGAAGGGATTTTGTGCTTTATGGACATGTTTACCAAATATTCTTGTACCTCCTATGTATCTATTGTTTAACAAATTATCATTCTCCCTTACTTTTTCTTCTATTGTTGGTGGGTTAAAATAGTTTGACATCCTTGCATGGGTTTTCATTATTTTGTAAGTATTTACAAACTTATAAGATATGTATACCCACAAATTCTTTGAGTAGTATTTCTTAGTATCTATAGAATGACTCTTAAGTAAGACTGAATTTTAAGTAGATTTGTTCATTTTGGTTAAGTAGGGTTTTTATGGTAATTTTGTGACTTTTTTGTACAATCTAATTTTGTACATTTAAAGGAGAACCAAGTCTAAAATAAAAAAAAAAACTTGAGAATGGGTGGTAAGGAGCAAGAGTTTGAATAATCATTAATTTTTACCCTTAAATATTTGGCTATAATTTTTGGAATAATAACACATCAAGGTTCTTCATACTTGTCAAAAAATCAACTACACTTTAATTTTGAGGCACCACTCACATTTCAAAGCATGATTTTTTATAATCATCATTACCAAGGGAATCAAATTTTTCCAATTCTTAAAAGTCATTGTTCAGCCTAATGATTATCATTGTTAATGCATCTCTTCCTTGTAATTATATTCTACTACACATCGTCCTCTAAATTTGATAGATCCGTTATGTTGATGGGTATTTCCAAATCATGAGAAACTAATCATAAGTGAGTGATTGAGAGTTGTAAAATCTATTGAACAAGTGAAAGATGTGCCAAATCAAAGTGAATTTGTTAGAACAATTTTTTTTTTTAATAAATCTACATGAAAAAAGCAAGGTAAGATTAGATTCAAAGTTGTGCACAAAAAAAGATACCTACATAATTGATTTATATATATATGATGATGCAAAATGTAGATATTTATACTAGCAAAATTATTTCTTTTCAGGTTTTAATTATTTTACTCTCACCACCTTCATCATTCACATCAATCATAATTACCAAAGAAATTTTGACTTATAAATTTTTGGTTGCATTTTAACACTTGAAGTTTTTTCTAATTTTGGCGGGGCATATTAATTTCAAACAAAATTAAATATAAAAACTTTTAAAAACTTTTTCTCGTGTTGAAAGTTTGTAAAAATTTTAATCTATTTATTTAGAAAGTTTTGGGAAATAAACACTGCCCAAAACTACTTAGGAAGGTAAAACTTTCTTCAATAGTAGAACCGTTATGGTTTTTTTGATTAATGTTTTCATTAATATTAATAACGCATTATTAATAATAGAGTTCATAGACATATAAATATAGTGTTTTATTAGCTTATAATAAAAGTAACATATTTTAAATTTGAATATAGTAAAAGTGACATATCTTAATTACATATATTTCAACACTACTTGTTTCACTGTGTATAAGTATGTAGACAAGGTGCATCATGGAGTTTCAATATGCCTAACAATGGTAATTCTTATTAAAAACCAAAAAAAAATTGCCTTCTCCCTTACTTATTGAGACCAGATTGTGTGTTCAAGTAAGTTTTCAGACTTTAGTAGACACATGTGTAATAGATTTTCTCAAAACATTTCTATAAATTATGTTATTTTTTTCATAGATTAGCACGGGATATGAATTCATATCATGGTTGCACAGTTTCTATGTTTTTTTTCCTTTGTTAATAATGAAAAAGAATTAAACCAATGCATTTACATTAAAAAACATAAATAAAAAATAGTTAATAACCTCTAACAAAAATTAACACTTCTCAATTTATACACTTACACAAATCTTGTACAAAATGGGCATAACAAAAAAACTATAAATACAACTCATATATCATTCAAAATCATCACCTATCAAATTTACTAACTTTATATCTATTTCTAAAATACAGTAACTTTGACGGGATTTTCCATATCATGGCCTTGTTAATATTTAGTTTTTTAATCACTTTATAAATTGAAAAACAACTCTTTATTAATAGTTTAAAAATTATAGTGTTTATCATACCATAAAAATCAAGTGATATAGAATCACACCCTAAAATATGGAATTCAAATTGAATTAGTTTCAAGGGAAGAAAACTAGCACGAAGGCAAGGTTGTTACCAACTACAAAACATTAATAGATATTTTTTCAATAAAAGGGGGATGATAAACAAACAATACAAAAGATAATGCATTAAACAACATTGATGAACATGGAGGTCGTTCGAGGTGGTGGTGGGGATTGTAGGGCTTTGATACCCTACCCACAAGCTCTAGAGGACTTCTGGTCTAGGCCTCCTTCCCAAGCGTCATCTTGATTTTAATCATTTTCTTCTTGCTTATTAGTAATGACAAGAGAAAGGCATGGGATTTGTTGAAGGGGAGAGCACCATAAGATCCACCATCATTGCCATCACCACCAAGGGGAGGAACGTCCTAACCACTACCACTAATGCCATCAATACCAACATTGAACCAATCAAACCCCCTTCCTTTGTCACCTCCTCAAAAGGGAGAAGTTAGTTGAGAACCATGATTATAACTTCTTCAGGTTCTTAAACGACTATGAGGAAAGCCATGGTTGTGTCTTTGAGAAGGGGGTGATGTCGAGGACAATATAGTGGTTCTTGACTAACAACACATGGCACATTACACTAGTGGTTGACGAGTGTCTGAAAATTCTCAACCTCCAAAAAATTTTCTCCACCTAGACTTAAATATCAAGTAACATATTGGAAATAATGAAAACTTTATTAGAAATATAAAGAAATTGGGAGTAGTGGCCAAGCAAGGTATGATGGAGATAATTTATAATTTCTATATTTATTTATATGAAAAATAATATTGAATCGAAATAATTACCATTTTGCAGTTAGCGTGGTCAAGTCCCTAAACAAAACCATTTTCAAGTAAAAAATACAGAAAGCTTAGGCTATTAAACTAGGATTAGATGTACATTTTTAAGAAAATTGGGCAAGATAAGCTCTATCATAAATGAGCTTAAATAGCTCTTGTAGACTGGCTTGTAACACATGGAAATGGGGCTTATAATTCTTGCATACGCTTGAATATCTTTCTGGAGATTGGGAACCTATGGAAGAAGATACACTAGGGAAAATGAACCTTCCCCTTAGGTATATATGTAGGGATTTGTCCATTGTATGGATATTACCTAGTCTAAGTATTGCATGAGGTTATGATCTCATTTTTTCACCATTAGTTTAAAACATCAATAGGAATTTCTTGAGGGAGTTATTATTGATGGTATATACATTACTTGTGTTTTATGGTGATTAGCAGAAAGGAGTGGATTTCAATGTTATCTGATGTATCTGTTACTAAGAAACCCATTAAGACATGGTAAAATTTTGTATTGATTCACTAGGGGTTTAACTATGAATTTTACACATGGTTATGAATTCTGTAACATCTCCATTATTGACTTAGATCCATTTCATCTAGTTTAACTATTTCTATTATGTGAAAGATAATCTTCATGCATGCTAACTCCTTGCAAAATAGATGGCATCAAACGGTTTTAATCCTGGTACCTTTTCAAACAGCCTTTGAAGAAGTGAGTGTATGGAACTTCTGAGCTAGATGTAGGAATGTGAAGAGTCATCCTCCACGAGAGTACCTTGGTAAATAAATTGGATTTCTGCCTTCTTAGTTCATTTGGTTCTCTTGGTCCATTTGGCTTATTGTAAGGATGTTACATGATGAATATGTACACTCAAATTGACAAATTTGGCCTTTAACATTGACTTAGTTATGACTGTTGACAATTTAGCTAAGAAGATTTTACTCACAGATATAACACTAGACCTGATTTTGATGCACATCATGTCATGGGTTTCTTAGAATATACTTATCCCATGAGCTCACTGAGATGTTGTTTTGTTGTTTTCCTATTGATTTGGTATGAAGTAAATGCTCAATATATCACCATCAAAGAGCAAATTTTGGAGGTCACTAAAACAATTCCTTGTTGGACACATGTGAAGACTCGCCATGGATGTTTACATTCAATGCATGATTTGACCTAGTACATGTGTTTTGTAGCGATCAATTAGTGGAACTGATGCTTTCAATACATGTAATAGTTACACATTGAAGTATGTTTCATCTTCTTACGTCATTCTTGTCCATAGGTTGCAGAGTTTCACCTTCAAATCAATGTATAATCAACTTAACTTCACTTCGTTTGCTCACATAACAAGCACATAGAAAATTACTTTGTACAGTCATTTGCAACACTCATAAAAGGTGCTCAAGGCTTCCTAAATCTCACATGTAGGGGATAGGACATCCAGGTGTGGTGAAAGACTAATGGAACTACTCGATAGAATCACTCAAGAGAGTCAATGAAAGTGTGGCTTAAGTCATTTACATGCAAACCTAAGAGAGGGAACTAACAAAGTCCTAGCTTGAGCACAATAGGATCAAAGTGGTGTTACAGAGAGATATGGCTCGTAAAGGATTTCCAACTAGCTTGCATTCATATAGCATTTGGTTACATCTCCCATTTGGAGTAAGCTATGTGTAGAGTTCTCTCGAATTCAGATGAGAGTAGTTGGAAGAAAGTATAAGTGACCACAAGGAATGCATCTGATCCCACCAAATAACGACCTAGCCCTGTAGGGTCTTCCACCCATGTTTCAGGGTTCCTAAAATAGATTCAATTGATAAGCAAGATCATGTTAGGATTGAAAAAGAAGCGACAAGTTGATAACAAAACATATTTCCATATAAATGACAGGAGTTAGATCAGATTTACATTCATCTCATTGGAAGAGTGTCAAACATCATACTTTAGGGGTCCGGATCAGATTCTATATCTTTATGGAGTTGTACGGTCATGTACCAAAAATGTGGGTGAAGTCAGATTATCATTGGTAATAGCATCTAGAAGCCTCTAGCACTCCCAACTTCACTAGTTTATGCATGGGGGTGTCAATTTAGTATAATCTTGTATAGCTAAAAACATAGGCGGGAGATCATTTTGTTTTCATGGTTAATGCTAATAGGGGGAGGATAGGATAGATCAGGTGACCAATACAGGATCTCGTTGATCTTGTAGGTGGAGGGAATACTAGAGGTAATACATGTTCTGGATCTAGTGGGAACAACTCCTAGTTTCCAACCCCAACAAATCTTTATTACGAGATGTCTCTGTCACCTAACACTTAGATATACCAAAGTTATTGAAGGATGCAATTGAGCACATGGTCATATATAGGAGATACTCACTGGTATGCTTGATTGTTGATCACAACTCCTTAGCGTAAGGAAAGTCAATTTTCCACTACTTTGCAAGGGTGCGCACATAGTTCATGTATAGGTAATCTTATGATTCAAAATGAATTCTTAGAATATAATGTGTCGCATTAGATAGCGTCTATTTTAAGTTCCATATGCTTAAATTTGAATAAAAGAGCATCAATTGCATCTGAAGGATATGTGGAAGTAGGGGCATGTGCTAGGGAGCATAATTGGGAGTATGATGGGTCTGTAGTTAAAACTTTTCTATCAAATTTTTCTTATGACATATCAACCTAGCCAGCATGCAAAGTGGTTTAAAAATGAAAGTTTAATCACACCTTTGTAGAAGGGTGATTTCTAAAATTAAGACAATTTATAGATCCATGCAAGGATTTACCTTCAGGTAGCTCTGCATGTTGAGGAAGTTGGGAGTGTAGATCACTTGGAGTTATCCCATTCCATGAAGCGAAAATTACATCTATGGAAAAACTGTTGGAGAAACTCATTTGACCAACACTCATGAGATGTGCAGTGGTATTTGGCTCCCTAAATGGATTCATAAAGGTGGATAATACATACGTTAAGGTATATATTCCCTTGTAATTATAGTGCACTCAACCATGTTATTAGGAGTTATGAGATCACCTCATTTACAATCATGATTCAAGTAGGCTACTTCCCTGTCTGTAGCATGTGAGCACAAAGAGCATCTTTTTTATTCAAAGTGATTTATAATCGCAACCACTCATGATATAGATGATTCAGATTGATTGATTAGATTCATGATGCCATTGAGAACTATGTGTAGTGTCAAACCAGTGTTCTAAATAATTCTAAGGAACAAGGTGGAACATGGATTACATTTCATAATCAAACACTGAAGAGTGCTCTGATGGAGGGTATTGGTCTCATGGTTAGAGGTTACCATGGCAGGATTCATAGGCTGAGGTACAAATAGTGATGGAAGAGGTTAATTCCCACGAGGAACTACTATTTCACAATGAAACGATATTCCCTTATCATTGATAGGCTTATGAATTCCCTCATATAGTCATTATTTTCTCATGAGTGTGGAAAGAATCATACAATTTTGAGGATATGATTTAAATTCTACATTATGAGCATATGTTGTACAGTCTTACACCATAAATAGGATTTCAAGAGCATGGGAATGGTTAAGAGTAGCATATGCAACCTGTGGACAGATCAGTGGATGCTCAAAGTTTATACATCCTAATGTCCTAAGTATGATACTTGTGTTGCCAACTACATCTTCACTGAGGTTGTGCATGCTCATGAGGCTTCTGGAAGTATTAAAACCTATGATTGACAGACTAATAGAAGGTATTACATGCAAAGCTATCCATATCTTTCAAGACTAGACACCACATATTCTAATTCAGGAAATGCTTACGGAGGTTATTAGACAATAGTTACATCAATGAGATACAATGCTTATTGGAGTATTTGCAAGAACTAACATGGAGTAGGATCAAATCTATCTTAGCTTGAGCATGCCTACTTAGAATATTCAATTGATGACTTAACGGAGGTTTGTAAGATAGTTACACAAAGAAAACATCATTCCTTTGTTAGGGGAATGGTTAAGAGAATGTGTCACACACTAGAGTTGAAGAATGAGATGGCATATATTGCATGTGAACTTACCTCCTAGATCAGTATTGAATACCTGATCTAAGAGATCACTTTGAATACAGTTGAGGTATGGATTGAGCTTGGGTAGTAACCATACTGATTGATACAGGTGATATGCAAGTAAATGTAATCACTTTGGATGTAAAGTTTAAAGGTCATGATGGAGAGGCCACCATTATAGCCATCTTCAAACATTTTGTGTATGGAAAACTAGGATCTTAATTCATGCCCATTAAAGTATTGAAGGATGCCACAAATTACTAAACAAGGATTGCCAATCATTACTAAGGCCTTGCTGATCATCAATTAGTGCACTTTCCAAAGTAGATTAATTTTCTGAGAATTACTTAATGTTCCACTTGGTGGTGAACTAATATGCTATGATACAGCTTTAATAAAGGATATGCTGAGGTTTTGAGAACAAGGAAGAGTGTGTGATTATTCCATTAACATATGGGAAGGATGCACCATATGGTGTAGACACCTGAAATTGATTATCCAATTTAGTGTCCCTCGTGCGCGTTTGCTCTCTCAGGTAACCTGGGGCACGTTTATATCACCACTATCCCCTTGGGATATTATTCAATTTACGATTTTAAACACCTATCCTAAGTTTAATTCACCCCTTTATGTTTTACCCCTGAGTAATTAAATATTAACTATTTAATTACACCTTTTCACATGTATCCTAACCACTTATTTACCCCATATCTATCCTATCCATGTGTCCCCTCCTATTTCTCCTCCTCAAAATCAAAGTGGGATATTTCCCATATTTGAGGTGGAGGGATCACTCTTATCTTTCCAGAAATTGCTCCTTTTGGCCATCTTGGGAGTCTTTCTGTGATCGGCGCCGACCGGTACTCGGTCGACGCTGATTTTTCGGAGCGGCGCTGATTACAAATAGAGGCCCAGAACTCAGTTCTGGGATAGACGGACAAAAGAAAAAAAAAAGACACGGAACACGAAGGACAGAAAAAGACAGATTGCGAAAGAAACACAGACCATGAAAGAGAGAGAACGAGAGATCTTTGTGCATCAAGTGTCAACATTATCTATCAAATGAGAACGGATCTTGTCCAAATCAATCCCTGAGAGGAGCACCGTTACTCTGTTCTTATCACATCAACATCGCACGTATCCATTGATCTTCTGGTGACTCTGTTCCTGCATCTAGCACAGGTGGAGCCTTACCAGTATCTCTCCAGCTTCTGCAGATCTAGTAGACGTTGACGATCTTGCCTTCTTTTTCTGATTCCCAAATCTTCTCGTACTTTGTCTCAGATCGACACCGATCTATATCAGTCGACACCGATCTAGACCAGTCGACGCTGATCTATATCAGTCAACGCCGATATGAACCAGTCGACGCCAATTCTACATAATCGACGCCGATCATCCTGCAGATAGGTAAAAAGACACAGGTAACACAAATCCATCTTTGTTTTCACAGTTCCCTATCTTCTGTTGCTTTCTTTCTGCTGTTTAGATTCTGTTTATTACCTTTGATCAGAAAATCTAGTCTTGTACGTACATCTTTTATCATGTATGCTTCTTTACTTAATTGAAAACGTGGACTGACATCCGTCGAGGGAGCTCATCGCTTCCCGGACCCGCTTCTCGGGTAGTCCACCTAAATATATTTTAACGTGGCCTTTTTCTGTCAAGCATCGGTGTCTCGCAGGTTACTTGGATCTATTGTGCAGAATTGCTCGTGTGCACCCGTCTTATCTATATCGGCCTCCTCATCCGTCTACATCTTCGGATCTTGTCCATCAGGTATCAATTTCATTTGATTTTTTCAAGGTTTTTGTGTTTAGTTTGGTGCATTAACTTGGACAGGTAACAAGCATGAAATTCTTGATCAAAATTCTGGCACGCCCGGTGGGGCCCAACCAAAGTCCCTTATTGGTAAGTTCATCTTCTTTTCTAGTTTTGAGCTTTGTTCTTTTTCTTCACTGATTTCTATCAGTTCTGCTTGAGCATTTCCTATCATCGTTTTAATCTTGCTCTTTATGTGAAATTGTTATTTCCTTGAAATTTTTCTAGTTCCTTGAAATAGAAATTTTCTGTTTCACCATTATCTGGATATATCTTTCTGGATTTTGTTTGGTGTTTGCTTAATCTCTTCTTGCGGAGCACTTTGCTTGTTCGTGGGATTGTTCGAGGGGAAGAGCTCAACAACGGGATTTTTGAAGTCCACACACCTTGGAGAGCTAAGTCTACAGGTATTTCTCTTTTACGGTGTTTTCTCCTTTTTAGGAACTAAAAAAAAAAAAAAAAAAAAAAAAACTTTCTTTGTTTGTTGTCCATCACATTCGAACATTTCAATTTTTGGTGCTTGAAAAGATAAATTTAATCGCATTTGGGAAAGAATCTGTTTGACTTGTCTTTATCGAAATCAAACACTTCGTTTTTAAGTGCTTAAAAAAAAAAATAAAATTAAAAAAAGAACTCTTTCTTTGTCATTTTTGCTGTATGTTTTTCATCTAGTTTTAATTAGGCTGGAAAATCGATCAAAATCGGTAGTGACACTATTTGATTTTTATTTTTCACCCTTGCACACAAAGCCAAAATCATTAGGTGTAAAGCATTTAAACAAAAATTCTTTCCCTGGCCTCACCTACTTGGAAGTGACATCTAAGAGGAAGAGCCTATGCGGTACTCGGGCCGCGCTATAAATTCACAGAAGTTTTGGTATATATTGGCAAAGAACCCGACTCCCTTATCGCAGCGGTGTGTGAAGTGCGGGGGTAGGCCCCTATATCAAGCCACGTACCGGTCTTTTACTGAAGTGCCTTCGGGACTCCTCACCAAAACATCCCCCAAACCATCCTTAGTTTGGCTATCTGAGTAGTTCTTGTTCTAAAAGGCCTTCCCTAATATTCTTCTTTCTTAAAAGCATAAAAATTTAAAAGAGATAATCACCTACGCTGCTTGAATTGTCTGTGCATTAGTTAGGTCAATCTTGTTTTCTGCTTGTTTATGACGGTCATCACTCGGTTACAATCTAGAAGAATGGCTCAATTAGCCCCTTCTTCCTTCGAGATCACCACTAGTGTGGAGGTTTCGGCACACTCCGGGTCTTCCTCGGGACCGCTGTTAATGGGTTCCCCGTCTTGGTCATACAATCCTTTCTATCAGGCCAAAACAACCCCATCACATCCAGCTTCCCCTAGTCCTTCAGAAATATCATCTGCTTCTGACTCAGAGTATGTTCCTCGTGGGGATCCAAAATTTCAGGCATTCCTCGATCACAATCCGGTAGCCCTCATGGACTACCTAATACACAAGTCTATTCAAATATCTGATCAGGGACCACCCATCCAGCAAGTGTATGATTATCCTCGTGAACCATCCCAGGCTTTTGTAGAACAGCTAGCATCATCTTTCTCGCCTCGAGCCATGGAGGAGGGTGGCACACCTGTGCCTCCTTTTTCTCTTCCACCGACCATATCGACTAGTTCTCAAATAGTCTTACCTATTCCTAACGCCGCAGTTACCTCGACTATTCCACAACCTACTTCTGAGAGGTCCTCTTCTCTGGCTATAATGAGTGCATCTGCACACCCACATATTGCTGTTAACTCATCTATGTCGTCCATTATATCCTAGGGTCAGTACCCCTTTATGAGTCAACCCCCTTCGACTAGTCAGTTGGTTCCTCGACTTCTCGTCCTCCAGTGGGTTTTTCTTCCAATGTTCCTGCAACAGTGACCTTTGCCCATCCTCTAGTATCGACGCCCTTAATAACTAATCCGGCAGTAAAAAGCCTCTTTCAGGTCTTGTTCCCCACCATGTCCAATCAAATCGGCACCCATGATCCTCAATCTGTTCCAATTCAGTCAACAAGCATAGGAGTCCACCAATCACAGGCTCCATCCAATCAAATCGGCTCCATCCGTCATCCAACCTTCATTTTCCCAACCACTTATTATCTCACAGCCTGCCTATACACAGGCTCCTTCACTGCAAATACCCCACCAGGCGTCACCCAGAACACCTGGTTACTCCTCTTATCATCATATCAATCAACAGATGAATCCCCCGTTGACACCTCAACAACATCCACCATTTGCTTCTTATGTAGGACATGCCAGTGTGCCTCCTCCTCAATTTGACGTGGTTCAAATTATTTTCAAGAAAATCACAGACTTGGAAGCCTCCACCAAAGGGGCTCGTCCTTCATACTCTTTTGAAGAAGTATGTAATGAACCCATTCACCCCTCAGTGGATTTTAAGCCTTATCCTCCCCAATGGGAACTTCCTAAATTTTCAAAATTTCATAGTCGGGAGGACCCTCAACAGCATTTGCGAGCATTCAAACATGCTTGCTATTTCATAGTCCAGGATCAGGAGCTTATGCTCCGTAATTTTCCTATGTCTTTAGCAGGTCCTGCTTTAGACTGGTACAATAACATTCCTCAACATTCCTTGTTTTCTTTCTCTCAATTGGCTCAGATGTTTGTTGAAAAATTTTCAATAAATATTGCGCATAAGATCTCGATTACAGATCTTTATAACATTCGAAAATTCGATGATGAATCTATTGCAGACTTTGTCGCTCATTGGAGAGGGATAATAAACCAATTGTCTTTCTTCGTTCCTCAATCCCAACAGATCGAGTTGTTTACTCGATCTTGTGCTAATCATATTTATTCCACTTTAAGGATCCAGACCTTTCATACATTTGAAGAAGCCTTTACGATGGCACGCAAACTTGAATCTCGCGCCATTGAATAAGGGAAGTTAAAACTTCGCTCTAAATCCAAACTGGATTTTTCTCGGTTTACCAAATCAAATCCTTCCACTTCTAAAGATAAGAATCAGGGATCCACCAATGCTATCATATTAAAAACATCACGAGCCGGTACCACTTCTAATCAAACACCATGAAGAGACTCCTCATCTTCTCGAAAAGGGTCCTCGTCATCTTGATCTTTCACTTCATTGGGGGAATCATATGCTTCTATCCTGAAAAAAATGTTGGAAGTTCACATGATCAAACTTCCCCCCATTAGGAATATTGATGAAAGCCAAGAACATCCATTCTGGTATAGGGAAAATGACTTCTGTCATTATCATAGAACCAAAGGTCATGACATTGAACGATGTCAGACCTTCAAAAATCTTGTCCAGAAATTCATTGATAAAGGCGAGCTCATTCTGGATAACCCAAATGCTCCCCCAAATCAAGCGTGGATGTCTTTAAACAACCTTTTCCCAATCATTCCCCGAACCATGATGCTTCAGAGTCTCAAAAACCAAACACTCATACTATTATCCTCATCTCTACTGAAGAATCTTCTTCTAAAACTAAGCCATCTGCGAACACATCGACCGAATCAGAACCTCCTTCCGCTTTGTTAATCGTTGGGATTCCACCATCTTCAGATAGCCCATCTTTGGATATTCCAACATTGTTAGATATGGATTCACCTCTCTCTACTTCTTTGTCTAATCTTCCATCCATACCCGAGACAGTGTCATCCTCATTTGTCTCATCGTCAGACATTCTTTCAATTCTCAAGGCAATTACATCCCTTAGAGTTTCCACTGCGGATACATCCACTTCGGTTTCTCCCATTTTTGCTGCGACTATGCCCTTGGTGAACGTACCTATAGTTGTGCCGACTTCGACGGAAGTGTCTTCGATTTTGACTCTTCTTGTTTCCTTTCCTACAGTAGTTTCAACCACAATTACTGTACCAAAAGTAGTTCCCTCGCAAGGAACTGCTTCTTCATCACTCACTTCTTCCATCACCAATGCTACTTTGCCTATTAAGGGGAAATCTAAAGAAGTAGCACCAACACCTATACGCTCGGTTCATAAACTTAGATTGAGACAACCGAAATCTAACGTTGCGTCATCAGTACCTCCCCATTTGCTTCCCCCGAAAAGGTTACAATCACCTTATGCGGTTGAAATTGTCACCATCCCTGAAAAAGGAAAGCCCATATTTCGAACCATCAAGACTCTTGGTGCTTTCCCGCAAAAATCTCTCTCTGCGCCTCATAAAGGATTGGATTTTTCCGCTGAGAAGGCGTCTTCTTCTACAAACTTATCAAAACCATCATCTTCTTCTACAACACATTCTTCACCAGCACCTCGAAAAGTGGACTTACCTACTAAAAAGACGTCACCTCTTTTATCAGAGTCATTATCTTTGTTACCAAAAACCAGGGCACCCTCTGTTCCTCCGATTATACCTACTTTGGAAGCTTCTTCCTCATCTAAATCGACATTATCTAAATCATCATTAGTTTCGACCAAGCAGCCTCCCTTATCTCTGAAGACCACAACACTTGTCACATCTCCATCATCTTCAAAATCTATTTTAGGGGCTCCTCCTCCACCGAAATCAATCATGTCTCACTTACTTCCATCTCAAGTGCCCGAGGCTACTCCTCCAGATGTCTAAAAAAATAAGATGATCCCTAAAAAGACTGTCAAAACTAACATGCAGGTTCTTTTACCTTGGCAGTCTGTTAAAGTAAAAGAGGTACCTTCATCATCTCTGTCCTCATCTTTGTCTACCGGGTTCTATACTGAAATCCTTCGCCAACTTATCCAATCTTCATCCATAGCTCTTTCTCTGATTAAACCCTATAACCCTAAAGGAGTTAAACCTACCTGGTTTAACTCTGATTTGATTTGTGCTTACCACCGTACCCTGGGTCATGATACTGAGGGATGTAAAGCTCTTCAATCTCTCGTCAACAGCCTTTTGGAAGAAAGTGATCTTTTGCTGGAGGTGGAGGAACAAGTATCTTTTGTCATCTTAGCTCCATCTGAAGCCCAACGATCTACTCAGACATCTACTTCTAGTGATTCCACTCCAAATGATCTTCCACCTTCTCAAATCGACACAATTCATATTGCCACTAGAACCCAACAGTATGATAATCCATCCTCATCTACAACATCTTGACCATGGGTTGTCATTTCTGCAGCCCCCGTAGGAGTTCCTCCTTCCTCATTAGCCCCGAGACCTCAGGTCTCTATTCGTGCTGCACCTCGGGCTCAAATTCCCATGTCAGTTGAGGAGAGTGTTATGACAACTCACCTAGGCTCCGGTCAAAATGTCTCTTTTTGACCTCATTCAATCCTCTCCGCAACATCGCCAGGCTCTGATTGATAACCTGCATCACATCGCAGTGAATTTAGATGAGCCCCAACCTTTCGAGATGGTTGTTGGATTGAATAGACCATTAACCACCATTTCTTTTGAAGATTCATAAATTCCTTCCCTTTCTTCCGAGGATTTGGAGGCTCCCCTCTTTATCACAGTCCAAATCGACAACACTACATTAAAACACATTATGATCGACAGTGGTGCTGCACTCAACGTCATCTCCTCGCACACATTCGAGCAACTTAAGTTACCGAAGAACGTAGTGTCACCCCCGCCTTTCGCTCTTCAATCATTTAACGATCAGCTAGTAGTTACTTTAGGAACTGTGGTCCTACTCATTTGAGTAGGTAAGAAGCTGCTTCACGAACTCTTTTACATTGTTGAAGGGAAATTCCACTATAATATGATCCTCGGACACTCTTGGATTCGTGCAATGCATTGTGTCCCATCCACCCTCCATCGATGCTTAAAATATCAATATGAGGGCAAAATCTATACTCATCTAGGAGATCCTTTTCCTTCCGCGCAATGCGACATGACCACAGGGTCTGCCCCTCTAAAGGAAAATGCTTGTTCTCCTGACGGGGCCTCATCTTCTTCCATACCTGCAACCAAACTACCGGATTTACTAAATTTAGAAGAGACATTGCAGCGTTTCTCACTGGGAGAGCTTCCTCTCCTTTCTTTTGACACCCATCTCAAACCTAGTGAGTATGGTAGACCAGACAAACAACCTGAATATCAGCCAGGTCTTGGTCACATCGTCACCATTGGTCTGCCCAATCAATAGACTAATTTCATTTACGGTGGTCTTGATACGCCTCACTATCACCTGGATTCTCCTCCTAGGACCAAACCTTATTTATCAGGGTTTGATTGTCTACAGAATCCCACGTTTGCAAAAACTTATTTATATCGATGCGCGTGGAAAGGCTTTGGCTTGGGTAAATATGAACAAGGTGTGCATGACCTCGCATCCATTCCAACTCTCAAGCCACATCAAAAATTTGGTTTAGGATTTAAACCTATTTCAAAAGCCACCGTCACTGTTCTCGATGAGCCCCTTCCTATTGAGGAACCATCTTCTCCCGCTAAGTCAGAAGCATCACTCGATGTGGACGATGCCATTTCCATCCCGTCTAACTTTTTTTTTCAGTCAATAACATTTCCTTAGGGCCACTAGCCTATAAGACTAATGACAGGTCCACTTCCATACCATTAATTCTCCCTGAAATAGTTGGAGACAACTCTCCTACTATCAACACTATCCACTGTGCGGATGATGATTCTGTCCTCACCTATCTAGGGGCAGAGGATTCCTATCTTCCTAAAACCATTCCTTTTGACACGTCTACACTTCTCAACGAAGCCACTGTCGACCTTAATATAGGGACTTCTAAAGACCCTCGCATCATTAAGGTTGGCCAATCCCTTAATCCACAGGAGTTAGGAGACTTTACCACTTTTCTTTCCAACCATCGTCAAGCCTTTGCCTGGGCATATGAGGATATGCCAGGACTCGATCCCGATATCGTGGTCCACAATATCATTACTCTTCCCGACATCAGACCGGTTAAACAAAAATTTCTTAAAATGCACCCTAGAGTAGCCCTTCTTGTTAAAGAAGAATTGTAGTGCTTGCTCTCGGCTAACTTCATCCAACCCATCTATTATCCACAATGGGTTTCCAATGTAGTACCAGTAACTAAAGCTACTGGGAAAATTTGAATTTGTACCGACTTCCGGGATCTTAATCTTGCTTGTCCAAAAGATGATTTTCCTCTACCTAATATCGACCAACTCATGGATTTAACTGTGGGTCATGAGATGCTTTCTCTTATGGATGGTTTCTCTGGGTATAATCAAATTCTCATCGCACCAGAAGACCAATATAAGACTTCTTTCATAACTCCTTGGGGGACCTTCTGTTATCGTGTCATGCCTTTCGGTCTTAAGAATGCAGGAGCAACCTATCAGTGAGCAACGACCTACATCTTCCATGATCTCTTACATAAAACTGTGGAAGATTACATCGATGATCTCCTCAGTAAATCCAAATGTCATCAGAATCATCTTTTCATTCTTGCACCTCTCTTTGAGAGGCTTATTCGCTTTTGTCTTCGTTTAAATCCATCTAAGTGCGTGTTTGGCGTTCTCACTGGTAAACTTTAAGGTTTTATCATTTCCATTAGGGGTATTGAAGTAGAGCCCACAAAAATTAAAGCTATCCTTGAGATGCCTCCCCCTTCTAACTTAAAGCAACTCCGCAGTCTCCAAGGAATTCTTCAATCAGTGCATCGTTTTATCTCACAATTGTCAGACCGTTGTCAACCTTTTCATCATCTTCTCCGTAAGAATGTTCATTTTGAATGGGATGAGCATTGCCAAAAGGCCTTTGATGATCTCAAAGCTTATCTTCTTTCTCCACCTGTGCTTACACCTCCACACGAGGGGGAGCCTTTCTATCTTTATATCTCTGTGACTGACCATGCTCTGGGAGCCATGATCTCGCATCGGGACGCTTGCGGTAAAGAAAAAGTTGTCTATTACATCAGTCGCACCCTCCATGAGTATGAAACACATTATTTTGAAGCTGAAAAGCTGTGTTGTGCTCTCTTCTTCACAACTTCTAAGCTTCTTCATTACCTCCTTAATCACAAAACTTACATTGTCACAAGTGTCAATCCACTCAAGACAATTCATGCAAAGCCTTTTCACAATGATCGTATCACTTGTTGGCTCATGCTTATGACAGAATTTGATCTCGAGTTTATCCCGCAAAAGTCTATCAAGGGTCAAGTCATTGCAGATCAATTAGCTGATGCTCCTCTTCCAGACACTCAAGTCCCCCTTACTCAATTCCCCGATGAATATATCCAACAAATTGATTTTGGTCTATCTCCATTTAAAGTAAAGCTCTTCTTTGATGGATATAAATGCCAGCAAGGGGGAGGTGCAGGTTTCATGATGATTCCTCCTTGGGCTACGCCTATCCCAGTCGCACACAAATTGAACTTTGAGTGCACCAATAATATGGCTGAATATGAAGCTCTTGTCTTGGGTCTTCAAAATGCCATTAATCTCAGCGCTCGTCATATTGACATCTTTGGTGATTCTGAACTCATTGTTAATCAAGTCACGGGTGTCTATCAAAGCAAGAATGATATCCTTCAAAAATATCATGATATCGTTCTCGTTCAACTCTAATCTTTCAATAAATTCACTATCCAAGCTATTCCTTATACTGCGAATCGATTTGCAGATACAATGGCTTCGTTAGCCTCACTTATCCCACCTTTCACCGAGGACTCGCGACTTTATGTGGCTGTGCAACGATTAGATCAACCATCTCATCTTAGGCAACTAACTTCAATCCATGCTGTCACAACCCATACTCAGGATGAGTGGTATCAACAGATCATTGATTATCTATCTCATTCGGTGCTTCCTCCAGATCTGACTTCCAATGGTAGAAGATCTTTTATCCTACGCGCTAATCGCTATACTATTCTAGGCGGGATCCTCTACAAATGCGGCTTTGATGGTATTTTTCTTCGGTGCCTCAAAACCCTTGAATCATCTAAAGCTATCTAGGAGGTCCATGACAGTATCTGTGGTGGACATTTTAGTGGCTTGGCCATAGCTAAATGCATCTTACGTTTGGGATATTATTGGCCTTCTCTTAATCGAGATTGTTGTGAATACACTAAGAAATGTGTCAAGTGTCAACAACATTCCAATCTCACACACATCCCTAGTCAGGCTTTACAACCTACAACGGATTTTTGGCCTTTTTGCAATGGGGTCTTGATCTCATTGGTCTCATCAATCCCCATTCTTCACAGCGTCATCATTCTATCATTACTGCCACTGAATACTTTACTAAGTGGGTGGAAGCTATCCCTCTTTCTTCAACAAAAGCTAAACCCGTAGTTGATTTTGTCTATCAACACATCATTTGTCGCTTTGGTGTTCCACACAAACTCATCACAGATAATGGTAAGTCTTTCAAGAACGTTGATTTGCAGAACCTCTGTGACGCTTTCAATATCAAACTTAGCTTTTCTTCTCCATAGTATCCTCAAGCTAATGGCCAGGCCGAAGCTTCCAATAAAACTTTACGTAATATCCTCGCAAAGGTAACTAGTCGAGCTGGAAGGGATTGGCATTTACATATCCCTTTTACTCTCTGGGCTTATCGGACTAGCATTCGTACTCCTACTGGTGCTACTCCCTTCTCTCTCGTCTATGGGTCTGAGGCTATTCTTCCTTTGGAAGTCCAAATCCCATCTCTCTGTGTTTCTCTCAGAGAATTTGTCTCTGATGAGGGCTATCGTCAAAATCATCTAACACAACTGGAATTATTAGATGAGTGGCATCTCAACACTCTTGAACATCATCAAGTCTATCTTGAGCATGTCAAATGTGCTTATAACAAGCAGTTGCAGCACCGTGACTTCAAAATTGGTGATCTTGTTCTTAAAGAAAACCAAAATGTCACTACACTCGAAAGGAGTCAGCGTGGTAAGTTTGCTCCCAACTGGATGGGTCCGTACGTTATCACCCATAAATATGGGTCTGGGGCTTATCGTCTATCTCCCATGGATGGTATACCTGAAGTGGAACCTCTTAATGCCTTGCATCTACGGCCCTTCTACTGTTAAAATCTATCTTACACAAATCTAGTCGCAAGACAGATCTTTCATCCGTCTAACAACTAGTCATATACTTTCATGGTGATTCGAAATTATGTGATTCTCCGCCTATTGTCTTTTTTACCTTAAATATGAGTATTGCGGCTCTACTCATAGCATTTTTCTTTTGGATATGTTTCTCCTCATGGTAGGAATACCTTAATCACCGCTTCATTTGTCTCAAGTGCTTATCTTAATCGGATCTACTCAGGGCATGAGTGTGTGCTCTTTATACGTTTTCTTCCCCCTCTATCTAATCTATCTAGGTCTAAACTCAGCTTCTTCCAAAAAGTTTTTCAAAAAAAAAGAAAAAAGATGCTATCCAAAAAAAACTAGATAGACTGATCCCTTGAAGGAAAACTATCCATACAATCAAATGAATCAAAAGATATAGACCATGCCCTCGAAGGATGGCTATCATTAAAATTCAAAATACAGACCACTCCCTTGAAGGACGGTTGTTTCTCAAAGGAATACTCAAGGCTTCTTGCATTGATCAGCCTTTCAGTCAGTTTATACACTTTTTAGCATCATTGAAAGACTTCCCATTTTGATCAGTCTTTCCATATCTAGCAAACTTCCCGCATTGACCAGTTTGCTTTTCTGCCAGAAATCATGAAGCTGAGATATAAAACCTTTTGTCGATCATATGGAGAATCCTATTTTCCCAGTATGAACATGTATTCTGTCCCTTGTAAATTTTGACAAGATACCTACTTACTGCTCCTTCCGTTTCCCTCCTAAATCTGGTTTGCGGCTAGTTAGTGTCAGGTTTATTTTAACCTCATATAGGGCCTTGTATGCATGATCTTTTGGTTTCCTATCCAGATTCTATGGTCGGTTGGGAGTCCAGCTTATCATTTTTCTTCTTATATGGGTGTATTTCCTTTATTTCTAATCAAGGTCATTTTCATTACGTCCTTGACTCTCACAGAGAGTATTTCCAATTATTTCATCCAGTTAAATTAACATTTAACATGTTAATTTAATCAAACTCTATCATTTATCTAATTTCATCTGATCTACTTTGTCCAAAACACATCTCATCGCCTCTATTATAAGCACATGTGGGTCTATCTATCTATTTTCATCAAAATTTAATTAAAAATCTCAAAAATATCAAATCCATTCCAACTATCAACTCCCACCTATCCATCACATCATCTAAACACTTGCCCATCCAAGTAACATTCCATCTATCTATATCTATTTTCTCATCCAAATTAAATCCACATATCAATCACATCAAATCACATCTATTTATATCCTCTACATCTATGTCTATCCCATCACATCTATTCATCATCTATCGGTCTACGTCTATATCCATCATAATTACGCTACATCTATCCATGTATATCAAAATTAAAAGCATGAGAACAATTATATGACAAAGGAAATGATGAATTTGTATATATACATGAGTGTCTGTACAACCAAAAATGGGTGGCTCTCAATCAAGCCATCTATAAAATACCTTCCAATCGAGGCTACATCACTACATTGATACAAAATACATCAATCTCTATATCGTGAAATCTGATACGTGGAAGACACTATCTCCTCCACCCTCCTCTGGACCAGGCTATCTCTCCTGGCCTCCACCTATCGAGCTAGACGCACCTGCTGCTGGAGGCCTCTGCCCACCTCGGTCTCTCTCGGTGCTCCCTCCCTCTGATGCCCTACTCACTGCGGCTGTCGCTGATCTCCTCCTCACCTCGTACCGAGGCACATCTGGTGCATGCTGTGCTACGACATCCTCGTAGTATCTCACCTCAGTGAGGAGAGACTGATATGTACTCAGGCTCATAGTACCAGGTGCTCGTAGTGGTGCTACTGGTGCTGGTGGTGGTGCCCCTCCTATGGTCGTGCCCTGTGTCTCAGAATCTGACATGGTACCTGTCTCACCATATTTGGCCCTGAGGGCCTTCCTATATCGATGGTAGCGATCCCTCTGCTGGATCGCTGTATCTCGCTCCTGGTGAGCGGTGTCTCTCTCCAAAATTAGGGCATCCCTCTCCACTGTCAGAGCTCTGATCTCCTCAAGAGCCGCATGGTGTGTATGTGTCAGGGTGGCGTGCTCTCCCTCCAGTCTCTCCAACACTGTAGCCATATCCTCCTCATCGGCATCTATAGATGCCAGAAGGTGTCGTGGTAGCTCTGTCACATACCATGCCACATAACCATCATCCACTCCAGCGTCATCATCATTGTCTGTGGAGGGTGGGGCCTCTCTCAATGGATCTACCGGGATCAAAATCGGCAGATCAGTCTCTCTGTTGTCTCGCCTGTAAGGCCTGTAAGTAGTCGACACTGTCTGTACTAGGCCGAACTATCTCAATACCTGTATAAACGGGATGCACTCCCACATATCAAGCCTGCGGCCCCTAACCACCCTGCTTCGTCTCAATCCCACCAGGTGAGCATCCTGACTGGCCCATGTCAGAAATACCCGATATGGTCTCTAGATGACCTGCTCTGGTGTCAGCGTCCTGAAGTGCTCCGCATACCAATCTGCGGATCTCCCTGTATCTCCCGGGGCCATATCGGCCCGCCATCGCCAGAATCCGTAATCAATAGCCCCCACTGCTGCTGGCATCCAAGGAAGCCTGGATGGCCTGATCACTGCTATGTGCTCATATGCCCAGAAATGGAGCACAAAACTGACATCAATGCCTATCCTCCGGCCAGTGGTATACATCCATAACTCATAATATATCTGAGCTATCAAGGCATCGACAAATGCGAACACCTGTCGAAACTGCAGGATGTCACAAACACAATCTAGTAATAACAATGGGAATCTCCCACCTCCTGAATCTAGTAGAGCAAAGTAGGAGATCACCATTTGAATCAACACTATACGTCTGCTCCTGGGAACATCCTGTCTGTACTGTGAGGCTATCCTCACTACCCCAGACACTATCTCTGAATCATCTGCCCTGTCTCCATACAATCGAGCTAGGGCCCTCTGCTACTACTCTCGTGGCGTAATCTCTATCGGGTCCCCAGTGATCGGCATCCTCAAAATCCTGTATATGTCCTCATGGGTGATGGTCATCTCACCCGTCCTGAACCAAAAAGTGCAAGTTTGGCTATCCCATCGTCACACTAGTGCTCGTATTAACTCTACATCTCGCGGCACTCGTATGTAGTACCGAAAGCCCCCGAACCCGGCTAACTCTAAGTGGCACCAATCTACGTCAATGACGTCAGGGAGAATGGTCTCCAGTAACTCGAGAATCACATCCCTCATGTGTAATACCTCTCATGCCTGCATCCACGACATCAAGAGCAATGTTAGCTTCATATTTACCCAAATCTGAACATCCAAAACAATTTTTTTTTTATCCACATGCTCTATCCAATCGGCGTCGATTAAATACAATCAGCATCGTTAATATGTGGTCAATGCCAATTCATATTAATCGGCGCCACTTACATTACATCGGCGTTGATTATACCAATCGACGCTGATTGGAAGGTAGCGTGACAGAAACACTGGCCTCCCACCAAAAAAAAAATATATATATATATATATATATATATATATAATGACGGGTTCAAGAAGAACCACTTACCCTAGGTCGTGTCCTCCTCCGCTTTTTACCACTTCCAGAGGCTTCCATGGTGCTCAAATCCAATTTTTGATTCTCTCTGAATCAATCGTCACGGTGTAAATAAATCGTTCATGTTTCCCTTTGGCATATTTATATATGCTGGGAACTGTCGGCGCCGATTTTTGTGGTCAGCGGTGATTTTTTCTGTCGGTGGCAATTTCTCTAAATTGACGCCGATTTATACTCATTTTTTCCCGTGGGTTGCAGTATCGATTCTCCACATCATTTACTTCCATCTCCTAATCTTCTTGCCATGGTGTTGATGCTTGGTTTATCTATCTGGTCGTCATCCTGCCCTGAGTGTTACCTTTTGGCGCATACTTTTTCGATATTATCATCCATTTCGAGTTTGTTCCCTTTGCATGGGGCACTCGCACTTTTTTTGGCAGCTTAGAGTTAACGGGTCTGTAGGCACTAACGTCGTCTACTTTGCAAACCATCTGGTTGTCCCTACCAATGTCTCTCTCTTTAGATGCTGACTATTTTGCAGTCCTCCTTACACTCATGGGTCTGTAGGTACTAACGTCATCTCATGAGGAGACCGTCTAGTCTACCCTACCAATGTGAGTTCCTTAGGTGGCTGCCTCTTTATTTATGTTTGTGCATCATTAATGATCAGATCTACTCCAGACATCTAACTGGGGCTTCTTGCGTTTTCATCTACCTTTTTCAAACTTGGGATCGTTTGTTCTATCACCCATCCCATCCCTAGTTTGAGGGGGATCACATCATCACTTTTTCTTCCTTTCTTCCACCTCCTTGTTTTTGTCTCACAACCTTGCTTATCACAAGTTACTTGACAAAAAGGGGAAAAATGTAGACACCTAAAATTGGTTATCCAATTTAGTGTCCCTTGTGTGCATTTGCTCTCTTAGGTAACCTGAGGCACGTTTATATCACCACTATCCCCTTGGGGTATTATTCAATTTGTGATTTAAACACCTATCCTAAGTTTAATTCACCCCATTATGTTTTACCCGTGAGTAATTAAATATTAACTATTTAATTACACCTTTTTACATGTATCCTAACCACTTATCTACCCCATATCTATTCTATCCATACATCCCCCCTATTTCTCCTCCTCCCAAAGCAGGATATTTCCCGTATTTGAGGTGGAGGGATCACTCTTATCTTTCCAAAAATCGCTCCTTTTGGCCATCTCGGGAGTCTTTTCCGTGATCGGCGCTGACCGGTACTTGGTCGACGCCAATTTTTTGGAGCGGCGCCGATTACAAATAGAGGCCCAAAAATCAGTTCTGGGGAGAGACAGATTGTAAGAGAGAGAGCGAGAGATCTTTGAGCATCAAGTGTGAACATTATCTATCGAATGAGAGTGGATCTTGTCCAAATAAATCCCCGAGAGGAGCACCGTTACTCTGCTCTTATCACATCAACATCGCACATCTCCATTGATTTTCTAGTGACTATGTTCTTGCATCTAGCACAGGTGGAGCCTTGCCAGTATCTCTCCGGCTTCTACAGATCCAGCAGATGTTGAAAATCTTGCCTTTGTTTTCTGATTCCCAAATCTTCTCATACTTTTTCTTGGATCGACGCCGATCTATGTCAGTCGACACTGATCTGGACCAGTCGACGCCGATCTATATCAGTCGACGCCGATCTGAACCAGTCGACACCGATTCTACATAATCGACGCCGATCATCTTGTAGACAGGTAAAAAGACACAGGTAACACAAATCCATCTTTGTTTTCACAGTTCCCTGTTTTCTGTTGCTTTCTGTCTGCTATTTAGATTATGTTTATTACTTTGATCAGAAAATCTAGTCCTGTACGTACATCTTTTATCATGTATGCTTCTTTACTTAATTGAAAATGTGGACTGACATCCGCCGAGGGAGCTTATCGCTTCCCGGATCCGCTTCTCAGGCAGTCCACCTAAATATCTTTTAACGTGGTCTTTTTCTGTCAAGCATCGATGTCTCGCAAGTTACCTGGATCTACTGTGCAGAATTGCTCATGTGCGCTCGTCTTATCTACATCGGCTTCCTTATCCGTCTACATCTTTGGATCTTGTCCATTAGGTATCAATTTCATTTGAGTTTTTCAAGGTTTTTGTGTTTAGTTTGGTACATTAACTTGGAAAGGTAACAAGCGCGAAATTCTTGATCAACAGTTGGAAGAGGGTTTTATGCCAATAATAGGGTATATTGACCAAAACAAGGGTAAAATAGGCTTAATCAGCTAATAATCGCTAATTTTCTATTTGGAATATGATTTTGACTTACAATTTGTCGTAAAGTGGAATCCTATAGTCTCTAATCATTGCTTGCCTCAACATCCATTCCCAAATGCACTGACATATCATCCAGTTTAGCCTGGAATCTCACCCAAGGCATGCGCAGGCACCGAGCCCCTCTTTTATGTGAGCTTTGTGAGAATGTTCTTTCTTAACACGAGGATATAATACAACTAGAAAATAAGTGAATCCATTCATTGAATTTAAGATGCAAGCATTAACTCCTAGCCTAATGCACCCGAGCATAGAACAACATGATCAACTTAATGAAAGTAAAACCAACCATGAAATAAAATCAAGAAAATCTGTAGCACGCAAATGAACATAAGGAAAATGCACAGATCAAGATCCATCACCTGAGTGTTTTAGAATAACTTCATTAAATTTATTAGCCAAAATATGGTAGCCAAGATTACATCAAAAGAGTCTCATTCATAGAAATGTTCACACTAGTAGAGATTTCTTTATATCACATAGCTCACCATTACACCTTACCCAATATCACTCTACCCCTCCCTCCCTATATAAAAACCATCCATTTTTACTTATATCTCCTATTTTTTTTGCTAAATCCATCCATTATTCTAAAATAATCATCTTCCTTCCCTATTAACTACTCATCATTATCACCTACAAAAGCTTGAAGGAATCGGTTTATGATTGCTCTACCACTACCCAAGAATCTACTAGGTGTCACCATGTGTTTCCCTCAATTGAGTGACTTTTAGCATGCATGTGCCAACTAATCCTTAACAATCTCGAATTTTTATCCTTTCATGATAACCGTAATGATGCCCTGGAATATCCTTTTCTTGAGCTACAAGCCTCCATGTCTTATCCACATATGTATTTGGTCTCTTTTCCGTTTTCTCCCTACGTGTGTCTTTTCCTGTTGTCTAAAACTCACTAAGCCCCAAATTCATCCTGCTCAGACACGAGCCTTTGCACCTCTCCAAAAATTACTTCTGCATGTGCCTTCACACCCTACTTCCACATGCCACAAGGTTTCACACCATAGGTACTTAGTTACTTTAGGGGCCCAACATCACCCCACACTAAACTAGTTACCTCCCCATCAATCCTCCATGTTTCTTGAACAAAAATGGTGTCAACCAGAATAATGCTCCAATGAATAAAGAATAGTGGTTGAGAGAGAATATTAATAAAGAATTGAGGAATGGGGTAAAATGCTATGTGACCAATTTGAGGAGTTCGGGGAATCCCGTATCTATCTTTTCCTTTAATTTCTCTTAGGCCTTCAATTCTGATAAGGCCTTCCCTGACGCTTGACCTATGACATTTGGCACCTGTTCTGGGATGATTTCTTCCACCCTCCCTTTCAGCATGTTGATAGCCCTCCCTAACTTCGCACAGACACCCTCAAACTCATCCATCCACTCAGTGATGGAGTCTTGAAGTTTGCTGATTCTGAAGTCTAGCTTCTCTCGCTTTGTCTTGATTTTCTCCTTCTGGGCCATGGTGTTAGTGACCAACTATGAGTGCTCCACCTTGTTGGTGAAGACGCTTTCATGTAAAAATTTAAGGGCTAACTCTTCCTCTATTACCCACACGTTGATGATTGGCTCACATTTTCCACTGCTATTGAAGTCCCTATCTACTAGTATATTTGCCTCCTTGAGTTGGCAGAGCAAGTATTCCAACTTAGTGATCTAGGCTTCAATGGTGACCTTGTTCTCTTATTTTTCCTTTGCGAGTTCTGAAGTTATGGGGCCTATGCCATCCTTGATGTTAATGAGTAACATCCCTATGAGGTCCTTGAGGTACTCTATTTCATTCCCGTTATCAGTCCTAGCTTGGATTACCAATGTCACACATTGTCCCAAGATGCTCTTTACGAGGGTGCCAGCTCAGTCATATGCCTCCTTTATTCATGTATGTTCTCCCCTTAACCCTTCGCACAATCTATCTATTTATTTCTCCTTCCTTTTATTCTATGTGATCAGGGTCCAAGCAGTGGCCCCTACATCCAAACTATGCCAAATAACCTCTGAAGAAATATTCTGCAATGCATTGCATGCCTTCTTGTCTGTTAGGTGGTTAGGATCCACCACTTCGTATACTTCTCCTCCCTTCTTCTTCAAATGAACGGTCTCGATTGCATGATTGTTAACCTCAAACTTAGGCTCTTCAGAGTGCTAGTGCATGCTCCAACTAAGCATCTTTTTGGTTCTAGGTACAACCCTTTTTTGATCCATCAAATCCCATCCATAAAGTTTATCTAGTGAGAGGGTGGCTTGTAATCTCATATTGTTATCCCATAAAATTGGCAAGGGAAATTTTGCGGGTAACCCATGAAAACTTTGTTCTGGTCCCTCATCAGGGACCCCTCTGCGTTTGGAACGTTGCAAAACCCTTTCCTGGGAAATCTGGTTTTCCGAACTTAGCCATTTTTGGGTTGGGCGCACCTTTTGTCTGTGCAACATAGAGTAAATCTGTGCCCCCTTCATTTCCTTTGGCACACCCTTTGACGTGTTAACACACATTTTGGTGCGCCTCCCCCTATTACACCTTTCTTGCATGCGCCAAGGCACATGCGCCTTCGTGTCAACAATATTTTTGTTGCGCCACGTTTTGGTGCGCCAAGGGCGCATGTATTTTAGTGTTGAAAGCACTTTTGGTGCGCTAAAGGTGCACATAACAACATGTGAACACGTGTTTTGGTGTGCCACAAGGCACAAGTTTTGCAATGTCGATAGGTGTTTTGATGTGCCACTTCAAAAAGTGGTTGGTGCATTTATTGCACCTTTACCTATATATAGGTGCATCTGCCCTGTCACTTTCACAATTGAAACATGTGATTGATCTTTTTCCTCTGCACCTGTCAGCACGCCTGTCATCCTCGTGTCATGTTCGTGGACCCAGTTTCACCTCTCACATTCTATATATTCCGGGTAAGTGGTCCTTATTGCTCTCATGTTTTATGTTTTGATTGTTGGCTGTTTGTTTGTGGGGTTCGATAGAATGATCTGTGAAGCCATGAAAACCCCTTTGCTATTTTTGCTATCCTTCTCCCCCATGCACTTCCCCCTCTTTCCAGATCTACTGGTAAAGAGGACTCTGCATCAGAAAAAATCACTTGGGTCTCTATATTACATCCTCTTCATCATCCAAGGAACCCTGCAGAAGAGGCTTAAACACATGTAATCCCTCCAGAGAAGGAAATAAAGACCTAAAATCTCGTACGACTGCACTTTTCCTCTTTGGCACAATTGCCACCCTTGCAACATAATGCACAGTCGCACCAACGGCGCATCCACCATGCTTGCTGCATAAAAAATAGTTGTGCCCTCACGGCGCACTTTCCTTTCTTGCAACACCCACTAACCCTACGCCCTCTTGGCACACCAAACTCATGTGTAACATTGCAAAAACTTGTGCCATTGGCACACCCTGCATCCATGCAGCACCAACCGTGCTTGTGCCAAGTTTAAAAATGTTAACGGAACAGGTGCATCCCCTATTACAGCAACATCATGTCATGCAGACCTCTCGTGCACCGCGCCATGTTCCCCTATTGCACATGAAAAGATGATGTTACACGCACTAAACCTGTGCCCTTTGGTGCATCCTGTACCCATGTAACATGAAAAATATCTGTGCCCATTATAAAATGCACGTAAATGGCGCAGGCACACTTCCGCTTGCAACAACAAAAATGTCATCTATAGTATCCATGCACCCTGCGCCCTTTGGCGCTGATTTGTCCCTTGTAGAACCCCTTTTATGTGTGCCATAATATTCAACCCTGTAGTCTGCAGTGTTCATGCGCCCTACGCCCTGATGCCTTAAAATTAATAACTCTTCCTTCTGTCAATACTTTAATGGAAGATCAAACAGCTAACATGACTCTTCTGCATTGGGTTTTGCTTCTTCTCCTTGCAGATCAACAACTGAGTTCAGAACTACATATGTCTACATCAAGCAAGAGACCAACCAAATCTAAGGGCAAAGCCAAAATTACAGAGGAAGAGATGAAGTATAAATATCAAAGGGTCAGGATGCCCAAATCCCAGGCAGAATGTGACCTAGACATAAGAGACTCTGAGCATGGGCACATTGATATGGAAGATTTCTGGGCCAGAACCCAGAGCGTCAAAAGAAGTCCGTGGATGGAAAAGCTGATAGGCAGTGGCCTACATTTTGCTGGGGGGATCCCGGTCAGTGCTGTGAATAACGATTTCATGATGGTAGTAGCCCACTGCTACAACAAAGACACGAGGTGTGTCCTGAATAAGAAGGGAGAGGTCATGATCAACCTCACTGCCTGACACTTCGAAATAATGCTTGACATTCCTCACCACAGGCACTTTGTGGCTGTAAGCCAAGAAGACTGCACCAAGGCTTGGGAGGATAATGAAGACCAATGTATACAATTGATGAATGAGGTATACCTAAAAAACAAGAAGGTGGTGACCAGATGGCCACAAGTCATTCATCGCAGTGATTTCTCAGAGGAACTAAGTGATACCATCACGTTCCTAAGCAGAGTATTTGGGCTTCCTGATGCCCACTACTTTCATAAATGGATGCTTAGATACCTGGAGACAATGAACAAGAATGTGCCAGATCAACGCTTTGAGTGGGAGGAGATCATAAGCAGCACTATATCTGAGCAGGTCCAACAACTCACCACAATAGGGAGGTTCTAAATGAATTCCTACATAGTTTATGGTACAGCCTCGGAGAGAGATTATCCAGCGTTGATGCGGTGCGGGGTTCGGCCCCAAGTAAAAATATATGGAATACTATCCAAAGCTGAAGTTGGAAAACAATATTTCTTAGTTTACAAAGATTAATGATGCCTCTTCTACGGCATCGTCTGCCTTTTGAGGCCAAACATGACTCACAGTCGTATGACCAAGAGCATTGTTGCAGCAACAGAGAAGTGGGGGGCCTTATTCATGAAATTCCCACCACAGTGGGCAAGTACACTTGTATTCCTCCACAAAGCTCGGGAGATGTTTGTAGAGCTGGAACTGCTCAATCTAAAGCACAACTTCCCAGCAAGGCCCACTTTCGACCCAAGGAATTGCCTTCCCAGGGCCAAACTCGATCCAATCCACATTCCACAGATCGAGGATATTTATATCGACCTGTATCATGAGGTCGAGCTCAAAAGGAAAGATCACTCCCACTTGGCCTTGGCTAAAATCATTCAGTACAACATAGCCATCATCCCAAAAGGTTATCAAACTGCTGATCAAGAAGTTGATCAGGTATATCTTGACATGGGTGGGGATGACTGGCCATTTGCTGTTATCGACAGAACTAAAGCGCCTCAAATGATAAAAGAAAGGGTCAAAGAAACTCTGCGGAGAATAGAGCACTGGTGCAGGATGAATGGTCTCATCTACCTCGGAGTTGATTTCACCACATCTCTATTGGGCAACGCACCTTCCAGACCAAAACATCTACCAAAGAGCAAAGGTAAAGACAAGGAGGGCGAGTCAAGCTCTGCCAAAGAAGAGACTCCTGAGAGTCCCCCTTCCGCCGCGGAAGAACAAGTTGTAACTCTGGTTTCTCCAGAGAAAGAAGTGGCAGAAGATGTTCCGATGGGCACATCCACTCAGGATGTTGCCAGTACTGCAACTGTTGAGGTCCCTTCTATCCCTTCTCCCTCTCCTCCTTCCCCTCCTCAAGTGACCCAAGCGACCATTCCTTTGGTCGTGTCCTCTCCCCCATCTTCTACTGTTCTCCCTTCCTCATCATCCATCTTCTCTTCTCGCGCGGAGCTATCCCCCACCATTTCTTCCCTCATCTCTCATCTCCCTTCCGTTTCCATGTCTACCTCCCCTGCAGTATCTCTTCCTCCCGTGAACACTTTCTCGGCCTCCCTCTCAATGCCACCTCCAAGTGTCTCCATGCATTTTCCTTCTACTACTACAGCTACTCCCTTTTCTATTTCCGGCCCCTCTCCCATAAGTCCAGCATGGATCTCTCAGCACCTGAGCCAAAAAAAGAGGAAAGTTGCCATCACACCGATGGAGCTCAGCTGACCGGTCATCCAGGAGTGCCTCACCTCCACGAAGGAAGTATCTCTCACCAGGGACATCTACATCACTTTGCAGTGCTTTGCTGCTTAGTGGAACTTTACTTCCACCCCGCGTTCTTTTTTCGGCCATCCAAATGGCAATACCATGGAGAAATGCTATGGGCCCCCTGGCTTTGCTGCATCCTATTCACGTGCTCCCACATGGAAACCGAAAGGATTTTCCCAAATGTGATGGGAGTGGAAACCAAAGCATGGATTCACACATATCTGCATTCATCATGTCATGCAGTATTCTGGATGTGACCCATGAAGATGTGCCGGTTCGCCTTTTTCTGGAAACCTTGAAAGGGCCCGTAGCAGAATGGTTTCAGCATTTGCCAGCCAGATCTATTACTAATTGGGCCACCTTGCGGGCTGTAATTAAAGACAGGTATAAGCCTTCCGAAGACACGTTCACGTTACTGTCAAAGATTAGTCACCTAAAGAAGGAGGTTAATGAAACTATGCGTGACTTCATCGCCCATTTCAATTCACTGATCAACCGTATTCCACCTACCATGCTTCCAACACCAAAAAATTAGAAGTGTTTCTTCGTAAACACTATGAGCTCTAAAGTAAGTTTCTTACTCCTGCAAGAACAAGTAGCTACCTTGATTCTTGCCCAGGCTGCTGCCATCCGAATCAAAGATAACTTGCTAATATCTGGCGAATTAAAAAGAGAATCATCCAAGCTTAAAGCTTCGAGCCCTTCTCCCACTACTTCATCTGATCTAGCATTTCAAAAGATGGCGAATGACTTGCTTGCATTAAAGAAGAAGTTAGCCCAAGCTTCCCCCAGTTCCTCGTACACTTTCACTCCCAACAGCGTCCTGCATAGGCCACATTTTCATGCAACTACTCCATGGTTGGAACTTGAGGCTCCTCCGGTCAATGCTTTAGCCGAAATCGAAGAAGAAGAGAAAAACTATGAAGAACCTTCGTCTCAAGGCGAAGATGATCAAGATATCGGTGAGCTGACTGGCGACTCTACTATCAGGTATATGGAATTTGATGAGGAAGAATCTGACGAAGAAGAGGGTACCCAAGGATATGCAAGCGGATAATCGTATGCTGTTTTTACCCGTTCACAAGGAAAGGAAGCAGAGGTGGCTGCCCATATGCAAACATGCCACTTCCAAGGTTGTTTGCAGTTTCATCAAAGAAAATATCATTTTAAGGTTTGGTGTTCCAAACAAGATTGTTGCTGATAATGCTTCCAACTTCTCCTCACGAGATGTTGTTGGATTTTTCTATGAATACATAATAACTCTGGCTCACGCCTCAGATTATTACCCTTAGGGAAATGGTCAGGCAGAATCTAGTAATAAAAACTTAGTAACCATCATAAAAAAGCTAGTGGATGAGAATCAATGAATGTGACACAAGTCATTATACAACGCTTTGTGGGCGGACCACATCACTCACAAGAGGTCTCTCGGCATCTCACCTTTTTAAGTGTTATATGGCACTGATGCCGAGCTTCCCATTTCTGTAGAACGCCCTGCTCTGTGCTTGGCACGAGCAATCGAAGATGAGAATTTCCAAAATTCCCTTGAAAAGAGGATCATGTATCTAGCAGAGCCCGAAGAAAAGAGAGTAAGAGTGGTTGACAGGATCAACGAACATTAGAATCAGGTCAAGTGATTGTTTGATAAAAAAATTCAGCAAAGAGAGTACCAGGTGGGAGACCTCGTCCTTTTGTGGGACAAACAAAGAGAGCCAAAGGGCATGCAAGGAAAATTTGATTCCATATGGAGGGGACCTTTCAAGATCAAGCATCTCAATGGAGAGAATAGCTTCTATCTCTCGTATCTGGACGGAACTAGACTCCTGCTTCCCTATAGCAGGCAGCATCTGAAAATCTTCAGGAAGTAGAGCTTGCTCTCTTCTTTGTACAGTTTTCTTCAGTTGTGTGTTTGCTTTTGTTGTTTGTTTTTGTTGGTAGTGTGTTTCCCTTTTCGGTCACCCTTGTTTTTGACTCTGTAACCCAATGGATAGGCATGTGTGGATCTGGGATTCTCTACCCCTGAGTCCCATTCAGAGATAGTCCCCAGAAAGAGCTAGCTGTTATCTCGTAAAATTGGCAAGGGAAATTTCACGGGTAACCCATGAAAATTTTGTTCTGGTCCCTCATCAGGGACCCCTCTGCGTTCGGAATGTTGCAAAACCCTTTCCTGGGAAATCTGGTTTTCCAAACTTAGCCATTTTTGGTCTTTTTGGGTTGGGCGCACCTTTTGTCTGTGCAACATAGAGTAAATCTACGCCCCCTTCATTTCCTTTGGCACACCCTTTGACGTGTTAACACATATTTTGGTGCGCCTCCCCGTGTTGCACCTTTCTTGCATGCGCCAAGGCGCATGCGCCTTCGTGTCAACAATATTTTTGTTGCCCTGTGTTTTGGTGTGCCAAGGGCACATGTATTTCAGTGTTGACAACACTTTTGGTGCGCTAAAGGAGCACATAACCACGTGTTAACATGCATTTTGGTGCGCCACAGGGTGCAAGTTTTGCAATGTCGACAGGTGTTTTGATGCGCCACTTCAAAAAGTGGTTGGTGCATTTATTACACCTTTGCCTATATATAGGCGCATCCGCCCTGTCACTTTCAAAATTGAAACACGTGATTGATCTTTTTCCTTTGCACCTGTCAGCACGCCTGTCATCCTCGTGTCGCATGTTTGTGGACCCAGTTTCACCTCTCACATTCTATATATTCCAGGTAAGTGGTCCTTATTGCTCTCATGTTTTATGTTTTGATTGTTGGTTGTTTGTTTGTGGGGTTGGATAGAATGATCTGTGAAGCCATGAAACCCCCCTTTGCTGTTTTTGTTGTCCTTCTCCCCCATGCACTTCCCCCTCTTTCCAGATCTGCTGGTAAAGAGGACTCTGCCTCAGAAAAAATCACTTGGGTCTCTTTATTACATCCTCTTCATCATCCAAGGAACCCTGCAGAAGAGGCTTAAACACATGTAATCCCTCCAGAGAAGGAAACAAAGACCTAAAAGCTCGTATGACTGCACTTTTCCTCTTTGGCACAATCACCACCCTTGTAACATAATGCACAGTCACGCTAACGGCGCATCCGCCATGCTTGTTGCATAAAAAATAGTTGCGCCCTTAAAGCGCACTTTCCTTGCTTGCAACACCCACTAACCCTGTGCCCTCTTGGCGCACCAAACTCATGTGTAACATTGCAAAAAATTGCACCATTGGCGCACCCTGCATCCATGCAACACCAACCGTGCTTGTGCCAAGTATAAAACTGTTAACATCGCAGGCGCATCCCCTATTACAACAACATCATGTCATGCAGACCTCTCATGTGCCATGCCAAGTTCCCCTGTTGCACATGAAAAGATGATGTTACACGCACTAAACCTGTGCCCTTTGGCGCATCCTGTACACGTGTAACATGAAAAATATCTGTGCCCGTTATAAAATGCACGTAAATGGCGCAGGCACACTTCCGCTTGCAACAACAAAAATGTCATCTACAGTATCCATGCACCCTGTGCCCTTTGGCGTTGATTTGTCCCTTGTAGCACCCCTTTTCTATATGCCATACTATTTAACCCTGTATTCTGCAGTGTTCATGCGCCCTGCGCCCTGATGCCTTAAAATTATTAACTCTTCCTTCTGTCAATACTTTAATGGAAGATCAAACAGCTAAGATGACTCTTCTGCGTTGGGTTTCACTTCTTCTCCTTGAAGATCAGCAACTGAGTTCAGAACTACATATGTCTACATCAAGCAAGAGACCAACCAAATCTAAGGGCAAAGCCAAACTTACAGAGGAAGAGATGAAGTATAAATATCAAAGGGTCAGGATGCCCGAATCCCAGGCAGAATGTGACCTGGACATAAGAGACTCTGAGCTCGGGCACATTGATATGGAAGATTTTTGGGCCAGAACCCGGAGGGTCACAGGAAGTCCGTGGATGGAAAAGTTGGTAGGAAGTGGCCTACATTTTGCTAGGGGGATCCCGGTCAGTGCTGTGAATAACGAATTCATGATGGTAGTAGCCCGCTGCTACAACAAAGACATGAGGTGCATCCTGAATGAGAAGGGCGAGGTCGTGATCAACCTCACTGCCCGGCACTTCGAAATAATGCTTGGCATTCCTCACCACCGGCACTTTGTGGCCGTAAGCCAAGAAGACTACACCAAGGCTTGGGAGGATAATGAAGACCAGTGTATGCAATTGATGAATGAGGTATACCTAAAAAACAAGAAGGTGGTGACCAGATGGCCACAAGTCATTCATCGCAGCGATTTCTCAGAGGAACTAAGTGATACCATCACGTTCCTAAGCAGAGTATTTGGGATTCCTGATGCCCACTACTTTCATAAATGGATGCTTAGATACCTGGAGACAATGAACAAGAATGTGCCAGATCAACGCTTTGAGTGGGCGGAGATCATAAGCAGCACTATATCCGAGCAGCTCCAACAACTCACCACAATGGGGAGGTTCTACATGAACTCCTACGTAGTTTATGCTACAGCCTCGGAGAGAGATTATCTAGCGTTGATGCGGTGCGGGGTTTGGCCCCAAGTAAAAATATATGAATACTATCAAGAGCTGAAGCTGGAAATTAGTATTTCTTAGTTTACAAAGATTAATGATGCATCTTCTATGCAATCGTCTGTCTTTTGAGGCCAAACATGACTCACAGTTGTATGACCAAGAGCATTGTTGCAGCAACAAAGAAGAGGGGGGCCTTATTCACATAATTCCCCACCTTCACCTACCTAAGGGCAGCCAACTTCTTGGGGGAACCAACCAAATTGCCAAGATATGCTGGCCCCAAGCTGATCCTGTTGGAGCTATCAAGATAGCTCATAACCTACCACGAAAAGTGCTTGAAGAGGAAGAAGGGTGGAACTCCTTTCCCCCTCATAGTGGGTAGGTACACTTGTCTTTCCCACCACAAAGCCCGGGAGATGTTTGTAGAGCTGGAACTGCTCAATCTAAAGCACAACTTCTCGGCAAGGCCCACTTTCGACCCAAGGAATTGCCTTCCCAGGGCCAAACTCGATCCAATCCACATTCCACAGATCGAGGATATTTATATCGACCTGTATCATGAGGTCGAGCTCAGAAGGAAAGATCACTCCCGCTTGGCCTTGGCTGAAATCATTCAGTATGACGTAGCCATCGTCCCAAAAGGTTATCAAACTGCTGATCAAGAAGTTGATCAGGTATATCTTGACACGGGTGGGGACGACTAGCCGTTTGCTGTGATCGACAGAACTAAAGTGCCTCAAACGATAGAAGAAAGGGTCAAAGAAACTCTGTGGAGAACAGAGCACTGGTGCAGGATGAATGGTCTCATCTACCTCGGAGTTGATTTCACCACATCTCCATTGGGCAACGCACCTTCCAGACCAAAACATCTGCCAAAGAGCAAAGGTAAAGACAAGGAGGGTGAGTCAAGCTCTGCCCAAGAAGAGACTCCTGAGAGTCCCCCTTCCGCCGCGCAAGAACAAGTTGTAACTCTGGTTTCTCCAGAGAAAGAAGCGGCCGAAGATGTTTCGATGGGCACATCCACTCAGGATGTTGCCACTACTGCAATTGTTGAGGTCCCTTCTATCCCTTCTCCCTCTCCTCCTTCCCCTCCTTGAGTGACCCAAGCGACCATTCCTTTGGTCGTGTCCTCTCCCCCATCTTCTACTATTCCCCCTTCCTCATCGTCCATCTTCTCTTCTCTCGCGGAGCTATCCCCCACCATTTCTTCCCTCATCTCTCAGCTCCCTTCCGTTTCCATGTCTACCTCCCCTGCAGTATCTCTTCCTCCCGTGAGCACTTTCTCGGCCTCCCTCTCAATGCCGCCTCCAAGTGTCTCCACGCATTTTCCTTCTACTACTGCAGCTGCTCCCTTTTCTATTTCCAGCCCCTCTCCCATAAGTCCAGCATGGATCTCTCAGCACCTGAGCCAAAAAAAGAGGAAAGTTCCCATCGCACCGATGGACTTCTCCGTCATCCCATCAAAGGGGGCCAAGAAGCAAAATCCTATAACCCGCTTCTCTCAGAGTGCGTCAGGAGAGAGAGTAATGGAGATAGCATACCCCAATCCTTTAAAGGATAAAAAGGATCTGTCTATGACATATTATACAGTGACCCAAGTCACAATGGGGACATCTTTAGAAAGCCTTCAAGGAGAGGCCCTATCTGGAGTTGACGCCCTTTGCAAGAAGCTCCAAGAAGCAAAGGAAGAAAAGAGGCTGTTAAAGGAGAAAAATAAACATCTTCTCCATGCCTTGTAGAAAATGGGCAGTGCACCTCCTACAACTGCCGCCGAAACTCCTGAGCCTCTGAGCTAGGATAAGATTAATGAATACGCCAAAATTGGTGAGCAAGGTATGGCAGTTTCCACCTGGAGGAGCCAAATCCTCAAGGAAAGTGAGGGAGTAATCGCCAAGTTCACCAGTTTATATCAGAATATCAATCGGGCGAACAAAGAGCTCCAGGCGATAGCAGGACCCATCTCCGAAGAGCTGGACCATGCCAGGATGTAGCATGAGACCTTTCAGAAAATGCTTGACTGTTCAGTCAAAGATCTGGTCAAGTTCGACGTCTTTGGTCACCCCAGAGCCCTCAACAAAATCCTTTCTACTCTGGATTACCGGGTCGATCAGTTGGAGTTTGTCCTAGAGAAGATTGACAAGATCAAGGAGGAAGCCCTGGATGCAATGCATCAAATGGAGCAAATTGTCCTGAGAATGTCTCCGGGCTTGCTCACTCCTTCTTTCACCTTAAGAAAGGTTGATGAAACTATTTAGATATTCAAGGAGATCATTTCGAAGGGGCTGGGACCAGAAGTCACTTTTGACGCCGAATCCATGAACAACCTGCTGGCCTGTCGTGACTTCATAGGGTACCTAATAGATGGAGAAAATGAATATTCCAAGCTCCCAGAAAAGCTCACAGACTAGCGGGAGACTTGCGAGGCTATCAGTGATCGACATAAGGATCCTTCCTAGGATCAACTTCAACCCATGATCAACAAGTTCATGGAATACGGTGCCTAGTTCCACATCTTGTCACCTGAGCAGCGATAAAAGCAGGATACCCCCTTTCAGTCGCGGGATGACGATGAATAGTTTCATTCTTCTCGACCTTCTCCTTGTAATTATCTAAAGTATGTTGACACAAATGACGACATCATCCATGTTGCACCATGGGATGATGTCATCCACAAAGTTGTCAAAAGTCAACAAATGACTTTAGAATCTCTTGTAAGATATTTTTGTAATTAGGTGGTTGGTTTTTTTTGCCTTCTTTTCTTCTCTTCTTCTATATATAATTGAATACTTGTTGTATTCAAGTGTGGATACTTTTCAGATGAGAAATAGAAGTAGGAAGAAAAGATTTTGAACTTTTTGTAACAGAAACAAATATTAATACAATATTTAGACTTTGTACTAAATACATGTGTTTTACATCAAACCTTTCTTATGTTAGATCTGTGTGATTGTTCTGTTGAATCTACTTCTACTTTTTTGTCATTTATTCATCAGTTGCTTTATTCGTCTATCCAAAGTAGGTTCGGATCTGTATACTACCAACCCAAATCATAGACCTTCTGACCTTTCTGCTTTGGAATTCATTTCTTTTCTCCCTTCAGATCTTTCCTATCTCCCCACCTCGTTTCTTTCCCTTCTTTTACAGTTGGAAATACCTCTACTGGGATGAGATCCCAACCCCTGAAGGTAGAATATTGTGAGACTTGCACAAGATTCCTGCTGGTAGAATAGCAATAAACCAGTTTTGCTTTGCTGACTCAAAGAGGGGCTATGCCCTGCACACTGTTGGCTCGTCTGTCCATAGATCTGTCCACCCGACAGATTTTCGAACCAACAGTTTTTGGCGACTCCACTGGGGATTGAACAGATCTATCAGATCTATGATAGTGGTATGATAGAAAATCAGTAAAAATCAGAAAAATCACTACCTGTTTGCAAATTTTAACTCTTGTTCAAAATCCAAAATTTTTGCAAAAAATGCTCCAAACTGAAAATTTTCTTCAGAGATCCATAGATCGGGACTAGTTGGAGATCTTTAGTTCGCTGAGTTTTTACAAAAATCTGTATTTTTCCGTAGATCTGAGTTTTTGACAGTTTACCAAAATTTTCAAACTCTTTGAAAAGTCAACTCTAGATCTAAAAATCAGCTTACTAAGTTTTACCATCATTTTATCCTTGTTAATCAAACAAATAAACCGCAATCGGTTTTTAAGAGGAGGATAAAATTTAAATATTCAAAAAAGTACATGCTGCTGATTTTTGTCAGAAAAATCAGAAAATCAGCAGGTACAGTCAAAAAGAGTTCTTAAATCTGCTCCAAAAATTACAGATCTGGAAGGTACACTGGCGGGTGAACCATTTACTCGTAGCAGGAGAGCTCGTGGAGAAGTTGATCTTACCTTCGACCTGCTTCAAAGGCACAACTTCAGTGTAACACCGGCTGCGCTTCTCGTCACTGAGCTTAGCCGACCGATTGTCCAGGAGTGTCTCACCTCCACGAAGGAAGCATCTCTCACCAGGGAACATCTACATCACTTTGCAGTGCTTTGCTACTTAGTGGAACTGTGCTTCCAGCCCGCGTTCTTTTTCTGGCCATCCAAATGGTAGTACCATGGGGAAATGCTATGGGCCCCCTGGCTTTGCCGCATCCTGTTCACGCGCTCCCACATGGAAACCGAAAGAATTTTCCCAAATTTGATGGGAGCGGAAACCAAAGCACGGATTCACACATATCTACATTCATCATGTCATGCAGTATCCTGGATGTGACCCATGAAGATGTGTCAGTTTGCATTTTTCTGGAAACCTTGCAAGGGCCCAGCAACAGAATGGTTTCAGCATTTGCCAGCCGGATCTATTACTAGTTGGGCCACCTTGAGGGCTGCATTTGAAGATATGTATAAGCCTTCCGAAGATGCGTTCGTGTTGCTGTCAAAGATCACTCACCTGAAGAAGGAGGCTAATGAAACTATGTGTGACTTCATCACCCGTTTCAATTCACTGATCAACCGTGTTCCGCCTACCATGCTTCCAACACCGGAAAATCAGAAGTGTTTCTTCGTAAACGCTATGAGCTCAAAAGTAAGTTTCTTACTCCTGCAAGAACAAGTAGCTACCTTGATTCTCGCCTAGGCTGCTGCCATCTGAATCGAAGATAACTTGCTAATATCTGGCGAATTAAAAAGAGAATCGTCCAAGCTTAAAGCTTCGAGCCCTTCTCCCACTACTTCATCTGATCTGGCATTTCAAAAGATGGCGAATGACTTGCTCGCATTAAAGAAGCAGTTAGCCCAAGCTTCCCCCAGTTCCTCATACCGGGATATTCCATGAAGAACTTTCACTTCCAACAACATCCCACTATAGGCCACGTTTTCCTGCAACTGCTCCACGGTTGGCACTTGAGGCTCCTCCGGTCAACGCTTTAGCCGAAATCGAAGAAGAGGAGCAAAATTATGAAGAACCTTCGTCTCAAGGCGAAGATGATCAAGATGTCGGTGAACCGACTGGCGACTCTACTATCGGGTATATGGAATTTGATGAGGGGGAATCTGATGAAGAAGAAGGTACCCAAGGATATGCAAGCAGACAATCATATGCTGTTTTTACCCGTTCACAAGGAAAGGAAGCAGAGGTGGCTGCCCATATGCAGAAAGAGAAGGCCACATCATCCACGCCCCCAACTATTTCTTAAAGAGGTAATCCTCTTCCTACTCAACCCCCTATTAAGTCTTTTACAAAGAAATATTTTCCTCCCATCTCTCCTCCAAATCAGCCTTCTTCTATTTCCATGAAGGCCAGTAACCTTACCCTACCGCCATGAAATGAAGGACTCATTCCTCCATCAACGCAGCCCTTGGCCATGTTTGACATAATTGACCACGCTAAAAAGACCAAGATCCAAATGTCTGAAGCCGAGTACCTTCAGTCAAACCCCGAACAGCTTGTAAGGTTGACCGAATACATCCAAAGTCAGGCTGTCATAACTAATCAGGTTTCCCCAAAAGGAATCCTTTCCACCCCTCCTTCATCCCGCATAAATGTTGCCTCAACTTCCGCATCAGGCAAGATAGAACCTTTCTACCTCTCCCTCCTAATCAATGGCCACAAACTAAGCAACTACATAATTGATTCTGGAGCTTCTGATAATGTCATGCCGGCAAAAGTCACCCATGCTCTGGGCCTCACCCTTACCAAGCCTTTTGGCCGATGTTATTCCTTGGAAACCAAGCAAGTTCCATTGATTGGTCAAATTAAGGACGCGTAATTTGCGTTCGCAGCGTTCCCGGAGAAAAGGGTAAAAATGATCGTCCTTGTTGCCGATATTCCAGCAGCCTATGGAATTCTGCTGGGAAGGGGTTTTTGCAGTGAAGTTGGTGGGGAGATTCATATGAACTGGTCTAAGGCTAGTATCCCTGTCAAAGGTGTAATGCAAACTTTGGAGCCTGAATCGCAAAAGAAGTACCTGGTTACTAACTCCGATGACCCTAAATCCCAAATTCTCTTCGAATCATCAGGGATGGGAAACTATTTCTTGTCTACCGAGTCTGACAAAATGGATGTCCTCATCCAAGAAGAGGATCTTAACAAGATCTGGACTTTACAGTTTGATGGCAGCTGCGCGACTAGTGGGTGTGGCACTGGCACCGTACTAATATCTCCCGAAGAGGAGGTTATTCCTCTCTCTTTCAAGTTACAATTTTTCAACACAAATAATACTGCTGAGTATGAATCTCTACTACTTGGCATGCAAGCCACAAAGGAAAGAGGGATCAAGAATCTGAAGGTACAAGGTGATGCAGAGCTGGTCGTAAATCAAGTTAAAAGGATATACCAAGTGAAGAATGAAAGGCTCAGACATTACCACAACGCGGTGTGGGACAACATCGAGGAGTTTGACGCTTTTTCAATAAAAGCCATCCCAAGAGCTCAGAATGACATGGCCGATTCATTGGCCGTTTCAGCATCCCTCATGCTCCCTCACCCAGGTTTGAAAACAGACAAATATACCATTGAGGTGGTTTTCCGCCCAAGCGTGCCAGATAATTCTCAGCATTGGCAAGTATTCAACAATGACAATCAACTCATTGCCTTTCTAGAAAAGGTGGAAAAATTTAGTGAACTTCATTTTGAAGGATCCACTTCTACATGCCACGAATCAGTTACCGATCAAAATGAAGAATCAAAAGGAAGCGATGACATATGTCAGCTCAAAGGAAATAAAATTCCAAAAGGTTTGGTTTCTCTAGAGCATTTGTTTGACAGGCATGATCATTTTGTAAAAAAGAAAAGGTGAGATGATCCTGGCTCCTCCCCAGAAACCGAACCGGTCAATTTAGGTTCAGTTGGACATCCATAGTTTGTAAACATTGGAAAATGTTGCACACCTGAAGAGAAGCGGAAGTTTGTCAAACTACTGAAGAAATACATGGATGTATTGGCATGGTCCTATGTCGATCTAAAGTCTTTTAAGCCGAAGGACATCTAGCATGACATCCTGTTGAAGGAGGACATCAAACCTTTTCGCCAGAAGAAGAGACATTATAATCCTAAGATCTCAGGTAATATCCAGGGGGAAATTCAAAAAACGCTGGACGCATAGATTATTTTTCCTATACATCACAGTACCTGGGTGGCAAACATTGTGCCAGTGCAGTAATAAGAATGGCGAGATACGCATATGTGTAGATTTTCACAACCTGAATCAGGCGTCCTTGAAGGACAACTATCTGCTTCCCATAATGGATCAGGTTTTGCAGGTAGTAACCAGATCAGAAATGTTGTCCATGCTTGATGGTTTTTCAAGCTACAATCAGATTGGAGTCTAACCTGAAGACCAATTTAAAACAACATTCACTACCCCTTGGGGCACATTTTCCTATAGAAAAATGCCTTTTGGTTTGACCAACGGTGGTGCCACTTTTCAGCGGGCCATGGACTTTACGTTCAAATGTATGATGGGGAAGGTCATCGTAGTCTACTTGGATGAGTTAACTGTGTTCTCCAAACAACGAAATGATCATTGTGATCATTTGGAGCAAGTATTGATTAGATGCCGAGAGCACAGGATCTCCCTGAATCTAAAAAAAGTCCGTCTTTGGAGTCACAAAGGGAAAATTACTGGGGCATGTTGTTAGCAAAGAAGGGATGAAGATAGATACTGAAAGAGTTAAGGCTATTCAGAGCCTTACTTTACCTACAAGCAAGACCTACGTTCACTCCTTCTTCGGAAAAGTGAATTTTCTCAGGTGCTTTGTTCCTAACTTTGCTGAAAAGACTCACCATATATTAGACATGATGAAAGGGTCACCAACTTTCTGATGGAGCAAAGAAGGGAAGAATTCGTTTGAAGAGATAAAATCCTCCGTCACTCATGCTCCAATCCTGGTATGTCCCGATTTCTCCAAGGATTTTATTATGTATAGCTATGCATCTGAGCACACTGTGTTGGCCATCCTAATGCAAAGGAATTCTCAAAGATGTTGAATCCCCAATTGCATTTATGAGCTCCCCTCTTAAGCCTCACGAGTTAAAAATGATCCAGTTGGAAAAACATGCCTTCGCCATTGTCAAGGAAGTTAAGAACTTCAGGTATTACATTAAACTCTCATCCGGTGGTTCTAGTTCCTGACACAGTAGTAAAGTCCATCTTAACTCAACATGAGTTAGGAAGTTTGCGAGGAAATTGGATTGTAAAATTCCAAGAGTATGACCTGGATATAAAACCAACCAAGTTGGTAAGAGGCAAGGGCCTATGTCAACTTATGGCTGAAAACCAAGTGTCAGAAGTTTCCGGGGAAGAAAAGGATTGCGTCAATAAAGCGCAAAGCCAAATGGAGAAAGTTGATTCACTACCTATGGTCCTATTTTTCACAACCAGCAATGAATGGTATTCCAATATTGATTTCTTTCTCACCTATGACAAATGCCTAGCTCATGTAACTACAAAGGAGAAGTGCGCTATAAAGCTCAGAGAAACTAGATATATCATCTGGGATGACGGTTTATACAAATGTGGAATAGATGGCATCTTCTTGCGATGTGTTGACAAGCCACAACAGGTGAAGTTACTTGAGAGTTTTCATGATTCGGCCTGTGGGGGCCATTTCTCCTCTTTCGTGACTGCGCACAAGATCATCCGGGCCAGGTACTATTGGCCGACGCTTTTCCAAGATACAGCCACCTGGGTAGCAAAGTGTGAGCCTTGCCAGCAGTTTGTCGGCAAGCCCAAATTGGCTGCTTTTCCCCTCAGGCCGGTCATTGTCGACGAACCATTCAAGCAGTGGGGAATTGATTTTATCGGTGCACTCAATCCCCAATCGAGTTCCAGACATAGTTATGTCCTGACAGCAACATATTACTTCACGAAATGGGTGGAAGCCATACCTGTCAAACATGCCACTTCTGAGGTTGTTTGCAGTTTCATCAAAGAAAATATCATTGTCAGGTTTGGCATTCCAAACAAGATTGTTGCTGATAACGCTTCCAACTTCTCCTCACGAGAAGTTGTTGGTTTTTGCTATGAATACGGAATAACTCTGGCTCACGCCTCAGATTATTACCCTCAGGGAAATGGTCAGGCAGAATCCAGTAATAAAAACTTAGTAACCATCATATGAAAGCTAGTGGATGAGAATCAACGAATGTGGCACAAGTCCTTATACGACGCTTTGTGGGTAGACCGCATCACTCCCAAGAGGTCTCTCAGCATGTCACCTTTTCAAGTGTTATATGGCACTGATGCCGAGCTTCCCATTTCTGCGGAACTCCCTGCTCTGTGCTTGGCACGAGCAATCGAAGATGAGACTTTCCAAAATTCCCTTGAAAAGAGGATCATGTATCTAGCAGAGCTTGAAGAAAAGAGAGTAAGAGTGGTCGACAGGATCACCGAACATCAGAATCAGGTCAAGAGATTGTTCGATAAAAAAGCTAAGCAAAGAGAGTACCGGGTGGGAGACCTCATCCTTTTGTGGGACAAACGAAGAGAGCCAAAGGGCATGCATGGAAAATTTGATTCCCTATGGAGGGGACCTTTCAAGATCAAGCAGCTCAACGGAGAGAATAGCTTCTATCTCTCGTATCTGACATGGAACTGGACTCCCGCTTCCCTATAGCGGGCAACATCTGAAAATCTTCAAGAAGTAGAGCTTGCTCTCTTCTTTGTACAGTTTGCTTCAGTTGTGTGTTTGTTTTTTTCGTGTGTTTGTTTTTGTTGGTTGTGTGTTTCCCTTTTTGGTCACCCTTGTTTTTGACTCTGTAACCCAATGGATAGGCACGTGTGGATCTGGGATTCTCTACCCCTGAGTTCCATTCAGAGATAGTCCCCAGAAAGAGCCAGCTGTTATCCCATAAAATTGGCAAGGGCAATTTCGTGGGTAACCCATGAAAATTTTGTTCTGGTCCCTCATCAGGGACCCCTCTGCATTCGAAACGTTGCAAAATCCTTTCCCCGGGAAATCTGGTTTTCCGAACTTAGCCATTTTTGGTCTTTTTGGTTGGGCGCACCTTTTGTCTGTGCAACACAGAGTAAATCTACGCCCCCTTCATTTCCTTTGGCGCACCCTTTGAAGTGTCGACACACATTTTGGTGCGCCTCCCCATGTTGTTCCTTTCTTGCATGCGCCAAGGCATATGCACCTTCATGTCAACAATATTTTTGTTGCGCCACATTTTGGTGCGCCAAGGGCACACGTATTTCCAGTGTTGAAAGCATTTTTGGTGTGCTAAAGGCGCACATAACTTCGTGTTAACACATGTTTTGGTACGCCACAGGGCGTAAGCTTTGCAATGTCGACAGGTGTTTTGATGTACCACTTCAAAAAGTGGTTGGCACATTTATTACACCTTTTCCTATATATAGGCGCATCCGCCCTGTCACTTTCACAATTAAAACACGTGATTGATCTTTTTCCTCTGCACCTGTCAGCACACCTGTCATCCTCGTGTCGCGTTCGTGGACTTAGTTTCACCTCTCACATTCTATATATTCCGGGTAAGTGGTCCTTATTACTCTCATGTTTTATGTTTTGATTGTTGGCTGTTTGTTTGTGGGGTTGGATAGAATGATCTGTGAAGCCATGAACCCCCCCCTTTGCTATTTTTTGTTGTCCTTCTCCCCCATGCACTTCCCCCTCTTTCCAGATTTGCTGGTAAAGAGGACTCTACCTCAGAAAAAATCACTTGGGTCTCTTTATTACATCCTCTTCATCATCCAAGGAACCCTACAGAAGAGGCTTAAACACATGTAATCCCTCTCAGAGAAGGAAACAAAGACTTAAAAGCTCATACGACTGCACTTTTCCTCTTTGGCGCAATCGCCACCCTTGCAACATAATGCATAGTCGCGCCAACGGCACATCCGCCATGCTTGCTGCATAAAAAATAGTTACGCCCTCAAAGCACACTTTCCTTGCTTGCAACACCCACTAACCCTACGCCCTCTTGGCGCACCAAACTCATGTGTAACATTGCAAAAACTTGCGCCATTGGCGCACCCTGCATCCATGCAACACCAACCTTACTTGCGCCAAGTATAAAACTATTAACAGCGCAGGTGCATCCCCTTTTACAGCAACATCATGTCATGCAGACCTCCCATGCGCCACCCCAAGTTCCCTTGTTGCGCATGAAAAGATGATGTTACACACACTAAACCTGTGCCCTTTGGCACATCCTATACCCGTGTAACATGAAAAATATCTGCGCCCATTATAAAATGCATGTAAATGGTGCAGGCGCACTTCCGCTTGCAACAACAAAAATGTCATCTGCAGTATCCATGCGCCCTGTGCCCTTTGGCGCTGATTTGTCCCTTGTAGCACCCCTTTTCTGTGCGCCATACTATTTAACCCTACAGTCTGCAGTGTTCATGCGCCCTGCGCCCTGATGCCTTAAAATTGCTAACTCTTCCTTCTGTCAATACTTTAATGGAAGATCAAAAAGCTAACATGACTCTTCTGCGTTGGGTTTCACTTCTTCTTCTTGCAGATCAACAACTGAGTTCAGAACTACATATGTCTACATCAAGCAAGAGACCAACCAAATCTAAGGGCAAAGCCAAACTTACAGAGGAAGAGATGAAGTATAAATATCAAAGGGTCAGGATGCCCGAATCCCAGGCAGAATGTGACCTGGACATAAGAGACTCTGAGCTCGGCCACATTGATATGGAAGATTTCTGGGCCAGAACCAGGAGGGTCACAGGAAGTCCATGGATGGACAAGCTGGTAGGCAGTGGCCTACATTTTGCTGGGGGGATCCCGGTCAGTGCTGTGAATAATGAATTCATGATGGTAGTAGCCCTCTGCTACAACAAAGACATGAGGTGTGTCCTGAATGAGAAGGGCGAGGTCATGATCATCCTCACTATCCGGCACTTCAAAATAATGCTTGGCATTCCTCACCACCGGCACTTTGTGGCCATAAGCCAAGAAGACTGCACCAAGGCTTGGGAGGATAATGAAGACCAGTGTATGCAATTGATGAATGAGGTATACCTGAAAAACAAGAAGGTGGTGACCAGATGGCCACAAGTCATTCATCGCAGCGATTTCTCAGAGGAACTAAGTGATACCATCATGTTCCTAAGCAGAGTATTTGGGCTTCCTGATGCCCACTACTTTCATAAATGGATGCTTAGGTACCTGGAGACAATGAACAAGAATGTGCCAGATCAACGCTTCGAGTGGGCGGAGATCATAAGCAGCACTATATCCGAGCAGCTCCAACAACTCACCACAACGGGGAGGTTCTACATGAACTCCTACGTAGTTTATGCTGCAGCCTCAGAGAGAGATTATCCAGCGTTGATGCGGTGCGGGGTTTGGCCCCAAGTAAAAATATATGAATACTATCCAGAGCTGAAGCTGGAAAATAGTATTTCTTAGTTTACAAAGATTAACGATGCCTTCTTCTATGGCATCGTCTACCTTTTGAGGCCAAACATGACTCACGGTCGTACGACCAAGAGCATTGTTGCAGCAACAGAGAAGTGGGGGGCCTTATTCACGCAATTCCCCACCTTCACCTATCTAAGGGCAGCCAACTTCTTGGGGGAACCAACCAAATTGCCAAGATATGCCGGCCCCAAGCTGATCCTGTTGGAGCTATCAAGACAGCTCATAACCTACCACGAAAAGTGCTTGAAGAGAAAGAAGGGTGGAACTCCTTTCCCCCTCACAGTGGGCAGGTACACTTGTCTTTCCCACCACAAAGCCCAGGAGATGTTTACAGAGCTGGAACTGCTCAATCTAAAGCACAACTTCCCGGCAAGGCCCACTTTCGACCCAAGGAATTGCCTTCCTAGGGCCAAACTCGATCCAATCCACATTCCACAGATCGAGGATATTTATATCGACCTGTATCATGAGGTCGAGCTCAGAAGGAAAGATCATTCCCGCTTGGCCTTGGCTGAAATCATTCAGTACGGCGTAGCCATCATCCCAAAAGGTTATCAAACTGCTGATCAAGAAGTTGATCAGGTATATCTTGACACAGGTGGGGACGACTGGCCGTTTGCTGTGATCGACAGAACTAAAGCGCCTCAAACGATAGAAGAAAGGGTCAAAGAAACTCTGCGGAGAACAGAGCACTGGTGCAGGATGAATGGTCTCATCTACCTTGGAGTTGATTTCACCACATCTCCATTGGGCAACGCACCTTCCAGACCAAAACATCTACCAAAGAGAAAAGGTAAAGACAAGGAGGGCGAGTCAAGCTCTGCCCAAGAAGAGACTCCTGAGAGTCCCCCTTCCGCCGTGCAAGAACAAGTTGTAACTCTGGTTTCTCCAGAGAAAGAAGCGGCCGAAGATGTTCCGATGGGCACATCCACTCAGGATGTTGCCACTACTACAACTGTTGAGGTCCCTTCTATCCCTTCTCCCTCTCCTCCTTCCCCTCCTCGAGTGACCCAAGTGACCATTCCTTTGGTCGTGTCCTCTCCCCCATCTTCTACTGTTCCCCCTTCCTCATCGTCCATCTTCTCTTCTCTTGCGGAGCTGTCCCCCACCATTTCTTCCCTCATCTCTCAGCTCCCTTCCATTTCCATGTCTTCCTCCCCTGCAGTATCTCTTCCTCCTATGAGCACTTTCTCGGCCTCCCTCTCAATGCCACCTCCAAGTGTCTCCACGCACTTTCCTTCTACTACTGCAGCTGCTCCCTTTTCTATTTCCGGCCCCTCTCCCATAAGTCCAGCATGGATCTCTCAGCACCTAAGCCAAAAAAAGAGGAAAGTTCCCATCGCACCGATGGACTTCTCCATCATCCCATCAAAGGGGGCCAAGAAGCAAAATCCTATAACCCGCTTCTCTCAGAGTGCGTCAGGAGAGAGAGTAATGGAGATAGCATACCCCAATCCTTTAAAGGATAAAAAGGATCTGTCTTCGACAGATTATACAGTGACCCAAGTCACAATGGGGACGTCTTCAGAAAGCCTTCAAGGAGAGGCCCTATCTGCAGTTGACGCCCTTTGCAAGAAGCTCCAGGAAGCAAAGGAAGAAAAGAGGCTGTTAAAGGAGTAAAATAAACATCTTCTCCACGCCTTGCAGAAAATGGGCAGTGCACCTCCTACAACTGCCGCCGAAACTCCTGAGCCTCTGAGCCAGGATAAGATTAATGAATACGCCAAAATTGGCGAGCAGGGTATGGCAGTTTCTGCCTGGAGGAGCCAAATCCTCAAGGAAAGTGAGGGAGTAATCGCCAAGTTCACCAGTTTATATCAGAATATCAATCGGGTGAACAAAGAGCTCCAGGCGATAGCAGGACCCATCTCTGAAGAGCTGGACCATGCCAGGATGCAGCATGAGACCTTTCAGAAAATGCTCGACTGTTCAGTCAAAGATCTGGTCAAGTTTGGCGTCTTTGGTCACCCCAGAGCCCTCAACAAAATCCTTTCTACTCTGGATTACCGGGTCGATCAGTTGGAGTTCGTCCTAGAGAAGATTGACAAGATCAAGGAGGAAGCCCTGGATGTAATGCATCAAATGGAGAAAATTGTCCTGAGAATGTCTCTGGGCTTGCTCACTCCTTCTTTCACCTTAAGAAAGGTTGATGAAACTATTCGGATCTTCAAGGAGATCGTTTCGCAAGGGCTGGGACCAGAAGTCACTTTCGATGCCGAATCCATCAACAACCTGCTGGCCTATTGTGACTTCATAGGGTACCTGATAGATGCAGAAAATGAATATTCCAAGCTCCCAGAAAAGCTCACAGACGAGCGGGAGACTTGCGAGGCTATCAGTGATCGACACAAGGATCCTTCCCAGGATCAACTTCAACCCATGATCAGCAAGTTCATGGAATATTGTGCCCAGTTCCACATCACGTCACCTGAGCAGCAGCAAAAGCAGGATACCCCCTTTCAGCCGCGGGATGATGATGAATAGTTTCATTCTTCCCGACCTTCTCCTTGTAATTATCTAAAGTATGTTGACACAAATGATGACATCATCCATGTTGCACCATGGGATGATGTCATCCACAAAGTTGTCAAAAGTCAACAAATGACTTTAGAATCTCTTGTAAGATATTTTTGTAATTAAGTGGTTGGTTTGTTTTTGCCTTCTTTTCTTCTCTTCTTCTATATATACTTGAATACTTGTTGTATTCAAGGGTGGATACTTTTCAGATGAGAAATAGAAGTAGGAAGAAAATATTTTGAACTTTTTGTAACAGAAACAAATATTAATACAATATTTAGACTTTGTGCTGAATACATGTGTTTTACATCAGACCTTTCTTATGTTAGATCTGTGTGATTGTTCTGTTGAATCTACTTCTACTTTGTTGTCATTTATTCATCAGTATTGCTTTATTCGTCTATGCAAAGTAGGTTCGGCTCTGTATACTACCAACCCAAATCATAGAGCTTTTGACCTTTCTGCTTTGGAATTCATTTCCTTTCTCCCTTCAGATCTTTCCTATCTCCCCACCTCGTTTCTTTCCCTTCTTTTACAGTTGGAAATACCTCTACTGAGATGAGATCCCAACCCCTGAAGGCAGAATATTGTGAGACTTGCACAAGATTCCTACTGGTAGAATAGCAATAAACCAGTTTCGCTTTGCTGACTCAAAGAGGGGCTATGCCCTGCACACTGTTGGCTCATCTGTCCATAGATTTGTCCACCCAATAGATTTTCACTCCAACAGTTTTTGGCGACTCCGCTGGGGATCGAACAGATCTATCAGATCTATGATAGTGGTATAATAGAAAATCAGTAAAAATCAGAAAAATCACTACCTGTTTGCAAATTTTAACTCTTGTTCTAAATCCAAAATTTTTGTGAAAAATGCTCCAAACTGAAAATTTTCTTCAGAGATCCATAGATCGGGACTTGTTGGAGATCTTTAGTTCGCTGAGTTTTTACAAAAATTTGTATTTTTCCGTAGATCTAAGTTTTTGACAGTTTACCAAAATTTTCAAACTCTTTGAAAAAACAACTCTAGATCTAAAAATCAGCTTACTAATTTTTACCATCATTTTATCCTTGTTAATCAAACAAATAAACCGCAATTGGTTTTCAAGAGGAGGATAAAATTTAAATATTCAAAAAAGTACATGCTGCTGATTTTTGTCAGAATAATCAGAAAATCAGCAGGTACAGCCAAAAAGAGTTCTACGAATTTTTGGTTAATCACTTAATTTCACTTAAATCAACTTCTACAACTTCCCCTCGCACTTTGCAGCTATAACCTTCTGGTGCTCTAATACCACTAAACTACCACAGACCTCCTTCGTGTGTGTCATTGTGATGAAGTACATAACCTCTGCACTTTCTACTAAGTTGTTCCCCATGGTGCATTCTACCTTATGTTATACCACGTGATCGTTCCCTTATTTTGGTATTTAGACTTCTCTCAACGCACCTTCAGAACCACACGAATTTACGCACCTTAGCTATCACATTTGTCATTCTTCTGTCTTCACATTAATTTTTCCCTATAGTCCACTGTCAAGGAATTTTGTTGTCAATTATATTCAATATATCTGGTAATTCACCTCAGACAAAAATGTATGCGTGGTCCCCTGCGTATAGAACCTCTTACAATGTAGCTACCAATGCACCAACGCACAAAACCAAACCGAAAATGCCGACAAAGGAAACAACCAAAAGAAAAAAGAACAAGAAGTAAATCTAATCTAATTGGCAATACTACCTTATTTTTGACTGCACATAAGCCTTATTTATAGTAGGGATTTAGCCTACTCCCATTGAAGTAACCTAGTAACCTCATCCCGTCAAGCACTTGTAACTGACACGCACCAAAATCAAGAATGTACGAGATGATGTATGGTCCTAACCAATGGAATTTCAGTTTTCCAGGGTCACATAGAAATGTAGAGTCATAAAGTAAGACCATCTTCCTAACATTGAACTATTTGTTTTTGATATGAAGATCATGCCATGCTTTTTGTCACGCCTTCTTAGTCTTCTGAATACACCTAGCAAGTGATCACCTTTCATCCAACTGCATTAACTTCTCCATGTGCTCTTATAAAGATTACTCATTAGCTAATCCTCCTATGTGTTCTATTCATAAAGATGGTAGGATAAATTCTACTATTAAAACAAATTCCATGCCAAACACCAATTGAAACGACATGACCTTGTTCAATATCTTGTAGGTTATCCAATATGCCAATAGTATGGATGAGAATTTGTCATCCCAATCTTATCTCCACACATCACAAATTTTGGTTAGCGTGTGAATCAATATCTTATTAAATGACTCAACGGTTCCATTAGCCTGTGTAGTGCCCATTTAAACAACCACTTGAGACTAAAGAAACATCCTAGGGTTAGCTATAAAAATTATGGGATAATTTTTTTTTGATAAGAAGTATCTACAACCAGGTTGTAAGACATCATTTTGCCATTGGTAGGTTCTGAAAAAAAACCTATTTACCAAAACAAAAGTTTCCTTTACTTACTTATATCAAGTTCACAATGTTCCAATTTAGGGTTACATGTTTTCGTTAGGTTCAGGGAGTAATTTACCCCTATGCCTGTTCTCTAATAGGATCATAACTTCAACTAGATTTTTCTCCTACCAAACACTTCTAATATTTCCCTAAATCATTACCATTGGATAGGAAATTTTCTTACCTTTCTGGTGATATAAGGAAGTCCTTCTAACTCCTTACAACACTCCAGTTATGAGTGAGCAGAGTTTCTAGGGTAAAATTTCCCTAGAGGGACATGTGGCAAGAGGAGGGGAAAAGCTCATAGGGCAGTCCGGCGGGTTACGGGGTGGAATTGAGAAATTATCCAAATGTAGGGTCAAACGTAAAATGTGCACCACACCCCTGTGGGTCCCCGAGAGGACACGTGTTAGGTTTTGGTGCCAAGCAGAGAAGGGGAAAGGGAAGGGTGGAGTGGCGGGGTATTTTAGTGCTTTGCGCCAACGAAGGGGAAAAAGGGAGAAAGAAGTGCGTGGGTCCATGCACCCACTAAGGGATAGATTCTGAGAGGAAGGTAGGGAATTGGCTAAAGGAGGAAGTTTAAACTTTTTCCAAAGCCAAAAAAAAAAAAAAAGGGAGAAGGAAGGTCCGCCCTCCCGCCTCCACCCCAAAGTGCCACGTGGCATGCTCCCATTGGCTGGGGGCCGACGGGGCCAAAACATAAATTTTTCCCAATTTTTTTTTAAAAGAGGTTAAGTTAAAAATGAAACTATGCCTCCACTGAAGCCACGAGGGGACACGTGGCACCCTCTGATTGGCTATGTGAAGCTGGAGGGAAAAGTGAAAATTTTCAAATTTTTTTCAAAAGGATAAAGGGTTGAAAAGAATCCGCACCTCCGCCTCAGCCCCTGGAGGACAAGTGGTACCTTTTGATTGGCTGCTGGTAGGTGGAGGGAAAATTCAAAGTTTTACCAAGGTTCAAAATTTCCAAAATTTTTCCTAAGTCCAAATGATGGGAAATTTTTGGCTTGAAGGCCCGCTAGGGAAATTTTTCTCAAATTTTCCCGCCCAAGCTCAAAAATTTCAAAGTGCCATAACTTGAGCTAGAAAGCTCAGTTTTGGTCAAATGAGGACTTTTTGGAAAGCTCTCGATGCCCTCTCTACACATGAAGCATAAATTTAACTTTTTGTCAAGTTTTTAAGGGTTAATTTAGCAAAAAGTATCTATAGGATTTTAATTTGTGAACTGGCAATTTACAGCTTCATATTTTGGTTAATTTAGAACTCCTCCTTCACTCAACATGTCAAATAGACATGGAGGATTAGTCTAGGGAGATTTTGGAGTGTTTTAGTGAAGTCAATTTTTCAAAATTGTTCAAGTTTACATTTTTCTGGCAATAGATGGAAAAACGACTGTGCAAGCTCCGAATTGAATTTTGTTAAGTTTTGGAGGTTCTTTCTTAACTATTATAGTGAATTTGAGTTCCTTAGGTATTAATAAGTCTGAATTTCAATGTTTAATAACTTTTTTCTTGGTGTAAGTATGAACTTTTAATTTTTAATAAAATGTAAATTGCCAGAATGAAGTTTTAAATCGGTGAACTGTTTCTTTTAAGTCTGCATGCCAATTTATCATTCAAAAGTGTGTATAGTTTCTAATTGGTCTCATATATTTGATTATTAAACCTTCTATTCAATTCTAAGTTAGAATATAGTTTAGATTTCAATTCAAATATGTATTTTGCAAAGAATACAACACTGTCTTTCATTTCCATGCATTCTTTCTTTTCCAAATAGAGATCAAACTTCCATAATAATCCAAATGTAATATGCAATACAATTTTGAGAAAGGAATGCAATCTTTTAATGATAAAAAATTACATCCTTTCAACCTATCAATTTCCATTTGTTTTCAAATACAATACATAAAGTATACAACATTGTTTCTTATTCATTTCCAAAAATAGAGAACAAGTATAATTCTCCTTTACATTTCTCAATTCAAATTCAACTTTCATCTACAATGCAATAACTTCACATTACAATTACTATACATCTCATCCACTCAAGGTGGGAAAGGTTACATTGACTTTGCTCAAAAGAAAGGGACTATCAAACTGTAAATTTCCTCTTTCTCCAAACAACAACATGCTTGTTTCTCCATCATTTTTTTTATCACAACAAGGAAGGGGGAAAGGCAAAACTCTCCACCTGACCAAGACATCCAATGAGAAGGGAGAATCCATCCTTCCTCATTGGTCCCCGAGTCCCAACCATATTGAAATAGAGAATGAGTGACAAATCATGGCAACAAAGGCTTCCACAACAAACATACAAAATTTTTCACATTACATTCAACAATAAGGAAATATAGTCCAAGAAAGAACAACAGTTCACAACTGCATTTGAAATCATTCACACAACACATAGGCTTGATTAAGCAAGTCAACAAGAGTAAGAACTATGGGGAACTCCTTATACCTCCCAATTTGGAATTGGGAATCCACCAAAATGCATACCTCTAATAAACATATCAAACCCATAAAACTTATATCTCCCAACCCCTCATTATGCCCCCCCCAAGTTTATCCCTTATGCCCCCCCAAGAGTAAGAAATGCAAGTAGTTTCTTTTCCAAGGTGGATCCCAAACCAAAACTCCCTCCTCAATAAAATAGTGCCATTAGAAATACCTTATGCTCCACATATGAAATCCCCATAGCCTTTCTCCTACCACCATGCCCTAATGAGGGAGTAAGAAAGAAAAAGGGGGGAAGAAAGAGGGGGAAAGAATAGGGGGGAAGGGGGAAGAGGAAGGGGGGGTGGGAGGAAGAAAGGGGGAAGGGAGGGGGGGAAGAGGAAAGGAGAGGAGAAAGGGGGGAAGAGAGGAGGTAGAAGAGTGGAAGGGGGAGGGGGGAAGGGAGGGGGAAGAAGAAGAAAAGGAGGGAGAGAGCGGGGGAGGAGTAGGGAGAACGGGGGGAAACGAGGGGGAAGGGAGAGAAGGGAGGGGGGAGAGGAGGGGGAGGGAGAGGAAGGGAGAGAGGTGGAGGAGTGGGGGGGAGGAGAGGGGGGAGGAGAAAGGGGAAGGGGGGGGAGAGAGGGAGGAAGGGGAGAGGGAGGGGGGGAGGAAGGAGGAGGGGGGGAGAAGAAGGGGGGACCCAGGGGCGGGGGGGGGAAAGAGAGCAGGGCCAGCGCGACCAAACAACCCCGGACGCCGATCCCTTCGCCTACCACCCTAACACCCCCGAGGGGAGAGGAGAGAGGAGAAGGGGAGGGGGGGAGAATGAGGAGGGGGGAAGGGGGGAGAGTGGGGGGGGGGGGGAAAGGGAGGGAGGGGTGGGAGGGAGGAGAGAGAGGGGGGAGGGGGGGGGGGGAAAAGGAGGGGGAGGCGAGGGGGGGGGGTGGGAGGGAAAGAAGGGGGGAGGAGGGGGCGGTAGAGCGAGGGGGAGGGGGGAAGGAATAGGGGGGAGGAAGGAAAAGGAGGGGAAAGGAGGGAAGGGGGGAGGAAGGGAAGAGAAGAAAGGGGGAGAAGAGAGGGGAGGGGTAAGGAATGGGGGAATCACCAAAATGCCACTAATTAAACATAAAAAACCCATAAAACTATATCTCCCAACCTATATGCCCCCCCAAGAACCTTATGCCCCCCAAGAAGAATGCAAGTAGTTTTTTCCAAGGTGATCCCAAACCAAACTCTCCTATAAATAGTGCCATTAGAATACTTTGCCCCACATATGAAATCCCCTAGCCTTCTCCTACACCATGCCCTAAGCATTCTACCCAACCAACCAAGAATGTAACACAAACACCATTTAAATATGCATTCAAAAGAAGGAAGAACATTTAAAACAAGCTCTAGATGCCTACCTCTCCATAATGGAGTTGGTTCTAAGCTAACAAGCTTTCCAATATGCCAAAAATAGTCCTAAATCAGCAAGGTTCAAACAATAAAAAATACTCCAAGATCTTCCACAAACAAGCTCCAAAACAACACCAAAAAAAATGTGCCCCAAGAGGAAATGGCCAAAGTTTCAACAACCTCCAAATGAGCAAGAAGCTTCAATATAAAGGAGAGGGAAGAGAAGAGGATGATGTGGATCCATGTGGGATGCCACATCATTCTTCCTCAACCCCAAGAGGAAATCAACATCAACCAAAAAATCACAATAAATAAAAAATGACAAAATGACTTACATACTCCAAAAGGACTGAATTAAAAATATGTAAGGGAAGTAAAATTAAAACTTACAAATTGTCACTTCAAAATGCATTTCAAAGGCCTAATTTTTACCTCTAAACCATAGGCATGGTTGGTGGATTATTTTAAGAGGTGTGGGACAAGTTTAACTTGTCCCACAAGCCTCCAAATTTGGCCTCCAAGGACAATTTCAAATTTCCTAAAAGATGGAGTGCTTGACCTTCCAAAATCTACCTTATATGACTCTTACATGTCTCTTAAAACTTCTTACACAATCTTCCACATTAATATTTAAAATCAATAATTTAATTAATTACATTCCATATCCCAATTTATTTTAAATAAAATTTAACTATATGACTCACACATTAATCTATCACATTTAAAATAAATTACAAGAAGAAACACATTAAAAAATGAAATACATACCGCAATAATAAAAGGAACACATTAAAGAAACACATATCCCATGGTCACATATAGTGGAAATACCCCCATGGGAAATACTAACATAACTCAACACACAAACAAACAACACAGTTACCAAGGTGACCTTGTTGAATTCACCTGGAATTTCAATATGGTTAGTCTCTAGTCCCCCGACATTGTTGTGATTTTTAACCTGCAAAAATGCAATACCTCCTTAGGGCTCATGGCCATATCAGAACATCCAGAATGATATAAACAATATCTCAAAGTCATCTAAACACACGAATCACAACAATATCAATAGTTTAACATTATCATTTTTAATTAAATAGATCAACTATATCATCATCAAAATATACCATACTAGATCTACTCAAAATGTCCAAATTTCATAAGTCGAGATCAACATCTATAATATATCCACATCAAAATTATATCATCAATCACATATCAAAATGTCTCTAGTAATCATCATGCATAATAACTGAATCCAAATCAATAATAATCCAAGATCTAACATCTAACCATCATAATGAAATAAAACATAATAGTGCCCATAATATGATCAATAGTATCAAAATAAAAATCTTAAAGTGTCAAAGGGAAGTGGAAACTATAGCTTGAGGGTGATACGGGGTGGTCTTTTGATGGGCCACCATGAACTCTGCTAACAAAATCTTGACTATCTCATTCAAAAAGTGTGTGCCTCTATCACTAGTCAAGATTAAAGGAAACCAATACATGCTGATTATGTTTTCCCAGAAGAATCTTGTTGTTGTGGTCATTGTGCAATTCTTCATATGTGTTTCCTCTACCCACCTTATTAAGTAATCAATGAAAGTATATATAGAATGTGAACTGGTCCTTCGCGTGACAGGTGAAATTAGTCCTACAAAATCAATCGCCCTCTTCTCAAATGGTTTTGCGCTAGCTATTAGTCTCAAGGGTATTTCATCTCTTCTTTTTGGTTTGATAAGGCACTGAAAATGGTCACATGCCTTACAAAACTCAATACAATCTTGGTAGACGCTTTCCCACCAAAGCCCTGCTAGTAGAATCTTCCACACGGTGGCATTCTTTGCATAGTGTCCTCCTACAATTCCACCATGTGCTTCCTCCATGATTATTATACACTCATGTTCTAACACACAATGACAAAAAATCTCATCATGACCTAATTTGTATAAATATCCACTGATTAATATGTATGGCGTGACATGTATAACCAACTATTTTCTTTCCAAAGTCTTCATTTCCTCTGGTACCATACCTATTTTGAGAAACACAACAATATCCTCTAATTCAAAGGGCACGTGTCATAGCCTAAACAATTGTGCATCTGACATTGTATCCTCAATGCTTTCTATGTCCTCCCTTGAGTCAATTCTTGATAAATGGTTAGGTCCCAAGTTACTCTTACCTAGTTTTACAATAATCGTAAACTCACATTCTTGAAATAATAAGACCCATTTGCATATGTACCCTTGTAAAATGAGTTTGTTTACCAAATAATTCAATGCCATATGGTCTATATAGAATATAAAGGGTGTTATCAGTAGATACTACCTGAATTTGTGTAATGCATAGATCATTGATAATGCCTCATGCTTGGTAGTAGTATAGTTACACTTTGCTGGTGTCAAATTCGTACTTACAAAACAAAGAGGGTGATCAACATTCCCTTCACTAGGTTGTGCCAAAATTTCTCTGATGGCCATACCTGAGGCATCAACATGCACATGGAAAGGCTTATCCCAGGAAGGAAAGCATAATATGGGCATAATGATAAGCCTATTATTCATTATGTCAAACATCGTTTGCTGTGCCTCTCCCCAATGGAATGTACATATATGCTTCAGCAATCCCTCCAGTGGCGTGGTGATTTTGGCATACCCCCTAATAAACTTTTAGTAGTACCCCATATGCCCAAGGAATTCGTGCACTGTGCTCTAGTTGATGGGTTCTTTCAATCCTACAATAACGACAACTTTGGCAGGATCTACCAACAAGTCTTCCTTACATATGATATGCCCCAAAAAGATTCCAAATGAATTAGTGAAGAGACATTTCTTGATATTGAGGGATATGCACAACTATCAACATCTCTCAAACATCAACCGCAAATTGTCACAATGGTCCTTCAATAGTTTGTACATTGTCTAATCATCAAGGTAGACTTGAAGAAACTTATGGATGAAGTCTTGAAATTCCTGCACCATAATGCGTAAACAATAGGTGCATTATTCAGTCTAAAAGGCATGACTGTGTAGGTGAAAATTCCCCATTCAATGGTAAAAGTTGTCTTTTTCTTGGTCATCCTTTGCAATCATAACTTGATGATATCTTGAGATCCCATTTGTGAATGAATAGATCTCACACCTGGCTACTCCTCCCAGGATCTCCTCAGTGAAAGGATTTGGAAAGGGATCAATGAAACATACCACATTCAAATCCCTGTAATAAAAAAAAAATCCTTATCCTCCCATCCTTTTTAATGCTAATGACCATTGGGCTTATCCATTCTGATTCCTAAACAACTTCAATGATACTTGAAGTGATCATCTTGTCTATCTCATCCTTGACTTGGATGCGTAGATTTGTATTCATTCGGTAAGGTTTCTTCCGAATCAGGCACACTCCCTCCTTTAGTTTGATCCATATCTCCCCTAAAATGTGGTGAAATCCCTTAAGCTCATGGTACCCATGCAAAAATAAATCTTGAAACTCGTGCAATGGATCAATGATCTTTGAAACCTCCTTTTTTTACAAGTAATCCCTGATAGTAGCCTCCTTAGGTTCTGTAACTAGGCTACTACAAGGTGAGCCAAAAATAGATAATGAAGGGCTACTCAGAGGTTCCCCACATATAGAAGTAGATGATGGGCTACCAGGTGGTTACTGAAAGTGATATTGTGACAGAGGAATCTTGATATATAAAGAAATATTGGGTAATGATAAGATAGGTCGTGGATTAATACCAAACCTTGACATTTCATCACACAATGAAGAATGTGAAGGTGAAAAAATAAGAGGAGGATCAAGTGAAATGATCCTAGGGTCTTCCTCTATGGTATGAAAAATGGAATCAACCTCTTCCCCATAATATGCAAACATATCAAGGTCTAAAGAGAATTATTGCATGTGATCATCTAGGGGAATGTCATTGTGTGACCCCATGATTTTTGTGATTGCTTCTTCATTCTAAAATGAATTGATCGGCATGGGTATTTGTTCTTCAATCGTGGGAGGTTGACTAAAAGAAATGGGTCCAACTGGTGTGGAAATTTTGAGAAGATGATGACTCAAGAGACAAATTAGATTTGGATCTAGATGTCTTGTGAGTTGAAGAAGATGTAGATTTAGAATTAATTGGCATTGGATTTCCTAGTAGATGACATATTTATGGGAAACAATAAGGATTGCGTAGAAAATTAACATATGATTATGACATAGGAGTTTTTTGAGGTGTTTGCGACATATGCGTCGACTTAGATGAATGTGATATGGGAATTGACTTAGATGATTGTGACATAGGTGTCGACTTATATAAATACGATGTGGGTGTTGACGTAGAAGAATTTGGATTCACCCAGATCTTCAACAAAGGAATAGGTTTTCGAGGTGATGAATAAGGGAGGTCCTGCAAATTAAGGGAGGACCGTGGCTCAATAACTGAATTAGATGTTTGATTAGTGAGACTTGGGGCCACATGGATCTTTAAAGGAAGATGCCATTTAGGTGACTGATAAGGGGAGTCATGTGAAGATAGGGATAATTATGACTTAAGAGTTAAATGAGGTGAAAAGATCTAATGAGAATCTTTAGAAGACTGAGGTGAATCCAAAGAATCAAAAGACTAATTTGGATTGGACTTAGAAGAAGAGTGGGGGAAACTTGAATAATAATTTGGATCAGAAGCATCCAAACCATACCACTGACTATTAGATGAAGGTGGGGAACAGGGGTACTTAGATGGGTTCTCTAGTGTAAAGAACCAAATGAGGCTTACTCATGATGGGCATCCTTTGATGGGGATGCCACATCATTCTTCCTCAACCCCAAGAGGAAATCAACATCAACCAACAAATCACAATAAATAAAAAATGAAAAAATGACTTACATACTCCAAAAGGATTGAAATAAAAATATGTAAGGGAAGTGCAATTAAAACTTACTAATTGTCACTTCAAAATGCATTTCAAAGGCCTAAGTTTTACCTCTAAACCATAGGAATGGTTGGTGGATCATTTTAACAGGTGTGGGACAAGTTTAACTTGTCCCACAAGCCTCCAAATTTGGCCTCCAAGGAAAATTTCAAATTTCCTAAAAGATGGAGTGCTTGACCTTCCAAAATCTACCTTACATGACTCTTACATGTCTCTTACAACTTCTTACACACTCTTCCCACATTAATATTTAAATCAACAATTTAATTAATTACATTCCATATCCCAATTTATTTTAAATAAAATTTAGCTATATGACTCACACATTAATCTATCACATTTAAAATATATTACAAGAAGAAACACATTACAAAATGAAATACATAGCACAATAATAAAAGGAACACATAAAAGAAACACATATCCCATGGTCACATATAGTGGAAATTCCCCCCATGGGAAATCCTAACATAACTCAACACACAAACCAACAACATAGTTGCCATGGTGACCTTGTTGAATTCACTCAGAATTTCAATATGGTTAGTCTCTAGTCCCCCGAAATTGTTGTGATTTTTAACTTGAAAAAATGTAATACCTCCTTCGGCCTCATGGCCATATCAAAAAATCCAAAATGATATAAACAATATCTCAAATTCATCTAAACACACAAACCACAACAATATCAATAGTTTAACATTATCATTTTTAATTAAATAGATCAACTATATCATTATCAAAATCTACCATACTAGATCTACTCAAAATGTCCAAATGTCATAAGTCCAGATCAACATCTATAATATATACATGTCAAAATTATATCATCAATCACATATCAAAATGTCTCTAGTAATCATCATGTATAATAACTGAATCTAGATCAATAATAATCCAAGATCTAACATCTAACGATCATACTGAAGTAAAACATAATAGTGCCCATAATATGATCAATAATATCAAAATCAGTATCTAAAAGTGTAAAAGGGAAGTGGACACTACATACCCCTCCCCTTAGACTCGACTTCCTCCTAGAAGTCACATCAACAAGTGTGGAAACTACACTCATAATACTATGGCATCCTCCTAAGTGGTTGCAGTTTCATCGTATCTATCCCAATGTACCTGTACTTGATCAATCTCTCTACCTTAAAGGCCCAGGGTCCTATGATCTATGATACAAACATGCTCCACCATCACCTACCCCTGATCCTACACCTACAATGATGTCCAGTCCAACACATGAGAAGGATCTACATGTACCTCCTAAGGAAAAAAACATGAAACACACCATGTATGCGAGACAAGCTCGGTGGAAATGCTAGACGGTAGGCCAAAGGGCTGATACACTCCAAGATCTCAAAAGGACCAACAAATCAAGGAGCTAACTTAGAACCTTTTCCATAATGGATAGGGATCTTATGTGGTTTGACATGAAGGAACACCTTCATGCCCACATCAAAGCTATGATCAATCCTATGCTTATCCACATACTTCTTCTGCCTATCCTGTGCCTCTTGCAATCTCTTCTTGATCAACACTACCTACTACTCCATGTCCTACAAAAGTTCTAGTCTAAGAGATACTCTATCCTCCAACCTATCCCAGCTAAGGGGTGTCCTTCACTCTCTACCATATAATGCCTAAAAATGAGCCATGCTTATAAAACTCTGAAAACTGTTATTATAGGAAAACTCTACTAAGTACAGGTACTCCTCCCACTTAGATTACTGATCCATCACATACATCCTGAGCATATCCTCCAAAATCTAATTCACTCACTCAGTCTATCCATCTGTCTCAAGGTGATATGCTGTGCTGAAGTTACTTGTCGTCCCAAGGACATACTGCATGGTAGTCCAGAAGTGTGATGTGTACAAGGGATTACGGTCACAAATGATCTTCTGCGGAATCCCAAGCAACATAAAAATATCATCTAAATATACTCATGCCACTGCTCTAGCTGTATAAGTGGTCTTCACTAGAGAAAAGTAAGCCACTTTTGTCAATTTATCAACCATGACCATAATGGCGTTGTGGTGATATCTCGACATCAGTAACCCAACAATGAAATCCATGGAAATGGTGTCCCACTTCCATTCTGGTATGACACAAGGATAAAGAAGACTTGATGGATACTAATTCTCAGCCTTAACCCTCTGGCACTCCAAAAACTGTGACACAAACTGAGGCACATCTCAACAAAGTCCTCTCCAGTGGTACAACTTTCTCAAGGTAGTGTGCATCTTCTTCACCCCGGGATGGGTTGAATAGGGTGCACGATGTGCCTCTACCAAGATATCCTGCCTCAAGCCTCCATCTCAGGGAACATATATCCTACCTCTATGCCTGAGAAGAGCATCTACCTCTAAATAAAAACCATCAAACTTCCCCTCAAGGGGTCTCTGTGACTCAATCTCTACTCGTAATGCCATGTAGAAGCTGTCAAGAAGAAGATGCTGAAGAATCCTACTCTGTAAATCCTTGCTCACTATAGTGGCCATAGCCACATGTCTCCATCTACCGAGGGCATCTGCTACCACATTATCTTTCCCATTCACATGCTTGATCTCCATGTCATACTCAAAAAGTAACTCCATATAATGCCGCTGACGAGTGTTTAAATTGGGCTGCGTGAAGAGGTGGCGAAGACTCAAATGGTCTGTCCTGAGTGTGAATCTCCGACCAAGAAGAAAGTGTCTCCATCTAACCAAGGCATGCACTACTACTGCAAGCTTAAGATCATGGGTAGGATAATTAAGCTCATGATCCTTGAGTTTGTGAGACTTAAAAGCTACAACCCTGCCATCCTGCATCAACACACCTCCAAGCCCTCCTAAAGAAGCATTTGTGCAAATAAAGAACTTACCCTATGGATCTAGTACTGCAAGAATGGGTGCTATAGTGAGGCACTCCTTCAGTGTCTTAAAGGCCTACTCACATCTGTCTAGCCAAACAAACTTCTTCCCTTTCCTTTAAAGTGAAGTGATAGGGTGCGCAATCCAAGAGAAGTCCTGAACAAATCTTCGGTAATATCCTGCTAATCCCATGAAGCTGCGCACTTCGTTCACTATAGTGGGTGTTAGCCAATCCATAATGTCTCTAATCTTGGAAGGATCGACTACGATACCTTCACCAGAAATAATATGACCCAAATACTATACCTCTGACTGAAAGAAAGCACACTTCTCTAAGTTTGCGTAAAGCTGCTTCTCATGAAGACACTGAAGAACCTGTCGAAGGTGCCGCTCATGCTCCTCTTGTGTACATGAGTATATAAATATGTCATCTAGGAAGATAAGCATGAAGTGATCTAAAAAGGTCGTGAATACCCCATTCATCAAACTCATAAACACTGCAGGGGCATTCGTCAAACTAAAAGGCACCACTATGAACTCATAGTGCCCATATCTCATGCAGAAGGTGGTCTTATGAATGTCCACCTGCAAAATCCTCAACTGATGGTAGCCTGACTTGAGATCAATTTTAGAGAGCACTGTGGCTCCCTTCATTTGATCAAACAAGTCATCAATACGAGGAAGAGGATAACGATTCTTGATTGTTACCTTGTTCAACTGGTGGTAATCAATACGTAACCACAATGATCCATCCTCCTTCTTCACAAAGATCACCGGTGCACCCCAAGGGGATACATTAGGATGGATAAGGACCTTTTCCAAAAGGCCTTAAGGTGCAATTTGAGTTCATAGAGCTCCAGGGTGGTCATCTGATAAGGTTCTCGTGAGATTGGCTCTGCTCCAGGAACTAGATCTATATGGAAATCAATCTCACATGGGGGTGGCATCCCTGGTAGCTCCCCTGTAAATACATCAGAAAACTCTCTCAAGATGGGATGGTCATCTAGCGATGATCCATTATACCCATCCTTGGATCTATCACTAACTGTAACAGCATACATTTGACAACCCCGTTGCACACACCGCTTAAGTGCATAACAAAAATGGTGTGAATAGAAATGGGTCTCCTGACCCCCGAGATCACCAAGTCAACCCCCAAATCATTTGCACAAGCTATAGTCTTGTGATAACAATCCATCCTAGCCCTGTGTGTAGATAACCAATCCATACCTAAGATGACTCCATATGAGCCCAAAGGAAGAATATAGAGATCTGAGGTGGTGGTGAAAGGTCCCAAATCTACAACACACTCCTTAACTAAGGAGTCCATAGGATTCTTAGTTCCAGAATCCATCTCGACATCCCAACTAAGACCTTGTCTAACTTCCACCAGCCTACATCACTCTACTAAAGATGGTACAGTGAAAGAATCAGAAGAGATAAAATTAAACAAAACAGAGGTAGGAATACCACCAATACTACCTATGGTCTCAATCACTATGCTCTGGTGCTCTTCCTGGTGGTTCTTAACCACTACATAAATCCTGTGGCTACGTCTCATGTCACCAACTATCAGCTCAGAAATTGGTGCCTTACCCTTGTTAGGGTTCTAAGGGCAATCTCTCAAGAAATTTCCAGCTACTCCACATCCAAAGCAACCACCTAATCCTCTCCAAGGAGTAGCACCTCCAATAGGTGCCCTAGAAGTCTATGGTGTGGATCCTGATGATCCGAATACATTTTTCTGTGGCCTCTGCTAGTGAGCTCCTGCCAATTGAGCTCTAGGTCCACCCTGTGTCTTGATGGGACCCCTAGAAGGAGGCCCCATGCTTTGAACTCTTTGTACATCAGCTCTTTGTGGAGGTCTATATGGTGGGTGGGACTACTGCTACTACTGCTATGGCCTACAGGATGACTATGTTGAATACTGACCACCACAAGGAAGAGGTACTAAACCTCTCGATCTACCGTCCTGCATCTGCTAAATACGGCTCCTGACTCAGTATCTAGCCTACTGGGTTTTACCTCGAGTCTCCTCCACAATAGGTACCTGCTCCTAAATCTCTCCTCAAATAGCTCCCAAGTTACAGACTCTGAATCAACATGGAGCTTCTTCTCCTCTGTCCTCCACCATACTCCTGCTCCATCCCTTAGTAGATGGATCGCAACATGAGCTTTCATGTTGCTAGAACAAGGACAAAGCTTGAAGCAACCACTCAAGCTCACTAGCCATGCCTCTACTTGAAATCCACCTATATCACCTGAGTAGTGTGAGGGCCTAAGCTTCAGGATCTCCTTGATGTGATCCACTGCTGTGGTCTGTCAACCCCTCAGTCTCTCTGCTCACTCATCCCTAAGCCTAGGGCTCCAAGACCTCTCTTTATGCTCTGAAACTTTGTCACCCTTTCTCCTAGGTGGTGACTCTGCTAGTGTTGACTCCACATGGGAGTTATCTCCTCTATGCTCCTCATTGAGTCGAGGAGATACCTGACCCTCGATAGAAGGAGCTCTATCATGACTAGCTACATGTCCTCTACCTTATCCTCCATGTAGAGTGGCATTAAAATCCTAAAAGGTTTGTAGAATCTTAGGTAGAATGGCTGTTACACCCTGATCTGGTGGTGGTGGTGGTGGTGGTGAACTTGAGTCTCCATGTAGGTTCCTCTCACTCCGTCTGAGCCTCCTGCACAAACCAAAGTGAGAGTTAGCTCATTTTCTAAGTTATACAACTTCCATGTTTACTAAAATATACAAATTCTTGCTAAGTTGTTTTCTAGGTTTCAGTGTGCAAGGTTTAAGTTTTCATGTCTCAATTTTTTTTTTCTAGTGTGCCCAATGGTCCAAGCCTTTGAACCATAGCTCTGATACCAAAACTATAGTGCCCATTTAAACAACCACTTGAGACCAAAGAAACATCCTAGGGTTGGCTAGAAAAATTATGGGATAATTTTTTTATGATCAGAAGTATCTACAACCAGGTTCCAAGACATCAGTCTGCCATTGGAAGGATCTAGAACAAAACCTATTTACCAAAACATAAGTTTCCTTTACTTATATCAAGTTCACAAGGTTCCAATTTTAGGGTTACATGTTTTAGTTAGGTTAAGGGAGTAATTTACCCCCGTGCCTGTTCTCTAACAGGCTCAGAACTTTAACTAGATTTTTCTCCTATTAAACACTTCTAAGATTTCCCTAAATCATTCCCATTGGATAGGAAATTTTCTCACCTTTTTGGTGATATAAGGAAGTCCTTCTAACTCCTTACAACAGTCTAGTTATGAGTGAGCAGAGTTTCTAGGGTAAAATTTCCCTAGAGGGACATGTGGCAAGAGGAGGGGAAAATCTCCTAGGGCAGTCTGGCGGGTTGCGGGGTGGAATTGAGAAATTTTCCAAATGCAGGCTCAAAGGAAAAACATGCACCGTGCCCCCATGGGTCCCTGAAAAGGCCACGTGTCAGGTTCTGGTGCTAAGCGGAGAAGGGGGAAGGGAAGGGTAGAGCAGTGGGGTATTTTAGCGCTTTATGCCAACGAAGGAGAAAAAGGGAGAAAGAAGTGCACGGGTCCACACGCTCGCTAAGGGATAGAGTCTAAGAGGAAGGTAGAGAAGTAGCCATGGGAGGAAGTTAATTTTTTTTCCAAATACAAAACAAAAAAACAAAAGGGAGAAGGAAGGTCCGCCCTCCCGCCTCCACCCCCAAAGTGCCACGTGGCACACTCCCATTGGCAACGGGATGGTGGGCCAAAACATAATTCTTCCCCAATTTTTTTTTCAAAAAGAGGTTAATTTCAAAATTAAACCATGCCTCTGTCGAAGCCATGAGGGGACATGTGGTGACCTCTGATTGGTTGCAGGTAGGCGGAGGGAAAAGTGAAAATTTTCCAAAATTTTTCAGAAGGATAAAGGGTTAAAAAGAATATGCACCTCCGCCTCAGCCCCTGGAGGACACGTGGTGCCTTCTGATTAGCTATGAGTAGGCAGAGGGAAAATTCAAACTTTTCTCAAGGTTCAAAATTTCCAAAAATTTTCCTAAGGCCAAACGACAGGAAATTTTTGGCTTGCGGGCTTGCCAGGGAAAATTTTCCCAAATTTTCCCATCCAAGCTAAAAAATTTCAAAGTGCCATAACTTGAGCTAGAAAGCTCAGTTTTGGTCAAACGAGGAATTTTTGGAAATATCTCGATGTCCTCTTTCCACATGAACCATAAATTTAACTTTTTGTTAATTTTTTAAGGGTCAATTTAGCAAAAAGGATCTGTAAGCTTTTAATTTGTGAACTGACAATTTGCAGCTTCATATTTTGGTTAATTTAGAACTCCTCCTTCACTCAACATGTCAAACAGACATGGAGGATCAGTCTAGGGAGATTTTAGAGTGTTTTAGTGAAGTCAATTTTTCCAAATTGTTCAAGTTTACATTTTTCTGGCAATAGACGGAAAAAATGACTGTGCAAGCTCCGAATTGAATTTTGTTATGTTTTGGAGGTTCTTTATTAACTATTATAGTGAATTTGAGCTCCTTAGGTATTAATAAGTCTGAATTTCAATGTTTAATAACTTTTTTTCTTGGTGTAAGTATGAACTTTTTGTTTTTAATAAAATGTAAATTGCCAGAATGAAGTTTTAAATCGGTGAACTGTTTCTTTTAAGTCTGCATGCCAATTTATCATTTAAAAGTGTGTATAGTTTCTAATTGGTCTCATATATTTGATTATTAAACCTTCTATTCAATTCTAAGTTAGAATACAGTTCAGATTTCAATTCAAATATGTATTTTGTAAAGAATACAACACTTCCTTTCATTTCCATGCATTCTTTCTTTTCCCAACAGAGATCAAACTTCCATAATAATCCAAATGTAATATGCAATACAATTTTGAGAAAGGAATGCAATCTTTTAATGATAAAAAATTACATCCTTTCAACCTATCAATTTCCATTTGTTTTCAAATACAATACATAAAGTATACAACATTGTTTCTTATTCATTTCCAAAAATAGAGAACAAGTATAATTCTCCTTTACATTTCTCAATTCAAATTCAACTTTCATCTACAATGCAATAACTTCACATTACAATTACTATACATCTCATCCACTCAAGGTGGGAAAGGTTACATTGACTTTGCTCAAAAGAAAGGGACTATCAAACTATAAATTTCCTCTTTCTCCAAACAACAACATGCTAGTTTCTCCATCATTTTTTTTTTATCACAACAAGGAAGGGGGAAAGGCAAAACTCTCCACCCGACCAAGACATCCAATGAGAAGGGAGAAGCCATCCTTCCTCATTGGTCCCCGAGTCCCAACCATATTGAAATAGAGAATGAGTGACAAATCATGGCAACAAAGGCTTCCACAACAAACATACAACATTTTTCACATTACATTCAACAATAAGGAAATATAGTCCAAGAAAGAACAACAGTTCACAACTGCATTTGAAATCATTCACACAACACATAGGCTTGATTAAGCAAGTCAACAAGAGTAAGAACTATGGGGAACTCCTTATACCTCCCAATTTGGAATTGGGCATCCACCAAAATGTATACCTCTAATAAACATATCAAACCCATAAAACTTATATCTCCCAACCCCTCATTATGCGCCCCCCAAGTTTATCCCTTATGCCCCCCCAAGAGTAAGAAATGCAAGTAGTTTCTTTTCCAAGGTGGATCCCAAACCAAAACTCCCTCCTCAATAAAATAGTGCCATTAGAAATACCTTATGCCCCACATATGAAATCCCCATAGCCTTCTCCTACACCATGCCCTAAGCATTCTACCCAACCAACCAAGAATGTAAACACAAACACCATTTAAATATGCATTCAAAAGAAGGAAGAACATTTAAAACAAGCTCTAGATGCCTACCTCTCCATAATGGAGTTGGTTCTAAGCTAACAAGCTTTCCAATATGCCAAAAATAGTCCTAAATCAGCAAGGTTCAAACAATAAAAAATACTCCAAGATCTTCCACAAACAAGCTCCAAAACAACACCAAAAAAAAATGTGCCCCAAGAGGAAATGGCCAAAGTTTCATACAACCTCCAAATGAGCAAGAAGCTTCAATATAAAGGAGAGGGAAGAGAAGAGGATGATGTGGATCCATGTGGGATGCCACATCATTCTTCCTCAACCCCAAGAGGAAATCAACATCAACCAAAAAATCACAATAAATAAAAAATGACAAAATGACTTACATACTCCAAAATGACCCATACTCCAAAAGGACTGAATTAAAAATATGTAAGGGAAGTAAAATTAAAACTTACAAATTGTCACTTCAAAATGCATTTCAAAGGCCTAATTTTTACCTCTAAACCATAGGCATGGTTGGTGGATTATTTTAAGAGGTGTGGGACAAGTTTAACTTGTCCCACAAGCCTCCAAATTTGGCCTCCAAGGACAATTTCAAATTTCCTAAAAGATGGAGTGCTTGACCTTCCAAAATCTACCTTATATGACTCTTACATGTCTCTTAAAACTTCTTACACACTCTTCCACATTAATTTTTAAAATAAATAATTTAATTAATTACATTCTATATCCCAATTTATTTTAAATAAAATTTAACTATATGACTCACACATTAATCTATCACATTTAAAATAAATTACAAGAAGAAACACATTAAAAACTGAAATACATACCGCAATAATAAAAGGAACACATTAAAGAAACACATATCCCATGGTCACATATAGTGGAAATAACCCCATGGGAAATACTAACATAACTCAACACACAAACCAACAACACAGTTGCCAAGGTGACCTTGTTGAATTCACCTGGAATTTCAATATGGTTAGTCTCTAGTCCCCCGACATTGTTGTGATTTTTAACCTGCAAAAATGCAATACCTCCTTTGGCCTCATGGCCATATCAGAACATCCAGAATGATATAAACAATATCTCAAAGTCATCTAAACACACGAATCACAACAATATCAATAGTTTAACATTATCATTTTTAATTAAATAGATCAACTATATCATCATCAAAATATACCATACTAGATCTACTCAAAATTTCCAAATGTCATAAGTCTAGATCAACATCTATAATATATCCACATCAAAATTATATCATCAATCACATATCAAAATGTCTCTAGTAATCATCATGCATAATAACTGAATCCAAATCAATAATAATCCAAGATCTAACATCTAACCATCATAATGAAATAAAACATAATAGTGCCCATAATATGATCAATAGTATCAAAATAAAAATCTTAAAGTGTCAAAGGGAAGTGGGAACTATAGCTTGAGGGTGATACGGGGTGGTCTTTTGATGGGCCACCATGAACTCTGCTAACAAAATCTTGACTATCTCATTCAAAAAGTGTGTGCCTCTATCACTAGTCAAGATTAAAGGAAACCAATACATGCTGATTATGTTTTCCCAGAAGAATCTTGTTGTTATGGTCATTGTGCAATTATTCATAGGTGTTTCCTCTACCCACCTTATTAAGTAATCAATGAAAGTAATTATAGAATGTGAACCGGTCCTTCGCGTGACAGGTGAAATTAGTCCTACAAAATCAATCGCCCTCTTCTCAAATGGTTTTGTGCTAGCTATTAGTCTCAAGGGTATTTCATATCTTCTTTTTGGTTTGATAAGGCACTGAAAATGGTCACATGCCTTACAAAACTCAATACAATCTTGGTAGACGCTTTCCCACCAAAGCCCTGCTAGTAGAATCTTCCACACGGTGGCATTCTTTGCATAGTGTCCTCCTACAATTCCACCATGTGCTTCCTCCATGATTATTATACACTCATGTTCTAACACACAATGACAAAAAATCTCATCATGACCTAATTTGTATAAATATCCACTGATTAATATGTATGGCGTGACATGTATAACCAACTATTTTCTTTCCAAAGTCTTCATTTCCTCTGGTACCATACCTATTTTGAGTAACACAACAATATCCTCTAATTCAAAGGGCACGTGTCATAGCCTAAACAATTGTGCATCTGACATTGTAACCTCAATGCTTTCTGTGTCCTCCCTTGAGTCAATTCTTGATAAATGGTTAGGTCCCAAGTTACTCTTACCTAGTTTTACAATAATCGTAAACTCACATTCTTGAAATAATAAGACCCATTTGCATATGTACCCTTGTAAAATGAATTTGTTTACCAAATAATTCAATGCCATATGGTCTATATAGAATATAAAGGGTGTTATCAGTAGATACTACCTGAATTTGTGTAATGCATAGATCATTGATAATGCCTCATGCTTGGTAGTAGTATAGTTACACTTTGCTGGTGTCAAATTCGTACTTACAAAACAAAGAGGGTGATCAACATTCCCTTCACTAGGTTGTGCCAAAATTTCTCTGATGGCCATACCTGAGGCATCAACATGCACATGGAAAGGCTTATCCCAGGAAGGAAAGCATAATATGGGCATAATGATAAGCCTATTATTCATTATGTCAAACATCGTTTGCTGTGCCTCTCCCCAATGGAATGTACATATATGCTTCAGCAATCCCTCCAGTGGCATGGTGATTTTGGCATACCCCCTAATAAACTTTTAGTAGTACCCCATATGCCCAAGGAATTCGTGCACTGTGCTCTAGTTGATGGGTTCTTTCAATCCTACAATAACGAAAACTTTGGTAGGATCTACCAACAAGTCTTCCTTACATATGATATGCCCCAAAAAGATTCCAAATGAATTAGCGAAGAGACATTTCTTGATATTGAGGGATATGCTCAACTATCAACATCTCTCAAACATCAACCGCAAATTGTCACAATAGTCCTTCAATAGTTCGTACATTGTCTAATCATCAAGGTAGACTTGAAGAAACTTATGGATGAAGTCTTGAAATTCCTGCACCATAATGCGTAAACAATAGGTGCATTATTCAGTCTAAAAGGCATGACTGTGTAGGTGAAAATTCCCCATTCAATGGTAAAAGTTGTCTTTTTCTTGGTCATCCTTTGCAATCATAACTTGATGATATCTTGAGATCCCATTTGTGAATGAATAGATCTCACACCTGGCTACTCCTCCCAGGATCTCCTCAGTGAAAGGATTTGGAAAGGGATCAATGAAACATACCACATTCAAATCCCTGTAATAAAAAAAAATCCTTATCCTCCCATCCTTTTTAATGCTAATGACCATTGGGCTTATCCATTCTGATTCCTAAACAACTTCAATGATACTTGAAGTGATCATCTTGTCTATCTCATCCTTGACTTGGATGCGTAGATTTGTATTCATTCGGTAAGGTTTCTTCCGAATCAGGCACACTCCCTCCTTTAGTTTGATCCATATCTCCCCTAAAATGTGGTGAAATCCCTTAAGCTCATGGTACCCATGCAAAAATAAATCTTGAAACTCGCGCAATGGATCAATGATCTTTGAAACCTCCTTTTTTTACAAGTAATCCCTGATAGTAGCCTCCTTAGGTTCTGTAACTAGGCTACTACAAGGTGAGCCAAAAATAGATAATGAAGGGCTACTCAGAGGTTCCCCACATATAGAAGTAGATGATGGGCTACCAGGTGGTTACTGAAAGTGATATTGTGACAGAGGAATCTTGATATATAAAGAAATATTGGGTAATGATAAGATAGGTCGTGGATTAATACCAAACCTTGACATTTCATCACACAATGAAGAATGTGAAGGTGAAAAAATAAGAGGAGGATCAAGTGAAATGATCCTAGGGTCTTCCTCTATGGTATGAAAAATGGAATCAACCTCTTCCCCATAATATGCAAACATATCAAGGTCTAAAGAGAATTATTGCATGTGATCATCTAGGGGAATGTCATTGTGTGACCCCATGATTTTTGTGATTGCTTCTTCATTCTAAAATGAATTGATCGGCATGGGTATTTGTTCTTCAATCGTGGGAGGTTGACTAAAAGAAATGGGTCCAACTGGTGTGGAAATTTTGAGAAGATGATGACTCAAGAGACAAATTAGATTTGGATCTAGATGTCTCGTGAGTTGAAGAAGATGTAGATTTAGAATTAATTGGCATTGGATTTCCTAGTAGATGACATATTTATGGGAAACAATAAGGATTGCCTAGAAAATTAACATATGATTATGACATAGGAGTTTTTTGAGGTGTTTGCGACATATGCGTCGACTTAGATGAATGTGATATGGGAATTGACTTAGATGATTGTGACATAGGTGTCGACTTATATAAATTACGATGTGGGTGTTGATGTAGAAGAATTTGGATTCACCCAGATCTTCAACAAAGGAATAGGTTTTCGAGGTGATGAATAAGGGAGGTCCTGCAAATTAAGGGAGGACCGTGGCTCAATAACTGAATTAGATGTTTGATTAGTGAGACTTGGGGCCACATGGATCTTTAAAGGAAGATGCCATTTAGGTGACTGATAAGGGGAGTCATGTGAAGATAGGGATAATTATGACTTAAGAGTTAAATGAGGTGAAAAGATCTAATGAGAATCTTTAGAAGACTGAGGTGAATCCAAAGAATCAAAAGACTAATTTGGATTGGACTTAGAAGAAGAGTGGGGGAAACTTGAATAATAATTTGGATCAGAAGCATCCAAACCATACCACTGACTATTAGATGAAGGTGGGGAACAGGGGTACTTAGATGGGTTCTCTAGTGTAAAGAACCAAATGAGGCTTAGTCATGATGGGCATCCTTTTATGGGAATGCCAAAAATTTGATTCCTTAGTGTCATATATATAAGGAACCTTGAGATAGTTGGTCATTGTTGGCATTTATGGGATATAAATGTCTAGACTGAGATAGTGCAATTGAACTCCTTTAATTGGAATAAAGTCCTATGTCAATTTGGGCAACACAACGGAAACCAACTAGATAGTTTGATGACACAATTTTGACAATCCAACAAGGTTTTGTAAAAAAATTTGGAAGCGTAACTGTCCAAGATGATAAGAAATTTTTTAAAAAAGGGATTGGTCCCCCACTTCTAATGCCCCATCCCTATGACAAGAGGCAAAAATGAACAAGGTTTCTCTAAGGTTGACTAAAATGGGCCCTAGATAAATTTTTTCAACATAATGATGCTAAGTTGTCACAAAGAATGGTGAAAATAAAATGATCACAAATTCAAAGGCCAATATGAACGCAAGGATATTAAAGAATAAAAGAATGATCAACCCTAACAAGATAATATATTTCAAGAAGAACCTAGAACACAACAATGAAGCACAAGACTCGAATCTAGTCACAACAATAGTTTACTCTCTATGAATTACCAAGATAGGTTTGAAACAAATAATGACAACACGATATTTTCACTTAAGTCAAGTTTTAAAATAAACAAGACCTAAATGTTAAAATGGTTTTGACATGATCCTCCAACGAGGTATACTAAAACCAATTTCTAGATACTAACAAAGTCTAAGTCTTGTAAAATGGAAGTTACAAATGTGAGCAGTGTAACAACACTATTTGGACATGTTTAACCAAGATTTGTAAAAAAGAAATATTTTAGTATCAAAATGGCATTATAGTGATGTGAACAACGTAACAAAAAAACTCAAAAAATTCAAGACATGGCGAGGATGTAAAAACTATGTCTAAGTATATCAAGGAATTATTATGCATGGAATCAACGTAATAATACAATTTAGAGATTTAGGTCAAGTTTCACAATGGAAACAAGACGTAAATATCACAATTGTATGGCTATAATGCGAGAAAGGTAAAAAATCAAAAGAAGTTAGTGATAAGACAACCTAACTACAATGATAATAAGTCTCAATATGGGTTTGAGAAAAAGGGCCTACTAGAACTTGATGACATACTATTCACACTTTCAACACTTGCATTTCGACATTACAACTTAGTCATGAAAGTAGACTAAAAAAGTGGTGGAAACGATTATTTATAGTGGTATCCATGTATGTTTGTTCTTATTTTTTCTTAAAATGAGCAATAAGAAAATAAATAAGTAGACCAAGTGGTGATGAAAAATACTTGGTGTAACTTTGGCAAAGTTTTGCCTTGTCTTAGGACAAGTGAAAAACTAGGACAAAGTAAGAATAAATAGATTTCGTGATGAAATGTCACATGGTTTAAAATTTAAGAGATTCTTTCCCTTGTTCAAAAACCAAGAGTTTGAATCCAACAAAGTTGTCACTTTGTGAGAGCTCTCAAGTATAATAACTAAGACAAAATTACCTCCAAGCCAGAAAGCTTCCTATTAGTTCTCTCACCTAGGTTGTCACAAACTACATCTGTGAGCTCGATTTATTTAGAAAGTTACACTGAATAATATTGGAGTATCTTGGCTTTACTTTACCCCCTTCAATACAATGAGCAACAAATTGCGTTTAGTTGTATTTTCACTGATGTTGCAATGGAGATAAATTTGACTCTAATCTTTCAAGGTGTACTAATCAATTAGGTAGTTTGGATCATTTTCCCATTTTGTTCACAAGGTTCCCTCTTGCGTGAATTACATTGGGGTTCATAGGAGCATTCCTCTTGTTATCTTAAGGCTTATGCCAAAGGAAGTTTCTCCTAGTCAAGTGGATGAGATTTAGATCTTAACCAAACCTGCACATACAATGTTTTACAAAGTGGTGTATTTTCTTATCTTTTAGATTAAGCAATTTGGTTTATACTATTGTTTGGAAACCTACATCACACATGCATGTTATAATTTGGTTTGAAGAGAGTTATCCTTTCTTTGGCTAGTGTTAGGTCCTATTGACTAGAGAACACTTGATAGAAAGCACACAAGAAGTCTGCGTGGGAAATCAGGTCATATTCAAAGGTACGAACAAATAGGGAGAACACGCATGTGGGGAAGAAGTTAAACTTTCTTGACTTGGCCTTTTTTCGCTCATGAAGGTCTATTTTTAGAGATGGCGTGCAAAGAACACAAATGAGGTAGAGCCATGTGCGCCACACATTAGCTATTTTTAGAGGACTAGATACAAATAAGTTTACATGGACACAGGCCGGAAATAGATCTACTACCATTAGTTGACTACTAGTAGTCTATTGTTAGCGCACTTGCATGTGTGGCTAGTTTTTTAATGATGCGTGGCTAATAATAACATGCGACCTATTTTGGGAAATGATAAGCAATGAAGGGAAAGTTCCCACCCTTATAAGTATGTAGTAAATTATGTAATATAGAGATGGACATATACAGAGATATGCATACATAGTGAGATTATGTTGCTAAATCTATTACATGCGTGATACTATTATTGTAATGAAGCTTATGTAAACTTATTGCATTTAATATGATGGAGGATATTAGCTGAATCTAAGTGTTAGTTATGTGTGTATCTGAATCTAGTATGTCTTTGATCTCATCATGGTTAATAATTAGTTATGTTCTCCCTTAGAGATAGATCTGGTATGCTCTGTAGAATGATGTGTTAGTAATGGAGTTGTATATGTTAAGTCTTTGTCATGCTAACATCCTACAACAACAACCCTAAAGAGGGACCTGGTACCTTTGTGCACTTCGGGTGAGCACTCAGTCTAGGCTGAGTGATGTGCCAACGCGTCTAGGGTCTTATTGGATTTGTATCACTGAATTCTAGGCTACATCATTGGTTCTATTGCCGGGACCTCTTTTTGAGTTGTTTTCAGGATGGTTCACGATGAAGACATACCAGTTGACCTTATCAAGTGTTGAAGAATGGATAGACAATCTGGAAGAAGAATACACATGGTTATTCAAAACTAGATCTGAGTTTAATGCACATGTGTGGGTGGTACATAATTTTTATGACATTTTATATGAGAGCTTTTTCGCTATCTTTCCAGTAGAATTGTACGAGTGGCTGATTGCTTATGCATCTAAGTGGAATTGGAGGTATCATGCACTTGTTTGGATGCAGGAAGAATTCTAGGCCCTTTATGATGCTGATTTGATTTGGACTCGAGCTATGGATATGTGGTTTCATGGTGTCTTGAACAGTTATATCTTGGAATACTCAATTCAACTTATTCATGTCTAGAAGTAGCTGAATTCTAGTTTTTACGATATCCAAGGGGAGCTTATCTACAAGGAATTCCTCTGGCGATTAATATCCTGATGGTAAATTTGAATATGAAGAGTGAACCAATGGCTAACTAAACCTCACCACACATGGGGGTAAGATTAGGTTTGGTGAAAGATGGTAGACCTAGTGGTAGAAAGGCAGAGAGAGGAAATGCGACTTAAGTATAGTGAGGCATGCGAGAGGGAGATAGAGAAGTAACATAACATTGTAGAAAATATGGTGTTGAGGAGAGAGATGGCTCATGAAGGATTTGAGGCTCACATAGAAGACATGGAGCTAGAGCATTAGGAACTCCCCCATCTTAGAAAACATGACAGGGATCCTTCCTCGGCCTCAAACAAAAGCATGCCAGTAGAGACTACCTGGGCCGTGGGCACACATCTAAATCCACCTGGTAACCTTGCCTTTGTGTTTTGTTTTTCAGCATCTAGTACAACAAGTAGTCAACAAGCTAGTTCAAGTAGTGGGTGAGTAGGAGTGAGTCTTATAAGAGGCACAAAAATGGCAATACAAACAACTTAATTATTATATGGGAGTACCTTTTTGGGTGTATCATCGACACAAAATACAAGTGCATTGATTTTTGGATTAACTTCTGGGAGTAGTAACACTTCATAGAATGTCAGGGTACAGTTCAATTCTATTATTGGGACATAGGGGAGTACATCTTTTGGTCTAACCCCAACTACATGTTCAGGATCAAGAGGCATATGTAGTTCTGGTTCAGGCAGATCTAGAGGTTCTGGAGGTAGGGGAAACATAGGAGGTTCTGGATCAGGTGGGCAAGGTCTGCACCAACCCCAGAATATTTACATGGAAATGTTTCTTCATCTTCTAGAGTATAGGGGCATATAAGATGATACTCAACATGTGCATATGTGTGAAATACTATGGCATAAAAAAGGAATCATGACTTATGAGTGTAGGGCAAGCCAATTTACTACTATGTTAGAAGGGTGCACAGTACATAAATTTTAACCCTAATTAGACATGCATAGATTATACAACTGTAAAGGATGCATTCCTTAAGAAGTTTCATATCCCTGAGTTTGAGTAGAAGAGTATAAGTGAACTCAAGGATATCAAGCAAGGCACTACTGAAAGTGTTAGGGAGTATGATGCATGGCTTAAAATGCTATTATTAAAGCTTTCTTATGACATACATGCAAACCAACATGCATAATAGTTCGTTGAGGGCTTGATTACCCCTTTTAGGAGGGCATTACCACATAAGACATACATGGATCCATGTGAAGCACTTGAATCATCCTTGCAAATTGAGGTAGTTAGGAGCATAGATATTGAGGTTGTAACAACCCCATTTTAAGATACCAGAACAAGGGAATTTTTTTTTTTTAAATTTTTTTTATAACGTTCTCTGTTATGAATTATAAAATTCAAACACACGTTCAAGTTTTAATAATTGTTCTCTTCCCAAACAACACAGTTTCGATCACACAATTTCTTTTTAAAACGAATGTTCCCTATTCGCATATTTAGAATATGGAACACACATTCAATGCCATTCAATCTTATAACAGATTCTATATGCTGTTGTAAATGACTCGAGGAACTGCCGATCTTCCATTTTCATGGCTCGGAGTTTCAACGATCCTTCATTTCATGACTCGGCAACAACCGATCCTTCATTTCATGACTCGGCAACAACTGATCCTTCATGTTTGTTTATGCATAGTATATTATATATACCTATTCTCATAACTGTTTCCAGTTATCGAAGTGATCCATTTAAGAAGCCTATCTGAATATCTGTTACTGATATTCATCTGACATCCTGCATCTTAAATTAAGTGATAAGGACAACGCAACCAGCAATTGCGATACTTTGGCCAAAGATTTTCACATGCTTTGCATGATCATATTCCTGGATGTTATACACATCAATGGAATACGTCCTTCACTTCACTTCACCTGTTATCTAGAATGGTATTTCCTGGTTCCTACCAGTCCTCTTCGTTTAAGGTCAGTTTTAAACTTCGAATTACAGTTAGTAATATGAACAAATATAGGAAGGCACTCCTGATAACAAAAGATACGCAGACATACAGTGTCGTTTCCCCACGACCCTGTGTGTATAATTATCTTTAGTATTCCAGAGTCACTCCGTATACCAGATCATACTCCTATACCCTGTCCATAGTTACACATTCAGCCTATGTATTCTTGATGTTTTAATTCGGGAGGGCATTGCAATATGTCAGCTGCAACAATGTGTCGTCATGAAGACCCCGTCTTCATGGAGACACCTTGCTGTAGCTGGCATATGACAATGTCCTACAGAATTCTCCCGTCGAGAATACACATCTTGCTCAAGTGCTTTGGATACGATTTAATAATTAAAATCAACTTTCAGCATCCACGCTGATCCCTTGATCCTCGTTTCCGTTACAGTTGTATAGGGCTAAGAGGGGACTAAATCCGTCCATTATCTTGCAATGCATCTTCTCCTTCGTGTCGAAGGGCTGAATTTTTCCCTACTTGGTTCTCTTCTTAATCATTGGATTAAGCAGTCTGTACCGATGGACGTGATAAGTTTAACCTATTAAACTTAGCCAAGATTTTCCCAACTGCAACTAAATTCAGAATTCTAGCTTATTAGACGTCATTCATACGAGGTCTAAATTCCAAGAAATGTATTCATTTGTTCTCCTTAACGTTATATAGTTAAGGTCCATTAGTTGTGGATATACTTATCCTATATCCTTGTTCTGAATTTAGCATACGAGATCATTAATGGAGTTCGAAAGCGAAGTTTGATTATTCCAAAGTTAAATTGATATTCCTTAGCTCCTAAGCTAATCCTGAATACCTTTCGATTATGGAATCATATTCTTCCTAATCCTGTTTAATGTCAATTAAAATTTCATCTTTACCCAAGTATGAACTAATTGCATTTTCAACTTAAAGGTTGCATTTAGGTAAGAATAGAAATCAGTTTCCATTGAACATCCATCCAAGGACAATGAAACAAATCCAAATTAAGAAATAACATTATATTTCCAATTTAGTCAACAATACCAAACTGATATAATTATTAAAATATCGCACTTGTAATTGTATTTGACAATCCATGTCATAATCTATACATTTGCCAATCCAACTAGATGGGCATGGTTTACATAAAACATCAATACAACTCATAGATAGAAGAATATATTTTCTTCTTTTCACAATTCCTCGAAGAGGAATAAAAGCAACAATTTACAATTCATCTTTTAACTAATCAAGAAGGATCAGAAAACAGCCATGTCTTCATACTAATCAAATTCCATCTGCAAAATGAATTGCACAGGTTAGTTCAATGAACTGAGCATATTAAGCACTTATCCTTAAAATAAGGTGCTTCAACTAACTGTCTTAATAAAAGAACCCTACTTTTATGAAACGACAGTTAAACATCAATCCCAAAAGAGGCACAAAAGAAAGATCAACAAAACAACTGAACTATCAAAATATCATCACAATCAGCCAAAGAACTGCTGTCCCGTTTTCCACATAACCGTTACAAGTCTCAATTTACAATATTTGTAAAGTTAGGAATACAAGTAGCTTACTGCTGATATAACATACAGTTATCCTTTCCACGCCTTTCATTAATATTAAATGCAAAGGATGAAACTAACTAAAATGTAAATCCATTACTTTCCTTTCAGTTCATACATCATATTAGAATCCAAGTAATCAAGTATAGACAAGAAAGCGAACAACAATGCATATAGTTGCTCCCATCTAAGCACTATAAAATTCATTATTCATGAATTACAGATTTCCAACTGAATGAAAGTAGAAAAGATTATTTTTCCCAAGTCATTCATTCATATCTCTATTTCTTTCCAATTGGCTATTCTGAAAGTGGAATCCAAATGAGACACAATCAAAATAACAGTTCAGAGTGAAACTTACAAAATCCATTCGGAATTCACTTTCCTGGCAGCAAGAATAATTTCATTTATAATCTGCTTTAAAATGAAAATAGGGAATAATTCATCATCCATATCCATACTTTATTTGAATCAGGCTCATATGAAAATCCAAAACAGGTTAGTACCTCATTATGATCATCCAGGATCAAACAGTACAAGGATGTAAACCATTTTTTTTTACCATACTAAAAGAAACCATATTTCTTTCACTGTATGCTAAATAGACAAACAACATTTCAATCATGTAGTCAATTAATCACATGATTTCCTAATCCTATGAACGTATCCCATTCAAAATAACATTTTATTCATTGCTGTTACCTACAACAATCCAATATTCACATGACTATGAATTTCAACAAGTTAGAACAGCAGACAGAAGATGAATTCATATGCACAGTAAAGCTCCAATGTTATTTTCAGAGTCCAAATAGAAAAAAAGAGAAAAATCCATTTCCCTATAATTTCATTAATGAAATAATCATTTTGTTCAGAATGACATCAAACATCCAAATCGTGTTTATCTTAGCATGACAGTTCAACTTATAAAGATAACAGAACAATCGTTCTTATTGAAAAGCAACTCACATAGCCTGTACAGTTTCAGTCCAATATACCATGAACAATGAATATCCAATTTGAGTTCTATCTCAATGAACCGTTAGCTCCAAAAACAACATTCTCCATTTACTTAATGAGGTACAAAACTCAAAATATAATATTCGTACATCAATACCTCTATAAAGACAAACCCGCATAGGGTGTTAATTGCGTAAGCTTGGTACAGTCAGGGCAGACTCAGAAAACAAGCTAATTCCCACATTTTCCATTTATTTGTACAGAAATCCAAGTCAAGTTCACATTCACAACAGTTCAGTTCAGAAGGTCAAACCACAACTACAAGACGCAATGGAATCAACTTTCCATCATAGCAAGAAGAAAATATAATCTTTCATTACACAGAATACAGAACCAATTTGTAACCGTGTCTACAGTCCGAACAGGAAGACCGAACAACATCCAAAAAAAAAACACAATAAAACCATCTTATCCTAACAGCAAGGGAAACACAATCCATCAATAACCTCAGAAGGAAAAACAGTTAACTTTTTCCTATTTTCACGGATACCAAAGCGTATTCGCTCATTTCCTAAACAAGAAAAGGCACAGCAATGGAAATATTGCTATTACTTCATTCAATCGAGTTCAATTACTCATAGAAAACCCAAATGCCACTTCCATCAAAATCCAAAACAGTAGAAGGAAGAGAATCTGTTTCCTTAAAAAAAATTTCAATAAGAAACAACTTCAAACAACTATCGTTTCCCTCATTCCAGTTCTTCAACAAAAGAACGATAGTTTCAGTAGTGAGAAGAACTAGAATAACATGTACAGACCCATGATACACAAGACAAATTTCCCATTTCTGTCAAACAACCAGCATGATATGGAGGTGTTACCACTCCATTAAAATGCAAGGACAGTTCCAAACATAACAGCAAGGAAACAATTACACAATGAGGAAACGATCACACAGCCTGTTCCCGATTTCACATAACATGAACAGAGAAAGAAACTATCTATTTCAATCCATCATACTGTCAACCATATAATACAGTAATTCATGTTCCAACTCGATTCGTGCAAAGAAGAATCAAAGCCTAGTAGCCAGAAGCAAAGCTTCTTATCATTTTCCTAAAAAAAAGAAAACAAGAATCAACGAAGTCTAAATCAATCAACTCGATAGCAATCACAACAATCCAAACCCAAGAGCAGGGTTGTTTTAATGAGACACTTAAAGAAAGTAAGAGTTTTTAAAGAGAAGGGCTTAACATGCCTGTAGTCTTTCTTCCAGAACCCGAAGAAAGCTTCCTTTGCCGCGTTATTTCCTTCCACGGCGACAACACAAAATTCCAGCACTCCCTTTCTTCTTCAGGCTTAGCAACAACCTTAAAAATCTCCAAGAACAGTGTCAAATTCCAAGAGCTGGTTCGACTGAACCAGACCAGAAAAACCAAATGCAGAGAAACTTTACAAAAGCCAAATCGAAACAATGAAAAATCAAATTCCCTCATACACTTTCCAAGGTGAACTGGTCGCGAGGACCAAGAATAATTAATGGAATTATGGCTCTACCTTTTCCTAGCTTTCCATGCCCACTGCCCACTTGAGTTGGCGAACTCTAAGTTTCAAATTTCCCATGAAAAACTAAATTTGGCTCTATCTCCAAATAGATGCCTCTATTTCCTACCTGCCCCTGCCAAAACTGGCACTGTCCACGTATGTACTTTCCAATTAATGCCAATGAATACTCCCCTCCATCCTTATCCTCTCCTTCCAAGGGTCTGCGCACCCTTTTTAGATTAGGATTAGTTTAGGTTGCATATAGTGTTCAATCTAGGTCTTAGTTTAGCCTTAGGTTTTAGGGGTTAGGTTTATTCTCCCCCACTTTTTTTTTTTTAATTTAAAAATCCACTTAGGATAATAGTGTAGGATGCATGTTAGGACTTAGTATTAGTTTAGGGTTTTTAATTCATACTAACCACTAACACTAATCAACTCCTAACCCAACCTCTCAGCTAACCTACGTATCTATGCTGTGCAGGACGTTCAGTCCTTTGGATCACGTGTCAAGGCCACGCGTGTCCAGGCATTTCTTGCCTCGCGAGGTCCCAAGTTCGACAGTACAAGGTTCAAGAATTGAACCCCTGTCGTTGGCATTTATGTGCCAGCTGCTCATACCTGCAATCAGGCGCTGCATGTCCATAACAATCTCGGGTTTGGTTCAAGTGTGAACCGACACAGTAATCATAGGAAGACCTCAGTATACGTTGGATCAATGAATTGATTCAAAGTGTGCTATCAATCAGCAACCAGAGTTTAGCAAGTATACGACAATTTGTCGTCATATCAGCAAACACGCAAGTATAATAAATGCTGTCCTATCAATAAATCACAGCATGCAAGAATCCAAGTTAGAAACACATTCCTTTAAGATCAGAGTTTCTCTTAACATGTTTGCCTTCATTTCAAAAGTTATAACACATGTAAAACATTCATCAAGATAATTTGCAAAATCAGAGTGTTACATTCTTCCCTCCTTAAAGAATCATCGTCCCGATGATCAGATTAAACAAATCAAGGAGTTCCTAGGACAAAGTTCAGTTATTGTCCCTTCATTCATAAGTTCATACCAAAATAGATTCACTCTTAAAAATAGTGTTTTAAGACAACTGTACAATAGACTAATAATTGTCTAAATTTGGTAGAATTATCAGTTCTTTGAATTTCAAATTCAATTAAACAGGTGTGGAAAAGTAGATCTCATTTCTTCAAGATTTTCCCAAGTTGCACTTTCTTCACTGAACTGGTCCCACTGGACCTTACATTGGTTCACTTCGCGATTTCTCAAGTACAACTGGTGAGTTCCCAGCACTCGAATGGGCTTAACCACGATTATTCATGGGTCTTGGACCTGCAAGGAATTCCAATTTAGCACATGTGATAAATCTGTCACGTATTTCTTAAGCAAAGAAATATGAAAAACATCATGCATTTGAGACAAAGCAGGAGGTAATGCTAGACGATAAGCTCCAGGGTTGATTATTTCAACAATTTCAAAAGGTCCCACGTAACGTGGTGACAACTTGGCAGCCTTGCCAAAAGTTATTGAGCTCTTTTTCGGCTTCACCCAAAGAAAGACCTTCTCTCCCAGTTTATAATGCCTGTCAACCCGCTTCAAGTCTGCAGAACTCTTTTGCCTGTTGGCAGCCTCCTTTAGATGTTCCCGAATCATTTTGATTTGCTGTTCCATTTCCATAAGGATTTTTGGCCCAATTACCTCTCTGTCCTCAACGCTGTCCCAGCTGACAGGGGTTCTGCATTTTCTTCCATACAATGCTTCAAAGGGTGCCATTTTTAAAGAGGCATGATAGGTGTTATTGTAAGCAAATTCTACCAGCGGAAGATATTCCTCCCATTTATACTGCTGGTCCATGCAATACATCCTTAACATGTCCTCTAAAACCTGATTAACTCTCTCAGTCTGTCCATTCGTTTCCGGATGATATGCAGAACTGAAGTTCAATTTAGTCCCCAAGGCCACATTAAGCGTTTGCCAAAACCTTGATGTCATCCTCAGATCTCTGTCCGATATGATTAATTCCGGTATTCCATGCAATCTGAAGATTTCATGTACAAATCTTCTTGCTAGCACTGGTGCATCGTCCTTCAAATTACCAGCAATGAAGTGTGCCACTTGGTCAATTTGTCGACTACTACCAGGATAATGTCATGCTTATTTCTTGACATAGGCAATCCTTGAACGAAATCCATCGTTATCACTTGCCATTTATATTGCGGAATACTGTGGGGATACAATAATCCAGCGGGGTGCATATGTTCTGCCTTAACACGCTGACATTCCAAGCAGTGTGTTACAAACTCTGCCACATCCTTTTTCATTCCCTTCCAGAAATATTGCTGCTTAAGATCAGCGAGCATTTTTGTAATGCCAGGGTGTCCAGAAAAAGGTGAATTATGGAATTCAGTTAACAATTTCCCTCTTAAGTCGTTTTCCACAGGTGTATAAACCATGTTTTCGAACCTTAGAATTCCTTCATTATCAAAACGGAATCCCTTATACTTGATGTCCTGTGGGTCTGCAGCAAGTGCTGATTTGACTTGCTGGAAATAAGGATCTAATTCCAAGGCATCTTTCACCTCATCCTTAAACTGAGTTCTCAACGTTATAAGAGCAAAGATATGCTTCCTTCGACTCAAAGCATCTGCTACCCGATTTTCCTTGCCCTTAATGTAGCTTATATCAAAATCATACTGAGATAGAAATTCTAACCATCTTCGTTGCCTTGCATTCAGATTTGGCTGAGTAAAAATATACTTCAGTCCTAGATGGTCTGTTTTTAACTCAAAGGGCTTTCCTAAAAGATAATGCCTCCACATTTGAAGTGCATGAACAATGGCAACGAGCTCAAGATCGTGTGGAGCATAGTTCTGTTCATGTAACTTAAGCTTTCTGCTTTCATAAGTGATGACATGGTTATTCTGTAACAGAATACCTCCAAGGCCTTCTCCTGAGGCGTCTGTTACAACCATAAAATCTCCATTTGGATCAGGTATAGTCAAAATAGGTGCTGTAGTTAACTGTTCCTTTAACTTTTTAAAGGCAGATTCACATTTGTCTGTCCAGAAAAATTTCTTTTCTTTCCTTTGTAGCGAAGTGATTGGGGCAGCAATTTTTGAAAAGTCCTTAATGAACTTTCGATAATATCTAGCCAAGCCCATGAAGCTCCTCACTTTGTGCATGTTCTTAGGCGCAGGCCACTCCGTTATAGCTGTGATCTTTGAAGGGTCAACAGCTATCCCATTTTCACTTATAACGTGTCCCAAATAATGCACTTCTGCATCATAAAAGGAACATTTGGACAGTTTTCCATACAACTTTCTCCTTCTTAAGATTTCCAGCACTATCCTGAGATGTTCTTGGTGCTCTTCGACATTTTTAGAGTATATAAGAATGTCGTTTAAGAATACAAGCACAAACTTGTCTAAGTATTCTTGAAAAATATTATTCATTAGATTCATGAAGGCGGCAGGTGCATTAGTCATCCCAAAAGGCAACACCGTGAACTCATAATGCCCGCACCTCGTTCTAAAAGCTGTTTTATGAATATCTTCTTCCTTTATTCTCAGCTGATGGTACCCTGATCGAAGATCTATTTTTGAATAAACTGATGCTCCTCGCATCTGACCAAACAGATCATCAATTCTTGGAAGTGGGTATCGATTTTTAATAGTTGCTTTGTTCAGCATTCTATAATCAATGCACAGCCTCAAAGTGCCATCCTTTTTCTTTACAAAAATTACCGACGCTCCCCAAGGTGAGACGCTCGGTCTAATCAGCCCCTTAGTCAGAAGTTCTTGTAACTGAGCCTTCAGCTCTACCAACTCAATGGTAGTCATTCTATAAGGTGCCTTAGATATGGGTTCCGTTCCTGGTTTGATTTCTATTGCGAAATCAAACTCACGTTTGGGCGGAAGCCCTGGCAATTCCTCCGGAAACACATCACGGAAATCCCTCAACAATGGATATCTTTCCATGAAATCATTATCTTCTTCTGCATTTTCTGTCATTTTTACTGCATACAAAGTGCAGCCTCTATTTTAGCCCTCTTCAGTTGCATAGCCATCAATTTCCTAACTGCAACTTCCCGTTTTACACCTTGAATGACTGCTGCTTTCTGCAGGTCATCGAAGCAATAGATTTGTTTTTCATAACAGTTGACCTTTTCCTTATGTTCAGCCAACCAGTTAACTCCAATAATGATATCATATGATCCTAGAGGAGTGACATACAAGTCAACTTCGGTGGAGAAACTAGGCAGATCAAGAATTGCCCCAAAAAGGCACATTTCGACTGTATGGACAGCATTATTCCCATAATGCACTATCCATGTTTTATCCATTCTTGAAGCCTTTCTTTTTAATTTCATAGCAAGTTTAGCAGAAATAAAACATTCTGTAGCTCCAGTATCAAAAAGTATAATTACAGGTGTACCGAATAACTTACCCGTAACTTCTATGGGCGTCACTTGCTTTTCAGCTTGTCTGTTAGCCACTACAGCGTGTATCCTATGCTGCTGTCCGTGTTCATCCTTCTTCAGAGGACAGTGATTCGCATAGTGGTCTTTTCCACAGTTGAAGCATCCTCCAGCTGGCCCTTTTCTAGGCTCAAATTTGTTACCAGCCTTGAAGTTATCATTCTGGCTTCCATAGGACTTTTTTCCAATGCCATTCACTTTTGTGAAGCTGTTCCGCACACTATTTACAGGTCTGTTCATCACAGGATTCTTGTTGTTATCTACAACAATTTTGTTTTTCACACCAAACCTTTTCCAAGGTCCCCTTTTTGGTGCAAGAGACGAAGAAGGATTGGGAATCTTCTTCCTTATCTCTTCCCTGTGAGCAGATATTGCCCTCAATTTCTGTTCCTGTCTGATTGCCTTTTCGAAAACTCCATCCATGGTGGTTGGGCCGTGGACATCCACTTCGCCACCAATGATGGGATTCAGTCCCATTATGAATTTCCGTATTCTGAACTTCTCGTCAGCTTGGTACTGCGGCACATACTTAAGGAGTTTAGTAAACCCTTCCCAGTATTCCGTCACCGACAGCCTTCCTTGCAACCAGTTCTGAAATTCAGTCATTTTCCTATCAAAATAGAGTTGAGGCAGCCATCGTTGCCTAAAATAACCCTTAAATTGATCCCAAGTTATGTTTGATTCGATAATATTTAGCTCAACCTTACGGTTGTCCCACCATGATGATGCTTCATGAGAAAGCTTATATGCTCCCCATATCACTTTAGTCTCTTCGGAGAAGTTTCTTATTGCAAAGTATTTCTCCATTTCACTAAGCCAGTTCTCAGCTCCGTCTCCAAGAGTTGTTCCATCAAAATTTCGAGGACTTATTATCTTTATATCATTTGTAAGTTCAGCTGCTAATCTTGCCCTTTTATTTTCAGGGGGATTAGGAGCAATTTCATTATTATCATGAACACCCAGATTCCCTCCGTTAATGTTGTCCACAGGAGGCAGCTGATCATTTATTTCAGCTTCATTCTCCTCCTCTTCGTTGCCCATTGACTGTTGTTCCAGTACAGTCAAACGATCCCTCGTATCAAGTAGGCCAGCAAGGATTTCATCCAGCTTTTGGGCAGTCGCTACTTCTCCACCCTGTAATGGGTTATTCACAGCATTCCCTCTTGTCTTGACCATTTTCTATTCAATCAGAAAATGTAAACCTTATTAATATCGTGGACTCATTAGGTCCAAGAGCTGCAACCTTCAGCTCTGATACCAAGATGTAACATCCCCATTTTAAGATACCAGAACAAGGGAATTTTTTTTTTTTTGATAACGTTCTCTGTTATGAATTACAAAATTCAAACACACGTTCAAGTTTTAATAATTGTTCTCTGCCCAAACAACACAGTTTGGATCACACAATTTCTTTTTAAAACGAATGTTCCCTGTTCGCATATTTACAATATGGAACACACATTCAATGACATTCAATCTTATAACAGATTCTATATGCTGTTGTAAATGACTTGAGGAACTGCCGATCTTCCATTTTCATGGCTCGGAGTTTCAACGATCCTTTATTTCATGACTCGGCAACAACCGATCCTTCATTTCATGACTCGGCAACAACCGATCCTTCATGTTTGTTTATGCATAGCATATTATATATACCTGTTCTCATAACCGTTTCCAGTTATCGAAGTGATCCATTTAAGAAGCCTATCTGAATATATGTTACTGATATTCATCTGACATCCTGCATCTTAAATTAAGTGATAAGGACAACGCAACCAGCAATTGCAATACTTTGGCCAAAGATTTTCACATGCTTTGCATGATCATATTCCTGGATGTTATACACATCAACAGAATACGTCCTTCACTTCACTTCACCTGTTATCTAGAATGGTCTTTCCTGGTTCCTACCAGTCCTCTTCGTTTAAGGTCAGTTTTAAACTTCCAATTACAGTTAGTAATATGAACGAATATAGGAAGGCACTCCCGGTAACTAAAGATACGCAGACATACAGTGTCGTTTCCCCACGACCCCCGTGTGTCTAGTTATTTTTAGTATTCCGGAGTCACTCCGTATACTAGATCATACTCCTATCCCCTGTCCACAGTTACACATTCAGCCTATGTATTCTTGATGTTTTAATTCGGGAGGGCATTGCAATATGTCAGCTGCAACAGTGTGTCGTCATGAAGACCCCGTCTTCATGGAGACACCTTGTTGTAGCTGGCGTATGCCAATGTCCTACAGAATTCTCCCATCGAGAATACACATCCTGCTCAAGTGATTTAGGATATGATTTAATAATTAAAATCAACTTTCAGCATCCACGATGATCCCTTGATCCTCGTTTCCGTTACAGTTGTATAGGGCTAAGAGGGACTAAATCCATCCATTATCTTGCAATGCATCTTCTCCTTCGTGTCGAAGGGCTGCATTTTCCTACTTGGTTCTCTTCTTAATCATTGGATTAAGCAGTTCGTACTGACGGACGTGATAAGTTTAACCTATTAAACTTAGCCAAGATTTTCCCAACTGCAACTAAATTCAGAATTCTAGCTTATTAGACGTCATTCATACGAGGTCTAAATTCCGAGAAATGTATTCATTTGTTCTCCTTAACGTTATATAGTTAAGGTCCATTAGTTGTGGATATACTTATCCTATATCCTTATTCTGAATTCAGCATACGAGATCATTAATGGAGTTCGAAAGCGAAGTTCGATTATTCCAAAGTTAATTGATATTCCTTAGCTCCTAAGCTAATCCTGAATACCTTTCGATTATGGAATCATATTCTTCCTAATCCTGTTTAATGTCAATTAAAATTTCATCTTTACCCAAGTATGAACTAATTGCATTTTCAACTTAAAGGTTGCATTTAGGTAAGAATAGAAATCAGTTTCCATTGAACATCCATCCAAGGACAATGAAACAAATCCAAATTAAGAAATAACATTATATGTCCAATTTAGTCAACAATACCAAACTAATATAATTATTAAAATATCACACTTGTAATTGTATTTGACAATCCATGCCATAATCTGTACATTTTCCAATCCAGCTGATTGGGCATGGTTTACATAAATCATTCATACAACTCATAGATAGAAGAATATACTTTCTTCTTTTCATAATTCCTCGAAGAGGAATAAAAGCGACAATTACAATACATCATCAACAAATCAAGAAGCATCAGAAAATAACCAAGTCTTCATTCTAATCAAATTCCATCTGCAAAATGAATTGCACGGATCAGTTCAATGAACTGAGCATATTAAGCACTTATCCTTAAAATAAGGTGCTTCAACTAACTGTCTCAATAAAAGAACCCTGCTTTTATGAAACGACAGTTAAACATCAATCACGAAAGAGGCACAAAAGAAAGATCAGCAAAACAACGGAACTATCAAAATATCATCACAATCAGCCAAAGAACTGCTGTCCCGTTTTCCACATAACCGTTACAAGTCTCAATTTACAATATTTGTAAAGTTAGGAATACAAGTAGCTTACTGCTGATATAACATACTGTTATCCTTTCCACGCCTTTCATTAATAATAAATGCAAAGGATGAAACTAACTGGAATGTAAATCCATTACTTTCCTTTCAGTTCATACATCATATTAGAATCCAAGTAATCAAGTACAGACAAGAAAGCGAACAGCAGCATATAGTTGCTCCCATCTAAGCACTATAAAATTCATTATTCACGAATTACAGATTTCCAACTGAATGAAAGTAGAAAAGATTATTTTCCAAGTCATTCATCCATGACCCAATTTCTTTCCAGATGGCTGTTCTAAAAATGGAATCCAAACGAAACATAAATCAAGATAACAGTTCAGAGTGAAACTTACAAAATCCTTTCAGAATTCATTTTTCAGCAGTAGAGTAGTTTCATTCATAATCAGCCTTAATGAAAACAGGGAAGAATTTATCATCCATTTCCATATTTCATTTGAATCAAGCTCATATGAAAATCCAAAACAGGTTAGTACCGCATTATGTTCATCCAAGATCAAACAGTGTAAGGATGTATACCTTATATTTGCCATACTAAAGAAACCATATTTCTTTCACTGTACGCTGAACAGATAAACAATTATTCATTCATACAGTCAATTAATCATATGACTTTCTAATCCTATGAACGTATCCCGTTCAAAATAACATATTATTCATTGTTGTTACCTACAGTAAATCCAATAATCACATGACTACGAATTTCACCAAGCCGGAACAGCAGGACCAAATAGAAGAAGAATTCATTTCCCTATAATTTCATTAAGAAACAATCATTTTGTTCAGAATGAAATAAAAACACCCAAATCGTGTTTATCTTAGCATGACAGCTCAACTTATAAAGATAACGAGAACAATCGTTATTATTTGAAAAGCAACTCACATAGCCTGTACAGTCTCAATAAAATATACCACAACAAAGAATATCCATTTCGAGTTCTATCTCGATCAACCGTTAATCTCCAAAAATAGCATTCTCCATTTTCTTAATAAGATACAAAACTCAAAATATAATATTCATATTTCAATACCTCTATAAAGGCAAACCCGCGTAGGGTGTTAAATGCGTAAGTCTTGATACATTTAAGACAAACTCAGAAAACAAGCTAATTCCCAGATTTTCCATTTATTTGCAGAAATCCAAGTCAAGTTCACTTTCACAACAGTTCAATTCAGAAGGTCAAGTTCACAACTACAAGACGCAATGGAATCAACTTTCCATCATAGCTAGAAGAAAATATGAGCAGTCATTCAAATGATACACAACCAGTTCATCATACCCTGTTTTCAGTCCGAACAGGAAACGAACATACATACAAAAAAAAACACAATAAAACCATCTTATCCTAACAGCAAGGGAAACACAATCCATCAATAACCTCAGAAGGAAAAACAGTTAACTTTTTCCTATTTTCACGGATACCAAAGCGTATTATGCTCATTTCCTAAACAAGAAAAGGCACAACAATGGAAATATTACTATTACTTCATTCAATCAAGTTCAATTACTCATAGAAAACCCAAATGCCACTTCCATCAAAATCCAAAACAGTAGAAGGAAGAGAATCTGTTTCCTTAAAAAAAATTTCAATAAGAAACAACTTCAAACAACTATCGTTTCCCTCATTCCAGTTCTTCAACAAAAGTGATAGTTTCAGTAGTGAGAAGAACTAGAATAACATGTACAGACCCATGATACACAAGACAAATTTCCCATTTCTGTCAAACAACCAGCACGATATGGAGGTGTTACCACTCCATTAAAATGCAAGTACAGTTCCAAACACAACAGCAAGGAAAAGATTACACAGAAGGAAACAATCACACAGCCTGTTCCCAATTCCACATAACATGAACAGAGAAAGAAACTATCTATTTCAATCCATCATACTGTCAACCAATAATACAGTAATTCATGTTCCAACTTGATTCGTGCAAAAACAATCAAAGCCGAGCAACCAGAAGCAAATTCTTCTTATCATTTTCCTAAAAAAAAGAAAGCAAGAATCAATGAAATCCAAATCAAATCGACTCGACAGCAATCACAGAATCCAAACCCAAGAGCAGGGTTGTTTTAATGAGACACTTAAACAAAGCAAGAGTTTTTAAAGAGAAGGGCTTAACATGCCTGAAATCTCTTTTCCAGAGCTCAAAGAAAGCTTCGTTTGCCGCGTTATTTCTTCCACAGCGACAGCACAAACTTCCCAGCACTCCTTTCTTCTTCAGGCTTAGCAACAGCCTTAAAAATCTCCAAGCACAGTGTCAAATTCCAAGAGCTGGTTCGACTGAACCAGACCAGAAAAACCAAATGCAGAGCAACTTTGCAAAAGCCAAATCGAAACAATGAAAAATCAAATTCCCTCATACACTTTCCAAGGCGAACTGGTCGCGAGGACCAAGAATAATCAATGCAATTAAGGCTCTGCCTTTTCCTAGCTTTCCACGCCACTGCCACTTGAGTTGGCGAACTCTAAGTTTCAAATTTCCCATGAAAAACTGAATTTGGCTCTATCTCCAAATAGATGCCTCTATTTCCTACCTGCCCCGCCAAAACTGGCACTGTCCACGTATGGACTTTCCAATTAAATGCCAATGAATACTCCCCTTCATCCTTATCCTCTCCTTCCAAGGGTCTGCGTGCCCTTTTTAGATTAGGATTAGTTTAGGTTGCATATAGTGTTCAACCTAGGTCTTAGTTTAGCCTTAGGTTTTAGGGCTTAGGTTTATTCTCCCCCTTTTTTTTTGTAATTTAAAAATCCACTTAGGATAATAGTGTAGGATGCATGTTAGGACTTAGTATTAGTTTAGGGTTTTTAATTCATACTAACCACTAACACTAATCAACTCCTAACCCAACCTCTCAGCTAACCCCGTATCTATGCTGTGCAGGACGTTCAGTCCTTTGGATCACGTGTCAAGGCCACGCGTGTCCAGGCATTTCTTGCCTCGCGAGGTCCCAAGTTCGAATAGTACAGGGTTCAAGAATCGAACCCCTGTCGTTGGCATTTATGTGCCAGCTGCTCATACCTGCAATCAGGCGCTGCATGTCCATAACAATCTCGGGTTTGGTTCAAGTGTGAACCGACACAGTAATCATAGGAAGACCTCAGTATACGTTGGATCAATGAATTGATTCAAAGTGTGCTGTCAATCAGCAACGAGAGTTTAGCAAGTATACGACAATTTGTCGTCATATCAGCAAACACGCAAGTACAATAAATGCTGTCCTATCAATAAATCACAGCATGCAAGAATCCAAGTTAGAAACACATTCCTTTAAGATCAGAGTTTCTCTTAACATGTTTGCCTTCATTCCAGTAGTTATAACAACATGTAAAACATTCACCAAGATAACATGCAAAATCAGAGTGTTACATTCTTCCCTCCTTAAAGAATCATCGTCCCGATGATCAGATTAAACAAATCAAGGAGTTCCTAGGACAAAGTTCAGTTATTGTCCTTTCATTCATAAATTCATACCAAAAACAGATTCACTCTTAAAAACAACGTTTTAAGACAACTGTACAATAGACTAATAATTGTCTAAATTTGGTAGAATTATCTGTTTTTTTTGAATTTCAAATTCAATTAAACAGGTGTGGAAAAGTAGATCTCATTTCTTCGAGATTTTCCCAAGTTGCACTTTCTTCGCTGAACTGGTCCCACTGGACCTTACATTGGTTCACTTTGCAATTTCTCAAGTACAACTGGCGAGTTCCCAACACTCAAATGGGCTTAACCACTATTATTCTTGGGTCTTGGACCTGCAAGGAATTCCAATTTAGCACATGTGATAAATCTGTCACGTATTTCTTAAGCAAAGAAATATGAAAAACATCATGCATTTGAGACAAAGCAGGAGGTAATGCTAGACGATAAGCTACAGGGTTGATTATTTCAACAATTTCAAAAGGTCCCACGTAACGTGGCGACAACTTGGCAGCCTTGCCAAAAGTTATTGAGCTCTTTTTCGGCTTCACCTGAAGAAAGACCTTCTCACCCAGTTTATAATGCCTGTCAACCCGCTTCAAGTCTGCATAGCTCTTTTGCCTATTGGCAGCCTCCTTTAGATGTTCCCGAATCATTTTGATTTACTGTTCCATTTCCATAAGGATTTCTGGCCCAATTACCTCTCTGTCCTCAACACTGTCCCAGCTGACAGGGGTTCTGCATTTTCTTCCATACAATGCTTCAAAGGGTGCCATTTTTAAAGAGGCATGATAGGTGTTATTGTAAGCAAATTCTACCAGCGGAAGGTATTCCTCCCATTTATACTGCTGGTCCATGCAATACATCCTTAACATGTCCTCTAAAACCTAATTAACTCTCTCAGTCTGTCCATCCGTTTCTGGATGATATGCAGAACTGAAGTTCAATTTAGTCCCCAAGGCCACATTAAGCGTTTGCCAAAACCTTGATGTCATCCTCGGATCTCTGTCTGATATGATTAATTCCGGTATTCCATGCAATCTGAAGATTTCATGTACAAATCTTCTTGCTAGCACTGGTGCATCGTCCTTCAAATTACCAGCAATGAAGTGTGCCACTTTGGTCAATTTGTCGACTACAACCAGGATAATGTAATGCTTATTTCTGGACATAGGCAATCCTTGAACGAAATCCATCGTTATCACTTGCCATTTATATTGTGGAATAATGTGGGGATACAATAATCTAGCGGGGTGCATAATCTTCCGCCTTAACACGCTGATATTCCAAGCAGTGTGTTACAAACTCTGCCACATCCTTTTTCATTCCCTTCCAGAAATATTGCTGCTTAAGATCAGCGAGCATTTTTGTAATGCCAGGGTGTCCAAAAAAAGGTGAATTATGGAATTCAGTTAACAATTTTCCTCTTAAGTCGTTTGCCACAGGTATATATACCTTGTTTTCGAACCTCAGAATTCCTTCATTATCAAAATGGAATCCCTTATACCTGACGTCCTGCGGGTCTGCTGCAAGTGCTGATTTGACTTGCTGGAAATAAGGATCTGATTCTAAGGCATCTTTCACCTCATCCTTAAACTGATTTCTCAACGTTATAAGAGCAGAGATATGCTTCCTTCGACTCAAAGCATCTGCTACCCAATTTTCCTTGCCCTTAATGTAGCTTATATCAAAATCATACTGAGACAGAAATTCTAACCATCTTCGTTGCCTTGCATTCAGATTTGGCTGAGTAAAAATATACTTCAGTCCTAGATGGTTTGTTTTTAACTCGAAGGGCTTGCCTAAAAGATAATGCCTCCACATTTGAAGTGCATGAACAATGGCAACGAGCTCAAGATCGTGTGGAGCATAGTTCTGTTCATGTAACTTAAGCTTCCTGCTTTCATAAGCGATGACATGGTTATTCTGTAACAGAATACCTCTAAGGCCTTCTCCTAAGGCGTCTGTTACAACCATAAAATCTCCATTTGGATCAAGTACAACCAAAATAGGTGCTGTAGTTAACTGTTCCTTTAACTTTTTAAAGGCAGATTCACATTTTTCTGTCATGACAAATTTCTTTTCTTTATTTTGTAGCAAAGTGATTGGGGTAGCAATTTTTGAAAAGTCCTTAACGAACTTTCGATAATATCCAACCAAGCCCATGAAGCTCCTCACTTCATGCACGTTATTAGGTGAAGGCCACTTCGTTATAGCTGTGATCTTTGAAGGGTCAATAGCTATCCCATTTTTGCTTATAACGTGTCCCAAATAATGCACTTCTGCATCATAAAAGGAACATTTGGATAGTTTGCCATACAACTTTCTCCTTCTTAAGATTTCCAGCACTATCCTGAGATGTTCTTGGTGCTCTTCGACATTTTTAGAGTATATAAGAATGTCGTCTAAGAATACAAGCACAAAATTGTCTAAGTATTCTTGAAAAATATTATTCATTAGATTCATGAAGGCGGCAGGTGCATTAGTCAGCCAAAAAGGCAACACCGTGAACTCATAATGCCCGTACCTCGTTCTAAAAGCTGTTTTATGAATATCTTCTTCCTTTATTCTCAGCTGATGGTACCCTGATCGAAGATCTATTTTTGAATAAATTAATGCTCCTCGCATCTGATCAAACAGATCATTAATTCTTGGAAGTGGGTATCGATTTTTAATAGTTGCTTTGTTCAGCATTCTATAATCAATGCACAGCCTCAAAGTGCCATCCTTTTTCTTTACAAACATTACCGGTGCTCCCCAAGGTGAGACGCTCAGTCTAATCAGCCCCTTAGTCAGAAGTTCTTGTAACTGAGCCTTCAACTCTACCAAATCAATGGTAGTCATTTTATAAGGTGCCTTAGATATGGGTCCCGTTCCTGGTTTGATTTCTATTGCGAAATCAAACTCACGTTTGGGCGGAAGACCTGGAAATTCCTCCGGAAACACATCACGGAAATCCCTCAACAATGGATATCTTTCCATGAAATCATTATCTTCTTCTGCATTTTCTGTCATTTTTACTGTATACAAAGTGCAGCCTCTGTTTTTAGCCCTCTTCAGTTGTATAGCAGTCAGTTTCCTAACTGCAACTTCCCGTTTTACACCTTTAATGACTGCTACTTTCTGCAGGTCATTGAAGCAATAGATTTGTTTTTCATAACAGTCGACCTTTGCCTTATGTTCAGCCAACTAGTTAACTCCAATAATGATATCATATGATCCTAGAGGGGTGACATACAAGTCAACTTCGGTGGAGAAACTAGGCAGATCAAGAATTGCCCCAAAAAGGCACATTTCGACTGTATGGACAACATTATTCCCATAATGCATTGTCCATGTTTTATCCATTCTTGCAGCCTTTCTTTTTAATTTCATAGCAAGTTTAGCAGAAATAAAACATTCTGTAGCTCCAGTATAAAAAAGTATAATTACAGGTGTACCGAATAACTTACCCGTAACTTCTATGGGCGTCACTTGCTTTTCAGCTTGTCTGTTAGCCAATGCAGCGTGTATCCTATGCTGCTGTCCGCGATCATCCTTCTTCAGAGGACAATGATTCACATAATGGTCCTTTCCACAGTTGAAGCATCCTCCAGCTGGCCCTTTTCTAGGCTCAAATTTGTTACCAGCCTTGAACTTATCATTCTGGCTTCCATAGGACTTCTGTCCAATGCAATTCACTTTTGTGAAGCTGTTCCGCACACTATTTATAGGTCTGTTCATCACAGGTTTCTTGTTGTTATCTACAACAATTTTTTTTTTTCACACCAAACCTATTCCAAGGTCCCCTTTTTGGTGCAAGATACGAAGAAGGATTGGGAATCTTCTTCCTTATCTCTTCTCTGTGAGCAGATATTGCCCTCAATTTCTGTTCCTGTCTGATTGCCTTTTCGACAACTCCATCCATGGTGGTTGGGCCGTGGACATCCACTTCGCCCCCAATGATGGGATTCAGTCCCATTATGAATTTCCGTAATCTGAACTTCTCGTCAGCTTGGTACTGCGGCACATACTTAAGGAATTTAGTAAACCCTTCCCAGTATTCCGTCACCGACATCCTTCCTTGCGACCAGTTCTGAAATTCAGTCATTTTCCTATCAAAATAGAGTTGAGGCAGCCATCGTTGCCTAAAATAACCCTTAAATTGATCCCAAGTTATGTCTGATTCGACAATATTCAGCTCAACCTTATGGTTGTCCCACCATGATGATGCTTAATGAGAAAGCTGATATGCTCCCCATATCGCTTTAGTCTCTTCGGAGAAGTTTCTTATTACAAATTATTTCTCCATTTCACTGAGCCAGTTCTCAGCTCCGTCTCCAAGAGTTGTTCCATCAAACTTTGGAGGACTTATTCTCTTTATATCATTTGTAAGTTCAGCTGCTAATCTTGCCCTTTTATTTTCAGGGGGACTAGGAGAAATTTCATTATTATCATCAACACCCAGATTCCCTCTATTAATGTTTTCCATAGGAGGCAACTGATTATTTATTTCAGCTTCATTCTCCTCCTCTTCGTTTCCCATTGACTGCTGTTCCAGTACAATCAAACGATCCCTCGTATCAAGTAGGGCAGCAAGGATTTCATCCAGCTTTTGGGCAGTCGCTGCTTCTCCACCCTGTAACGGGTTATTCGCAGCATTCCCTCTTGTCCTGACCATTTTCTGTTCAATAAAAAAATGTAAACCTTATTAATATCGTGGACTCATTAGGTCCAAGAGCTGCAACCTTCAGCTCTGATACCAAGATGTAACAACCCCATTTTAAGATACCAGAACAAGGGATTTTTTTTTTTTTTTATAACGTTCTCTGTTATGAATTATAAAATTCAAACACACGTTCAAGTTTTAATAATTGTTCTCTGCCCAAACAACACAGTTTGGATCACACAATTTCTTTTTAAAACGAATGTTCCCTGTTCGCATATTTACAATATGGAACACACATTCAATGCCATTCAATCTTATAAAAGATTCTATATGCTGCTGTAAATGACTCGAGGAACTGCCAATCTTCCATTTTCATGGCTCGGAGTTTCAACGATCCTTCATTTCATGACTCGGCAACAACGGATCCTTCATTTCATGACTCGACAACAACTGATCCTTCATGTTTGTTTATGCATAGTATATTATATATAACTGTTCTCATAACCGTTTCCGGTTATCCAAGTGATCCATTTAAGAAGCCTATCTGAATATCTGTTACTGATATTCATCTTGCATCCTGCATCTTAAATTAAGTGATAAGGACAACGCAACCAGCAATTGCGATACTTTGGCCAAAGATTTTCACATGCTTTGCATGATCATATTCCTGGATGTTATACACATCAACGGAATACGTCCTTCACTTCACTTCACCTGTTATCTAGAATGGTCTTTCCTGGTTCCTACCAGTCCTCTTCGTTTAAGGTCAGTTTTAAACTTCCAATTACAGTTAGTAATATGAACGAATATAGGAAGGCACTCCCGGTAACTAAAGATACGCAGACATACGGTGTCATTTCCCCACGACCCTGTGTGTCTAGTTATCTTTAGTATTCCAGAGTCACTCCTTATACTAGATCATACTCCTATCCCCTGTCCACAGTTACACATTCAGCTTATGTATTCTTGATGTTTTAATTCAGGAGGGCATTGCAATATGTCAGCTGCAACAGTGTGTCGTCATGAAGACCCCGTCTTCATGGAGACACCTTGCTGTAGCTGGCATATGCCAATGTCCTACAGAATTCTCCCATCAAGAATACACATCCTACTCAAGTGATTAGGATACGATTGAATAATTAAAATCAAATTTCAGCATCCATGCTGATCCCTTGATCCTCGTTTCCGTTACAGTTGTATAGGGCTAAGAGGGACTAAATCCATCCCTTATCTTACAATGCATCTTCTCCTTCATGTCGAAGGGCTGCATTTCCTTACTTGGTTCTCTTCTTAATCTTTGGATTAAGCAGTCCGTACCGACGGACGTGATAAGTTTAACCTATTAAACTTAGCCAAGATTTTCCCAACTGCAACTAAATTCAGAATTCTAGCTTATTAGACATCATTCATACGAGGTCTAAATTCCAAGAAATGTATTCATTTGTTCTCCTTAACTTTATATAGTTAAGGTCCATTAGTTGTGGATATACTTATCCTATATCCTTATTCTGAATTCAGCATACGAGATCATTAATGGAGTTCGAAAGCGACGTTCAATTATTCCACAGTTAATTGATATTCCTTAGCTCTTAAGCTAATCCTGAATACCTTTCGATTATGGAATCATATTCTTCCTAATCCTGTTTAATGTCAATTAAAATTTCATCTTTACCCAAGTGTGAACTAATTGCATTTTCAACTTAAAGGTTGCATTTAGGTAAGAATAGAAATCAGTTTCCATTGAACATCCATCCAAGGACAATGAAACAAATCCAAATTAAGAAATAACATTATATTTCCAATTTAGTCAACAATACCAAACTGATATAATTATTAAAATATCACACTAGTAATTGTATTCGACAATCCATGTCATAATCTGTACATTTGCCAATCCAACTAGATGGGCATGGTTTACATAAAACATCAATACAACTCATAGATAGAAGAATATATTTTCTTCTTTTCACAATTCCTCGAAGAGGAATAAAAGCAACAATTACAATTCATCTTTCAGCTAATCAAGAAGCATCAGAAAACAACCATGTCTTCATACTAATCAAATTCCATCTGCAAAATGAATTGCACGGATCAGTTCAATGAACTGAGCATATTAAGCACTTATCCTTAAAATAAGGTGCTTCAACTAACTGTCTCAATAAAAGAACCCTGCTTTTATGAAACGACAGTTAAACATCAATCCCGAAAGAGTCACAAAAGAAAGATCAGCAAAACAACTGAACTATCAAAATATCATCACAATCAGCCAAAGAACTACTGTCCCGTTTTCCACATAACCGTTACAAGTCTCAATTTACAATATTTGTAAAGTTAGGAATACAAGTAGCTTACTGCTGATATAACATACAGTTATCCTTTCCACGCCTTTCATTAATAATAAATGCAAAGGATGAAACTAACTGAAATGTAAATCCATTACTTTCCTTTCAGTTCATACATCATATTAGAATCCAAGTAATCAAGTACAGACAAGAAAGCGAACAAAAATGCATATAGTTGCTCCCATCTAAGCACTATAAAATTCATTATTCACGAATTACAGATTTCCAACTGAATGAAAGTAGAAAAGATTATTTTTCCCAAGTCATTCATTCATATCTCTATTTCTTTCCAATTGGCTATTGTAAAAGTGGAATCCAAACGACACACAATCAAAATAACAGTTCAGAGTGAAACTTACAAAATCCATTCGGAATTCACTTTCCGGCAGCAAGAATAATTTCATTTATAATCTGCTTTAAATGAAAATAGGGAATAATTCATCATCCATATCCATACTTTATTTGAATCAGGCTCATATGAAAATCCAAAACAGGTTAGTACCTCATTATGATCATCCAGGATCAAACAGTACAAGGATGCAAACCATATTTTTACCATACTAAAAGAAACCATATTTCTTTCACTGTATGCTAAATAGACAAACAACATTTCAATCATGCAGTCAATTAATCACATGATTTCCTAACCCTATGAACGTATCCCGTTCAAAATAACATTTTATTCATTGCTGTTACCTACAGCAATCCAATATTCACATGACTATGAATTTCAACAAGTTAGAACAGCAGACAGAAGATGAATTCATATGCACAGTAAAGCTCCAATGTTATTTTCAGAGTCCAAATAGCAAAAAAGAGAAAAATCCATTTCCCTATAATTTCATTAATGAAACAATCATTTTGTTCAGAATGACATCAAACATCTAAATCGTGTTTATCTTAGCATGACAGTTCAACTTATAAAGATAACAGAACAATCGTTCTTATTGAAAAGCAACTCACATAGCCTGTACAGTTTCAATCCAATATACCACGAACAATGAATATCCAATTCGAGTTCTATCTTGATCAACCGTTAGCTCCAAAAACAACATTCTCCATTTACTTAATGAGGTACAAAACTCAAAATATAATATTTGTACATCAATACCTCTATAAAGACAAACCCGCATAGGGTGTTAATTGCGTAAGCTTGGTACAGTCAGGGCAGACTCAGAAAACAAGCTAATTCCCACATTTTCCATTTATTTGTTCAGAAATCCAAGTCAAGTTCACATTCACAAAAGTTCAATTCAGAAGGTCAAACCACAACTACAAGACGCAATGGAATCAACTTTCCATCATAGCAAGAAGAAAATATAATCTTTCATTACACAGAATACAGAACCAATTTGTAATCGTGTCTACAGTCCGAACAGGAAGACCGAACAACATAAAAAAAAAAACACAATAAAACCATCTTATCCTAACAGCAAGGGAAACACAATCCATCAATAACCTCAGAAGGAAAAATAGTTAACTTTTTCCTATTTTCACGGATACCAAAGCGTATTCGCTCATTTCCTAAACAAGAAAAGGCACAACAATGGAAATATTGCTATTACTTCATTCAATCGAGTTCAATTACTCATAGAAAACCCGAATGCCACTTGCATCAAAATCCAAAACAGTAGAAGGAAGAGAATCTGTTTCCTTAAAAAAAATTTCAATAAGAAACAACTTCAATCAACTATGGTTTCCCTCATTCCAGTTATTCAACAAAAGAACGATAGTTTCAGTAGTGAGAAGAACTAGAATAACATGTATAGACCCATGATACACAAGACAAATTTCCCATTTCTGTCAAACAACCAGCACGATATGGAGGTGTTACCACTCCATTAAAATGCAAGGACAGTTCCAAACATAACAGCAAGGAAACAATTACACAATGAGGAAACGATCACACAGCCTGTTCCCGATTTCACATAACATGAACAGAGAAAGAAACTATCTATTTCAATCCATCATACTGTCAACCATATAATACAGTAATTCATGTTCCAACTCGATTCGTGCAAAGACAAATCAAATCCTAGCAACAAGAAGCGAAGCTTCTTATCATTTTCCCAAAAAAAAGAAAACAAGAATCAACGAAATCCAAATCAATCGACTCGACAGCAATCACAGAATCCAAACCCAAGAGCAGGGTTGTTTTAATGAGACACTTAAAGAAAGTAAGAGTTTTTAAAGAGAAGGGCTTAACATGCCTGTAGTCTTTCTTCCAGAACTCGAAGAAAGCTTGCTTTGCCGCATTATTTCCTTCCACGGCGACAACACAAAATTCCAGCACTCCTTTCTTCTTCAGGCTTAGCAACAGCCTTAAAAATCTCCAAGAACAGTGTCAAATTCCAAGAGCTGGTTCGACTGAACCAGACCAGAAAAACCAAATGCAGAGCAACTTTGCAAAAGCCAAATCGAAACAATGAAAAATCAAATTCCCTCATACACTTTCCAAGGCGAACTGTTCATAAGGACCAAGAATAATTAATGCAATTAAGGCTCTGCCTTTTCCTAGCTTTCCACGCCACTGCCACTTGAGTTGGTGAACTCTAAGTTTCAAATTTCCCATGAAAAACTGAATTTGGCTCTATCTCCAAATAGATGCCTCTATTTCCTACCTGCCCCACCAAAACTGGCGCTATCCACGTATGGAATTTCCAATTAATGCCAATGAATACTCCCCTCCATCCTTATCCTCTCCTTCCAAGGGTCTGCGTGCCCTTTTTAGATTAGGATTAGTTTAGGTTGCATATAGTGTTCAACCTAGGTCTTAGTTTAGCCTTAGGTTTTAGGGCTTAGGTTTATTCTCCCCCCCCTTTTTTTTTGTAATTTAAAAATCCACTTAGGATAATAGTGTAGGATGCATGTTAGGACTTAGTATTAGTTTAGGGTTTTTAATTCATACTAACCACTAACACTAATCAACTCCTAACCCAACCTCTCAGCTAACCCCGTATCTATGCTGTGCAGGACATTCAGTCCTTTGGATCACGTGTCAAGGCCACCCATGTCCAGGCATTTCTTACCTCACGAGGTCCCAAGTTCGACAGTACAGGGTTCAAGAATCGAACCCCTGTCGTTGGCATTTACGTGCCAGCTGCTCATACCTGCAATCAGGCGCTGCACGTCCATAACAATCTCGGGTTCAGTTCAAGTGTGAACCGACACAGTAATCATAGGAAGACGTCAGTATATTTTGGATCAATGAAATTGATTCAAAGTGTGCTGTCAATCAGCAACGAGAGTTTAGCAAGTATACGACAATTTGTCGTCATATCAGCAAACACGCAAGTATAATAAATGCTGTCCTATCAATAAATCACAGCATGCAAGAATCCAAGTTAGAAACACATTCCTTTAAGATCAGAGTTTCTCTTAACATGTTTTCCTTCATTCCAGCAGTTATAACAGCATGTAAAACATTCACCAAGATAACATGCAAAATCAGAGCGTTACAGAGGTAAGCATGTTTTTATAAGTACAGATAACAACAATGTCAAAATAATTGGAGAAACTATCAGCAAATTCAACACACGAGACACGCATAGGGATTTGGTGCATAGATTGTGAAGTAGAAGTTCACACAAAGGATATTTTCCCTTGTAGAATAGTACACTCATTGTTGATGGATTGTGAAATATGCCATTTAAACCATGATGCTAGTCATTGCCCATTATTACAACACGTAATAAGGAAGAACGTTTCAAGCTACTGTATAATCTTCAGGTCCACGAATCATGACACGGAGAATTACTAAATAATTATACATATCCATGATGCTATAGATATTTGTGTATGAAAGACATGAGTTTTAGATAACTCTAAGGGCAAGAATGAGCATCAAGACCAAGATCACAATTAGGCATGCTATCATCGAAATGAAGGGCATTTTGAAGGTGGTCATGGCAAAGTTTGAGGATCCCACGGTGGATTCAGAGGATGAGGCCATGGTAGTAGAAGAAGTGAGTTTCCTCACGGAACATGTTATACATGCAGATCTCCTAACCACTATAGGTGCGAATGTCCTCAAAATATTACATGTTCTTTATGTAGAAAGAACCATAGCTATGAAGAGTGCCTAGATTTATATGAGCATCTAAGTAAGCAACATAAAAAAGAAAACAAAGGTGCATGGATGGTTAGGATATAATGCACTATTGAAAGTAAATGGATGCCTAAGTTGGAGTAGGAATCAAGGGCACTACAAGTGAAGATCATGACCCATGCTGAGGCAGCATGCGCTAGAGATGCATTGCAGTAGAAACCTACCATCACAAAATAAGAAGTTCTTCATGCATGGTACCCAGATCTTGCCTATCAAAAGGATGTTTATCTGGAAAACATGGAAGTTCTAAGGAATCTGTAGGGTGAGATACAATACTTAAACAAGCAAAAGAAAGCATCAGAGGCAGTCCAAACTGATATAGATGACTTAAGAGAAGTGTGCAAAATGTTGCATAATGAAAAAATCATTCCATTGTTAGGGAGTTGGTTAAAAGGACACACTCCATGCACAAGTAATGATACTAGATGACAGATCCTGCATGTGAATCTTCCCCTTCATAGCTTGGATTATGGCAAGAAAATCAATTTGAATGCTATTGTGAATGGGTGGCTATTGAGTAATATACTAATTGATACAGGTGCGGAAGTCAATGTTCTTACCTTGGATGCATGGGTAAAAATGGGAAGACCCCCATTACAGCCATAATCTAATGTATTATTCATGGCTAATCAGACTAAGGCCACTCCCATCAGAGTTTTAAAAGATGCATCCATTACCATACAAGGAGCCAAGTTCATTGGAGACTTTGAAGTTTTAGCACTGGCAAAGTCAGATAGCTTCCCAGCTCTATTGGGGCATCCTTGGTGCTATGCAAATAATGTTGATCCTTGATTCAACAAGGGCCATATCAGTTTTGAAAATAAAGAGGAAAGAGTTATTATCCCTTTAACAGATGGAAATTTTTTTCCCTATGTTGAGCCCTTAAGTGAAAAAGATCTGAATAGGATTTATGTACATGCCATTCAAGATCAAGAGTTATTAGATAAAGAAGAATCAGGAGCACATCTTGATGATGAACCAGAGGTAGATGAAACATTGCTTCAATGCACTTGCCTTGAGAAAGAGAAAGGAAAACTGGTCTACTTAGTGGATGACGAAGAAGTAGATAATCTGGATGTAAACCATTCAACAGGGAGGCATGAGGTATTGGACACTGAGGATAAGACCACGCGTACCTATCATGAACCTGTTGTATATATTTACCCCCCCAGGTAAATGTAGATACACAAAGGGAATTGGGTTTACAAGGCAGAGAAACATGGTGGAAAAACATGAAGGGATATGTCGGGGGGTCTCCAAAACCCGCCAACAAAGAAAATGTGTCGTCGGGTCTCTAAAACCCGACGCAAAAGGAATCAGGTTTCGGTGGCACAGGAACATGTCGGGGGGTCTCCAAAACTCGACATCAATGGAACATGTCGGGGGGTCTCTAAAACCCAACATCAAAGAAATCGGGTCTCGGCGTCGGGGAAGCACGTCGGGAAAACATGAAAAAGAAGCATGTCGAGCACCCCTTCGAACCCGATGCGCATGCAGTTTCATCTTCCGCCCCCGAAACAAAGGAAATCTTGGAAATACTGGTGGAAGTGAGTTTCGAGAAAACACAAGCATCAAACACATGTCAAGGCATCCTCAAAACCCGATGCAGATGCAAAGGAGAAACCCGAACCCGACTGGAAACAAACCCTGACGTGGGAAATATTCAGATCGCCATAACTTTTCACAGGGAGCTCGGATTCACACAAGGTTGGACTTTTCAGAAAGCTCTCGGTGTCCTCTACGCAACTACGACTGAATATATTTAATTAGGTGAGAACAAGTTCTTAAAAATGCAAAAATACAGTTCGCCATGTTTTGAGTTGTTGGGGATCCCACCTACCGCCATTATGGGATGAATTAAGTGCAGTCTTGGAGGTAGTTGAGGGAGCTCCGAATTCTTCTCTTCTCCCTCATTTTTCTTGTATAAATGGCCGGGAGAGGCTCTAAAAAATGGTTGGGCATTTTTTCATTTTGCATCCCCCCTTCTTCCCTTGCTTGCAAGAGAATTCATGGAGCCTTCAAACCTCCCATATGGATTGTAATACTGTTTTTTGCCTCTTGGCCACTGCAATGTATTGAATCGATCCTTGAGCAATATATGTATGTCTGTGATTGATCCTAAACCCTCTCATATATTCATTGCTGTCATTTTTGATCTCTTATTGCATTTTGGCTGCCTGTGCATGGTGTTATATTGCATTTATGTGGTCTGTGTTTAACTTTGCAAAATGGGTGTCCAACATTCCTCGGTGCATCACCTCCGTAGTTTAGGTTTTATTTTTTATGCATTCTCTACCCTGTCTCCTTAGCAAGTTAGATTAGGTTTTTTGGTAAACCCTTTGCATTTTATTCGTGCATCTGAACAGAGGAATAGGAGCCGGCCTTCATCCGGAGAGCTTTTCCGATTTCGCAAGGTCCCACACTTGGGAAAAGCTCCATGTTGTGCAATCGCATTGAGATTCTTAACCGGTCACGTTGCAGAGTCCCAGGGGTGTTGCATTTTGACACCAATAGTTTTGGCATGCCCGGTGGGACCAAGAGGTCATTCCATCAAAATTTGAAGGAGTTTTCATGAAATTTGCACTAAAAATTGCAGTTTTTTACAAATTTCAGATTTTGTACCTCCTAGCCTGAACTCCGAAATCATTTTTCAAGGGTTTATCTTGCTCAAAACAGGTCAAAATTTCAACAGTTGGTAGATCTGAGGGTAATCTTCAAAAGGGTATCTTTATTTTTTTGATATTTTGATTTTCAAAATTTCAGGTTTTTAGTGATTTCGGGTTTTCTGGATCCGAGAACATCAAAGCAGCAATTTAGGTTTTGGGGGATACATTCCATGGTCCTATTCCCGACGGTAGTCCTTTTAGGTTTTGAAGGATGTCAGACATGTTCCAAGTTCCGACACATAGCAATTCAAGTTTTGTGAGTTGCATCGCATGACCTGAGTTCCGCCTGTACTTTTCGGGGATCCGTAGCTGCACAACAAGGCCCGAATTCCGGATTGAAGATTGTCTCCTCTGGGTCCTTCAAAGCTTAAATTATATTTTCAATATTGTCAAGTTTGGTGTGTAACTTGGCAAAATCCAGCCTTTTAAAGGCTTGTTCTCTAACACATCTGGCGACTCCGAAGGGATAGAGTTCAGCGGTGTAGTAGCACAAGTTGCCCAGGCACATGAGAAGAATTCAAACCAGGTCTAATACTCAAGAAGAGGGGCTATTTTACCACCTGCAACTTTCACCAAGCAGAGGAAGGAGAGGAAGAAGACCACAAAGATCACCATCTCCACCTAACAGGACTTTGTCTACACCTCCACCTGGTAGGCCTTTTCTCGCATCAACCAGAGTTCTTAGGCCAATCATAATGGTGCATCAACCAGAGTTCTCTTTGCAACCAATTCGGGGAGAGGGCAGACAATTTATCCTTGTTGGAACAACTGACAACAATCAAAAGGGATCCTAACGAATAAATGACAGATTTCAACTTCAGATTCCAACGGACATGGGACAGGATTCCAATAGCTGTTAGACCAACCGCCGAAGGAGCATTCCTTTATTTCTTAAAGGCTATAAATTCAGACATAGCCATGATGATCCAATAAATGGGAGGGACAACGCTACCAGGGGCCTACGACATAGCTATCAGAGCAGAGAACTATTTGATCCAAGCTGGTAAGCTTGCACCAAGGCTGCCAATGCCTCTCTATCCGGATATGGGAAATCCTACAGCCAGTCAAGCACCAGAGTTGAATCCCATTCCAACTCCTAGAAATCAAAGCAATAATGAGGCGTCAACTTCTTCGAATAATTCAAAGGAATTGCAGGAGGTTATGAAACAACTACAGAACCTCGGAAATGAGCTAGTGACTATCAAAAGACAACAAGCTCAAAGTGCTAGACCGTATCAGCCTCAAACACAGTACCAAGCTAGGCCCCCATACCAACAAAATAGACCACCACCTCAGGCTATAAATCAAAACCAAAACCAAGGACAACCTCAAGCTGCCAGGCCATTTCGACCGTATGATCCAAATGCAATGACGTCCTCAAGAGCCTTGGTCCCAGCACGAAATAATATGGCACAGGAATACGACTGGTGTTACCCTTGCAGTCTACCTCACAATCAGTCAGCATGTTTCAACTGCACTAAATCAGGCCTTGATGGTATAGACCATTGGTGTTCCTCAAGAACCAAGCCAAGAAGGGAACTAGCAGCAAGAAACACAACAAGAAGGACCTCCAACGGAAACCACATTGTTAAATTGGTAAACGGAAGACTTCTGTGGAGTTAACCAACAACCTTTCCAAGGCGTGGCTGCCAACACACGGTCAAAGAAGCTAATCAGAGTAGAGGGAACTATTTGATCCAAGCTGTTTCTCAACCCACTCTTGCACAACAAGGGGTCAGTAGACCAAATGCAGCTCCAAATGTGCAAAATCATCCTAAGGTACCTATTGGGAAACACCTACAACTAGTTCAAGCTCCAGAAAAGGTTGCGCCAAGCAAGGGACAGAAAAAGGACAATTCATCCCCCTTCAACATCATCAATCAAATGAAGAAGACACATGTGAACATTTCCATGTGGGAATCACTTGCGATCCCGGGGCAACGAGATTTATTGCAAGCTGCAATGGCTAATTGGTCTGCCACAAATGTATCAAACCAGGGACATGAGAAAGTTCTCACTAATGCAGTGTAACATGATGGGGGCCAGACAAGGAAAAATTTGAAGCCTCCACCTTTCTATGTTTCATTGATTGTTGGAAACCACTTGGTACACAACTGCATGATAGATTCAGGGGCAAGTAGTTCAGTGATGCCGAAGCAAATAGCGGATCAACTGGGTTTGAAGTATGAACCAGTGTTGAAAGGAGTAGTGCAGCTAGATGGAACGACAGTAGGAACTGTTGGAGTCATCAAGGGGTTAAGCCTAACACTACATTCATGTCCTAATGTTACAGTTCTGCAAGATGTGTCTGTGATTGACCTTCCGCCACTCTTTGCGTTGTGTCTATCAAGGGACTTCAATGCAAAAATCGGTGGATATTTATCTATAGATTGGTCACACATGATTTTTAGGACAAGGTATGGAGCTAAAGCAACAATCAGGTCAGAACCAATTGCCAATTTCCATATCGAGCCTTATGTATCAGGTCCTATCAATGCAAATTGCTCACTTTTTGATCAGGAGGAGTGTTCAAGTGATCTAGAAGCAGGTACTAAGATCGAGGGAATTCCTGATTTAACTTTGGATGAATGGGCAAACAAAAGTCATGAATTTGACCCATATAAGGAAATTGAAGAATCTGAATTGGGTGTGTATTGTGTGTGCGAAGAAAATTCACCCATTCCTAACATCATTCAGCCTGAAAAAAAGGATGAAAACAAAGTTTGGAAATTATTTTTCGACGGTTCAAGGAGCAAACAAGGTGCTGGAGGTGGTGCAGTGTTGATTTCACCACAAGACAAAGTATTATTCAGCTTTTCATTTCCAATTTTCTTGTTCAAACAACACGGCTGAATATGAGGCCTTGATTCATGGACTTCATTGGGCTAGGAAAAGGGGCATAAAGAACTTACAGGTGTTTGGAGATAGCGAGATAATCGTCAACCAAGTTAGGGGACAACATGCTACAAAAAATGACCTACTAAAGAGCTACAAGAATAAGGTATGGGACCTCATTGAGGATTTCAAAGCTTTCAACATTGTGTCCATACCCAGAAAAAAAAATGAAGCCGCAGATAGGCTTGCAGCAGTTGGAGCAACATTTGATGTGATTGACAACATCAGAAGAGAAAAAATGCAGCCACATATTCATGTGATTGTGAGGCCAGTAGTTCCAGATAATAACACAAGCTGGTAGGTGTTTGAGAATGATCAACAGATCATCAATTTCTTACAAGAAGAGGTTGAATTCTCAGCTAGGAATCAGGACATATTAGAGCAGCAGTATGGGGATCAAGTAGTGCAGCTGCGGACAAACAAGCTTCCTAAGGGTTTAGTAACGTTGGAGTCTATCTTCAACCCTAGCGACTAGTTCCGTAAAGAAAAGGCTAACATACAGGTCAAGAGAGAAGATTCAAAGCCAATTTTGGTTGGGGAAGGCAAAACACTTCAAATTGGTAAAGTGGCCACTGAACAGGAGAAATCAGATTTCATACAACTTTGCCAAGAATTTCCAGATGTCTTCGCTTGGAGCTATGAAGACTTAAGAGGATTCGATCCAAAGTTGGCACAACATACAATAGAATTGGATCCAGATGCTAAGCCCATCAGGCAGAAGCAAAGACCAGTCAACCCTCACATTGAGCCTCTGATGAAGAAAGAGCTAAACAAGCTCATAGAGGTAAGCATTATATTCCCGATCAAGCACTCAAGCTGGGTTGCAAACTTGGTTCCGGTCAGGAAGAAGAGCGGAGAAATCAGGTTATGTGTGGACTTTTGAGACCTCAACAGGGCATCTCTCAAAGATCATTACCCTCTTCCTTCAATGGAACAAATATTGCAAGTAGTATCCGGTTCAGAGAGATTCTCTCTCCTAGATGGCTACTCAGGATACAATCAGGTGATGGTGAAAGAAGATGACCAATTCAAGACGGCTTTCATCACCAAATGGGGGACATATGCCTACAAGAAGATGCCATTTGGGCTATCAAATGCTGGAGCCACCTTCCAAAGGGAAATGGATATGGCATTCAAGGGGTTGATCAATAAAATAGTTCTAATATATCTTGATGGCATCACTGTATTCTAAAAAAATGCAGTGGATCACCTCTTTCATCTAAGGCAGGTATTTCAGAGGTGTAGAAGATTTGGGGTATCTTTGAATCCCAAAAAGTGCATATTCTTGGCTCACGAGGGAAAAATTCTAGGCCATATTGTTTCAAAGGAAGGGTTGACGATTGACCCAGAAAGAGTTGAAGCAATTTGAGCATTGCCATTGCCAAGTCATAAGAAGTCTCTTCAAAGCTTCTTAGGAAGGATCAATTTTGTCTGCAGGTTTGTTCCAAACTTTGCAGCTCTTGTAAAGCCAATAATGCTGATGTTAAAGAAGAGCATAGCATTTAAGTGGACATCTGAAGGAAAGGAAAGTTTTGAGGTAATGAAAGAGGCTATATCTCAAGCTCCCACTCTCGTCAATCCAGACTTCTCCAAGGACTTTGTGCTATATGCCTTCGGTGGTGGAGACACAATTTCTACAATCCTGGTCCAACAAAACAAAGGAGAATTAGAACAACCAGTTGCTTTCTTCAGTCAAGGCTTGGAGGAATATGAAACAAGGTACTCTTTCATTAAAAAGCATGTCCTAGCAGTAATTAGGAGCTTAAAGAAATTCAAGCACCTAGTCTCAAACAACAAAATCCAATTGTTGGTCTCTCATGTGGGAGTCAAGGACTTCCTTCTAAATAAGGATCTGAATGAGAAACGTGCAGGATGGATCACTCGTGTCATGGAATATGACATTGAGATCAAGGTCACTAAACTAGTACGTGGAAAGGGACTATGTGAACAGCTAGCCTTGAGTCAACAGGTTGAAGCAGGTGATGAAAAAGAGACTGTCTTGGTATTACAGGATGGTCAAGAATAGGAAAATGATAATGTGTCTACTCCTTGTTGGACTCATAGTATGATACACTTCCTACAGATAGGCCTATGCCCCCCCGAAATGAGTAAAGCAAAGAGGAGATACTTCAGATTACAAGCCATTCCATATGTGCTTGTTAATGGTGTTTTGTTCAGGAAAGACATCAATGGAGTTCTATTGAGGTGCACTGAGACAAGTCAAATTGAGAGGGTGTTACGAGATTTTCACAATGGAGATTCTAGCGGACATTTTTCCCCACGAGTAACAACTCTCAAGATAATGAAGGCAAGGTATTATTGGCCCACAGTGTTCAGTGACTGTTATACATGGATAAGAAAGTGTAAGAAATGTGCACTCTTCACAGGGAAAGAAAGACTAGCAGCACTTCCATTGCACCCAATTTCGGTTGACCAACCATTTATGTAATGGGGATTGGACTTCATCGGGGTCATCAATCCAAACTCGAGCCAAGGCCACAAGTGGATTCTCACATCAACGGACTATTTCACCAAGTGGACTGAAGCAGTAGCGCTCAAAGAGGTAAACGAGTCTAATATACTAGAATTTTATGAAGGAATAGTGACCAGGTTCGGTGTGCCGACCACTATCATATTAGACAATGCATTGGCATTCGTAGGTTCCAAGATTATAGAATGGGCTGTCAAGAATGGAATCTACTTGAGCACCTCTTCCAATTATTACCCACAGGGTAATGGACAGGCAGAGTCCATGAACAAAAATTTGCTAAGAATCATCAGGAGGACTCTAGACGAAAATCAAAGAACATGGCATACCAAGCTAAAATCAGCATTATGGGATGACAGAATAACACCAAAGAGGTCTATAGGTAATTCCCCTTACAAGTTGGTCTATGGAAAAGAGGTAGTATTGCCTATATCATTAGAACTGCCTGCATTGGAGTTCATGAAGCAGTTGGAGTTAGCTGAATTCGAACCAATGGAGGCTAGGTATGCAGAGTTGATGGAATTGGAAGAAATTGAGAACATGCAGTTCAAACAATCGAGAAAGATCAGGCCTTAGTGAAAAGATGGTTTGATAAGAAAGCAAGAGCAAGGACCTTCTAGGAAGGGGACCTAGTTCTGAAATGGGATGCAGATCGGGCAAAACCGGGAAGGCATTCCAAGTTTGATGCCATTTGGAGTGGCCCCTACATGGTCATGGAATGTAAGAATAGCAATGCCTTCCAATTGTCTACATTGGACGGAGAAGAACTCCCGATTCCGGTCAATGGAATCTATCTTAAACATTGCTACTGAAAAGAGAAAAGTTCTACCCTTGTAAATATTAGCCTAGATTTCAATTCCTCTAAGTGCGGATGCACATTGTCTTGTTGTAGTTAGGTTTCAGTTTCCCTAAGTGCTTTGACACAGGTTTTGTTGCTCCTGGGTTGGTTTTCTACAGTTCAGTGTGCTCTCAGAGAAGGAGTTGTAGTATCAGGCTCAGGATCGGATATCAGGTTGGTTTCAGGTTATTGCTTATGACTCCATGCCCAATGGATCGCTAAAAGGCCATTGATCTTCTACCTAGTAGGCAGGTAACCCTGTGAGTCGCCAAATTGTTGTATACATTTACCCCCTCCCGGGTAAATGTAGATACACAAAGGGAATCGGGTTTATAAGGCGGAGAAACATGGTGGAAAAACAGGAAAGGACATGTCAGAAGGGTTGGAAAACCCGACGCAAAGCAAATCGGGTCTCGGAGGTGGAAAATCATGGCGCAGAAGCATGTTGGAGAGGCGGATGAACCCGACATCAAGGACATGTCGGAAGGGTTGGAAAACCTGACATCAAAGGCAAATCGGGTTTCGAGTTTCAGGAAACACGAAACATGAAGCATGTAGATCGCAAAGGGTGTCCCGATGCTCGAGGGTTCTGCAAACCTGAAAACACTTACAAGGAAATTGGGTCTCGGCGTCGGGGAAGCACGTCGGGAAAACATGAAAAAGAAGCATGTCGAGCACCCCTTCAAACCCGATGCACATGCAGTTTCATCTTCCGCCCCCGAAACAAAGGAAATCTTGGAAATACTGGTGGAAGCGGGTTTTGGGAAAACACAAGCATCAAACACATGTCGAGGCATCCTCCAAACTCGATGCAGATGCAAAGGAGAAACCCAAACCCGACTGGAAACAGACCCTGACGCGGGAAATATTCAGATCGCCATAACTTTTCACAGGGAGCTCGGATTCACACAAGGTTGGACTTTTCGGAAAGCTCTCAGTGTCCTCTACGTAACTACAACTAGATATCTTTAATTGGGTGGGAAAAAGTTCTTAAAAATGAAAAAATACACTTCGCCACTGTTAGGTTGTTGGGGATCTCACCTACTGCCATGATGAGGAGTTAGGTGCAGTCTTGGAGGTAGTTGAGGGAGCTCCGAATTCTTCTCTTCTCCCTAATTTTTCTTGTATAAATGGCCGGGAGAGGCTCTAAAAAATGGTTAGACATTTTTGTTTTGCATCCTCCCTTCTCTCCTGCTTGCATGAGAATTTGTGGAGTTTTCAAGCCTCCCATATGGATTGTAATGCTATTTTTTACCTCTTGGCCATTGCAATGTATTGAATCAATCCTTGAGCAATATATGTATGTCTGTGATTGATTTTAAACCCTCTCATATATTCATTGCTGTTATTTTGATCTCTCATTGCATTTTGGTTGCATGTTCATGGTGTGGTATTACATCTATGTGGTATGTGTTTAATCTTGCAAAACGGGTGTTCAACATTCCTCGGTGCATCACCTCCGTAGCTTAGGTTTATTTTTTATGTATTTCTCTCTCCCTGTCTCCTTGGCAAGTTAGATTAAGTTTTTTGGGTAAACCTCTGCGTTTTATTGGTGCATCTGAACAGAGGAATAGGAGCCGGCCTTCATCTGGAGAGCTTTTCCGATTTCACAAGGTCCCACACTTGGGAAAAGCTCCATGTTGTGCATTCGCACTAAGAATCTCAACCGATCGCGTTGCAGAGTCCCAGGGGTGCTGCGTTTTGACACCAATAGAACCTATGATAATAAAAAAGGTGAATATTAGAACAGATATTGAGCCTAAGGAATCCATAATTGGAGACTATTGGTCAAAATCTAAAGTGGAAAAAATCATAGAGTTACTAAGGGATTACCAAGACTTATTTCCTAGGGGGTACCATGAACTTAAAGGCATGCATGAATTGTTAGGGGAGATGAAGATAAATCTTAAAGAGGATGCACACTTAGTTAGAAAGAGACCCTAGAGGATGGACCCCAACTTGTGTGAAAAGGTCAAAGAAGGGATTAATAACATGTTGAAATCTAGAATTATCAAGCCCCTTTAGGAGTCATAATGGGTTAGTCTAATGGTGATCAGTATCAAGAAGGATAGATAGATTAGAATATGCATGGAATACAGGGAGCTGAATGCTACATGTGTAACTGATCCATTCCCTACGCCATTCAATGAGGAAATACTAGGAGTTGCAGGGTGTGAAATATATTCATTTATAGATGGGTTATCTTGAAATCATCAGGTTAGGATTTCCCAGGAGGATCAAGAAAAGACTACATTTACTACTAAATGGGGTAGTTTCACCTATACTATAATGCCCTTTGGTCTGAAAAATGTGCCTACTGTATTTTCGTGCATAGTTGTCTAAGAAGTCAAGGAATTCATTCACAACTTCTTACAGGTATATTTAGTTGATTGGACAGTGTATGGATTAGTTAAGGATCACTATGACAATTCATGCTTAATTTTTGAATGGTATAGATAGTTGACTATCTCTTTGAACATCAAGAAGTGCATATTTGCTACACCATTTGGGATACTTTTAGGACACATAATCTGCAAGGATGGTTTGTTGGTTGATCCAAGAAAGGTTGTAGTCATTATAGGCCTAAGGGAGCCTACCAGTCAAAGTGAGGTGCATGGATTTTTGGGTCATACAGGATATTACATAAAGTTTGTTAAAGGCTATGCCAAAGTTGTCACACCATCAGAATAGTTACTAAAAGGGAAAGGTATGTTCTATTAGGGAGAACATCAGTAGCGTGCATTCGAGACATTGAAGGAGAAACTTACTACCGCACCTATTCTACATTTTCCTTCATGGGACAAGCCATTTCATGTACATGTTGACGCCTCTGGTATGGCCATTGGTGTAGTGTTGGCCCAACCTGGAGAAGGTATTGTAGATCATCCTATCTATTTTGCTAGTAGAAAGCTGAATCCTATAGAACATAATTACACAACTACAAAGTGCAAAGCTTTGTCAATGATCTATGCGCTACATAAATTCCGTCAGTACCTACTGGCTACACCATTCATCTTTTATACAGATCAAATGGCATTGAAGTATTTGGTAAATAAACCTATTTTACAAGTGCACATATGTCGATGGGTGCTCTTATTTCAAGAATTTGATTTCACAGTTGTGGTAAAACTAGGAAAAAGTAATTATGGACCAGACCATCTATTAAGAATATAGTTAAGAGAAGAAGCACAGACAATTGAGGATACCATTCCAGATGCACAGTTATATAGGTTACAACATGTGCCATCAGAACTAGAGGACATTGCTATTTTTATACAAATAAGGATGACACCAGAATGAATGAAATCCTTGGAGAAGAAACAACTTGCTATACATGCTGCACCTTATATGTTAATCAATGGTGACTTGTATAAATTGGGCCAAGATGAAGTATTGCACCGTTGTGTATTGGAACATGAGTACATGGGTATCATGAAAGAAGCTCATGGTGTAATTACAGGTGGCCACTATGTAGGTGATGCCATAACGCACAAGATTCTAATCATTGGATTATGGTGGGAGACCCTCTATAAAGACTGTAAGGAATGTTTTAAGGCATGTGATCATTTTCAACGTCATGGAAAACTAGGTCAGCGAGATGAAATTCCTGTGAGACCTATTGCTAGTGTAGAATCATTTGAGAAATGGGCTATAGATTTTGTGGTTCCCATTTCACCAGTTGCATGCATAACTGGATCATGATACATTATAAGTTGCACACACTATCTGACAAGATGGGTAGAAGCAACACCTACAAAGGACTGTACATTGGCTACAACAGATCGTTTTCTATGGGAAAATATTATTACAAGGTATGGATGCCCTTTGAGTTTGACCAGTGATAGGGGCACACATTTTGTAAATGAGACAATCAAAATTTTATTGGATGAGTTCATGATTTCACACCATAAGACTACACCCTATCATCCTTAGACAAATGGAAATACTGAAGCTTTCAACTAAATTTTGGAGCCATAATATTGACAAAAATACTACAATGTTAGAAGAAATGATTAGGATGATAAAGTATCTGTAGTACTTTGGGCTTATCGAACAACATATAAAAGGTTAAAAAAAGCCACACCATTTTCAGTTAGTGTTTGGTCGCAAAAGCCATTCTTTCTATGGAATTTATGTTACCTTCTTTTTGTATTGCATGCGCATTGGAGGTTTAGCTGATTGAGAAAGATTTAGAAGAATGGATTGAAAATATAATTCAGCTGAATGAGTGATAATCCATATCACTTTGGATTCAGATGCAAGAAAAGGCCAGGAGAGAAAACATGGCATGATAAAAACATAAGGGACAAGAAGTTTGAGATTGGAAAAATGGTCCTTCTCTATGACTCTAAGTTTTTGCACCATCCAGGTAGACTTAAGGTACATTTGTTGGGGCCGTATGTTATCACTTACATCCTTGAAATAGGCACTTATTGGTTTGAAGCCCTTGAAGGAACACAAATACCTGGTTACTTTAACGGGAGTAAGCTGAAGCCCTACTATAAATAAGTCTTCTTTGTGTTTGTAATAAGGTAGTATTGCCATTTAGATTAGGTTTTCAATTTTGTATTTCCTTAATGTGTTTCATTCTTTGTTGCTATGATTTATCAATTTAGTTGGTGTGTTGTGAAATAAGCGTGCTTGCGTGCACATGAAGCTAATTACTATATGAAGCATGTTTATGTGCAGAGGACTACACATACTTTTAGTGTGGGGTGGATTGTCGATATTTAGGTACAAAATCATGGGAATTGAAAGGTGAAAGGAATAATTTGCTACTTTTCAAGTCAAAGGATTACTTCTAAAGAGTGACCAAAGATGGAGATGAATGAAGGGATAGTATAACATGAGGTAAGAAGAGGCCATAACAACTACCAGTAGAAGGTGTAGTGATGCAAGGTACTTGGGTGCAAGGAAGTGCACTGAAGAGAAGTCTATGACCAGAGGGTAGGAAGGTGTGCTAGAAGGTTATAGCTGGGGCGTGAGGATGTAACACACGGAAAGGATGGAATTGGTCAATTAATGAGAGGATATTTGGTATGTGAAGGAGAAATGAATGCATCAAAAAATTGCAAATTTATATAAGGATGGGATGTGAATTCATTTTTACCATTGGGATTAAGAGTATTTGAAAAAGAGATAAGTGCAAAGAGCTGAGTGATTGAATTGAGGTGTGAGAGGTTGTGTAGCTAGTCGTGATGAAGAGATTTGTGCAGCAGAAAGAGCTTGCTGTCCCTAGTGGTGAAGGGTTTGAGTTAAGCAAGGTGACAGAGAGGAGTGAGGGCACATTATTTCACCTAGGGAATGATGAATTGAGCTAGGGTTTGGTCCACACATTACAGAATTCAAGAGGTGAGTATATACAAAGGATTTCAAGGTAGAAATGGCACCCAAGAAAGCATTTGCAGTAGGATTGAAGGGAAAGAAGAAGGTGGTCGTAGAAGAAGAGGAGATGGCTCCTGAAAGCAATTTTCTGAAATGTAATATCTAGAAGGGGTTATTGTAGGCCAAGAGTGGGATTCTCATATAAAGAGAAGAAAGGTGAGTGAGTACAACCACCATACCATAGAGAATAAGAAGGAGCTTTATGCCTTGCTGAACACAAAGACAAATAAATGCACGACGGAAGACATGTCAGCATGTATGACGATGTTGATGAGAAGCTCTTGAAGAAGATTGGAGTTTACCAACTATACGAGCTCCCTTACTTCAGGAAATATGAGCCCTTGTACCAGTGGCTCATGAGAAGAGTGCACGAATATTTTTTCTACTTTACAGGATGCAGAGCCAGAATTTCAGTTGTGCTAATCTCCATGGTAACAGGATTAAAGGGCACACGAGAAGATTTGAAAGATGATTTATCAGAAAAGGCCGCAATATTTCAGACTAGAAAGGAGCTAGGGTACACAAAGGGTCTGCACGACATGGACATAGATAAACTGAAGAAGTATCTAGTTGTGCAAGCAACCACACATCTTGTTACGAAGCTAAATGACCAGGAAAGGTGGTCACAAGTGAACACCATGTGGTTGCAAGTTGCTAAAAAGATGTTCGAGGGGGTGGTCTACAACATTTCACATTACATTGTAGAAACTATCATTGAGGAAGCATGTGTAGGAGGAAAGATCAACTTTGGAGATGTTATGTTGTCGCTGGTGTTCATGAAGATCAGAGTACCTGTTGGACCAAAAGAGAAGATATGGGAGTATCCCATGGAGCACAAGTCACCTGCAGAATGCTTCAAAAAGTACTTGTGTGAAGGATCCATGATAGAACAGGTCAAGCAAAGGGTTAAGAAATGGTACGATAGGCTCCACACATGGCCTTTGAAGAAGAATGGCGCATCCCCAAGGACTTGCCTTTGGTGGTTGGAAAGGTAGTTTAGTTCATTGTATACCAGAACTTTTGCATAGCGTGGTTCACCATGAGGGATGGAGCATGGAGCCCTTGGTGTAAGTTACCATATGCCTTCATAGTAAGGTACTTCCAGGTGTCAGTACACAGGTTCTCAGACGTGCGGCGCCTAACGTTCAATGTGGACAAGGTAGATTGTGACTACCACATGCTAAGGAAGAAATATGTGTATCCAAGATGGGGTGCATATATTGAAAGGCTCATTTCAGATGTATTGAGCATTAAACCAAGTAAGTTTGGCTATGGGAGATGTTGGAGTAGCACTGGTGTACCTTCAACTGAAGCCCAAGTTGGAGAATAACAAGTATGTGGAAGATGATTTCACACTTCCAAACCACCAAGGGGTAAGCATACCATGGAGAAAATTCTAGTGCCTAAGCCCATAGAGACAATTGAGGGTAGAGGATGAGGATGATGAGCGTGAAGATAGTGGTGGTTTGGAACATAGAGGTAGAAGACATCCTACAAATAAGGATGAAGATGAGTGCGTAACTACACACCACCTCAACCATAAGAGGGGGATGATGAGGACTTGGATGTAGTCTAAGGAGAGGAAAAATTTAAGAGAGTTTTCAGGAGAACAAGGACCCAAGGTGCTACTCCACAAATATGCACAAATCACCCAGAATCTCTCCACAGAAGGAGACAACCGTGAAAAGGAGAAGGAAACTGAAGTTGAATGAGGAGGCAGAAGAGTTAGAGGAAAGCATGCCTAATTCTCCTACACCTCCAGAGAATGTAGAGAACAAAAAGATGAAGAAATGAAGGAAGGAGAAGAGGAGGAAAAGGGAACAAATGAGACAACTACAAAGGCTACTCAGGACATGGAGACACAAGTCCCAAATCTGGAAGCTCAAGTTCCTAAGTAGCCTAGGTCAAGAAGAACAAGTGGGGAGCACATTCCATAAGCCATGGGTTATGTAGAGGACATAGGTAAAATTTTCCGCACCTGTTTCTAGAGCACACTAACACAAAAGGAATTATATGGCTAGGAATTAATGGATGAAGATATGGCTACAATGCACAAAAGAAAGTAGTTATCATGGTCCATGCACACGTACATGGATGAACCAGATTTTATGTGTGTGAGGATTCATGCATATCAAGGAGGTTGAAAAAGACACCTCAGGCTAGACACATGACAGTAAAGCCTACTGTCATGTCAGATGAACATGTGAGCAAAGCATTGGTGAAAGTCTCAACAGAAGGTGGTGAGGTGAATATGGACAAGGCTGCCACAATTAGGGTGCTAAGGGAAGAGATTAAAACTAAGGATGGGGAAATAGCATGCCTAACATAGGAAATATACTTAGCACAGAAGAAGAACTCTGTATTTATCAACATCGCAGAGGAAATTGGTGATAATGTCATAAGAGCTAGGCCACACTTAGAGCCAAAGGTACCAAAGACGTTTCCTTCACGATACACTATGTAGGAAAATTGGTGGACCTAGTGCTTGAAGATGAACCTCTATGCATGCCAGCACCAAAAGATCCAATGCAAGATGCAGAATGGGAGAAGGCTTCAGTGATGTGGAATATTGCATCATATGAAGGACTATTGTAAGCGCTACAAGAAGAATTGAAGAAAGCAGACCAAGCCTTGAACATCTGCACAGCTCCAGAGGTGCTCATCAACATAAAAACCCTAGAGGAGAACAATGAGGTCCAGAAAGTGATGAAGGACAAAACATTGGGCTGCACAGAAAGATTATCAATGGTTAAACAGAAACGTGCAAGGCCCTTGGAAGTAGCCCAAGAACCACATAAGAATCAGCTGGAAGAGCTTGGGAAACTCATTGCGTAAGAAGATGGATTTACTAAAGGGAAGGATTACTGCAATGTCCAACATTGTGTTGGTCTTACAGAATGAGAAAGGAGAGATCATGAAAGATGAACTGGAGTCCATTACTGTGGACATTCCAGAAAAATTAGAGGAAGCACTCGCTGAGTGGCAGAACTTGGAGGCCGAAATAAAATAGGAATATCCTAAATTAGTTGTTCAGGTTGTAGAAGAAGAGACTGTAGATTAAAAACATTCTTTCATTTATCAAAATTATTTCCATTCTTCTATTCTTTGATTCATTTTGAAGATGACCATTGTCAGGGTGATAATGAAATTAGTGTGGGGTAATGTTGATCAGAGAACACTTGACATAAAGCACACAAGAAGTCTACGCATGGGAAAGAAGGTCATATTCAAAGTGCACGAACGGATAGGGAGAATACACGCGAACATGGGTAGAAGTTCAACTTTCGAGGACTTAGCCATTTTCACTCATAAAGTTCTATTTTTAGAGATGGCGTGCAGAGCACACAAATGAGGCAGAGACATATGCGCCACGCATTGGCTATTTTTGGAGGATTGGATACAAAGCACTTTACATGGACATAGGATGGAAATAGATCTACTACTATTCAGTTAACTACCAGTAGTCTATTGTTAGCGCACTTGCATGTGTGGCTAGTTTTGTAACTGACACGTGGCTAATAATAGCATGTGACCTATTTTGGGAATGATAAGTGGTGAAGGGAAAGTCCCCACCCTTATAAGTATGTAGTAAATTGTGTAATAGAGAGATCGACATATACAGAGATATGCATACATAGTGAGATTATGTTGCTAAATCTGTTACGCACATACTACTGTTATTGTAATGAAGCTTCTGTATACTTATTGCATTTAATATAATGGAGGATATTGGCTGAATCTAAGTGTTAGTTCTGTGTGTATCTGAATCTAGTATGTTTTTGATCTCATCATGGTTAATAATTAGTTATGTTCTCCCTTAGAGATAGATCTGGTATGCTCTATAGAATGATGTGTTAGTAATGGAACTATATGTGTTAAGTCTTCATCATGCTAACATCCTACAACAACAACCCTAAAGAGGGACTTGGTACCTTTGCACACTTTGGGTGAGCACTCAGTCTAGGCTGAGTGATGTGCCAACGTGTCTAGGGTCTTATTGGATTTGTATCACTAAATTCTAGGCTGTATTAGGTCCTTCACACAAATGGTTAGTAGTTCAAAAAGATCTACAATATCATAGAGAGAGTATTAAATGTTTCTTTTGGTTCTAAAAATCACACTAGGTGAAAGAAAAGAGCATACACAACAAGTAACCCAACTAGATAGCAATGAAAAAGCTTGTAAATCAATTAACTACCATAATGCTTTGTAAAATCTAGATTTATTCCCAATTAATCCAAGTGATTTTTAATGAAAGAATAAAGTTTTTTTGGTTCCCAAGATCACACTAGGTGCAATGGAAGAGCATACACAAACTTTATATTTGGTTATTTATCAAATGAAAAGCTCTTAAATTAAAATATCATATACATTCCAAAATGAAAGTTTATTCTCTTAAGCATAACAATGAATGATGATTTTTCCTACTCACTCTAAATTAGCAAAATAAGGTTTAGAGGTGCTTTTTATTCTCAGGATCACACAAAGTATAAGAGAAGAGCATACACAACCCTATTCAAAACTCATACAAATCATGAAAACAAAATCACTCATCAAACCCTAATCCAATTTTAACAAAAATAACTTATCAATTCCTAAGCTAATTTTGTTAGAAATCTTTCTCTAAAACTAGAAAATTGATAGTAACAATAACTAAAAACCTCTAAAAAATGACAAAAATCTAAAAACCAGAAGTTGAAATTTTAAACTTTGAGAAAATTTTACTTGAGTGCGTCAGCACACCTCCTAGTGCATCTGCGTGTCCTATAGAGCATGGGAACATCCCTTGAAGCAGAAACACATACAATTATGCAAAGGCGTGCCTCTCTCAAATTTACACTGTCTAGTTTACACAGGCACAAACAAAATGGTGTGGGCACACACTTTGAAGCACTATCGCAAGTCACACACAAAGGTAAAATATCCAATGATGCACATGTGCATCTAGTAAGGTACATGCATGTCCCATAGAGCACAAGCGTGTCTAATAGAGCACATGCATGACCTTTGAAGCGTGGGTGCACCCCTTTGAGCGTAGGCACAAACCTTCTTGTAGGTGGTCAAAATATAGATTTTGACAAGAAAAATTTGAAAAAGATCAAAGCTTTGGCCTTTTTAGGGGATTTTGACAACACTTTACCTCCTTATATCCTACAAAGAACATCTAAATGCAATATTTACTACAAATCTAGTTTTAAACAACTATCAAAATGAAAATTGATCTACACAACTTTGAAAATTACTCTAAAAACTTGAAAGTAGTCTGAAAGATTGAGAAATTAATCTAAAAATCTTGAAAGTAACCTAGAAAGTTTGAAACTATACTAGAAAATCTGAAACTAATCTAGAAAACTTGAAACTAATCTAGAAAGATTGAAATTAAAAACTTTGAAACAATGTTAAAAATCTTAAAAATGAAAGCAATGGGGTATGGTCCCACTAGGAGTGCCAAGTGAAGACTACTAAAATTTCAAAGCAAAGCTAAACTAACAAGAATAACACCACATAGTCTAATTGAGAAAATTATTATTTAATCTAACAATAGTTACATCAATGATTAAAGCTTAATGGAATGCTTGAAAGAACTAACATGATATATCAAATCTATCTTAGCTAAAGCATGCCTACTAGAATATTCAATTGCTAACCTACATAGACCTAAATAGATCTAGGAGCAATCAAATTGGGGGTTTTTTGCTACTCTAAGGAAGGTGATATTGTCCCTCCAACAATGACTAAAAGATCATATTAGATACCCATCTACTAACCCCATTGAAGACTTGAGGCAAGGATTGAGCTTGACTATTAATCATATTTCTTATATGATATGTAATTCAAAGCATGGTGTAAAGCTTAAAGATGAGTACTGAGCCCTTTTTTATAGTTTTCCATTTGGGGAAAACTTTCATCTTAGTGCATGTGGGACTAAAAGTACAAATTATATTAAGGATTTCTAATCATGATTAAGGCTTTACTAATCACAATTAGTGAATTAACAAGTGATTAAGATGTGAGGAGCCTTAATCAACCACTTAGGGTCAATTAGGAGGATATGATAAGCTTTTGAAGCTTGCTGAGATGTTTTGGAGGGAAATGTGGTGATTTTGAGTGGTTGGAAGAGGGGTTTGAGCCAATAATAGGGTATATTGACCAAAACAAGGGTAAAATAGGCTTAATTAGCTAATAATCGCTAATTGTTTGTTCGGAAGAGGATTTTGTCTTATGATTTTTTGTAAAGTGGCATCTTGAATGTGATAGAGGATAGGTAATAAAAAATGCACTGTTAATTTACCAAAATGGTAAGAAACGTTAGTTAATTAGTAGAAATCACTAATTATAACAAAAAAGGTAAGAATGAGAGTGATTTGTGTGCTTTTAGAAATAAGATTACAAAAAAGGAATTTAGGTGTCTACACATATATTGAAATTGATTTAATATAAATAGATTTAAACCTTAATTTCAAATCAAATTTACTATAACTAATGATATACAAATGATAATATACAGTATTGGAAAAGGAACAAACATTCAAAGATATGAAACCCTAAGTAAATGAAAGAGGAAGATGACTTAGCTTGATTTCCATATAACCCAGAGATGATATGGACTAGGTAACTGTTGGATCTGGCTGGGAACAATGTCATCAAAGCTCAATGAAGGTTCTAGAACCAAAAATTGTGCCAAACAAAAGCACCCACAAGAGGACAAGAGCACATGGGCACTAATGAATGGACTGACACTGGTGACTCCTTTGATGCTCATATTCTAATCCTTTCTAGGCTAGATGAACTTCAATTCTACTCGCTCTTTGTCTCTCTGGTTCAACTGTTAGAACATTGGTTGTGCATGTAGCCTACAAAATAGATAGCTACTTATACATGTCCACAAACCACATCAAATCTAATCAAAAATATGCAGAATGTGGATTCACCAGCTGTCACCCAAAGAGTGAACTTAGTACTGGGTATTGCACTACATTTTAGAATCCATGTAGTTTTGTGTGCTTGAGTGTGTAATGATTCCTTAGGATGTACTTGTGCAAGTTTCACGATGATAATGGGATAGATCTAGAATGTACCAATGATGTATAATGTGTGTGATGTAATAAAATGAACTCCCCTTCTATGTTGTGTATGCAGAGTGATGCAACCCTTGTCCCTTCTATGGATGTGCTAGATGTATGAATTGTAATGCTCTTGTGCATTTGAATGCAAGTTTAGGTGATGATAGATAATGCTTATGTGCTTGAACCCTTATTTGAAAACAATAACTAACTATATCTATGATTCCCTTATTTTAATTTTGTAATTGACAACTGAAAGGCTAACCCAAAGTTTTAAAAGGTGACTAGAGAAGGTAAAAGATACCTAAAAGAGTAAGAAGAAGATAAAGAAGGTTAGGAGTGTCCAAGAGAGACAGGAGATCTAGGACGTGCTTCTTATCCAACTAAGATGCTAGTGTCCAAGGCCATAAAATATTAATCTAGTTAAAGTTCCGATATGGTTGTAAGATATTTAAGGAAAATAAAAAGTGCAATAGATAAAGTAAAAATACCCAAAATAAGTTATCAACCATTATATTTTTTTCTTAGGAATCATATATATATTAGTATACTTTAGGACCTAGATATTTACCCAAGTGCATAGATTATATCTCTACATTTACCTCTACTTTATGTTTTTGAGTGAACTATTCGATAACATAAAGTAGATAGAAGATGCATACCATGTGATCCTGTAGAGAAAAGTGTAGGTTATAGCGTGCCGACTAGACAAGTGAAGCGTGAAGTGACCACAATTCAAAGTGTGGAAACTAGGAAGGGGATGTAGACCCTAGGGGTGAAGCGTATGCGTGGTAGTGTGATGTTGAAGATTGTGCTTGCTGATGTGAGCTTCTTCTTGTTGCATGTAAGGATGAACCTACAAAAGAAGAGAAAAAGAGTAGTCAAAGTCATGTATGTGAAAAATCAGAGTAATATATGTATGAGTGAGTAAAAAGTGTGTACAAGTAAAAGGAAAGTATGCACCTGATGTATAAGAGAGTAAAGGATGAAATGTTGTCCTATTTTTCTTGGATATGTTTCCAGATTTGAGTGTCTTGTTTTCCAAAGGGTGAGGTTTTTGGGTGATCTCATGGCAAGGGTGATTTTTTTGGGTGATCTCATGCCAATGATGATTTTTTTGGGCAATCTCATGCCAAGAAAGAGTTTTTTGGGTGATCTCACTCTAAGAGAAGATTGTTGAGGAGAGAGGTCTATTTTTGGTCTCCATCCATGACACTTCTCATGTAAGTGCCACTGCAGATGGCACGTTCCATTTTGTAGCTGATTGTAACTAAATTGTAACTAAACTCTGTAAGTGTAGGCAAGTGCTTGATACTGTATAACTGTACTGTAAACTATTAGAAACTATGCTAAACTAAGAAAATGTATATTTTTACCCCCAAAACACAAGTGCCCAGGTGGGACACTAGTACCCACCATTCCTGTCTATAATGGGCGCTAGTGTTTGGTCTATGTTTGTGACCCAAGTCTAATTTTGGATCACTCTGTGATTGTGTGTTGCTGTTAATTTTGTACTGTACTGATTATTTCTGTAACTGTCTTATTAGAAGGGTGATTTTTTCACCCAATAGATTCCCCCCTCATTTAGGGTGCATGTGATGAATGTAGGAGGATGCTACCTAAAGGAGAGGGTCATAAGCTGATATGCATATCTGAAAGTGGATACCTATAAGGGTAGGGGATGCGTATGGTAGAAAAAAAGGCACATGCAAACAAGATGTACTAGTAAACAAGTGTTAGTGTAAAAATAGATAACATGAAAATAGAAGACAATGTAACAAGAAACTAGGAAGATAAGATGGATTGCAAAAAATGAGTTTCATACATGGGACATCACTCACAATGTCACAAGGACAATCATGGCTGAAACAACCAAAAGAAAACAATGATCAAGAAAAACATAGGGCATAACATACAAATAATAACAAAAAATAGTAAGCAAGAGTAAGCAAAAAGTGAAAAATAACTATGGTTTTTATATAATCTTGTAAGGAAAATTCGATACATGAAGAACCCATTAGCATATTAGAAAGATAAGTAGTATGTAATATATCAATGAGAAGTAAATAATAGTAACAAGAAGTAGTAAATTTTATAACAATAGGACATGTGATGTGTGGAGTATGAGAGTTGCAAGGGTGGATGCCCCAAGGAGCCTTGATGGGACTAGTAAAGAGTAGCGTTGAACATCATGCATCATGTAAGAATATGTGCAAGTATTAAATTCACCTCAAGAGATCATGTGGACTCACATGTGTGTATAGAAAAAGATAATAACATACTAAGTATCCAAATAACATGGAATATAAAGTGTAATATGTTAATAGTATAAGCTAACAAGAGTACATACAACAAAGAGGTGCAAATGTAGTGTGTGTGAAGGTGTGTTGTGATATGTAAAATTTGGAGATGAGAGGGGCCATGTTTCCCCCCAGTAGATGTGGGTGAGATGAGGTTCATTTAGGAATGTTCCCTCAACATTCAAGTATGAACCATAGAAACAAGAGTACATCATTGGGTAATAAAGGTAAAGATATTTACCAGAGATGTGCCAATGCTTAGAAAGATAAACATGAAGTACTGAGTGTGAGTAGCCAAGGTGTGACAAGTGAAGTTCATGGAGGAATGACACCCTCAACAGTCAAACATGAACCATAGAACAAGAGTGCGTCATTGGGTAATGATGGTATTGTATGTTGACCAGAGATATAGTGATGCTAGTAGCAAAAAGATAGACATGAAGCACAGTACGCATGAGTAGACAAGATGCAAGTGAGGTTTATGGAGGAATTGCACCCTCAACAGTCAAAACATAAACCATAAAACAAGAGTGCATCATCGGGTAATGAAGGAATTGCATGTGATTGATATTAGATGTTAGGAAAGATTTATTGTGAAGCTAGAGTATAGTAAATAATGTATGAGTAATGCGTATCAAATAGTGAGTGAGGAGGGAGATAAGGTATGATGTCCCCCAAGAGTGTATATCAAGAGCTACTGGAAAATAAATGTGATCATTATTAGAAAGAATAGCTAGAGTATATATAGTGTATAGTATGTGTATAATGAATAACATGATCCATAAGTAAGCATGAGGAGAAAAGCATGTAGGGAGTAACATAGGAGCATAGATATATGTAGCAAGGTGTGCTCATAGTGTAGATAAGAGAAAGTGCTGCTAGAAATATTGACATGAATTGCAAAGAAAAAGATGTGTATGTGAGTAGTATGGATAGACAACTGTTGATTATAACACGTGACTTGGAGGGGGGTGAGTTCTCTACCCCCTACGTGTGTGAGTGATGGATATTTATGTGATGATGTGAGAAAGACCATGCCATGGTGGTAGAGTTTAAAATGTGTCATAATAAAATATATGGTCATCACAATGGTAGGTAGAAGAAAGGGTATGACCAACATTAGATATTGGGTCTAATGGAGGAAATGTAAATAGGTTACTAATCAAAGACTGTGTCGAGTTAATTGGTTGTTCTTCCTTTGATAGGGGTTGCATATTTGTGATTGGTAACACTGAAAATGACACAATAGGAGGAGGTAATGGCGTAGGTACTTCTAAAGGTGGTATGATACTTGGCTAAATAGGAGGCTCTTTAATTATTGGAATAGGAACACTAGTAAGTATGGTGTAATGCTCACTAGACATAGAGGGATTAAATTTAGGAATCCTTTGGGATTTGGTAACTAGAGATGAGCATGGAAAATAATGATGTGTATAAATTGAAATGAAACTCTTACACTCTAGATGTCAGATTTTTTGTTCTCAAGAATATTAATTGTCATCAAAATGTTCATTAATCCCATGGTAATTACAATATGGTCTAATTTTGTATCAAATAACTTGATGAGGAGGGTGGTAATGATTAGGTAAAAAAGTAATTAAGTGAATATCGAGTAGCACAAATAATATATCATGTTGTCTAGCATTCTGATCAAAATGGAGAGTTTATTGTTGTGGTAATACCTTGACCTTGCTTGCATGTGCATATGTAGTAGACATGGGATCAAGATTAAATGTAAAAGAATAACTAGCATGGGCATGAGAAGCATCCTTGAGATGTTGTATTTCAAATTTAAGGGATGTAATTGTGGTATCCATAGCTTGAGATTTATCTTGAAAATCATGGTGTAAAGCTTGAATTGACTCTAAGATAGCTTGATAAGATGTGTTATCAGGACTAATAGGCGGGTCTGAGATACAATTGAAAATGACACTTACTTATGAAGGTGGCATATTGTGAGGGATGTACATTGTGTGTATGGATTTTGTGAGAGAATGTTTACAAACTGGGTTCTTTTGAAGTAATTGATACAAGGATATTTGAGGAATCTTTAGGATCCATGTTACAACTAGGGTTTGGGTTTGGAGAATATCAAAACCGGTAGAGCATGAAAAATCAGGATCCGAGTGTTCGATCAAGAGTTTGGGTTCACTAAATGATTTAATCTAAATTGAATTAAACCTTAATTTTATAGTAACGTTATTGTAACTAATGATATACAGATGATACTATACAATAATGGATAAGCAATAAACATTCAAAGATATGAAAACCTAAGCAAATGAAAGAGGAATATGGATTAGCTGATTTCCATGCAATCTGATGATGATATAGACTGGGTAACTACTAGATCTAGCTGGGAAAAGTGTCTGTCAAAGCATCAATGATGGTTATGGAACCCAAAACTATGCCAAACAGAAGTGCCCACAGAAGGACATGAGTGTCTGAGTGCTAATGACTAGACTAGGTGCTTGCGACTACTTAGATGCTTAGATTCTAATCCTTTTATGAGCTAGAGGAATTTTTCTTCTACTCACTCTTTGTTGCTCTGGTTCTATTGTTAGATCATTGTTTGCACCTGTAACATGTAAAAAACATAGTTTCCTGCACATGTCCACAAACCACATTAAATCTAATAAAAAAATATAAAATGTGGAGTCAGAATGACCCCAATGGTCACCTGAAGAGTGAAATTAGTATCGAGCGCTGTAATACATTTCAGAATCCATGTAGTTATGTGTGTTTGTGTGTGTAATGATGCCCTAGGGTTCCCTTGTGCAAGTTGCATGATGACAATGATATAGATCTAGAGTGTACCAAGTATGTAGAATGTGTGTGATGGAATAGAATGAACTCCCCTCCTATATAGAGTTATACAACCCTTGTACCTTTTATGGATGTTCTAGATGTGTTCTTTTTAACACTCTTGTGCCTTTGAATATAAGCTTAGGTGATAATAGATACTGCTTATGTGCTTGACCCATTATTTAAGAGTAATAACTAAGTATATATATATATATATATATATATGATTCCCTTGTTTGAATTTCATAATTGACAACTGAAAGGCTAACCCAAAGTTCTAAAAGGTGAGCAAGAAGTAAAATATACCCTAAAGAGTAAGAAATATATAAAGAAGGTCAAGAGCACCTAGGAGAGACAAGAGTGTTTGGATGCTTCTGTCCTAACTAGGTGCTAGTGTCCGAGGTCACAAAAGATAAATCAATTAAATATTGATAGAGTTGTAAGGTATGTAAGGCCAATAAAAGTGCAAGAGATAAAGAAAAAGGCCCAAAAGAAGTTGTCAAATACTGTTTTTCTTTCTTAGGAATAATTTATACATTAGTGTGCTTTAGGACCTAGAAATGTACCCAAGTGAAAAGATTTTGTGTCTACCAAAATAACTAATACATTATTTTGATATTGTATAATTAATGTTGAAAGGTAATTAATCAAAATAACTCTTAGTTTCCAAACCTTATATTCCTTTTTAGTGTTGTGTTTGTCCATAAATTTTAATCTACTAAGGTTGAAAAGGGTATAAACAATTGGTCTATTCTTAGTCCCATTTTATTTCTTAATTATTATGGCCATTCATTGGTCTCTTTTATATTTTTTCTTATTTGTAATTTGTTTATGTTAGGTAATCTTATGTGAAAATGAATTCTTATCATATATTGTAATTAGGAAGGTATTTTTTATTTTATGTAAAATTAATGGGAGCCAGTGGCTCCCCATGTGTGGAAGATTGTTTGGGAGAGGGAGTTAATAGGGGAGGTGGGTATGTAATTATGTCCAGAAAGAACCCTAAACATGTCGATAAACTGTGCTTTGAAAATGAGAATTGAAATCTTTGTGAAAACATTAAAATGAACAACTTGTAAAAACAAAGACACTTCAATCAACATGATTGCCCAAAAAATAATTCAATGAAGCTCTTTGACAATACGAGGTTGTGATGCTCTCTACTAGAGCAGAATTCATCAACATTGTCCCTAAACTTATAGAAGCTCATGATGGAAAATAAAAGGAGTAAGGAAAAGGTAAGGACCTTTATTTTCCTTTTATCTCTCATGTTAGCCTTAATGAGGATATGTGTAAAGATTTATATAATGAATAAATTAGACTTAAAAATTTGAGAATGTTCTTTATCTTCTTGAATATTAATAAGATTACCTCTTAAGAGGTTTTTTAATAATTGGATTAATGTGGTTTGGGGGGGAATGGGGATGTATGTTTCCTTCTATTAAATTGTGGAAAATGGGGTATTTATTGTCCTTTATAAAAAATCCAATATTGTAAAGAAAAGCTATTAGCAAGCCCTTATAGAACATAGGTCAATCTTTGTTCAATGCACCTCCTAGGAACCTGAATCTTGACTATCAAGAAATTTTGAACAAAGAGGCCCCTAGATGGATTGAGCTTCAAAATGTGCCCATGTAGCTTTGGTACATGTTGTCAAATTCCCTAAAACCACTTAGCGAAGTACTCAAAATTGAAGAAACCACATTGAATCTCGCTAATATAAATGCCAAAATTTTAATCTCCCTTAATGTGGCTGACCCTTCACTGGTGTAAACTCTTTTCAATGTCATAATGTGGTTTATGTTTTCCCATTATTAGGTTTGGGAGGCCTAAAATCCTACTTTCTATGCAAAAAAGACATATTAAATAGGAATTCCCTTTGATAAATAACACTATAAAATCCATAAGTAGCCTTGATCTTTCTGGGGGTGATGGTATAGATGTGGTAGCCCTTGTTGATTCTTCACCCATAACAAATTGTGACTGAGGAGAACTAACTAAGGCTCATGGGGTTGGGGTTGACTTCAAGTTGTGCCGTGCTTGCCCTCTAAAAGCCCCAAAAAACTGGAATGGTTGATTTGGTTGATGTATAAATTTATGCTTATCCACATTAGATATTTCCCCCTTTGTCTGAAAATTTTGAATAATTCCTTCCTCACAAGTTACAAGTAGAATATAAGAGGAATATGAGATTATATTAGCTAAAGTAGCTAAGGCCCCCATGTTTAAAGCCCTTGAATGTGGTAAAATTATTGGAAAATGAGTTATTAAATTATGAAAAGGAGAATGTAGTGCCCTCCACCCCACATATTAGGTATGGGTTTAATTATCCTAATAATGGGTTACCCTTCCCCCCTAACCCCCCAACCCCCACCCCCACCCCCTAAGGAAGTAATTGATAGAGAAACATATAGTATTTTATGAGATAGACCTGGAATTTTTTTTCCAATATGGTGTTAAAAATAAAAAATAGAAGTTATCACTAAGTTGGTTGTGACTGATTCCCCTAAGGTGGAGGATGGAAATAAATAAAAAAACCATGGTCAGAGTGATGGAAAATAAACATTGAAAGAAGACAAAATACCTCCTTGTTTTGGTAGACTATATCAGAATAAAATCCTCATGAATCCTTCTACAAGGGATGTCAAGGGATCAAACTAACCCCCCATTTATTAAAATCTTAAGCTGGAATGTTAGAGGATGGTATCACTAGATAGGAAACCAATTGTTAGACAACTTAGAAACTCCAGCCAAGGGATTTCATTCTTTCTTCTATAAGAGGTTAAAGAATATGGAATTTCTACAGAGTTGTATTTGAAATTTATTTGACTTGGGTGTATCCCCCTCTTCACAAATCATATAAAAAGGTAGGGTGGCAGCTTCCTTACTCATAAATAATGATTGGGCCAAGGTAATGATTAATCTCAGGTTTTCATCTTCTAACACAGTGATATGGGATACTTTTTATATAGAAAATCATACATTTGGCATATGTTTTATTAATGCTCCAAATGAATACAAAGATAAAACTAAACTTTGGAACTAGATGGCTACTTCATTACCATATGTCCCATTTATTATTGGAGGTTACTTTAATATGATTGAAAATAGGGAAGACAAATATGGAGGGAGAAATCCTTTATGGAAAAAATGGACATTTATTTTGGGCTAAAATTAAAAGGATGTCAAAAATCAAGGATCCATTGGCTAAAAACAAGAGCATGAGGAAAACATATGGTATACTTGGTGTAAAAAATAATAAGGGAAGAAGAGAGTCTACTCCATGTTGGATAGATTCTACCTCAATTTATATTTTTTCACTATTATACAAAAGCAAGAAGTTAATGAAGTGACCATTCTCCTGTTCACTCTCTCAAATTGTCGCCCCATGGAAATTGATGTAAAATTCAATGAAACCTCCTTATCTAGGGAAACCGAAAAAAGTGGAAAGGGATTTATAAGTAAATACCTCCTACCTCCTAGAACTTGACTATCTAGAGGGAATTAAAGATTCATGGATATTGTACAAAGGCTCAATAGTATTTAATCAAAGGTTTCCTATTGAGATATGTCAATTAACTTGTGTAAGAATATATTGAGAACATATGGCTAGTCTAGAGAAATTATGAGGGCTGGGAAGAAAAGAATAGTTCAAGAGTAATTTATTAAAGTGGAAACCTCATTGCAAGAAGACCCCTAAAACCCTTCCCTGCTTAGTGAGCTTGTTAATATTAAGAATCACTACATGAACCAATAACACTATATGGCTAGAAGAGCCTGAATCATGTCTCAAATAGTATGGTCGAAAGAAAGGATCAAGGGCACAATTTTTTTTTCATAATTTTGAAAGTTAAATACAATAAAGATCATGTATAAGCTATTAACATAGGACAAAATATCTTAGAAAATATTGAAGAGATTAAAAAGTTTTCTTTTCCTTTTACTCATACCTTTTTACAGTTGATGGAGAAGGAGACACTATTGTAGCTAACAAGAATATACGTGATAAGTGTATTCTTGTTAAGATCTCCCCTAATGATGTATATGATATAGAAGGAGAGATCTCACTAGATGAAATAAGCTAATTAATCAAGTTATTCAAGGATGAGTACACTCTTGGATGTGATGGATTTCCTATTAAATTTTACAAAACCAATAAATCTTTTCTTACTCCTAATCTCTTAAAAGTATATAGGGAGACTATTCAAATGGGATATTTGGGGGAAAATATCAATAGTGGGGTGGTTAAGATTATCCCTAAAGAAGGCGAGCACAAAGAAATTAAGAATTTGAGACCTATTACTATCCTCAATGTTTTTAGCAAAATTATTACCAAGATTATTACTAGAAAGTTTCCATCGATGAATACAATTATTTAAGTTACCCAAATAGGGTTTGTGGAAGAGAAATATATATTGGACAATTTAATTACTAGTTTTGAAGGAATGCATTGAACTAAGGAAAATAATTAGAATGCGTGTATGACCTTATTAGAATTTGAAAAATATTATGACATAATTAAATGGCCCCTTATAGACCTTATGTTAAAATCTCTTGGGTTCAAAGAAATTATGTCGAATGTTAAATGTTCTATTATGTGAGGCCTCTACATAAGCTGAAATTAATTGAGAATTGACGTATTCCTTTACTTTGCAAAGATCTATAAAACAAGGTTTACCCTCAAATATGTCTCTCTCTTTTCATAGTTGTTAAAGCTTTATAGTACCTCCTAATAGATTATTCTCTCACCCCCCTAGTTAAAGGAATCTCACTCCCTGATGGGAAATATCTTATTGGTGTTTTATTTGTTGATGAAACTGGTATTTTTGCTACATTAGAGGAAAAAATTAGTATTAAGTTGGGATGATTCTTTTCCTAACTAGTTTTTTCATGGGTTTTTTGTGGGGGGATCATCTTATAATGGCCAATTATCTTGAGATTCCTTTTTTCCTCATGCCTTATGTTATCCAATTTTGCACACACGAAAAAAATTAGACGACTGGGTCTTATTACGATCAAATTACGACATTGGTCCCAGGGACTCACATTCGGTCATCATGGGATAACATGATTAAAATAATTAATAAATTGCATAGGTGAGCTCACCTAGCATTGAATGAGGTCAAATTGAGCTCAACTCGGTGACAACTTGGTGTTAGCTTGGTTGATAACTCAGTTGTTTATCATTGGAGCTCAACTCGATGGGTCAGATGAGCCCAACATTGAAAAGAGTCGGTCAAAATAGGAAAATACAGGAAAATTTTCAAAAAATGGGAAGAGTTTACAAAATAAGCCAAGGGCCATCAAGCAAAAATTAAGCTCGATGAGTAGCTCGGTGAGCTGGCTAGGTCGGGAAGGCATTAAGTTAATATGGGGAGCTCAGTTCAAGGACTCAAGCTCAATATCAAGCCGTAATAGTTAAAGCATCATGACATAGAAGGTGAGCTCGGTTAACCTGGAGTGAATTGTTAAAAATTGACAGCAAATGACTTAAGGTTTGTGAGATAGGCCCATGGCTTGCAGAATCAAGTTATCTAGGGAATAAGTTTGGGTTGGGGAACTCAAACTGACACAATAACAAAACATAACGAGCTCATAGGTTGATTTTGAGGTTGTTTGATGAAGGTCTATTCAAGTTGAGGTTGGTAAAAGAATGAAGTGAGCTATGGCTCAATACTTAAAAAATAACTCCGATGGAGTCAAGACTGTAAGAGCCATATTCACAGAAGCTTAAAGCTCAAGTTAGTCATGTAAAAGCCCAAGAGTTCTAAGCATCAGTAAGTTCTAAATTGGGTCATTTTGACACAGAAAATATGAGCTCAATATGGGAAAATAAAGCCATGGTTTGATTGAGGAACCTGGTGCATGAGCGTTGAGTAGGGAAGTAAAGCACATCACTGGGGAGATCAACTCGGAGCACCAAATTGGAACTAGAAACTTAGAGATGGCTCGAAATATCATATATTACCTTTGAGATCATATTATCATCTTGACTTAGTGTTCAAATACATGACTGGTGGATGATGGATCGATTGGAGGATGACAAGGCAGATGAGCTCATCATCGAGCTAGGGGTATCATGTGGAATGGGCCCGAGTAATACGAGCTTGTCATCAAGATAGGAATCAAGCCGAGTTGGTGGAGAATGATGAGGTTTGATCCATAGTGGGGATTGCAGAGATTAGTGACCAAATGGCCAAGTGATATTTTGAAGATGGAAAGCCAAGAAAGACGTTCCACAATGTGAAGATTCATGCGAGCATGGTAAAGTGAGAATCATGAAATGGCAAGCCAAGGGAAAAATCCTGCCAAAGAAGCATGCCATCAAGAAGCTGAGTCAGATTCCAAAGCATTTGAATAATGCGTGGAGTTGGAACATTTTTCAAGGGAATGGAGCAAGTTGTGGGGAAACCAACACCATATAAAACTACTTTTAGAGGAACTAATGTCAGGATCGTGAATACGAAGCATGGACGAAGAGTAGGAGGCCTGATGCATGGAAAAAGGATGAATAACTTGGAATACTTGGTGCAAGTATGATAGAGAATTCATCGAAAACAATGAAGGAAGCTAAGAAGAGTTCAATTTTAGAATGATGTGAGATATAGAAACATATGTGAAACTAGGCGTAGGATTCAACTCACCCTATTGAGCTAAGAGGTCAAACTGAGTGGGATGAGGTACATTGAGCGATGCTCGTGAGTCAATATGATGGAGTTGATCTCATTTAAGCTTGTTGAGATAATCACATAGGCCACATGCATAGGTTGAGAGATCGTTCACCCGAGCTAAGCCGAGTCAGAAGGAGTGAGAGACTAAGATAATGGGCTAGGTGAGTTTCTCGCGGAGGATTTTTTGATAGGAAATGAGTTGAGCTTAATGGTTTCAACTCATGAAGGGCTCGATGTTTAGTTTAGGTGATGGTGTGACTAATGAAATCATTCACATGAAGGAAATGGTGAGAGGTTAGTATTCACCAAGGCGTGTGTTGGAGGAAATTCATGGATCAGGGGATCTACGACGGGTTATTTTCAAATTGAGTTATAGGTGTTATATTCAAGAGTTCATGACTCAAAATTCACAAGGTAAGTGTGGTAGCTCAACTTGAAAAGGGAGTGGCTTGAGGGAGGAAGTTGGAAAGAGATCACAACAAACTCGTTAAGATGGTTGTAAAGTTTTTATGTGGGAAAAACTTGTGATGTGCTCGTTGAGCCATGCTTTGGGGTTCCAGGGAGCTCATGCACACGTTGGCCAAGCCATGAGGGGTGAGTCTGCCCAAGCCAAGGGATTAGGAGTAATTTTGATGAGCTCAGGATGATCACATGAATGAATTAAGGGAAGGCCGAGTGGTTTTGACAAGCCCAATGAGTGGCTTAGGAACAAATCAAGTGGATGACTCGCAAATACAAGCTGGAAGTGAGTTGTGCCAAAGATCTCAGAGCCATGAGCCTAGCTCGATCATGGGAATCAAAATGTAACTCATGGAATCAAAACGTGGTGAGCTCGTGGTGATGATTGAAAAAGGAATGAGTTAATCACCATGCATAGATGCTAGATCTCTGTTGGGTGATCATATAAGTAAAAGTGAAGATGCTAGTAGAAGTGAACTCATATCGAGTCAAGAACGATGATTCGGGGGGGAGTATAACATTGAACCATGCATATACGTAAAGCTTGAGTATGGGCAGTTAGGAGGAATAGCTCGTGGATCGAGCTAAGTAAATAGATCTATGTTCATCGAGGAAGAAGGAGCTCAAAGCAAGCCATGTAAACATATATGCACCTGCTGTAGGATTCAACTCGCCTCATCAAGCTAGGAAAATCAAGCTTGAATCAGTTAAATAAAATATGAGCTCAACATCATGCAGTGAGCTACATAGAGAAACTTGGTCACGCATTAAGAATGAATAGCTCGCAGACAAGGAGGACACACCTTGAATTTTTTTTCAATCACAGTAGGGATTACACAAATTAGCTCAGCGGAAATGTCGAGTTCAAATTGAAATCTCAAGATTGAGTCACTTGTGGCACAAAGGGCTCAATTCGGGCAGCCGAGTTAGAGCCGAGTCACTCAGTCGATGGGGTGACAAGCTCGGATATGTTGGCGTGAAGACAACTCAGCTTAGACCTGATTAGAAGCAGAATGGAGAGAGTTATATTATCAGGATGAGGCCGAGTTATATACAAATGAATGCTCAACCGACATGTAAAGTAGGGTGAAAAATGTCAATGTAATTTCATAAAGAGGAGCTCGCCACATATGTTAAAGCCATCAACCGATGCGTGGAATTCAAGTCTTTAACAGCTTGGCAAATAGAGAGGAGCCCTTTGTGGCAAGCCATTAAAGATGGAGCATGAATTTCAATACAAGCAAGGGTGCTCGATGAAAAAGAGCTTGGTTGTGGTGAAGGATGGAGGAGCTCAAGCCTAACTTGGTGAGTTGGCTCGGTAAGCCAACCACCAAGTTGGGCTATTTTTTGACTTACTCACATGCCCCCCCTTTCAATGCAAACTGATTTTTCAAGGGGGCCCACCATAGTAATTAAATTAATATTTTTATTTAAATATTTATTATTATTATTAAAATATTTTATTTAAATATTCCTTTAATTAATTGAGAAGATTAAGTCAAACTGGGCATTAATGCTCATGATGGAAGCTTTGCAATTAGTTCAACCAAATTTTTAATAAATGAACCATCATGTACCTTCATTTAGGAAGGAATTTATTACTTTTCCTCTTCTCTCTCAAAAAAATCTTCTATAAATGTAAGTTGGAAGCTCATTCCAATGGGTTAGACAAGTTAGATAGACATTTTCCACATTTTTCAAGAATCTTCTCTTCTGCAAGCTATGTGGTTGTGGATTGGGGAACTTTCAAGCCTCTCTTCTAAGATTTTAATGGCAACCATTGCCTCTTATGAATGTATGATTCATTTTTCACATTGGTAAAGTAATAAAAGTGTGTATTTTGTGACTAATCTCAGTCCTTTCATCCTTCTATACTTATTTTTTCCTTTCTCATGCTTGGAGATACACTGTGCAAGTTCAAGTTTCTACTACATGGTTTTTGGAGTTTTGTGCTTATCAAATGGTGGAGTACTGCATGCAGTTGAGTTGTGGTGATTTTTCACCCTTCTCAAGTTCATCCTTATTCACTGGAAGAATGATATATTGTTTTTTCTGATTGAGTTTAAAAAAGGGAACACATGCTTCCTAGTCTGTGGTATTCTGTTACCCTCTCTAAGTTCTAGTAGGTGAAGCTTACTTATGGTGCACAACAACCTCTTCAAATCAAATCTTCTTGAGTCTAGAAACACCCTTTATTCTGTACATCACCATCCCTAGTATAATTTCATTTCTTGCAAATATCTTTCCCTAAAACCCATGAAAATGTTAGCATAGGTCTAGACAACCATTTTATTACACTAGGATTAGTACACCACTTAGTTTAGGAAGAGGAAGCCGACCTTCTTTGGAGGTTCACCTTGAGCCCAAGTCCCACAACTTGAGAGGTGATCCCATGTTTCCTAGTCAAACCAAATATCCTATTCACATTTTGGCCATTCGGAGGGTGCAGTGATTTGGAGATAACCCCTTCCTTCAAAGAGATGTGAGAATGGATCTTTAACAAAATCAACAAGAAATTTACCAAATGGAAAAGATATATACTCTTGTTTCCTAGAAGAATTTATGTTTTTCAGAAGGTTCTATTGTCATCTAAAATTTGCACATGTGAAAACATGGGAATGTCTCCCAAGTGTGGGAATTGACTTGATGAGACAGGCCTATGGAGAAAGGTAAGATTCCTACACTAACTACTCTAATGTTAGCAACTGAATGCCACTAAATGCTAATCTGCTCAATTATAAGGAAAAGGGATGAGGGAAAAACATAAAAGGGGTGGTGATGACATAAAAAATAAGTGGAACGCTTTCTAATGATTTCAAGAATGTAGATGAAAAGATATAGATATAGAGGGAAGATATTAGCCAAAACTAAAATATGCATCAAAATTAGTTCCCCACCCCAAAACCATGAGACACGACGAATAAAAAATCTATAAACACCACACATAATAACCGTTGGAGCTCCAAATTGCACCCTACCCTAAATCAAGGAGATTTAGGATTTTGAGACAACATGAGACTATCTCCAAGTGTGGGACTTATGACTTGAGAAAGAGCTTTGGAGAAGGCCAACTTCCTAATTATACGGGTTTGAAAAACCTACGTAATAGAACCTACTTGCATCACTCAAATTACTCCTACATTTAATCCTACATTAAAGATTTCAAAGGGACCAGGGACGAGGGATGCAAGAAAATAAAATCCTAATCTAAGGGGTTGTGATAGCACCAGAAGAGGGAAGGTCAATCACTCTCCACAAGGGAAGGAAAAAGAGAAAACATAATAGGAAAGTGTAGACAAATGTGCCACAGACTAGAACCATGTAGATTCACCCTTCCTATACATCCATAACACATGAAGATGAAAAATATGTAAGTATAAGACACAAACATCACACCATAGGAATAACAAAAGGGAAAGAATGCATAAAACACAAAATTATGGTAGATAATAGCCACAAACACATGATTTCATTACCCAAAGTATGCACACTCAATTACAACAATGGTAGAAGGATAAACACATTTTAAAGACTAAGTTCAATTTTTGAAATTCATGGGAAGTTGACCACTATTTTGGCATGGTTCCGTTATAACAAAATAGGATCTTTTTACTATGCAGGAGTTCTAAATTTAGAGAGAGAGAGAGAGAGAGAGAGAGAGAGAGAGAGAGAGAGAGATAAGATTGAGACCACCAAGGACTAAATGTTATTAATTTTTTGAGGGGTGGGCACTTGACATGGACTCAATTACATATCATCATATTTTGTAGGTTACATAGAATGGATCTCATACTACATTTAACTATATTTAGCGAAGTGGTAGAGTGTTGATTTGAAAAAAATAGATGTGGCTTTGAGATGACCTACAGAATTTGATGTCTCCACTTTATCCACGACCTTTTCTACATTATACTACCCATGCTATGCTATTTTTACTTACGAAATTTCATTTTTACAAGGATTTTGATCGTTTTTCCTTAATTGATAGGTTTGGAAATTCCTACGGGTTTGTGTATGCTACCATTTTCTTCATAATGTCACAAAGGACTTATCCTTCATTACATGACATCATGATAATCATGGATTTCATTCGCAAAGAATTGATCTTTCTTTGCTATGTTTTTTGACCCTTCCATTATGCCTTAGAGTAACCGTGGACCTCCATTTCCACATATCACAAAACCCCTTATCTGAGAAGTCCGCGGAATACTAGGATAGTGTTTTGTGGATTCCATCCTTTTCCGCATAACACCATCTTTCTACAAAATTTTCCCAAGTCCCAGAGTGTTCGTTCATTTGTTCTACAGGTTAGGAGAACCCACGAGACACTACGTTGTTACACTTCATGGTAGATTGAATCAGTATCTTTTGGATTTTCCAAAGCACAAAATGGTCAAGTCATTTTGACAATTTGATCAAAATTACACAGGGTGTAATTTTGGACTACACTTACTCATGGAAACAACAAAGAGGTAAGAGACAAAATAACACAAAATAAGATGGAAAATATGAGCCACAACCGCATTTGTATAAAAAAATAGAATATACATAGTCTACTGCCACCATAAATTGAGGTGATCAATCATTTATATAGCTTAACCTAGAATTTAGAGGCATATAGAATGTTTAGCTACCCAATTGGGTAGGGTAACCTTGTATTCAGAATAAGATGTCTATTAAAATTGAATCAATTGTTTATAAATAAAAGAAAAGAAAAGAGAAAAGAAAAGGATGAATTAAATTATGAAGAATATACCTTTTTAATCCTTATCTAAATTAGAAAGGTTTGAAGGCTCTAAAAGATGCTCCAACTGAAAATATTTTCTTGGGAACTTTGAGTTCTCATGATGATCACCTCAATTTATGGTGGTAGTAGACTGTGTACTCCCTGACATATTCTAAAGGATCTTTGAGTTCTCATGATGATCATAACTTTAAAGGTGTGTTGATCTACAAGTAAAATGTAGATTTATTTTAAAGGTTTGATCCTTTAGAATACACCAATTTGATCCCATGAGATTCATAATATTAATGAAGATCAAGCCACCAATTGTCTAAAACTACTATGATTGGATGTGGGCCACTTCTAACAATTAATCTCCATGCTTAGCATCCAACTGATCTCTTTATCTACATTATAGTGGGTCCATATGAGCATCTTTTAGTTATAAACACCTTTTCAAATGAATATAACTACTCAGAAGCATCTGTAACTAAATTGGACATCATAATATTGAGAAAACAAGTTAAAAATTCCCAAATTTTTGTCATTAACATATCTCCAAACCCTCAAACACTTCCTTTAAATTTTATCTATGAGCCTTCCCATCAAGAATATGATTCGAATGCCACCATTCTGAAGCCAAACAAAGCCTCTAGTCAAGAGATGCAACCAAAAAAAATCCTATGTTGTTCACCATTCACCTAGGTCATGATGTCACCAAGCTCAAAAATTCATTAGCCGGGGCTTTCAAAGTCAGCGCAATGCCATGTATACTATAGCGGGTACCAATTTTTGACATGTGTCTACCTGAACACACATTTGAATCTCAAAAATTTGAGATCTCAAGGTTCCCTTTGCCACACGTTTTAGCTTGATTGGTTCATGAATTATCAAGCCATAGATTTTTAAGGTTGGCCTTCACATTATTGGATCTCAACTTCTCAGGAGCCTAAGTGACTCGAGATTGGTCTGTGTAGACCAACCATGTGTCATTCAAGTTCTCAGGTCTCTTCTCATTTTTTTCTTGCCTTATACCTTTAGGGTGTTGGCCATTGTGTGTTTGTGTTATCATTGATGTCAATTCCATTTATTTCAAAGGGTTTCATGAGGTCATGTGAGTCTCCATGAGGTGTTAATCGTATGTAAATCACAAAGGTTGATTGGTAGTGTCAGGATTTGGTGAGTTCTAGGAGGTCCTGATGCATGGTCTAGTGAGTTGAGTCACAATATGAGTCCTCCCAAGCTGGTTAGATTATGTCATGAGGTTAAAAATGGTTGGTATGATGTGTCATGGGTATCTATGAGTCTACATGAGGTCAGCATGGTCAGTTCATGGTTAAGTTACATCACTCTAGGCTTGTTTCTAGCCCTGGTGCATGCATAATGAGATATAGGTTTGATTATTATACCAAATTAGTCATGGTGGATCATGATAAAAATATGGTGGCAATATACCTGAGGTGTATGGTGAGTTTTAGGTTAGAAATCAGAGGTTTGGTGGTGTTTCAAGGTCCTTGGTAAGAAAATAGGTGAAAACATGTAAGAAAACATGGGAAAATGAGATTAGCTGGATATTTTCAGAGCTATTTGGGATAGATTGTGATTATGGAAAGTTAGAGGATATTTTCTTGATGCTTCATGAGAAGTTTCAGGTCATTCTGACTTGAATATTTTTGAAGATACATCGTTTTTGGTAAAACTGGCTAAGTTATAATGTGATTTTAAAGCAAAAGTGGACCTTATGATGCTTGTTTGAATTGCATGCTTTGCATGGGGACCTAAGTTTTTTTTCTTAACTTCTGAGGTAATTATGAAGGTTTCAAAAAAATAATGAGGTGGTTTGATCTTCACATTTTTATGAACATTCATTAATAAGGTAAGTTGGTTTGAAACCCTAACTAAACCATAGCTAGGAGCAGCTTGGACAAAGTTGAGTATGCCGGCCTAGTTTTGATTGGTTTTGAAAATTTGATGATTGGATGTTGTATAAGACTCTTCGATATTTATAGAAAGGTAAGATAGTGATTGTGAAAGTATGTGGGCTCCACATAAATATGTTTGTTTTTGAAGAGTTCCTATTTAAGGAAAAGTTATCCAAAGTAGGTGAAGAATAAATTGAAATTTTTTAGCCCTAGTGTTTTTTTATATTTTCATTAAGGTTTTAGGTCATGGTTGAGAATTAAAAGTGCAAAGTGTTCCCTTTTTATGAAGACTAGTTTTTGGGACAATTTGGAGCAATCAGTGGTAAAATTTGAATTGCAGGAGCTACAAGAGAAGTTAGGAGATGATTAAAGTTTTTTTTGTGAATCTAGTTCAGAGATATTTCCATCAGTATATAAAAATTTATGGTTAGATAAGGTATGAAAAAGTTATGAGGTGTTCTTTGAGGGTCAAGTTTTAAGGATGCTTGTTCTAGTAGGGTGTGAAGTAAGTACATGAGGTATGGTTTATAAGTTCTTAGGAATAATGTATAAGTCCATTCCATGATTTTTAAAATATTTTTAGTGGCTTTTGTGGTGATGGAGCAAGTTGGGCTAATGGCTAGTTCTTGAGTCCAAGAAAGCATAAGGAGAAACTTGCAGAAATTGGCTTGGTTGAAGACTTTCCACTTAGATTTGGAAGGATTTATAATATTTTCTTGAAAGGTGATTAAATATATTTCCATTTTTATAGGTTTTGTGTATTGGTGATTTTATTTGATGACTCTTTCAGGTTAATTTGTGAAGGAGAAGGTAGATGCATTTTAAGGACAAATTTGTTCAGGTAGAAAGAATGAGTTGGTTGAGGCATAAAATGGTTTGGTTGATGATTGATATCACTTGGAAAGTGAAGAGGGATGAAAAATGTTTCTATTGAAGGAATTTTGCGGTCTTGGAAGTGGTAAAAAGGGTGCAAACTAGTTGAGTTTGAAAAATAGGTTTTTGGGTAGCTTGTTTTAGTGAAGAGAAAAGTAGACATGGTTTGAGAACATGGATGTTTAATGTTTTCTAACTTGCATAATGTTATTTATAGGTCTTGGTAATTCCATAGAGTTGTCACATGCCATAGTTGAGGTGATTTAGAGGTCTTTAGGCCTAAAGGTGCTGGAAACAACTATTTAGTGAAGGATATGAGCCTGTGGGCCCATTTAATGATTTATTTGATTGGATAAAGTAAATTTTTGACCATTTATGATGCATATATGTTGTATTACTCATGTATAGTGAATTAGGGATCTTTCATAAGGATGGTTTTTGTGTTAGTGTATTTTTCTCATCCTAGTGATGGGGTTTTGAGGCTTTTTAGTGCAAGTATGAAGGTTTTTGGCATGGATGACCTATATGGGTCCTATGTGACTATTTTAATGAGTTTATTTGAATTTTTTTAAGTTTACTTGGTCAAAATAGTCATGAAGGACAAACTTACCTTGGGTTAGAAAGAAGAAAAGCATATAAAAGTGAAGTTTTGAGTCCATTTGTGGACTAGTTGTGCATGGGGGAAAAGTGTGACCCAAGATTAAGAGTATAATAGGTATGAAGACATGAATTGAGAGCTGAAGAAGTGTTTGATAGGGTGAGTAAGGATAGAGAGAATTTTTTCAAGTGTTTAGAGCCAAGAGAAGTCCAAGAGGACCTAGATAAAGTGAATTGGAAAAGGTGTGCTTGAATGAGGGTTTGACAGAATTTGGAGCTGAACTTTGGGATCACTATCAGCTATGGTATCAACATATTTTTTAGTGGTCATACTTATGTAAAATATTATGATGTGTCACATTCATAAGAGTCTCTTGTTGTGAGCAATATCAATAAGGGTTTAGGGGTTAGTGCTCCTTGTGGGGTTGGCGCCTCACTAAAAAAAGCTCTTGTGATGTGTAATATTCACTTGAGTCTTTGTTGTGCCTAATATATATTTTTTTTTCAGTGGGTGTTCTTACCCTTAAGGTTTTCCCACTTACATTTTGTGTCTATGTGTTCTATCTCATGTTTCAATTTCACTTGTATGTATGATGCACACCTAATAAACTAACATGGAATGTAAATGGTTGAATGAATGTTTTATGGATATTGTAACAATGGTAAATGAAGTAAAAATATTTTAGGACTGATTCAACCCCCTTCTCAGTCCATTTTTATTCCAACATAGGGTTCGTTTGTGAGTTCTTAGCTTCACGAGATTGTGATATCCCAAGCCTTCTTACATTAGCTGCTTCTACCTAGATCTTGAATTCTGTGGGACCATGGATTGTTTTCATTGGTCTACATGGACTAATGAAGAAATTTCATGATATCATGTATTCTATGACCTTTCCTTATCCAATTATACTAGTTCAAACAAACCACAAACCTTAGTGATTGATCAATATGTTCTTATGGTTTTGAGATCTGGGGCTCGTATTTCATGCCTTAGCTGATTCGAGATGATTTTCCTTAAGAAATTTATTTACAAGGATAATTCCAAGTGTCCACATCATCCTCCATCATATGTTTTTCCCTTTAATTCCTTAGCTAGTTTTGTGAAATTTAGGGTATGTCCTCGTGTTCTTGGTAACTCAGGATCCTAGAACTTACATGCCTTCGTTACTTCCAATTTATCATGAATCCTTATAAAAACATATTACTATCATTTTAAACATAGACCAATCATGAAATTTTGTGATCTAAGGACTTTGCGACCTTTTGGGCTCAGATGGATCATTGATTATTAAAACCTTAGGCTCTTGCAAAACTGATAACTTAACTCCCTCCAACTCAACATGTTTATACTTCATGAATTAACCAATTTAACCTAAACTCCATCTTATTCTAGTGCCTACATGGCGACCTCTAAATTGTGACTAACTTGTCCTGGTTCCAACTCACCTGAATGAACTACCTTGAGCTCAGGGAAAATGTGGCTCATGGAGCCTTTACTCCATTTGAATAATTAAATACTACATTTTATGAGATATGATTAATTTCCTCCCAATTTTAGTATCAGATTAATCTCCTAAGTGACCGAATGATTTGACGATTTCCATGTGTCCCTCTTGTAACTCGATCAAATTTGACATCTTAGATCCTTACAGAAATAAATGATTTGGATGTCACATTCCCATATTGAGGCTAAAACACATGATTTTTGGCTAAGTCTTTTTTAGACAGGATTGTTGAGACCAAGGGTCACCACGTGTAAATAAGTTAGGTAAATATTGAGTTTTCCTAGTGTTTAAAATGTCTATTTAACCTCTATTCAAAAACTCTAAGTCTAAAATTTATAATTAGTTACCTAAACTAATTAGGGAACTTCATTTGACAATAGGTTATTTCCTCCTTTTCCATTTATCATGCCTCCTATTGGTTGTTTGTAAGCTTTAATTTTGAATAAATACCTAAAATCATAAGGGACTTTCTCTTATTAGATGGTAGGGGAAATAAAAAAAATACATGCAGTTACTCAAAGAGTTTTCTACAAACCAAAAGCCTTAGAGAGATATTAAACTTCAAAGCATATTTCTTGTGGTTGAATGGTTCTTGAGAGTGGCATAGGGGAATTAACCTTGGAAAATGTTGATAAGATACAATATTGGGGAAGGCTCCCTAAAGGGTGAACCCATATGGAAATGATTACATGTGGATGATGTAATGTTTGGCTCATTTTCACTTAAGATTTTATGCTACCCTATCTTTGTTTCCCTTTAGAAGGCCTGGGAGAAGGTCATAAATTTGGTGGTCATCTAACCCCTATTCTCTTGGTAGGGGAGAAGATGTGAAGGATATAGATTTATCTAGTGGAACCTATACTATAATGAATCCCTTATTTCCAAAATTAGAGGATTTTCAACATGGTTTTGGTTTTAAAAAGGCATAAGATCAATGAGGGAAATCATAAACAATTGTAGATTGATAATTTGGGGAGAAATCAAAAGGATATATCAAATCCCCCCAAAAAAATAGTCATTTTGTGATCTTTTTTCTCTTGGGCGTTAGGTTTAAATAATATGGTCCCTTTGTGTTGAACCAAAAAAATATTGCTTTAGGTGGTTGTTGATTCATCAAAAACTTGTTGTAGGATCTAATTTGGCTAAGTATGGTTTTACTAGTCCCTTCTACATAGTTTTTAGAGAAATTGATTCTCTTGAACATATATTTTTCCATTGTCCTTATGTTGTGTTGGTGTGGAAACATGTGTTAAAGCCGTGATCTATCTTTTTTGGAAAATAAATTACTTGGTTCAATTCTCTATTTGGATATATTTAATCTAAGTCTAAAATCCATGTTTTTTGAAAATTTGTGGCTTATAATGTCTACAGAAGTTAGATAGTTCTTATGGAAACAAAGGAATCTTTATATTTTTGAAGGAAAATATAGGGTATGTACTGAGTTCTCAAAATAATTCATCATCCATGTGTAAGTGTCTTTATAGTTAAATCTACCAAAAGATCATTTGGAATAGTTCTTTAAATCATGTCTACTAAAATTAATTATTGAGCATATTATTGGCTCGAGGGGATACCCAAGGTTTAGTCCCTCTCTTGAATAGAAAACTCTTCATCAGTATGTTTCTAAATTCACAATTATTGAATTAGAAAGGGGGTTGATTAGGAACACATTATTTGAGCAACACATTCCTGCTGAACCAAATTTGGATGGGGCATAAGAAGTTTAGTCAGAGGATGACCTTGTTGTTGTGTATAGAGATAAGACAATAGTTAAAGCATTATAAAAATTCATAGATAACAAAAATAATGAGAATGTTATGGAAAGTTCAAATGTAAAATTTCATAGATGATTGTAGGCCCTGATTGATTCCAAGGTGTGAGGGACTATGTATGCATTAAAGGAAATAGTTAAAAGAGAAAATGAAAATAAAAGAATAAATAAAGTTGAAAAAAATTATAACAGGAAAAGACAAAGAGAGGGCTAGTGCTAGTCTGAATTATCAAGTGTTGGAAAACATAAAGGATACATAGGTACTTGAGAAAAAAAGGGACCATAGTGGTGCAAACTATAAGTATAGAATTGGGACCTATTTTTGTAAAGTGTGACATGATTATTGAGGAAGAAAATGTTTAAAATAGTATAATTTTTAGTTATTGTTTTCTAAATCGTCTTATTTGTGTGTGTGTATATATATATATATTTCTTTATAATCAACACTTCAATATTAGAAAAAAATCCAAAGGCTTTTTATTAAGGGGATCATGGCAAGATGAGCATTCTAGAGATTGATAGAGAGGGGGCACCAAATTGAGTGTGAATCAAGAGAAATCAATTTTTTGAGATCATTGTCTACCCATAAAAGGTGGGGTTTGAGCATCTTATAAGATTTCCATATTCTTTTAGAAACAAAGGTAACTCCAATTTTGGAAAATTTGGGAGTGAGGAGGAGAGTTTAAAAATCTAGACCCCTCCATACATCCTTTTGAAAAGGGCATCCCTATAAAATGCAACTTCTTAACAAGATATTCCAAGCCTCAAATCCATCTAGGCCTCTAATAATTCATTTACAAATGATAGTATGGCCTTGAAGTCTGATATCAATAATCACCAATCTCCTAACCTCTTTAAGTTTGTAACAAATGTTCTAAGCAACTCTGTAAAAACCTTTACTACCTTCAAATCCAAACCATAAGAAATTCATTAAAAGTTTTTCCATATTGGAATAGGTATGTTTAGAAGGTACACAAAAAGAGGAATAGTACACATGAGTGACAACACCCACTTTGGAGTAGATATGAAATTTTTCTGCCAGAGGGATGTTTGGTGATCCAATATGATATTTTTTTCGAGAATATTGAAAAGTAAAAGGAATGCTAAGGAATTTGAATTGTAACCATTTATATCTTTCCATCCAAGTAGGAGTAGGGGAAAGGAATTGTTTGTAACATTGGGTGTGTCGCTATTATATGGAAGAGCTAGAGGCCAATATAAGATGTCAAGGAATTCAATATTGTATTATGTTATTTATCCACATCTATTTTGATTTCCATAACCTAAATTTTAATTTTTCTAAATAACTTCCCTCTACCAAAAATTGACAAGAAGAATTTCCTCTACCACACATTGACAAAAAGTTGAAGCTACAATTCTAATTTAATGTTATTCCTTATGGATACATTTTCAAGTTATAATAAAATAAAAATTGTTCTAGAAAATTTACATAAACCCACATTTACAATAAATTGGAGAACCTATTTCTACATAAATATGCCTTTCAAAATTTAAAAATATGGAGAAATATACCAACAATATGATGGAAAAAATAAAGGCTCCCAACTTGGTTATCAAATATAGGGATACAATCTAAGATTGGCCACACTGTGTAGATAAAAAGGTGCTCAGGGAGTGCTAGTGTCATAATTATAGAAGATATTACCCTAACCGTAGGATAGCCATAAATTTCCAAGGCCTATAATTAAGATAAAGATATGTATCCTACTATTATTCATAAATAAGTATAACCAAGGGGTGGATAAGGAAAGGGGCATAATATAATAAGAAAATACAATAGATTAAATCAAGCACATATTTAATCTAGTTTATAACAATGAATGACCAATATATAATATACACATACAAAATAAGATACTAAATAGGGTTCAAAATACTTACCTTCAATGTGTGTTTGATCCTTGATGCATAATAATCCCCAAAGACAACAACACTAAGAGATAATCATTATGGGTAAAGAAGTGGAAAGCTCAACAATAATATCTCTAGTTATAACTCACTATAGTGACCCAAATGTAAAAAACGGTAAGCTCCAAGAATCCAAGTTAGTGTAGACACAAAATCATGCACTTTGAGTCATTATTCAGTCTCAATCACATACTAGTATTTAAATGGTTCCTAAGCAAGAAAGAGTACTAATTCACCCATGTATTTGGCCATATTTCATCACTTTTTATTGCTACTTTCGGTCTTGCACCTTTATTGGCCCAGTTTGTCATTTTATGCTTGAGTTTCACCTTTTCAAGACTGGAGTGCCCAACCAAGATGCCAACGGAAGGCACCATCATCCCCTCTAGGAGTCCATATCATCTTTAAACTTTAATCTCACTTTTTGGGTCCTTTCTAGATGTTTGATCATCTTATCTTTTTGGTAGTCGGCGTTTTCAGGGTTAATTACGAAATTCATGTGAGGGAATCATATAAATATAAAGTTATGTGATCATAATAAGGGACCAAACACTAAACACTAGCTATCATCACCTAAGGTTGTATCCATCAAAGGAATCCATAGCTACATTTTCATCCATCTAGCTCCATTAAAAGGTACAAAGGTTGGTTCATCTACATCACACTTCATATGAGGGTAGTCTGTTGTTTCCATGCACACATTTATTACATTCTACATGTAGTTACTTTCTCACTACTTCACAAAGTGATACTGACACAAGAGCAACCTAGGGAACAATTACAAACACACACACCTAGAACTACATTGGGTCTGATATGTAGTGTAACACTCAGTGATAAGTCCATAAATTTGGTAGTTGAGGACAGTCTGACCCCTTCATATGCATATTTATTTTTTAGGGTTTTGATGCTTGGTTTGGGGTCATGCAAGGGATTCTTCCATTGTAGGTTTACGAAGACATCTAGTGAAGTGTAATGACATACACAAGATAATAAGTGAAGGAGTGCAGATATCTTACAACCCTAAAAATTTGGGTTTTCGACCATCTGTGTAGACCATGGTGCCTAAAATTTAGACCAGGGTGCCCATAGGCACCCCTAATCTTCCCTAGGCACCCAGTCTAGTAGAATCCTCCAGATCTGTAGTTTCTCAGGATCCTATGTGATAGTTTCCTCTTCCTATTCAGCTAATCTCCATTGTGACATAGTCCCATGAAATCTACCAAATCAACTAAGGCTCTCATAACCCTATTTGTACATTAGGGTTTCATATTTCATTGCTTAACTTGCTTGGGTGTATTCTAGTTACTCCATTACTTATTTATTTACTACAAACTTGTATTATATTAGGATAGGATATTACATTTTAACATAATAATTTTGGTGAAACTAAATCAATCTACACATTATTAGGATCCTTGTTGCTTTATCATCATGAGTATCTTGAAATTAATGATTTCTTTCTTGCTAATCCCGATTTAAGACATAGAGTCCAACATACCCTTACTACTACTCACATTCCTGCTGATATGCATCCAGATTTGGTGTTTAATACATTTGGCGATGCATTTTCTCAACATATTTCTTTTCCATCTAATCCCATTGCTGATATTACTATCTTTGACAATGACCCACCCTTGCATATCATGATTCACATATATAATGTAGGGTCAAAATCACTCTAATTGATAATGGATCTAAACTTAACCTTTTCCCTATGTCATTCCTTGAAAAACTTGGTATTTTTGCTGCTAATGTTGGTCCATCATCTCTTTCTCTTCATGCATATGATGGTTTAGTTCATCCATACATAGGTCACATTGTTGTACCTCTCACTATAGGGCCAAAAAATCTTAACAAAGTCTTCTTTGTCATTGAATTTCTTGTTTCATATAACTATTTACTCAGTAGGCCATGGATCTATGCCATGCAAGATGTTACCTCTATAGTACATCATTATGTTAAATTTATACATGAGAATGTCGAGTATACTATTCTTTGTGACCGTTATCCATATAAATATGGTGACCATGACCCAAATACTACACTTCCTAGTCCATGAACTGAAATTATTTATAACCCATAACCCATATATGAGCTACCACATTTACCACCACTTGAAGGTGTCATTTTCATGATAGATTCTATACAAACTACACCTAATCCTACCCCTTCTTTTACTATTGCCATGATATTTATCAGGTTCCTGTTCCTACATCGGATGTCACTCTAGCTCCTCCACCTTCTCATGTGCCACCTCCACTAGTACAACCTCCCTCACATGCACACTTTTCATGAATGATTATTATTGTGAGTATATTCCATTTGATCCTACTTGTGATGACACAAAATGTACACATGATGGCTTGAATCGGCTCAGTTTTTCTTTTGAATATCTCTATCCTCCACCGCATTCTTCTCATCTTTGTCATGTATTTGTCTAAATTATTACCACTTATGGTCTATGTGTCTTTCATCTCATATTTTTCCTCATGAAAAATCCTCACTCTTCACCACTTACATTATGGAAATATTGGCTTGATTATATTGGGGGCATGCTAGATCCCGATCATATTGATATCTCATTCCCCGTGCCCTTTGGTCATGTATTCATTTGAAATATTTATTTTCTTGGCTCTACAAAAAATCTCACTAACTAGTATACACATGGGTTTCCATTACCGCCATTTATTGAGGAGGAATATACCATGGGTATGTACAATCTACATTATAATGGCTCATTACATGATTAACCAACACCATTAATTACTAGGTATCCGATGCATCTGTTCATTTGGATTTGATGATGAAAATGATGACCTCCTAGATGAAATTACATAATATAATCCTTTGTCTTACACACTTGGGGGAATTTCATCTATATCCCCCTAGCTTCAAAACATGTTTTATACCCATACATCTTGATACACACATACACCACCCATTACCCTACAACTTACTCTTGTGCTTCGGTTTACACTTGACTATTGAGGGCATCTTATACAAATGAACCTCAAAAACTACACACTAGACACTACACATTGCGCATCTTCACACATCTTACATATATACATACTACATATTGTGTCTTAATATGCATCTACACATATCATATCATCCACACATCTTGTATTACATACTGCACATCCTACATTACACACTTTACATATGACATTGCATTTCCTACACATATTACACATTCTACACATCTCCTTATACACACTACACTCACTACTCGATGACACACTCTAGTCTCAAGGTGCATACTGGAATGTTGAGGGTATACATCACAAATGGACCACATCACTCTCACATATTAAACCATTCACTCTTTTTCCTCATGTGACATTCTTAGGTTAGTGGTATACACCATATGCTACATCATCACTTACTCTAGAATCATCATCACTTATTCTGATCATCATTTAGGGATATACGCCATAGGCTACATCATCAATTATCCTACTCATCGTATAGTGATATAAGCTTTAAGATAAATCATCACTCCTTCATACATATTTTCATGATATATGCTTAGGCTACATCGTCACACACACTTCATCTCTATGTTGCATGTCATCACTATGCATTCATCACATCATACTATGCACAACACATAGGTTGACTATTTCCCGATGACGCACTATTGTTTATGGTTCATTCTTGAATACTAAGAGGGAATACCAAATGGACCTCACTGCATACAATTCCATTCACTCAGGGGGCATGTAGATCCTATCTTTTAGCTTGCATTCCATTCCATCCATTCACAACATAAGGAATATCTTGGTTACATTTACTCTTACTTGCATTTACTTGTACATGTCCACTTTATTACATATGATATATATAGCTTGTATGTCATTATCTTTATCATACACACATGCACATTCACTTACTTTCATGTTGTGATTGTAGACTCTACAAGTCCATTACACGTAGCATGGATGTTTGACACCAGTACCACAATAGTTCCTATGGGCATCCACATTCATACACTATAGGTGCTACTTTTTCAATTTTGTTTGTAACACATGACTTTATCGATTTACACATTTTTTGAAATATGTTTAATCTTTCTAACATGGTAACATGTGTTTCATGTGAAAATTTTTCTATGCAAGTATATTTACTTCCATAGTTATTCATTATATTGTTTTTTATTGCTTGTTTGTAGAATTTTCCCTATGTCTTGTGTGCACACTTATACATCTTTAGGATTTTTCAGCCTTGTTTTTCTTGTGACATCATGAGTGATGTCCCATGTTTACAAACCACTTTTCGTGGTCTATATTAGCTTCTTGGGTGTTTATATTATCTGCTTACATATTGTCTGTGTGGTTTACACTTGTCTTTTGCATGCATACTTGTTTGTACTAAAACTTATTTCCTAGCCACTTTGTTTGCATGTGCCTTGGTTTCTACCAACCACATCCCTTCCCCCATGTAGGGCACAATTTAAATTACAAAAATTTTTCCTCTTTTGGGGCCATATCCTCTTACAACAATGTCACATGATCCCCCAAAGATGGGGGGAATCGTTTGGGTTTACACACAATACACAATGTGGTACCAATAAATTTAAGTTTTTGTCCATGACACATTGGGTTATACAGTAAACGGGTTCAACAAAATATACATAAATCCATAAACAACATTTTTTACAGTGTATATTGTCCTTAACACATGCGTGGATACACACCAGTTTCAGTGGTGTTTTATATAGCGGAAAGCAGTTAAAGTTTGGAGGAAAACACTAGAAAATTTCTCCCTACACTTCTTCCATTACATTAGCGTCGGATCGCCCAAAAAACTAGGCAGTATAGAGATTTCTTTAGTTTTAGGAAGTAGTTATAGGATGGAGGATAAATATGACTTTCCTCCCTACACTTCTTTGGCTAGTGGTGTGAGATCACCCAAAAAACTTGCACTTCATAGAAAAAATCCTTTCTACATCCTTTTTCTCATCAGGGACCATGTGCACATGTCCCTTTTTCATTTTCATAATTTCATTACATGCTTTTTACATACATACATGCATCTTTACATACATTTTTACACATATACATGTATATTTGACTACTTGTTCATCTTCTCTTTTGCAGGTTTGTACAAAAAAATACACTAACATGTATGTACATCACACACATTAGAATTCACACACGTGCTTCTACCCTAGGTTCACTCTCATAACCTTGTTTACACTTTTTGTATCTTTAGTCTCCATGATCCATCTTTTTTATCACTCCACGCCTTATCTATTCCCTCTAAACACTTTCTATATTGATATACATGGATATTAGGTTCACATATCCATCTAATTTATGTTACTAAGCATTCTTCTCACCAACATAAAGTGGGGGAAAATGTATACACAAAATCACACACTTTGAGTCATTATTTAGTCTCAATCACATACTACTATTTGCATGGTTCCTAAGAAAGAAAGAACACTTATTAACCCATGTATTTGGCCATATTTCATCGCTTTCTATTGTCACTTTTAGTCTTACACCTTTATTGGCCTAGTCTGTCATTTCATGCTTTAGTTTCACCTTTTCTGGACTGGAGTGGATAACCAAGATGCCAATGCTATGTGCCCTTGTCCCCTCTGGGAACCCCTGTCCTCTTTACACTTTATTCTCACTTTTTTGGTCCTTTCGAGTCATTTGAGCGTCTTATCTTTTTGGTAGTTTTCCTTTTTGGGGTTAATTATGAAATTCATGTGAGGGAATCATATAAATATGAAGCGATGTAATCATAATAAGGGACCAAGCACTAAACACTAGCTATCGCCATAAAAGAAATCTATAGCTACATTTGCATCCATCTATCTCCATCAAAAGGCACAAAGGATAGTTCATCTACATCACACTTCATAGAAGGGGAGTTTATTGTTTCCATGCACACATTTATTACATTCTACATCTAGTTACTTGCTCAATACTTCACTAAGTGAGACTGACACAAGAAAAACCTAGGGCACAATTACACACACACACACACACACACACACACACACCTAGAACTAAATTGGGTGTAAGATGTAGTGCAACACTCAGTAATAAGTCCATCAATTTGGAATTTGAGGATAGTCTGATCGATTCATATGCTTATTTTGTTTCTAGGGTTTTGATGCTTGGTTTGGGGTCATGCAGTTAATTCTTCCATTGTAGGTTTATGATAACAACTGGTGAAGTGTAATGGCATACATGAGATAAGAAGAGAAGGAGTGCATATATATTACAACCCTAAAAATTTGGGTTTTTGACCATTTGTGTAGACCAGGGTGCCTAAAATTTAGACCAAGGTGCCCACGGGCACCCATATCCTTCCCCAGGTACCCCAGTCTAGTAAATTCCTCCAGATATACATTTTCTTAGGCTCCTATGTGACAATTTACTCCTCATGTTAAACTAATCTCCATTACGACATAGTCCCACAAAATCTTCCAAATCAGCTAAGGCTCTCCTAACCCTATTTACACATTAGGGTTTCATATTCCATTTCTTAGCTTACTCGGGTGTTTTCTAGTTATTCCATTTCTTATTTATTTACTTCAAAATTGCATTAGATTAGGCTAGGATATTACATTTTAGAATAATTAGTTAACAAATAAATGCGAAATAGTTCAAAACTAATTAAGTATATGTATGTGCAAATGATTGTAAAATTGGTTGTATTGGTACATTTTGTGGTAGTTTGGTAAAGCATATGTACCTAATGCCATCGATCATGAGTGATGAAGTTAGTTTTGGGGAAAACCCTAGGGTTAAAATGTGTAAAACATAAGGAATAGAAGATAAATGAAGGTGAATGACGAAGGTCTAGGGTGACCAAAAACAAGGATAATAACATGTTATAAGTGGAATCAAGTAGACATAATGGGTGTAATGTATGAACAAATGGGAGAAACAAGGTAAGGATAGGATGACTAAGGCTAAATACCAACATATCTCAAATGTTATGGAATAGCCCACATGACCAAGTATGATCACACCCCAAGCTTGACAAACCCCTTAAGACACCCCATCAAGAGGAGAATTAATCAACAACCCCTGGACAAAAGAAATGGTTAAAAAGCATAAAAAATATGGTGTATACATATGCCCCAACTGAAGATCTTCACATGCCACAATAGTGAAATATGAGATGGTCCTCAAAAAAATATTTATGCAACACAAAATTAAAAGGAAATGTTAAAAGTAAAGCAAAAATGAAAGTATTGTAAGGAAATAATTAAATCCACCAAATGAAATATACCTACCTCATAATTACCTTCCAGTGTCAATTGGCTTGCATATGGCAGATGCAATAGCTGCTTGGAACCCTGAATAAACAAAACTATAAAGAAACACTAGAAGATAATTAGTAAAATAAGACATAAACCGATTAATTAGGAAGGCATGAGAGGGATGCAACTTAATGTATAGATGATGGAAAATGAGGATTGCTAGCTAAAGTTGGTAGAGGTATATGTAATATGCAAAAATGAGTGGCTTTCTGCCACAAGTGTGACACAATTTTTAAAATGTTTTTAGGGTTTGTATTTTAAAGTTTATGAAGGATTGAAGGTTGGACAAGATCATGGTGAAAAAAATCATAAGTATTACTATAAATATTCAATGGAGGAATTTATTTATCACTTTTATAATGTGATATTGACAAAAATAAGCTCTATGATAATCCAAATTGAATTATTTTAGCAATTATGTTGAGATTACATGTCGGTGAATGAGGTGGTTGAGATGGGGCATGTGGTGGTGTAAATCTCATGGTAGGTGTTGTTTTTAAATTAATGGGTAGCTAGGAGAAAATTAGAAAAATGCATGTTGTAAATACTTTATATAGTTAAAATTTCCCTAAATACAGTTGAAATGTAGATTGAGTTGATGTTTAGGTGGGTTTATGAGCATTTTGAATATTGAGGTCATTAGGTGAAGTGTTTATAATTAATGCTACAAATATCATGTGACCTTGAAATATATGCCATCAATCATGATAAGATGACCATTCACATGAAAAGTAGCATTGGCTCGGGGATGATTTTCTAGCAAGATTTATAACATTTTTCTAGTAGGGTCGATGGTGTAGGAGATGAAGAAATTTTCTCAAGGTTTGATGGAGTTAAGTCAACAAGGCCAATGTAGTAGAAAATTAATTTTTTTTTATTTTCTTAGATGTATTTTGTTGATTTGGATGATGGATTTGAATTGAGATCTGATGGGTACTTGTTGGTTGATATTTTTTAGGTGTTACACAAGATTTAATGATGGATATTTGTAGATGTTGTATAGTTACCAAAGTTATTATGTGGATTATCCACATAGGATGTTGTATAGTTGTAGGGCCTTGAATATGGAGCCATTTTTTATATTCATAAATGAGGGTTTACAAATCCCTCTCTTGTTTATATTAATAAGACAATATTTTTTATAAGATAATCTATTATAGTTCAAGATGGATTTCTGTTGGTTTAATGAACCATTTAAAATGCAATCAACAAAACTTAATTATACTTATATTAGGATAAATAAACAATCACCCTTCATAGATTACATAGATTAAAAAATAAATCTATAGAGGGTGGGAACATGGATAAACCACTAAAAAATTGATAGCAAAGTAGATAGTTCATATTATGTTGTGGAAAATTCCTACACCACCATTTCCTCGTTGCCATTTTACAAACCTTTCATAGTTCATTGGGGTATAGAGGGTAGCAGATCCATTCGACCACCCAAGGATACATTGTGTTGTGTCAGGATGACCATATGAGTAGGGGATTTATGGGCCCTTGCAACTCTCTTCCGTAAATCCCTAAGCCTAGGGGTACAAGAGTGAGATTGAGTATAGATAAACCAAGTTAAGCTATGGAAGAAGACACCCGGTGGAAGCCTTTTTGGGATAATGATTAACCACCCTCTTGGTGAATTTTTCCACAAATTTGAAATCATGATCTAGTTCCATGAAAGCCTCTCAAGCCACAACACCATCCTCATTAAAAGACATCTAGAGAGAATATCCTAGCATACTAACTTTAATTTTTCAACCACTTAACCAAGCCCAACTCATTAAGAAGAGAGAATGGAATGCATAGCTATGAAAATTGTGACTTATTTATTTAGCATAATATAGAGAAAGATGTCAATAATAACTGTGGAAATTTTAGAGCTCACATGAGGGCACATATAAATCTCAACATAGTCTATTGAGATCACCTCCTTGATGGCATTCGATACCGGTCTTGACTAGAAGAAGTCCATTTCAATTTTAGAGATGACTAGATAGAATCAAGGGAGAAATGGGTAGTTAATTTTGGGAAACCAATTATGGGAACAAATTAGGGGTAAAGAAACTAAATAAAGTGCTAAGAAGAATAGGGTAAAGTGAATGGAGGAAATTATCACCAATAAAAGGGAAAGGATACGTGTGAGGAGTCATTTAGTCACCATCCCCAAATCATGAAACATCCAAGGGAAGTATAATGAAATTCATTTATTATGCCTCAATGATGATACAAAAAGGTGATGAATCTAATGAACTATTAGTGATGATTCACATATGTGGAGGGAAAATCATGAAGAAGCAATTACCAAAGACCATGTAATAATTCTGTCAAGTTTTTAACCAAATTGTCCAAAGTTTAGGAAGCTCCATAATTTATGAGGAATTCTGTGACATTATTATTATCCTGGTAGCAATGTTGGATGCTCCATTCGGTGAAGTTGGAGAGGATATTATGGGTTTGGTAAAGGATATTAATGATTTTCCATGCCTTATATTTCCCACATTTGATAACATTTGTAATGATTGTAGAGTCACCTTCTCTATAGATTCAATCGATGCCATAACCAAGAGACAATCAAAGACCATGTACTAATGCAAAGGCCTCCAAAAAATTACATGTACCATATATGAGGAGAATAATCCAATAAAATCAAGGAGTTAAAATAATCCTCGATGACACATCTAACCCCTGAGACTCAAGGATTACACTTTGAAGCCCCAATGTAATTTAGCTTGAAAAAACCAAAGTCAGTGGGAATCCATTCGGTGTTAATCCTTCTTACTTTAATTTGTGATGAAGATAGTATGTCAAACACATTAATGAGATGAATCATGCAGATGGTGTGGGTCCCATTGGATGTAATCTTGATACATATGTTTTTGAGCCATTGGGAATTTAGGTCTAACACCCTCAGGTGGAGGGTTGGAGGATAAATTATTGAGGTTACAATGACATTGTAAGAGGTAAATACTCTTCTAGGGATTTTGATTCAAGGAGCCCACATGTTTTGTGATGTTTTTTTAGATACTATAGAGAGGAGGGCATTAAAAATATGGGTCATATGAAGTGATGATTATCACTTTGGTACATTGATAGTCTGATTGCGTGTCATATTTTCTACATTAATTTTGGATATCTTGAAGGCTATCATTGGGATGTTTGTGGCACGAATCATATGTCATAAGGAAAATGGAGTAGTGATACTTTTTGTGTTAGTGACATGTATGAATGTAACTAAAGTAGGGATATAGTTTAGCTGGGTTACAACCACATGGGTGTAGCTAGTGCATGATTTGTATAGGACATAGAGATGTTCTAGCTGTATTGAGTGTAACAAATATGACATCTTTGGTGTAGGTCCTTCTATAGGAAAAAACAAAACTACTTACACAAGAAAATGAAATGAGGCTATCAAATGCATAGGGAGTTACAATGTGCCAAGATAAGGATGTGGAATTAGAGGTCTAAGGGAGGGGATGATTAAGATATGACTATTTTTATTTTTGAGAGATGTATATATACATACACATATGAGATATCATTGTTTTTACAATATCCTATGTATTGATGTATGTTGTATGTTTAATTTTATGATTCCATTCTCTTAGGGATGCACAAATGTATGAAAATTTATGATTAATGGAAATGAGATGATAAAAGATTTAAAATTGATGGTATAAGTTGGGGTATAAGATTGAATGAAATGTGGACCAAGTATAGGGGCAACCCAAACCATGAGAGTTATACCAAAGTAGGAGGCGAGAGGAATGTGATGACCATAAATTCCAAAATAGGGATTCATGGCTATATAAAACCAAGAAATATAGATCATAACAATTACTAACGCATCCAAGATAGAAATAAATGACCATATAAACCAAAATGAGAAGATAAATCCAAACATGAGGTATATAAGAGTTGCCAGAGTATCCAAGAGAGGAAACAATAGTTGTATAAACCCAAGAGAGAGATAAACCCAAGAAAGAGATAAACCCAAACAAGAGATAAATAAGAATTAGATTGAATAAAATAATGTATCTCAGTGATAATGTGCAAATGATTGGCATGCATAGTTGATGATGTTATATACATCATGTAATATTTATTGGCATGTGTGAATTCCGTGGTCCTCAAGATTATCTTGGATGATATTGATACCATGATGGACTTCAGATCTTGTATATAAGAGGGAATCATTGATCCTATCAAATATTCGTGTGAGGATTTCATGATGGATTTCATAAAAGGTGGGAATAGGGGAGTAATGATAAAAAATAGATGATTACATGGAAGGATGTGATGGAGGGGATTGGGCTTATCACTTAGGTACATGAGGAGATGGATCTTGAGCTCTGAAATTGTAGGAGATAACCCAAAAAGTATCATTTGTATGTGAGAAAAAATATGATGAGAATAAAAGAGTGGTGTTATAGAGGATGGTTATGTGACTTTATTTTGTTGGTATTTCTTGAATTTATAGACACTCACATTTGACAATCAATCCTTTGAAAATGTTGGTCTTGGCATTGCACACTTGTATGTATAAATGCACTCTCCTTACTTTTTCTTGATTATATTTGCATGCCTCTTTGTAGTCAATTTTTGAATTTTAATTACACAAAACACACCTAGAAACATTAATCCTTTGATTAATAATGTCAAAACATGCATTTTCCCTCCTGGTCAAAACTACCATTTTTGGTCGAGTTGTACAAATCTATAAGCCAACCCTATTGTATAGTTTTAGAGTGATATGTGTTGTGATAATTCTTTCAATTCTATCACATTATTATGAGAAAATATATCCATTTGGTTGGCATTTCATGACATAATTACCTTTGGAAACATATATAAGAAAGTGAATCATAAATCATTTAAAAATATAGCACTTTAAGGACTCCTCATGTAAAAGCAAGCATAACAGGCAATACAAGCTCCCTGAAATGCGATTAACTCATGCACATCCATTAGGGAATCACCCTTGATAGGTATAAATTATCCTTACAGGTCCAAGATTTTCATCTTCATTCCACAAGTAAGAAAATTAACCCTTCCCAAGTATTTGAGTAGGTGTGAAACCCAAGTGAAGCATCATCAAAGCATAGTTGTTGAGTTCTCATTGCACTACAGTAGATATCATATTCCAAGAGAACAACTTGTGGTTTGATCCCTCTTTGGAGTAGTGCTAACATCATCAATGTGTAAGGATGCCCAAAAACCACCTAACTTTGTTTAACATGAACCCCTTCTTGCACTATAAGGGTTTTAGGGTTTGAGTAGAGTTTACAGATCCATTCTAAAGGTGAGTGAAGAAGAATGAGACACAACACATAATTTTAGGCAAGTGAACCACTCAACATATTATAGACCTAGATTCTCAACAAGTATAAGACCATATATAAGGGTCAGGACTATACAAACACTTTTTACCTAGTTGTACAGTTTTGACTAGGTTAAATTTTCTATGCCAGTTTCAGTAACAAAGCATTTTCAGTCTTAGATCATCCTATTCCTGCACTTTAATCACCTAGACTCTTCCAGATCCACATAAAATCATTTAACATTAATTTTTCCTCTATGTTTTTATAGTTTCTAGATCAAAAATCACTTCTAAAATTGTTCTTTTGATTTGTGAAATGAATGTTAAAAGTTAATTAAATCAGAATATCCACCTGCTACATTATTTCAATCCTTTTTATGTATGTTAGTGCAACATTGTTAAAATTAAAAAGGAATGAAAAGATTCACCCTTAAAAATGTGAAACCATTTGGTGAACCTGACCATATCTAATCAAACATTGCATCTCTAACCCTAGTGTTGTCTTTGGGTGCATGTGTGTAATTTTTTTCTTGTGTGTGTGATCATGGCTTGTTTTCATGATTTGTGGAGGCATAGTGGTTACTATCCATATAACTAGGTCCATACCACTTATGAGGATGAAACGCATGTTACTCCAACTTCACACTCCCTTAGGGATGATGTAGTCTTTGATGTTGATTTAGATCCTATTTTTCAACCATTCACTAACCATCCTCTTCGCTTCCACACATCACCTCCTATAGTTTCTCCTAGAGACAACTTACTAGACGACCTCCGGTAATTCACACCTCTTGCTACTCATATAGAAATTAGGGATAGTCTTGTGGCTTGGAGTAGTGACCATGAGAAAATAAAATTTCCTCTAGATGTAGATCATGACAATAATGCTATAGATAACCTATATTCTGATGATGATGTTAGTATTTCTAGTGCACATATAGATGATTTTCCTTCTATTTTCACTTTTATTTATGATTTCCCTTATGTTTTTGATAATGAAGAAAAATTAATGCATCATAGTTACAACCATGATGATGATATGCTTGATGTTTATTATTAAAATGAGTTAGATGAAAATGATTGTGTTTCTACTCCTCCCCTTGAATTAAAAAATAAGGATCTTTATTTTAGAATCTCTAGTTTGCTTGTATATAATAACCATTACACTTCTATTTTTCCATTTGAATATGAAAAAAATGATGTTGCTTATGTTTACATTTCTCATGAATACAAAAATTATAATATGGATCATGTTGTGGTTTATACACATTGTGTTTCTATTTTTCCTCTTACAAGCAAGTGTGATGTTTCTATTAGTACTTATTCTCTTTCACTTGTAGATACTAATGTGCATGATGATATTGCTAGCAATAGTAAGCATTTTTATCTTTATGTAGTTGCATATAGTACACATGTTGATACATATCATAGTGTGCATACATTACCTAATGCTTGTATCTATTTAGAGTGTAATCATGAGATCAAGCCCATTCCACCCATGCCAACTTTAGATGATTCATCCCTCAATCATAATCCTACACCTAATGATGTTCTTGTGTCTACTATTAGTGGTGGACGAAAACCTTTGCATTAACCTATAGGTGTTCATTCTATACCTTCTTAAGTGGTGATTTCTCTTATGCATGTGGTAAGTGAGTTATAAAGAAAGGTCCACATATTGAATTTAGAAAGCAAGGCCTATTATAATAGTGTTGATTCTAATATTATTCTTTGCAATCCTGTTCCACATATAATATTTCAAATACCATTCCCTAGATTTTTGTGATGCCCACATTAAAATTGTTTGATAGAACTTCAAATCCTTATATACATCTTAAGTATTATACGATAGTCAAGGCTCCTTATTACAAGGACAAGATTTTCCTTAATGTTTTCTCTATGATTCTTATTGGTGATGCTATGTCTTGGTCTACTTATCTTCCTAGAGGATCTTTAGGTACTTTTTTGGAACTTGAGGATGCATTCTTAGTTCAATTTAGTTGTAGTAGAGGCCCTAGATCTACATATGAATGTTTACCTTCTTTAAATCAAGATTAAGCTAAATCTATATCTACATATCTCTTATGTTTTAAGGTAAACATGCACTTACTTGTATATCAACCTAATGACTTAGATATGTAATTTTTATGTTGTATGGGACTTATAACGTATCTCAAAGAAAAATTACACTATAAAACTTGTGATTCATTTCATGATCTTTGCTCATGTGTTATTCATTTAGAACATGATATTATGTTAGCACATAATCCTAAGCCCTTAAATGTGAATGGTTGCACTTATATTTCACATGATTATGATACACGTAAAAAACTTAACCACAATGATAATAAAGTGAAGGTTTTACATCATGGTAATAATTTTTTATTATCCTAAGCAGAATTCCATCTATTTTGATAAGGCTTGTGATAGGCCCCATACCATATTACATACATTAATTCATGTTTTGTTCATTCAATTACCATATAATTATCATATCTCACCTCGTATGCTTGAACTTGAGAATTATAGTCCATTTTGTAACTTCCATCATATTAATGGACATTATGACAATGATTGTTATGTGTTAGATCATAAAATAAAGTTATTAGAGGATAAATATATCATCACTTATGAGATATGACATGTAGCTTGATCTAATTCACCTCCTCCACTACATAAACCTTTTGACAATGTTACACTTTATTATCATGATTCTATATCTAGCAATATTTCTCACACCAACATTATTCCTACATGAGATCAATCTAGACCCATCTACAATTGGATTCACAAGGAATGAGGGTTTTCCCCTAAAGTTTCACTTGTTATTTCAATAGATCTTTTGGTTCATTCCACCATTTTTCCTGTTAAGTTGAATCTTCAATATTTCACTTCTTAAGCATAATAATGGCAGATTTGAGGATTAACCCTCCATTATGTTTGATATTTATTTCACATACTCATAAGGTTATCTTGGGATATCTCTCATATTGTTCCATCCCTCATTTTCTGATGATGTAATCTATTTATAGGTTCAATTGGAATGTTGAGGAAATGGTTCCACATTTGAACCTAACTTTACACACACACACACATGCACACACATAGACACAAAGAAAAATACACACACACAAACACACACACACACACACACACACACACACAGACACACACAGACATACTAGGGGGTAATCTTAATTCCCATATTTAGTTGCATAATATCTATATATTCCCATCCATGGAGAAATATTATATCACCCTTCCTTATCTTTGGAGAATAGGCTTTCATCTCTGCCCTTAGGGAGGGCCTAAAATATAAAATCATTCAAATATTTGTCTACTCCTCTATATATTCTGGTACAAGATAGAATTGGCTATACTCCCCCCGATAGGGAGATATGGGGATTGGGTCCCCATAGAGATATGAGGCCTCTCCTTGAGCCAATTCCCCCCTCCATCTCTCATCCTCTCATATTCTGAGATAGGTTACTAAAATACAAAATCAAGACCCGTTTCTATGGCATATATTGTTTGCACTTTACACTATACATGTTTTGTATTCCTTTGGTTTGATAGATAAAATTTATCCTTTACCACATGCATTCACATGGTATATTTAGCATGATGCATGACATATACAAAGTGATACACAATGATCAGTGCAAGCATTCCCTTTTCCCATGAATTAAATTTTACATACTATTTCCATGTGCTATATATTTATTATAGTTCCTTTCTTTCCTCATTACACTCAGTTACATATATGTATTGTGTATTTTCTATATTTTTAACTAACAAGACTAATATGTGTCTAGTGCAACACTTAAAGTTATTGCTTCACTAGATCTTTTATATCACATGCTATGAAATTTTCATCATATTTGGATACACTAAATTTTCATACATATTTCTTAGTTGTATGTGTGTGTGTGTTGTATGTTTTCTTTCTATTATGATTATGGACTAAGGGATTTGATTTTCTTATGACACTTTGGGTGTCCCATATTTGTGGCATCATGCCTTTTGTATGGCTGTATATCTCTTCTTTGTATGCATAAGGGCCTTGATTATCTTGTAACATTGTGGGTGTCCCATGTTTGTAGGAATTTCACCTTTTGTGTGTGTTGGTAAAATAATTTTTTGCAAGTGTAAATTAGTGGTTTTCACTAATGGTCATGGGACTGGGTTCCTATACTTGGGAATGGGGAAGCCCCCATTTATTGAATTTGGGAAAAGTAAAATTTGTGGTGGTCATTAGGGAGAGGATCACTAAGAAATACTCCATTAAACATTTGGAAAATTTCTTTTAATGAATATAAGGGAGGAATTTACTTAGGGATAGGTGAAGGGGAGAAACAAATATAGCAAGAAGGTCAATATAGTGAATATACACTTATGAAATTCAGTGACATCAACCAGATTAGGTCCACATCTAATAGGAAGAAAACACTTGTGTAAGAAATAGTAAGATTAAAAAATCAAAGACAAAAATTTCAATTGATTTAATCCTAAAAGATACAAAGTTCATTCTTGGTTGTTTAAGGTTACAATGCTTGAAAATTTGAAAGTAAGAAGTAGAAAAAGATAGGAAAAAAATTAGAAGAAATAGCTTCTTATTTGTATTAGGAGAAAAAAATCTATCAACCCCTTAGAATAGAGATGCCATACCAATATATAGGTTAATTATAGAAATATTCATCTCCTCCCACACAACTTTTCACATTCCTACCACTTATGACCTTTCATATTCATATAGAAATAAAGAAGAGTCTTTTTTATTATTAATGAAAAAGAAATCTTACAATGAAAAATTAAAAGGTTACTTAAGTGAATAAGACAAAATAGTCAAAAATTATGTTCCCAACAAAGAATTAGAACATAGAGAGAGGGAAGAAGAGAGAGAATAAGAGAATGATAAATATGAGGATGAGGAATCTTCCGATGATGAAGAGCTAGCTCTTGAAGAATTACAAGGAAATGCTAGTGGAATGAACTCCTTTCCTTTGACTTCTTTACTGAAACAAACTTCCTCGAGTTCTACCTTCCCTACTTGCAGAATTCAAACATAACCAAAAGCATTGATCCATGTCTCAGGAATACCACCAATGGTCTTGCATTGTGTGAACCAAACTTGATGATATCTTGCGGTATTATAAATGGAGCCTCTAATTTCTACAAGGGATTCCAAAGTATTTTAATTGAAAGAGAAATGATATCCTACCTCTTTTCAGACCAATTATTGGAAAGAATTTAGGATATATTCCAAGGATGACTATTCATTGAGTGGAGTTGATATGATATTCTACACATTTTTGTTGACATCTTTTAAGATTTGATATGCATGTTTTCCACAAGACTTAAGTTTTGAGACAACATCATTTATTATATCACACCTAGCACTCACTGTGCATGACCACACGGGAGATAAATTATCCAAGATAGATGTGAATACATTATTTCTTACTAAGGAGTGAGAAAAAGGTAAATCATATTGGACACCAATAGGAAAACATTATCCTAATGGGCCTTTTCTTTTTTAATCTTTTCCTTGGCCATTTTTACCTTAGAAACAATGGAAAGGGAAAATTTGAATAAAGAGAGAACATCAAGAAATAATACCACCCCTTTTTCATGAACCTTCTCCACCCATTTGTCATTGGATCTCGCTAAATAGTTTACCCTTGAGTTCTCTTGATCACTTGAGGATCAAAACTGCTAATGAGAGATATAAGCTCTACTATAGGTATTGTTGCTGTGTTAAGTTCCAAGAATGAGTATACATTGTAATGAACCTTCTTAGATATTGAAAATAATAGATCACAGATAATACCAAAATGAACAATGAACAAAAAAATAAAACATATTATAATATATTATATCACTATTCCACTTTGATGGGGAAACCTCCAAGACCTTACAATAAGGTTATAATGCTCTAGATGATCCTCAAGTACTACCCCTACCTTCTATATATATCTTACTTAGGAAATGGTTAGTCCATATGCTAACCCTACTATACTATGGAAGCATAGAAAGATGTGAAAATACCAAGGAGAGATTATGCTAGCCACATGCCTTCTAAAGATATCCCAATACAAAATAGGTAGATTAAGGGTGTAGCATGCCCCTCCCCTTGAAACCAAAATTTTCCTCAATGTTGAGTAAGCATAGATTCTTTCCAATGAATTCTTCATCCTCCCAAGTGGAATCCTAATTTGGAAGGTTCTTCTACTTGATCAAATATTACATGAGGATCATGTTACACAACTTCTTTGTAAACATTTGAAGGACTAACTCTGGTTCAATAATAATATGACCTTCTTCATCCAACTTTGGTAATTCTTGTCTAATGAACTTATTCAAGTAGAAGACATGAAAAATATGATGTATTTAGGCTGAAGGGGGTAGGTATAATTTTTATGCCATAGTGCCAATTTATTGTAATACCTGATAAGGACCATAATACTTGAGAGCTAACTTTTTATACTTACTTTGTTGTTTGAGTGACATATTTTTGTATGGTTGAAGTCTTACAAATACTGAATCACTAGATTCAAAATTCATTTCACTTTGATGTTGATCCGCTTGTTATTTCATTCTATTTTGGGAGAGACCCAAGTTTTCTTTGAGGGCTGCTAGGATTTCTTGTTGATGTTGGATGTGATCCTCCATTGCCATAACCTTAGGATGCATACTTAAAGTGGATGTGATGGAGGGTGGTTCATACCCATATAAAGCCACAAATGGTGAAATCTTGGAAGAGGAATGAAAGGATGTGTTATACCACCATTCTGAAAGGGGTAGCCATTGACCCCAACTTCCTTATTGATTAAACACAAAACAATGTAGATATCCCTCAAGGAATTTTTTGAATACCTCTATTTGACCATCAAATTAAGGGTGATATGATGAACTATGAGCTAGATGAGTACCTAGAAATGAAAATAAAGAAGTCTAAAAATTAATAGTAAATATCAGATCTTTGTCACTTATAATGATCTTAGGAGTACCATGAAGTTTTATAACTATGTCCATGAAGGTAGAGGTCACTCTACTAGCTATAAAGGGTTGTGATAGTCCATAAAAGTGAACATACTTATTGAGCCTATCTACTACCACCATGATGAAATTATTACCATCTGACCTGAGAAGCCTTGTGATGAAGTTCTTAGAAACCTCCTCCCACTGCTAGATTGGGATAGACAAGGACTACAGAAAACTAGGTGTCCTGAGTATTTCACCTTTAGTTTGCTAACATACCATAAATTTAGACACAAATTTCTATAAATCCTCTTTGAGGCCTTCCTAGAATAAGTCCTTTTTATCTGATGATATGTCTTTAGAAATCCAGAATACCCACCTATGAGAGAGGAGTGTAATTCTTGAATGGTTTTGTTGGGCCTCAAAATATTGGCTAAGTACAAAAATACACGCGTGAACGTGAGACTAGTAAAGAAGAAGGGCATGCAGGGGAAAAATGCACAAGACAAGGGTTTTAGAAGGGTTTAGTAGAAACCATGACATGCGTGCAAGGTAGAACAGAGGATCTCAGGACTTAGCCATATTTGGCTCTCCAAGAAACACTTGAGGAAAACTGTGACCCGACTAAGTGTGCTGAGTGGATAAGGTAATAGCTTGATGAATTGGTGGTCAAGGAAAGAATATTCCACATGTAGAACATTCCTGAAAGACACCATTGCAAAAAGTGGAGAGCTCGGATCAAAAGAAGCATGCTCCATTAGAGGACCACATGGAAACTTGGCAAGAAATATACTCCTAGAGGAAGGCATGGCGGTGGGTGATAAACCTATTTCTAGAGATTTTCTAGAGTGAGGAACACATAAAGAGATACACCTGAATGGAGAGAGGTTGATAAGGGGAAGCTTCAGGATCATCTAGAAGAAGATGAATGAAGAATCCCTGTAGAAAAGAGTAGGAGGTTCTAAGGGCTGGGGTTGCCATTATAAGGCTGTAGGAATGATATCATATCTATAGGGATGGGTCTGTGAAAATTTATGTAATATGGGAAGCATAACTAGGGTATTTGATTCATGAGTCATGTCTGTCTTGATAAATTTGGTCTGTTATGACCCTCTTAGATGTAATGTGGTTATTGGAAATATGGTCAATATAAATACATGTTCTGAACATATTGTTCATGTGTACAAACCCTAGTATCTTTTCTTTATGTCATGACTCAAATATGCTTTCTGTATGATTTTTTTCTTGTCTAAATGGGTATATTGATATAATAACTCATCCTATGCCTTCAGAATGTGTCCATGATCATTTACTTTTCTACATTTAATTTGTTATAAATGGCATCTTATCAAAATACTCACATTAAGGAGGGGCTCGGGCCTCAGGTGAGCACCTAACACCTATTGGGTGATAGGCCGACGAGCATGGGATTAGAGTTTTGTTCTAAGGGAACATAAAAATGGGTTATCACCCACGGGATGGATGTACTAGATGGCCTTAGATAATAGTTGGAATACATTATAAGTACGTTGATTGATAAGGATGATGAACTAAGTTTTGATGAGGTAAGCACTCTAGTAGGTGACAGTACGACAAAAAATCAACACATGACCTTCTTCGCATCCGACCTCTCAAGGTCATGTTGAGACAACTGGTGTAGAATGAATGTGAATGTGAGTGTAGTGATGAGGATCAAGCTAATTGGGAAATCTTATATCTTCAACATGCAATATCGGGATATGTGATTTTAAGGAAAAAAATGCTCTCTTAACTTGAAGTGGTGTGATGGCTCAGTCGAATATAATATATGCTTAGAGAATCCAATCAATATTGATCTTTTTCAAGATTCTATTTTTTTGGTTGTTGAACATGCGGAAAATGTCCTGCGAGTACCTTGTATGGATTTCCAGACAAGGTCATGGAAGTAATAATGAGGGACATGGTGGTGCCACAAGGATATATGGGTGATTTTTTGGTCTAGTCCAGAAAGTCTTAGCCTAATCAGCTTCTATGTTTAGTAAGGAAAGTTATGCAATAATGTCTGGTGGAAGTGGTAAAGATATGAATACTAATGTACACAAAATAGTGTCAATGTCTAATTGGTTAGTAGGCCCGTTGAGTTATGGGACCTGAGGATCACACCAAAGACTCATGGAGGCTATGGCAATTGTATGGTCATGCACATAGTCAAACCCTCTTGCCGGGATAATTCCAATAATCATAGGATTGATTAGAAACTATGTTTAGTGTATTTAGTTATTCTATTTTCTCAGTAAAAGTTACAGGTGTGTGTAAGACTGTCAAACGTAAACTGTTATCAATGGTAGTTATCAATTCTAGCCCGTTGGGTTGTGGGACTAGGCAATCACAGCTATAAATATTTTCTTGTTGTGGATCGTTGATGGTCATATGGAGTGAAATGAAATGAATTTAATAAGAAAACTAACTATTAAAGGAAATATAATCTATGTTTTTTTGGAGTTTTCACAATATATCAGATCAAAGTAATAAAAGAAAACTAATCCATCAAAGGAAATATTTTTGATCTTTTCTAGTTTTTAAGCAATGCATTCTAATATAATAAATAAACTAAAGACAATTAATCAGTTGGATGTAGCTAGTTACCTATGCGAATATGTGAATTTAATATAAAACAAATAACCTAATCAAATCAAAACCCTTCAAACCCTACCTCAGAGGTGAAGAACAAATCATGACCCTGAAAGGGCTATTGTTCACCACAACTTCCTTGGTAATTTTTAAAGAGAAAACTTTCTAATGATTTTATCGATTTGTGATTGCCTAACCTATTGAAATGAAAATTTTTACTACTCTATTTGATATGTAATTGAAACTAGTGATTTGAACTTGACAATTTAAGAAATATATCAAATAAAACACAATTCCAACCTGGATAATCAAGAGCCTTGGAAAATATGGTTGTATCTGTATCTGTCCCCTCAGTTTGTTCCTTTATTTCTCTGAGTGTTCATATGAGTCCAAGGGATTGGGAATGCAAGAACATCAGTAGGAGGATGACACTTAACAATGGTAGCTTGAAGGTAGTTTGGATGCAATGCAAGTAGAAGAGAGATAACACAAGATATTTGATCTTGGCTATGCAATTCCTAGCAAGATTATGACAACAATACAATGTAAGATACACAAAAATTCTTTGGCTTTTTACTTGAATACAAGCATGGAATATATAAGAATTGGGGATGAGATGTGCCGTCGTGTACAAGGCAAGAAGAGGCAATTTTGACTAACTAAAGAACATGCAAAAATAGAAGAGGGAAGGAGAACCAAGCAATCAAAACTATTTTTAGACAATTTATCCCAAAAATGCATGCTAAAAGTGAATTTAAGTGAATCGTCACATGTTAAAACACGCATGACAGAATCTAGAAAACTCATTTAGGACCACTGCCCTGCGGTCCTGGAACTAAAGGCCAAAACATGCACAGAAAGAAGCAGAAAGGTAGAAAAAGGTGTGGGAAGGCTAAGTAAGGATGTCTAGGTTATAAATATACACTGTGAATGGGTTTTGGAGATCAAACACCTTCTTGAAAGGAATTTAATTATAATTCAAGACTTTTGTAACCATTTTTTCGACAATGTAGCAAATGTTTCACCACCACTTCAAGTTAGGAGAGAATTCTTTGCCTTAGACTCATAAATCCTTATATTGTGTGTTGAAGATATAAGATTTACCAATTAGCTTAATCCCCATCACTACACTCACATTCACATTCATTCTACACTAGATGTCTCAACATGACCTTGAGAGGTTTGGTGCAAAGAAGGTCACTTGTTGATTTTCTGTAGTACAAATTGGTGAACCCGATGTGAAGAGCTAGTCTCTAAATGTTTCCACTTTCTTCATCCATCTTTTATTCTATGGGTATTATTATACCACTTGAATATTTTGGGATATGAAGAGTATGGTTGACCCATCCCAGTTTTTGACATGTATAACTACTAAAAAAGTATACCACAACAATCACCTTCACTTTCAACGTGGACGGACAACCGCTTAACTACTCAAAACAATATTCTTTAGGGAACCAATGTTGGTTCATCTGTACATATTAAGGAACTTGACTAAATCACATAGATCTATCCTCATGAACAATCAAGTTAAAAAAATGAATTTACTAGGGAAGAAATTTCATCACCTTAGGTATTGTTTCGACAACCCATTAACATGCAATCAGACCAACTCCCACATCTAGATGAGGAATATTTAGCACAATATGCTAGGAGTTAACAACACTTCAAGAACATGAACCAAGATTTTGATAGGTTGCAAGGATAAGGTGATGTTTTACTCCACAACAATAACACTACCCCTCCACCAATTGAAAATGTTGCTAATGAGGGGTGGAAACATAGTGAACAATTCATAGCAAGATACCATACTCCTGAACAACCTTTGAGGGTTCAACAAAAGGCACCTAAGTAAAGCACCACCCCATCAATGGGTGATGTCATCTTGGTATTGGTAGACAAAGTCAAGGAGCTAGAGATTTCCCAAAATTCTCAAAATTCATATGCAGGGAAAGAAGGAACTTATCCCTACCCATAAAATTATGGACAAATACCTACTGCATAGAATCCTCCAGTTTATATGGGTACTCCAAACCCTCGAGATATGCTTATATGGATGGGAACATTAGGTATTCCACCTCACACCATGTATGGATATATATAATAGGAACTGGCCAAAAGTGCATTCTTAAATGCTATACCAGCCGAAAATGCGACGTTCCCTGGATTTTTGCCTTAATTTCCATATCAAGGTAATCAACCACCCTATGTACACATGTATTTTAAATCTCTATAGGGGGATATGTACACTTACCCATGTTCATGTAAGGACAATTAGCAAGAGATGCCATATGCCCCAAAAAATGGCTATGCTATCCCATTTCAGACAACCGATGCAACCTCCACCTCCCCAACAAGGATCTTCAATGGTGGAAACATATGCAATGGGAACTTATGCTATGAATATCTTAAGGATCCTCTAGACTTCTCCATTCATGGACAGTTATGCTCCTAATATCCTTACCCGATCTTCAAAAATTTAAAGGGGAGGGTGATCCTAATTTACACATTAAATCCTATGTAGTGGCCATTCGAGATCTACTCCCATGAGACGTAGTTGTTGCAAAGATTTTCCCTAAGATGCATTAGAAGGTATTGCTCTCAATTGGTACTATAGGATACCCAAGAGGCTTCAATACACTCCTTCAAACAACTTGTATAAGAATTTATTAAGGATTTTGACATGAACAAACTTTTGAGAATAGGAATCAGGGAATTCCTTCATATCTCGCAAGAGCAAAATGAGTCTACAACTCACTTCATTCAAAGGTGGCGACAAGTTCTCTACTCCTCTATAAGCGCTCCAAATATGGAACAGTATGGAGCTTTGTGATTTGTTCCTCCAATCTCTCACCATAGGAGAAAAAGGAAGAGGTTCAAAAGTTCTTGTTAAGGAGCTATGAAGAGGTACTAGAGGTTTCTATAAGAATTGACCAAACATCCATTGAAAGTGGTTATAAGGATTATGGAGCTAATGGAAGGTAAGTCAACCCCTAATAAAAATAACCCCAGTTACTCTAACAACATGAATAGCAACCAAGGAATAAAAATCCTCAATAATAATCATGGAGTCACGACAGATGGGGTAATAGACCAACCTAAGAAACCTAATGTTGTTAACACTCCCAATACAAGCACTTCAAACAACAATAATAACAATGAAAATAATCAAAGAAACAATAACTTCTCACCCTCATTCAATGATGTAGATTTCATCCATCAACAACAACATCAAGCAACAACAACAAACCTCAATAATCAAGACAAACACAGAGAAAATGTCCTAACTAATACCCAGGGTGGGTATCTGAACTAATTTACAAAGCCAAGGGAAAGGTTTCCCAAATTTTAACCATAAAAATCAAGAGTTGAACAATAACTATAATTTTAGACCACAACAAGGTACAAACCAAAGGCCTCAACATTAAGATCATGATTTATATTGTAGTTTCTATAGGGTTCATGGGCATGATGTAAGAACATGTCACGTGATTGTAACAATTTTTTATAGCATTTTCCAAAGGATCAAAGATGGTTATTTTTTGACATGTTTTTGGTGAACCTGACAACGCCCACTCAAAACACCTACATGGGACCAGTATCTCCAGAGAATACACAATGCTTGGAATATTTAACAATCCTCTCCCCATGTGTCCAAAGGAGGGTAGAATAGATCCCAATGGTTAAAAAAAAAGTATTGTAATAAGAACCCATGATTTTGAAGCCTCAACTTCGTCAAACGCCACAGGTTGCACCTCCTTTGGATAGTCACCAATAAATTAAAATTGTGGGGTTGGTCAAGTTGGACTCTGAACCTCAAATTAACGCTTCCACTAGAACCAAGGAATATTCTTTACAACCTATCCCAATCTACCCAACTTCATCAGATGATATTCGTGATATACTAAGGAAGCCAGTAAGAGCTTATGATTTGATTTGTGACTTAACTAATACCTTCTCTCACATTTCCTTCTTAGATTTGTTAAAGAATGCCCCTGCTCATAGGGTCTACTCTACTAGAAGCGTTGGGTCTTGGTCATTTAACTAACATCACCCCTCCTCCAGAAGTAAAAATAAATCATGTGGACTTTGATGTCTATCCTCTAGGGAAGCCTGAAAGAGATGTTGGATTTGTATTCAACATCAACAAGATGCCCATAGACACTAAAATAGCTTGTAGAGGCAATCGAACATTATTTTTACAATTTTGGATTTACAACAACTACGTAAAGCATGTGATGATTGATGACAGAGGAAATGAGTCAACATAGTCCCCTTTATCTTTCCTTCAAAATCTAGGGCACGGAGAGACCAATTTCTTTTCAAAATGAAACACATTGAGAGGATACGATAACCTCAAAGCAACGTCAATTGGAACTATAATGTTTGCAATCACCCTTGGAACTAAGACGGTAATAACCAAGTTTTATGTTATGGATCGGGAAACCAACTATAATATGATCCTTGGTCATCCTTTGATTCATTGCATATGAAGGTACATTCCCTCAACTTTGTTTCAAAAAGTTAGGTTCCTACATTTAGGGAAGGTATTTGTGGCGCAAGGTGATCCAAAACCCTTCAACATACACCTAGATAACTTAAAAAAGAGGTTAGAGATCCACTCAGAGTTTGAGACTTCCTACAAATCAGTTAAATAAACTTGCAAGTTTAGTACCAGAAGGAAAATTTGGTTCCTACAATGGATATTAGAAGTCACAGGTTTGATCAAAGGTATTCTGAGTAGTCAAATATAAAAACATCATTCATAAAGACAATATCAGTGGGAACCAGGGGAAATTATTGTCGATGCTATTGGAGAAGGATTTAACCTATTCTCCTTCCTTTCAATTCATATGGGCATAGGAGATACCCTGGGACTTCGTTTCTCTTCCAACAAATGAGGTTTTTATGGTTGAGGTAACTAAATTAAAGGAGAAAGATTCAAAAGATGATCCAATGTCCATTTTTTCAAGCAACTGTTGGACTCTCCATTTTGATGGAGCCAAATGTCATTTTGGACACTGGGGAAGGTGTGATTCTTACCTCTCTTGAAGGAAGGGTTTTACCTTTTTCCTTCAAATTAAACTTTGAGTGCACAAATAATAGAGCTGAATACAAATCCCTTCTACTTGGTCTCATCATAGCCAAAAGAATGGGTGTTTTTAATATTAGGGTGCTGGGTGATTCATAACTTGTTGCAAATAAGATATCCAAAGCATATGAAACTAGAACTGAGCATTTACAACTCTACAAAATAATAATGTTGAATCTAACAAAGAGATTTAACTTCATATCAATTGAAGCAATTCTACAAGAGTATAATCTCCTTGTAGACTTGATAGTAACTTCTACTTCTCACTTTACTTCAAGTAGTGAGTTCAAAGATTCAAACTTCACGGTCTCAGTTCATAAATAACCTTTGGTTCGCAAGACACTTGTAACTCCAATGTTGACATACATAGAGACTAAGAGCAAGTCTTTCATTATAGATCACGTTGACATTGACAAAGCTACTCTAGGATATCTAAACACACTCATATAATTACATCTTACGCATCATGAGGTTAGTCTTTCTCTAACTCCACAATCTTCTTCCTATTTTGGAAATCCCATGATACAAACTTACCTTGGGAGAGAACTCAAGATTTATAAGGTAGGAGAAGAGGGGGATTTATAGTTGCCTTCGGCCCCTCCTGAGTCTAAGGAAGGAAATGGCTCCTTAATCAAGGGAACAATCAATATAAATATTAGGACCAAGGAAGAACCAAATATTTTGAAGCTAGGGTCCTCTTTAACTCCTGAGGAGGTTGAAATACATACCCGCATTCTCAAGGAGCATAAAAAATAATTCATGTTTAACTATAAAGAAATGACAGGAATTGCATCACACATTACAATGCACAATCTCATCACCAAACCAGATGCCAAGCTAATTAAGAAAAATTCAAGGCCCATGAAGCCAAAGGTGGCCCTCATGTTGAAGGAAGAAATGATGAAACTCCTTCAGGTGGGATTCATCAATCTAGTTGACTAATCATTATGGGTGTCTAACATTGTCCCCATTCTCAAGAAAAATGGAAAGATCTACATCTGCATAGAATTTCAAGATATAAATAAGGATTTTCCCAAAGATGATTTCCCATTATCATCCATCGATGTTATTGTTGATGCAACAACTAGTTTTGAGTTGTTGTCTCTTATGGATGGATTCTCTGGGTATAATTAGATTAGAATCTCTAAAGAAGATCAGGCCAAAACTATGTTTATAACTCCTTGGGGAACCTAATTTTTTGTTGTTATGTTGTTTGGGCTTAATAACATCTGGTGCTACGTGCCAATAGGACGATGACTTATATATTTCATGATCTTATATGTAAGATTGTGGAATCCTACATGTGGACGACCTGTTGGGTAAGGCTAGAAAGCATTGCGATCACCCAGAGGTGCTTCGTATCATTCGTTCTTGCTTACTTGAATATGGCGTCACATTGAATCCAGGAAAATTTGTATTTGGTGTAACAAGAGGCAAGATTTTGGGGTACATCATATCTTCATCAGGAATTGATGTGGACCCAACAAAAATAAAATTTTTGTGTTGGAAATGATTCCATGTATGGATGAGTCTAACATCAGATATTTTCTTGGAAAACTTGGGGAAATCTGAAAATTTATCCCTGACTTGACCTTTGCTATTCACCCAATCAACAATTTGTTGAAAAAGGATTGCTGCATTGATTGGATAGATGAATGTGATGAGGTATTTGAGTCAGTTAAATGATTATTATTGTCCCCTCCCAAGCTCATGCCACCGATGTCAGATCACCCTTTGATCTTGTACTCGCGAGCCACGAGATGTTTCACTAGCCTACATGTTGGCTTAAGAATATCATGATAAACGAGAATTTGTAGTCTATTTTATTAGTTGAACATTGCTTGATTATAAGATGTGTTACACCCATGTAGTAAAAGAATGCCTTGCTATAGTTTTTGTGAGAAAGCGTCTGAGACACTATATGTTTAATCAAGAAACGAGGGTTATTGTTAAGTCAAATCACTTGCATAAATTCCTCACACAAGGATCCTTAACTAAGAAGGTCTATGAACCTCATAACTATAATGGAAAAATTTTAGTTAATAGTTGTTAATCAAAAATTTGTCAAAGGAAAAATCATTGTAGACTGGTTAGCTAATAATACATTAGATGGAGGTGATCTAGTAGATCTAGACTTCCCCAATGAGTGTGTATAATTCATTGAGACATAGGCCCCCCATTTCTGTACGTGTCCATGGTATACTAAGATCATTAATTTTATAATGGACCATACGTATCCAGAAGGGGCAACATCACAAAAAAGAAGGTGGTTATGTGTCATTTCTACTAAGTACATTATTTTGGAGCAAGTGCTTTATTGTAGAGCCTTCGATGAAATGCTGTTAAGATGTTTTGACGTAGAATACTACAAAAATATTCTTTATGAATCACATAGCGGAGTATGTGGAGGTCACTTCGGAAACCATCCAACTTCTTGAAATATACATTGGATGGGCTATTTTTGGTTCACTCTAGAGCATAATGCATTAGAATTTGTTTGTATATGCCACAAATATCAAGAGTTCTCCCACGAGATCCACATACCAGCACAAGCTCTGTAGGTAATTATAACCCCATGGACCTTCTCCATGTGGGGCCTATATTTTATAGGGAAATTCTCTCCCTCATTAACATATGGCCATAAATTCATAATCATGGCCACATAGTAGTTTACTAAGTGGGTAGAAGCCATGCCTCTTACCATTGTACCTGGGTCTGTGATCGCCAAGTTCATCTTGAACTAGATCATTTATAGGTACGGGGTGCCACAAGTCATTATCTAAGATAATGGCACATCTTTCAAAAATGATGAGGTACGTGAATTATGTGCAAAGTTCAATATAAGTCATCACACGGCTTCTATTTATTATCCTTCGGCCAATGGACAGGACGAGGCTACAAATAAAACATTAAAGTCCATCCTCGTTAAGAATGTTAAGGAGAACAAATGAGATTGGCATTTAAATCTTTTTCCCTCCTTGTGGGCCTATCAGACATCAGTTAGAACACCAAGAGGGGCAACCCAATTTTCTTTGGTATTTGGTGTGGAAGCAGTTTTACCACTCGAGGTTGAAATACCAAGTCTCTATATTTCACTGTAAGGAATCTTGGGAGAATAAGGCTATCAAGAAGCATGACTCTCAGTTAGAAAGTCTTGATGAGGTTAGACCCAACGCTGAACAATGACACAATGCTTATGCTGACTGGATGGCTTGGTAATACAACAAGAAGGTTTACGAGTGTCAAATATATGAGGGAGATTTGGTCTTAAGACTTGACAACTAGATAGAGAAAAAGACCAGTGAAGGAAGAAAATTTAGACCTAGGTGGTTGGGTCCATATCAAGTAGTAAAAGACTATAAAAATGGGGCATTTCTCCTGTTTACATTAGAGGGTGAGGAGTTTAATGAATCTGTGAACTCTCTTAACCTAAAGAGGTATTACACATGATCCATTAGAATTTTCATATGTACATTACTGCATCTGCATTGCAATTTCATTTGACAATTCATTCTGTAAAATTTGTGATCAAGGGAATTATTCTTATAACAACTCCTCAAAAATTCTGAAAAAAATGGAAAAACATTCAAATCATATCTCTTCAAATTTTTAGGGTATCATCAATTGTTTTTGAATCATTTCATCAATTCAAACAGGATAAGGCAAAGTTTTGACCATACCCATACCAAGGCCTGCATACTTGGTTCTTCTTATAGTCTCTTTCTAGATTAGGTGTCTTTTCCTATAGTCTATTCTAGAAGCTTCATGGTGTCACATCTATCCCATAAAGATATCTTTGGAAATAAGAAAATACTAAATTTTTTTCCTAGATGAGTAAGGCAAATGAAAATCCACATAAATTTTTTATTTTACACATTTCTTTGCCCTACCAAACTTTGGTGTTGAACATAAATCTCTTACTAGTGATGTAGGGTTAGGAAAGGAGATAAATGCCCTTACTCGCCCATTCCTTGTCCATAGTGATGTGCCCATGCTTCCTACTGGTAGCATGGGGTGAGGTGTAGGGGGTCTCTTTGATAAACTTGAAAGTTAGAAATAATTCATTCAAATATTGTAAAAAACAAAGTGATTTAGATGTTAAAAATTCCAAAAGAGTTTAAAACCTCAAAACCAAATTTTGTCAACCCAGTAGCCATCTATGGATCTAAGTCTATATAAAATGAAAAGTAAATCACATTATAGACTATGAAGTAACTTGAGTAGCATGAAGTTGTAGTGTCTCAATTTGGTCATGTCAAACCATTGTCTTTTCCTCATCGTTACCATTCAACATTTTTTTGTAACTTGTGTCCTGTTTGGAGCTTGGTGTTGAGCCCTCACATCCTACTGGTTGTGTGGAATTGGGAGTGGGGCAAGTGTTGGTGTGTGGGATCCTATGTGTCCTCCACTCACAAATGGAGGGTCATCTCAGATGGGTTAGTTTTAGGGTTAGGTTTAGGGTTTGCTTGTGTGTCATGCACTAGGGTTACTCAAAACCCTATATGTATCCCTTCATTTGACATTTATGAGTATGCCAAGACATTTTGTTGTCTTTCTCTATGTGTAATATTTTTTCTGTTATGCAAGTTCTTCCATTGATTGATCGATTCCTCCTTGTGATTACGTTGGAGCTATTACGTTTCCTTTAGAGTGCAACTTCATCGTGGTGCACATTTTTTGATACGATTCTCACAAAATATTTCATGGTATCAAAGCTGAGATCGTGTAAATGTGCATTTTTCATTTGAGTTGTGATTACTCTTGGTTTTGTTTTTTACTCCTCATACAAGTTTTTTGATCATTAGATTATAGAAATTTACTGCTAACGTTGTTAATAAGTTACTCTTGGAATTTTTTTGGTTTTGTTGTGTTCTTCTTACATGTGCAGATCTCCTTGATTTTTTCTGGGGTTTTGTAACTACATTTAGCTAGCTGCAACTAAATCTAGTAGATTAGCTAAAATAGAGGTTCTTTATTCTGTTATTTTTAATCATTTATTAAAATTGGAAATTATTTTTTTAGAACTTTGTTTTCTGGGTTTCTCTGTGTTTTTGCTATTCTTTTTGTAGATTTAGGTAAAAAAATTTAGTGATTGGTGTGTTTTGTACTGCCTCCCTCCACCGACCTGCATCCTCAGATCTCAACTCACCACCAAGCTCCTTCTACACCTATGCGAGCTCCATTCACCTTTGTTTAGATCTGAACTGAGCCATTCTCTTGTGTTTTGTCGTGTGAAAGTGCATTCAAGTGTTGACAACTGATATATTCATCTTTTGCATTCAAGTGTTGACATGTGATTTTCTAGATAAAGATGTGTTCTTTGACTGTTGAAGATCATTCTTGATAAGAATAAATATTTTCTGTTCTTAAAAATCATTAAACTAAAATTGTATGGTTATCAATAATTCATTTTCACTTCAGAAGGATGAGCTGCAATCTAGCTTTAAGAATTACAAACTCATTTCTTCTTCCAAATCATCCTTGGATCAATTTCAGTGATCCAAGGAATGTTTCAAATCTTCTTCATAGACTGAATGGTAAATTGACATTTAGTAGTTTAAGGGACATAAAAGACTGAACTTTGTTTGTTACAAATTCTATGGTCTCATGTGAACGTGTTTTCGTTTAGTTGTATGTTTGTGCTCGGGTCTTTGGTGATTGATCTTGGTAGGACTATAAGGGCTTAAGCAAAATTCAATTCTCTTAGGAGCAGTTTGGAGTCCTAAAAATCTAAATATTATTCTAACGGTTGCCTAAGCTAGGTAAGAACACCTATGTTTTAACTATGTTTACTTATTTGAATTTTATTTTAACCTAAGCCTCTTATTCTAATTTGTTGGGTTGGCATCCTAACCTAAGCGTTGTGCTAAATGGATAAGAGAGGGATTACTAAAGTAATACTAGACCATTTTAGCTATTACCTAATACTAAAGGGTTATGAATTGAACCTAACCTAAGGTGGGAATTCTATTGGTAAATGTTTTTAATACCTAAGTTGGTTATTGCTAGACTAACCTAAGTTCTATTTGGATCCATCCTAAACTATTAAAGGGAACCTAAGGGGTCGCATGTCTCAAGGGTGACAGTTCCAATGACATTTAAATGAGTTGATAGGGTTTAAATGATGGAAGTAATGCTATATTTGGTAGGGGCTAGTAGACTTGGTAGAGGCATACGTGGAAGCTCCAACTAAAAGATGGAATGATATTTTTTTATGGAATTGGCATTTTCCAGATTTAGGAGGTGATGGTAAGGAAAGATAAGCATGAATTTTGGAATGAATAGTATTTATGGCATTAATGAGCCTCAGTCTTTGTGTGTAAACCATATTTGAAACTTAGAAGGTGGGTTTGTAGGAGGTTATTTGGTTTTTCATGCATGGCGGATTTTTCTCTGCATGGAGCTAACTGGTTCTTCAAACCAGTAGTTTGACCTTCAATTCAAAGCTATTTTTGGTTTCTTTGGCCTATTTTTGATCGAAGGAAAGTATATGAGCTGTAGGAGGAAAATAAGTTTGGTTGTTGATCTTTCGTGGAGGAGAAAAATATTTGGAAGCTCGGCTAGAAGTCTCCTTTGATTTGGTGGAAGCACTATCAGGCATGATAGGATCTAACTATTAAAATTCTTTAATTTCTTCTAAATGATTCATTAGAACAAATATGATCTCATGAGATTCATGTTTTCATGTCTGTCTGGTTATTTTTCTTGCTGGATTTTATGAATCCTTGTGGTGTTTGATATGAAACCATGGCTAAAATAGTGTTGTTTTGAAAACTGTATCTCTGTGCAAGTTTTATGACAACATACAAGTGATAATTGTATGCAAAACTTGTTTCTATAACTCTATTTTTTCACTCTAGATCTTGTTATCAAAGTTTTTGTGCTTTGAATTGATCTTCATGGAAATATAAGGATCTGAACTTAGGGGAAACTTGAGTTCTGTTTGATTTTGCTTCTGGGTTGCGTTTTTGGATGTATACTTGTGTTGGAGCTTCATTTTGATCAGAACCAGTGTTTGGAAAACTTATGCATTGCTGAAATGTTTCTTGGAGTTTGTATTTAGCACTGCACTCACATTATTTTTCTTGTGAAGTTTTGAACATTTGTGTGAAGCTCGGGTTCGACATTGTACTCGTATGTAACACTTGTGTGTTATGAGTTTGAAGTTGGGTCAGTGTATTCATATCTGTTATGGTATTTTAGTGTTGGGTTTCTCTTGTAGTAAAAGTATTAAGCTTATAATTCTTTTATTGAGCGAATACTCACCAGGGAACTGGGTGACATCTTGTTTGAGTCGGTTAAAAATCTCTTTTAGATTTGGAACTGGAAACATCTTGCTTAAGGAACGTAGAACTTTAGTTCTATGACTGTATCGAGATGGTATTAGTGTGGGAATAGAAGGAAGTTTTCTTTCCCCTATATTTTGAGGGAAACCTGCATTCTGGGTTAACTTTATTGTTTTTTACTAAGTCACCACTGCCACAATTTTGTGGTTGTGAAGTTTTGTTTTGATATTCCGTTCCTATTGCTTTGGAGTTAAGACTGAGACATCTTCTATATTAGACTTTCTGGGTTCTTGATCTCTCTCTTCTGTCTCTTTAAAATAAATTTGGGTCTTAGTAAAATATTTGAGTTATAAACCTTGGAAACTAAAATTATTTAGAAAGGATACCTTCTTCTTCAATTGTTTTTTGGTTAGTTCTTTTGAATCACAAAATACATACCTTTCTTATTAGGTGATGAAGAATTTGCGAGTCTTCAATCTTGGGTTTTTGGATAATTATGAACTTGATAGTTTACTATTTTGGGATGTTATTCTCGACTGTTACAGTGAATGAGTCCTTGGCTTCTTTTTATGGAAGAAAATATATATGTACTCTCTTGGGATTAGTATGTTGTCTTGGGTTTGTAATATGCTTTTAACTTGATTTGATTTGAAACAGGAACTTCTCTTGTTCAGTTGTATGAAATGATTTTTTTTAAATGGACCTTTCCTTATTAGAGTTACCTTTTCTCTGTCTTTAGATAAGATCATTGTTTGAAATTCTCTGTACTTGATTCTCTTTTAAGATGGTGATTTCTTATGACCTGCTAGTCTACTTTATTCGAATCATTGTTGCAATAATGTAGAAACTTAGTAGCCAAGAGGGTTATGCTAATAAGTAAATGCATACATATGGGTTCGACTGTTGTTGACTAGCCTTGCCTACTTTAAATGGATAGAAGTAGGTTTGTCTCTTGTACTCTTTATCTTTTGGGATGAACTTGAGTAGAGATTAACTCCTTTATGGAACTACTTGATTGCATATGTTGGTTTCAGATCTTTGAATTGATAACTTCTAACATGCATAACTGGAATTAGAATTTCAGTTAAACTGTCATGATTTTCTATACCTTCTTGTATTATTATGAATTTTTTTTTAGATTTATATCTTAATGTTGAATTTACAAGATTGTTAATCCCAGAAAGGAACATGTAATTCATGTTATAAACTGGATCTGTTTCTTGGATGTTATTAGTTTGGGCATGGTATGTATTGGTTCTTTTTATTCCTTGCTTATGATTTAGATGAGTCATCCTAGAATGAACCATGCTCAAAATACTTATTTTATCTTTTATAAAAGATAAATGTTGTATTTTATTAGGATAGGATTATGAAATAATGGAATGGAAAGATCTATAGTTTATATAAAATCCATTGATAAGATCAATATAACTTTAAATTCTTATGCAGATATTGTTTATTATATTCTTCTCTTCTCTTAAAATTTGATCTAGATTTATTAATGAACTTCTTTTCTGTTTGGTATCACTTATGCTTATTGTATGATGTTTTAATTATCTCATTAAAGAAGTGTTACTTTAATGAAAAAATTAGTTGAATGAAATTCATTTTAATGCTTAGCACTTATCATGCTCAGTTCATTGAAATGACCCATGCTAGCAATTTTTGTAGATGGACATCGTAAGTGATAAAAGAAGGAAAAACCTTATATGATGCATTGGCTGATATAAGTTTGATTCTTCGTAACGAATTCTGATGCATTATTTAGTTGTATTGAAAAAGAAAAGTTGTATACTTATAGAATGAAGGCTATTGATATACAGTATGCCTAAGTGCATAGTCTTGTAAATTTATAAATTGTAAAGATGAATTGCTAGTTGTGATTTATTTGCATTGGTTGTGTAATTTATCTCATACTTTTATAAAGAAGATGAAAGTTCTATCTTGTTGATGTTCTTTATATTATATTATTCTTATCTTATTATCTTTGATATGATGGATAAAGGGTATTAGTTTAATTTCCCTTATAATGATGCAACTTGTTAAGTTGCATAAAATGATGTGTTTTATCTAAACAATTTAACATAGTAATGTGTTGCATAATGAACATGAAGTAAGAAATATGGATATTGTGAATGATAAATCCTAACACTTAATCATGTAGAGGAAGAATCATTCTTTCTCAAATGAATGTAAGCCAAAAGGATTGGAGATATGATTATTAATTATTAGACTTCATTTTGTATAAAGTCCACTATAGTTGGATATGTTGTTATTAAACCCTCCTAAAGTTAAAGTACATTTTAATGAAACTTATGATATCATTGTCCTTTTTTGGTTAACTGCTAGTTACACCATGAAAAAAAACATTAAAAGCAACCATGAGTTTAACGAAGTTCTTTAATACTCGATTGATATAAGTATATAATAAGAACTTAAGGAGAGTTGGATTAGGGTTTAACAGGGTTACTAAAACTAGTGTATTAATCCAAATTAATAATTTGTTAGTAAAATCCTTGGGGTATGTACATTGTGATGAGGTAGTTTCTGTGGGATGCTGACGCATGCTAACTGTAGGACTGTACCTTTAAGAAGACTTGGGTCTTCTCGACGATACAACTTTGCAGTTGACATGTGGTAACACCCTTCCGCATTGATCATCTAGATCTACACACAAATAAGGACTTGAACTTAGTTTCTCTCTAGGTCAAGTTAGTGGCATATTTAGGATAGGAAATAGCTTACAATGGCTCAAGGTACCTTGGCACATTTGGTTGTCTTAGGTCAACCGAGTATGCCCATTTATTCTAAGTCATTGTGAGTGTCTCCCTATAATAATTTATGTTTCTAACCAAGGATAGGGTTAAACCTGGGACAAGTGGACTGACGGTAGTCAATAAAGACCAATCATGATAATAGAGGAGTGAGGTGAAGGACATATTCCAAAATGATGAGTATTTTGTTTAGGAATAGAGACATACATAGTATGTTGTAAAACTTTGGCCAAAGTATTGCAAGCTGCTGGTTGCATTGTCCTATGTTACCAAGTTTAAAACAACATGATATCAGATGAATATTGGTAAGAAATATTTAGATATATTATTTAAACAGATCACTCAGTACCCAGTTTAGGGTAGGAAAAACCAAGTATACGATAAGTATCCAATACTTAAAGATACATAAATAGATTGATAGATTAACGAGTTATGAAATAAATAGATTGGTGGATCATCGAGTCATTTATAACTACATATGGTTATTTGTTTGAAATCAATTGGCATGGAATGTTTGTTCTAAATAGTGCTTTATTTAGAACAGAGAACAGTATATAATGTTTTCCCTTATTTCTAAAGTCTTAAAATGGGAATGTTACAGTTCGGCTTTGAACCGAGCCATTCTCTCGCATTTTGTGATGTGAAAGTGCATTTTTTTGTGTCTGAGTTCTGGTTGAATTTGTGAGCTAGCCCATGTTCAACCTACTCATGTTCTTGCCTGAGCTTGTGTTCCTCTAGCCTGTATCTGGCCCTTCTCCCCTCGGTCCTAGCTTTCCTTGCGCTTCACCTGCCTCACTCACCCCACAACCCTGCGAGCCGTAAGTCACATTTTTTGGTTCATGACTGCTCCAAGTTCGAGCTCCTACAAAATTATGCTTGACTCCTAAACCTACATCCTAAGATCCTTGTGGTTTTTACCTACATTTCCATGTGACCTACTCCCCATTTTCCCTGAGCCTCGAACCCCGAGCCCATCTACACCTCGTCCCACTCTCCAACGGCTTCTAACCGCAAAACTTGGCCATGATCTCACTTTTCTCCCAACTCGGGATCCACCCAACTCAGGATCTTTCAATAGTCTCCATAAAGCTTGGCCTCCAAACAAATTTCTCAGCCTTTTTCCAGCCAACTTGGATCCACCCAAACCGTTTCCACTGAGCTAACTACCTTTTTTGGTAAGATATTTGGTAAGTTTTTTAAATTTTATTTTGGTGTTTTTTTAATATAACATTTCAAATTTGAGGTGTTTTTTTATAAGGTGGGAATTTCTTTAAAAAAAAAAGTATTTGTTTTTTAATTAAGATTTAATATTTTTAATATATATTAATTAGTTTTTCGTAATTAGTTAGATTTAATGATATTAAATCTATTCCAATTAATTATGAATATCATTTACGATTAGTTAAATCATTAAAAATCATCCTTTCAAATTAACGTCTTATTGTCATTTTTTAAAAACTCCAATAGCTTTAAAATTAGGTAACTTAGGTGTTTCAAAACGGTAATTCTAGGCATTATTGTCAATTTATACTAATCGTGCGCTGAAGTGTGTAGTGACACTCTAAGAATTTTTTTCTTCTGCGTACCTTTTTGGTGTTCTGAAGATCATTAGGCCTCATCTTTAGTTCATTTAAAACTTTTATTTACCCTTATTATTACCTGCGACTAGTGAGCACATCCACCACAGTTTGTAGCAAGGGGGTATCCATTGTAACGTGAGACACTTTTTCTCACAACCAAGATTTGATTTCACCTCCTTCCTAGTTTTTTGCAAGTTGTGCTTGTATACGGTGTCACTTTGCTGCGCTCCATGAAACCCAATTGTGGTATCCTCTCTTGCACGTTATTACACTGATTGTAAGGTGAGTTACCAACTATTTCAAGATGCACGCTTGGACCCAATTATATTCAATGCACTAAACTATAAAGTGTTGAAAGCAAGGGGAGTTATTATATTGTCATGGGTGGTTGTGATTCTTGTGTTTCTTTTCTATATTCTTTCTCTCTCTTCACTATGGATACACTTTCAATTCCTTTTCTTATGCCATTCAACTTCTTTGAATGGAGATTGAAAATGATTATGAAACTAAGGGGTAAAGGGTTATTCCACATCACCATGGGAACTAAGACTGAACCGGACAATGACCCTGAAAAATCTAACTAGTTAAACCATAGTGATGAAGCTTTAGGTCTTCTTTGCATGTCTGTTTCTCCTGACTTGCTCTTTCACATTGAGTCATTCGAAACACCTAATTCTATGTGGAAAATGTTAGATGGAATGTTTGTACACCAAGATGACATGAGAGTGCATGAGTTGGAAAACGAACTACTAGGGTTAAATCCTAGTGATTTTGAAAACATGTAAGTATTCTTCTCTATATTTGTCCACACTAGATTTTTGTTAAAGGAATGTCAAGTAGAGAAGAAAGATTCTCAACTGATCTTGTCGATTCTCTCTAAGTTAGGTCCTGAATATTCTGTCTATGTGTCAACTTTTTACACTACAAAATATGCCTTGGGAAAGTATTGGAATATGCCCTCCTTTGATTGTTTTTCATCCCAACTCATTCAAGAATAGGATAAAATCATTCAAATGGGGTCTCTCAAGTCCAAGTCACATTCCCTTGTAGCAAGTACTAGTAAGGAAAAGGAGACTGATAATGAGATAGAGAAAAGGGGTCAACCTAAGAGGGAAATCAAGACCAAAACTAAATTTAACATGAATGCTTCAACTTCTGAGCCTAGACCAAAGAAAGACAAGTTTTTGTGTTCCTATTGCAAGAAATTTGGTCATAAAGAAAATATATGTATGAGAAAACAAATTGATCACCTTACTCATTTACTTGAGAAAAATCAAATAGGTGTTCCTGAGTCTATCAAACAAAATACTCCAAAGGTTGAGTCTTCTACTACAAGAGAGTCTAAATCTAATAAGAAGAAAGGGAAGGCCCTCGTAGCTTGATTTTCTCCTTCATTGATGTGGATTATAGATTCTGGTGCCTTGCACCACATGGATTCTTTGCATGTTGAGTTCTCCAACATTGAACCTTGTGATATGTCCCAAATCACGTTGGGTGATAACACGAAAGTGTCGGTTTCCGATAGTGGATTGTTATAGATAGATGGGGGAACATTTAACCAAGTGTTGAGTGTTCCTGATATCTCTACCAATATCCTACAGGTTTACCAAATTAATCACCTTGGTAAAGAAATGTGAGTGGAATTTGGTCCTAACTCGGTGATTATTCGTGAGCTTAATGATGACAATATAGTGACCAAGGGAAAGGCATATCACCTTTGATGGTTATATACCTTTTCCCACTTTACTCCTGATTCAACACCCACTTCATTGCTTGATATTGAGAGAAGAATTAATTCCTATTCGACTTCTACCTCTCTACCTACTGAGGTTCTTTAGCTCTTTGATTCGGACTCTGACTCCTCAGATGATGATGTTATTGAGCATGCTCCTCTTCATGACCCTCAAAATTTTGAGTCTTCCGATTCTAATAGTAGTGACGATGAGGACTATGTCCCTTCTCACTCAAGTGAAGAATCTTCTAAATCTGAGCTTGATTCTCTTGGTCCTCTTTGGGCTAGGAAAAATTTACAAAGCGCTAGAGATTTAGTTGGAGATACTTGGGATATGAGACATAATTGTTTAGATTTCATTAGACCCCACTCTTTCTTCACCTTTGCTTCTGATTTAGTTGTCTCCTCTATTTCTTCATGTGATGATAGTTCCATTGACATAGACTTGCTTGGTTCTACTTCTGATGATGAGGATTGTGTACCCAGTTCTAATGTCGAGAGTACTACAGAGGACTCTTCTCCTCCTACTCTCACTATTCCAAAGAGTGATGACACATCCCACATCTCATAAGATATTCAGTAGTATCCTATACAGTAAAATTGTGATGTTCTAAAGGTTCCTCATCCATCTTCAGGTATTTCAGAGGAGTTCATCATCTCTGTTGTTGGGAGTTCCCCTTCTGGGACTCTTACCATTTCCACTTTTCTGGAGACTTTCATTGATCCACCCTTGTTTATGGATCCATTTTCTATGATGTGGGATGTTTTTTTGCCTTCACATCGGTTGGAAATCCTTTCTATAGGTGTTCACCCTTCATACTGTAACAATTATACACTCATGACATTACCTTCGGCTCCTTCGCACTCACTTGCTAGACCTATGTCACACTCTCATGGACTAGACTCAAATTTCTTTGTGCTACTGCCTTCAATTTCCTTTGTGGAGTGGGAATATTTCTAGCACATCTTTTCTTTCCTTCCTAAGGGAAAACATGTAGTTTAGTGTGGATAGATCTTCTTCAGTCTAGAGGCAGAGGATCTCATCATTGATATTCTTCTGGGAAACTTCTTAGAGTTGCAGAGTTCATATCCATCCATGAAATCTTCCACATCCATCTCATCTCCCTCATCTTCTCTCTTTTTCATCTTTCCGAGAGATTTCCCTTTTGTACATGGGTACCTTTAAAGGGTAGTCTATGGCCAGGACCCATCTTTGGCATCTTTCTCAGATTAGAGAGTATTTCATTCTCTTGTGGTGGATGTTTTTCCCATTGCTTTTTCCTTCGCTGCTTGAGAATTATTTTTTTGTGCATGGGTACCTCATCAGGCTTTATGCCAGGACCCATTTCTCTTCTTCTTATTCTTCTAGGAAGATTTTGTTTGTATATGAGCACCTTATCAGGCCTTTATTTACTGGGGCCCATTGACACATCTTTCTTAGTTTTTTAGGAGTGTCTTCTTGTTCTGTCTAACTCATTATAGCTACTACCCCAGCTTCGATGAAGGGGGGGTGTTGGTGTGTTGGATATGTTAGTGTGAGTTATCCTGTGTCCTTCTCTCATGTTGGAGGGTCATCTCACATGGGTTAGGTTTAGGGTTTCATATGTGTCATGCACTAGGGTTACTCAGAACCCTATATGTACCCCTTTTCTATTCATTTATGAGCATGCCAAGACACTCTACTATCTTTCCTCTATGCAAGCTTTGTTTCTGTTGAGAAAATTCTTCCATTACTGATCAATTTTTTCCTTGCTATCGCTGGAGATTTCACGATTCCGTTGGAGTGAAACTACTTCGTGGTGCCTCGTTTTCGATTCGATTCTCACAAACTCTTTTCATGGTATCAGAGTTGAGATCAGGTAAATGTGCACTCGATTTATTTTTTTTTGCTATTACTCTTACTTGGTTTCGTTATTTTACTCTGCATGCAATTCTTTTGATCACCATTTTCTGGAAATTATCTTGCTAATATCTCTAACAAGCTTTCTTGAAAAGTTTTTTGTGTTTTTTTCTTGTGCATGTTGTCTGTGGTTGTAGGATCCTTGACTTCAGTCGTGGTTGCTACTCAACGAACTACTATCCCTCTGGCATTTTTTTTGCTTCCCAGGTGTTTTTAATCATTAGCCACGCTTTTTTGATTGCACATGCATTTTTTAATCATTAGCCACGTTTTTTTGCTTCACAGGGTTGTAAAAATCATCTGCCATGTTTTTTTTTGCTTCCTAGGCATTTTTAAACAACTTTGCCACGTTTTTTTGGTTTGAGCAAGGTAAAACACTGTTGTAAACACTCCTATGTGGCCTGGTACGTTTTTAAACAACTCTGCCACATTTTTTTGGTCTAAGCAAGGTAAAACACTGCTGTAAACACTCCAGCGTGGCTGTTCATCTTGTTTTTTGGTAAGTTTTCACCATACGCCTTTTCCTTTGGTAGGTTTGTTAATTTCCTTCTTTTTTCTCTCTAAAATCCTCAGTTGTTTAGAAAAAAACACCTGTGTTTTCTTTTTTTTTAAAGAAAAAAAAACAAACTCACTCTTTTTGGTATGCGTTTTAAATCAAAAAATCTTTCTTTATTTAAAAGATACTTTCTAAAAACGCATTCAATATTTATTTGTTTAAAAAAATTCATCTAAAAATCTTAAAAAAAAAAAAACACTTCTTTCTAAAACTTGTAAGTTTTAGACAATATTAAAAAAAAGTGTTTTTTTTTAGTGATTTATTTAATTAAAGATTTTTTCAAAATTCATTAAATTTAATTACATTAGATCTAATTTTCTTTCATTAACATTATTTAAAAAATATATTTCCTTGGCATTATAATTTGGTCTTTGGATTGTTGTATTTCTAACCTTCTGTCGAGTGCCGAAGACGAAGGGTGAAGTCCAGGATTGGCAGGTGGCTAATTCCCCCTTGCAATACAAACAAACCCTATCTCAAATTCTATGTCATTTCCAACGAGCATACATACGACACCCTTTGCATGTGTTTAGGGCACTTTTTTAATCCGTTTGCAGGCTTATTGTCTTTTTCTCATCAAATTGCGGGAATTGGTTTTTGCTATAACTTTTGACTCATAGCTCAGTTTTGAGCACTTCTTTAGTCAAATTTGTATGTTTTTTTGCACTCTAGATATGGGATCATTAGATTTGTAAACACACTAATTTTATAAAGCGCTGCATTCTGGGGGTGTCTTTGTCTTGCTTAATTCAACTCATTATTTTGAGCTTTATTCTATTCCTTTCTTTCATGGACTTGTGAGGACGTCCACCACAGTTTTATGACAAAGGAATTCTTTCGTGTGACGTGAGACACTTTTTCTCACCACCAGGGTTGGCTTTCACCTCGTTTCTATTTTTTACTTGTGCTTGTTTACGGTGTTCCTCTTTTGTTGCACTCCACAAATCACTATTGTGGTCTCCCCTCTTGTGCGTTATTATGCTAATTGCAAGAAGAGTTACCAAGTGTTTCAAACCACACACACGGACCCGATTGTAATCAACACACTAAACTATAAAGTGCTAAAAGCAGGGGGGTGGTTATTGTCCTGGGTGGTTGTGTTTCTTTTCTGCATTTATTTCTCTCTCTCACTATGGATGCACTTTCAATTCTTTTCTTACACCGTTCAAATTTTTCAAATGGAGATCGAAAATAATAATGAAACTAAGGGGTAAAGGGTTATACCACATCACCATGGGAACTGAGACTGAACCAGACGACAAACCTGAAAAATCTAAGTGGTTAAACCGTAGTGATGAAGCTTTAGGTCTTCTTTGCATGTCCGTTTCTCCTAACTTGCTCTTCCACATTGAGGCATCTAAAACACCTACATCTATGTGGAAAACAATGGATGTGATGTTTGGAAAACTAGATGACATGAGAGCGCATGAGTTAGAAAACGAACTACTAGGGTTAAATCCTAGTGACTTTAAAAACCTACAATCCTTCTTCTCAAAATTTGTCCACATTAGATTATTGTTAAAAGGATGTCAAGTAGAAAAGAAAGATTCTCAAATGATCTTGTCAATTCTCTCTAAGCTAGGTCCCGAATATTTTGTCTTCATGTCAACTTTCTATGCTACAAAAGCTACTTTGGGAGATACTTAGATGATGCCCTCCTTTTACTGTTTTTCATCCCAACTCATTCGAGAACAAGACAAACTCATTCAAATGGGGTCTCTCAAGTCCAAGTCACATGCCCTTGTAGCAAGTACTTGCAAGGGAAAGAAGACTGAAAAGAAGAAAGAAACTAAGGATCAACCTAAAAAAGAAACCAAGATCAAACCTATAAATGACACAAACACTTCAACTTCTGAGCCTAGAGCGCAGAAAAGCAAGTATTTGTGTTCCTATTGCAAGAAGACTGGTCATAAAGAGCAACACTGTTTTAAGAAACAGATTGATCACTTATCTCATTTACTTGAGAAAAATAAAAATAAGTTTTCCTGAATCAATAAAACAAAGTGCTTCTGAAGGTTGAGTCTTCTGCTGTAAAAGGTTCTAAAATGATAAGAAGAAAGGAAAGGCCCTTGTAGCCAAGAGTTGCTCCTTCATTGACATGGATTATAGATTCTGGTGCCTCACACCACATGGGTTCTTTGCATGTTGAGTTTTCCAACATTGAACCTTGTGGAATGTCCCAAATCACGATGGGTAATGACATGACAGTGTCGGTTTTTGGTAGTGGATCGCTAGAGATGGATGGGGGAACATTTAACCAAGTGTTGAGTGTTCTTGATCTCTCTACCAATATCCTATGAGTTTACCAAATTACTCACCTTGGTGAAGGAATGCGAGTGGAATTTGGTCCTAACTCGGTGATTATTCATGAGCTTAACAATGAAACTACAGTGGCTGAGGGAAAGGTAGATCACCATTCATGGTTGTACACCTTCTCCCACTTTACTTCTGATTTTACGCCCACTTCCTTTCTCACTCATGCAAATTAGGTTAGTAAGCTATGGCATGAGAATTTTGGACATCTAAACTATCGCTACCTTGAACAATTGAGTCAAAATGAAATGGTCAACGGGTTGCCTCGTGTCAAGCTTTCTAAGGGTCTTTGTGAGGGTTGTACCCTTGGAAAGCATCCTAACAAGAACTTTGACAAAGGAAAAGCCTGGAGAGCCACTTGTCCCTTGGATCTTGTTCACAGTGATGTTTTTGGTCCATTTCCTTCTCCTTCGTTTACTAGAGCTCTTTATGTGCTAACCTTCATTGATGACTATTTATGATATACTTGGGTATATTTTCTTAAGCTTAAGTCTGAAGTCTTTGAACATTTTCAGGACTTTAAGGCTCTTGCTGAGAAACAGGTGGAACGGTCTATCAAGGTTCTTCAAACTGACAATGGAGGTGAATATGTAAACAATAGGTTCATGGATTTCTATACTTCTGAAGGGATCTCTTTGCAACATACAGTTGCTTATAGCCCTTTGCAGAATGGAGTTACAGAAAGAAAGAACTGTACTCTAAAGGAGATGGCCACTTGTATGATTCACTCGAAGTCTTTTCCTCCGTAGTATAGGGCCCAAGTAGTGAATTGTGTAAATTACATTCAAAACCGTGTTCCACACAAGGCAGTAAGAGGGATGACACCCTTTGAAGCCTGGTTTGGACGCAAGCATGATGTTGAGCACTTTCGAGTCTTTGGATCCAAGGCTATGGCTCAGATTCCCAAGAAGAAATGCAAGGCCTTGGAACCACAATCCAAACCTTGTATCTTTGTAGGGTATCCTGATGGCGTGAAGGGATATCAATTGATGAATCCTACTTCTCATGAGCTGTATATTGAGAGAAGTGTTAAGTTCGATGAGTCTTCTTCGAATTCTACTTCTCCACCTATAGAGGTTCTTCGGCTCACTGATTCAGATTCTGACTCATCAGATGATGATACTGTTAAGCGTGCTCCTCTTCCTGATCCTCCTGACCATCAAACCTTTGAGTCTTCCGATTCTGACAGTAGTGATGATGAGGACTATGTCCCTTCTCACTCAAGTGAAGAATCTTCTGACTCTGAGCCTGATCCTCCTAGTCCTCTTTGGGCTAGGAAAACTTTGCAAAGTGCTGGAGATTTAGTTGGAGATACTTCGGATATGAGACGTACTCGCTCAAATTTTGTTGGACCCCACTCTTTCTTCGCCTCTACTTCTGATCCACAGTCTTTCTGGGAGGCTTCTGGTATTCCTGAGTGGGATTCTACCATGGATGAGGAGTATTCCTCTCTCATGAAGAATGATACTTGGGATCTCACCCCTCTTCCGAAAGGAAGAAAAATAGTTTGGTGTAAGTGGGTGTTCTAAACAAAGTATGGAGTAGATGGAGACGTTGAAAAGTTTAAAGCGTGATTAGTAGCTAAGGGTTTCTCCCAGATAGCTGGGGTTGATTATACAGAAACCTTTTCTCTGGTTGCGAAGATGACTTCTATTCGACTGACCCTAGCCATTTCCACAGAAAATAGATGGAAAGTCCATCAAATGGATGTTAAGAGTGCCTTCCTTCATGGTGATCTAGAGGAAGAGATCTATATGGAACAACCTTCGGGTTATGTCCAAGATTCCTCCCTCATTTATAAGTTAAAGAAGTCTCTTTATGGCCTTAAACAAGCCCCTCAGGCTTGGTATGCCAAGATGGAATCCTTCTTACTTACATCAGGGTTTACTAGGTGTCACTCTGATCCAAATGTTTATATTCTATGGTAGGATGAATCCATACTCATTATTGTTCTATATGTTGATGACTTGTTGATCACAGGTAGCTCTTCCTCTATTATTGATTCTGTGAAGATTGCCTTAGCCAACAAGTTTTCCATGACTGACTTAGGTTTGCTTCATTACTTCCTTGGGATCCAGATTTCACAATTTGACTCAGGAATCTTGATTTCGCAACCTAAGTATGCTCTTGATTTACTAGCTCAGTTTTATATGTTTGATTGCAAGTCTTATATTACTCCTTTTCTTTTCAGGGTTAAGTTGGTTTTAGATTGCTCTACTCCCTTGGTTGATGGTACTCTTTACCAATAGTTAGTTGGGAGCTTGATCTACTTGACTCACACTCGACTAGATTTATCATATGCTGTTGGGATCATGTCCAGATTCATGCAGGAGCCACATGACCTGCATTGGAAAGCAACTAAATAGATCCTTCATTATGTTCGTGGCACTTATGCTGATGGCATACACTATCATGGAGGGGTTGATATTGACTTGATTGGGTTCACAGATTCTGATTGGGCCGGTGACTTAGATCATCAGAAATCTACTTCTGGCTATAGTTTCTCTCTTGGTTTGGGTCCTATTAGTTGGTTTAGCAAGAAGCAAAAGGTAATTGCAATATCATCTACAAAGGCAGAATACAGAGGAGCAGTCAATGCTGCCATAGAAGCTATTTGGCTACAGGGTATTCCGACAGAGTTTGGCATCCACTTTCGGTGGCCTACCATTATCTAATGTGATAACACAAGCACTATCTCTATTTGCAGAAATCCAGTTCAACATCAACAGATGAAGCACATTGAGATCCATATGCACTTCATACAAGAGCTTATTCATGATGGTATCATCGACATTTAGTACATTCAGACAGCTGATTAGATTGCAAACTTATTCACCAAGCCTTTCAATGAGATGAAGTTTCTTCACTTATGGTCTCTTCTTGGGGTGAGGTCTTTTGAAGCTTCCCATCTTCTTAGGGATATTTAGTCCTTATTTTCTTCTTCTTCTTCTAGGAAGATTGTGTTTGTATATGGGCACCTTATCAGGCCTTTAGTTGCCAGACCCCATTAACACATCTTTCTTAGTTGTTTAGGAGTGTCTTCCTCTTCCGTCTGACTCATCACAGCTGCTACCCCAACTTTGATGAAGGGGGGGTGTTAGTGTGAGTTATCCTATGTGTCCTCCTCTCATGTTGGAGGGTCATCTCACATGTGTTAGGTTTAGGGTTAGGTTTAGGGTTTCATATGTGTCATACACTAGGGTTACTCAGCACCCTATATGTACCCCTTTTCTATTCATTTATGAGCATGCCAAGACACTCCGCTGTCTTTCCTCTATGCAAAATTTGTTTCTGTTGAGAAAGTTCTTCCATTACTGATCAATTTTTTCCTTGCTATCGCTGGAGCTTTTATGATTCCATTGGAGTGCAACTACTTCGTGGTGCCTCGTTTCCGATTCAATTCTTGCAAACTCTTTTCAGGATCCTATGTGTCCTCTACTCACATATGGAGGGTTATCTCACATAGGTTGGGTTTAGGTTTTACTTGTGTGTCATGCACTATGGTTACTCAGCACCCTATATGTATCCCTTCATTTGACATTTATGAGTATGACAAGACACTACGTTGTCTTTCTCTATGTGCAAGATTTGTTCTGTTATGCAAGTTCTTCCATTGATAGATCGATTCCTCCTTGTGATGTACGCTAGGAGCTATTATGTTTCCTTTAGAGTGTAACTTCATTGTGGTGCATAGTTTTTGATACGATTCTCACAAACTCTTTCAACAAGTACATTTACTTATCATATCATTATATCACCACATTTTTCCAAGACAATATGAAGTATCAAAGCATATTCTTTGAAGAAACTAAAGTTCAACATCACATTGTGTCTGCATTATCACATATCAGCATTATAATATACAAAAATAATTCATTCTGTTATCATTTCACATCCACTGCATGCATTTTGAAAAGCATAGAAAAACAAAAATTATAAACGTTTAGATTACACATGAGAAATAAACCAGAAGAAAGTCAACTTGATATAATGGATTACTAAACCAAAAATAAAAGTCTGTATAAATCATGGTAAGTCAAGTTTGTATACAATTCCATCACGTGCTAAGGCGCGATCAAAACGCTTGTAATGAGCCCAAGATATACAAAAAATCATATAGTTACCGAAAAAATGGAAACAAAGAACTAAATAGCCCAAAGACTTGTTAGTCCCTGTGGGATCCCTCGGATGGTGCATGGCCATGTCCAGGGCTCCTACTGTGGCTGTGATGATACTAGGAATGAACCAAATGGTTTGAATGATTGTGGTGGTGGCCGTTGAATGTGGTTTCACTACGGGAATGGATCCACCTCATCAGATGCTTGACGACCTCATATCTGACCACTTGGGTATGAAGGGAGGTTACCACCTCCACTATCATCCAAATAGGAGAAAACATGTTAGTGTTTCTATCAGAAGCTAGCGGCTGACTTGAATCCTCAGTCAGCTCTGCTTGGGTCTTCCCTGAGGGAATCAATAGGGTTTCCACGCACACCTGTCAGATAAGATATTGCCACTCCTGTGAAATCTCTACAAGAAAGTAAAGAATAATAAATAGGTAAGTTAGAAAACCGCAAAACAAAAATAAAAATAAAGTACCAAACTAATGCTTTCAAGTAACAAAGTCGAGCCAAAGATTTCCTTAAATGTATTTTATCTTGATATTTCTCCTAACATCCATGTAGCTTTCAATGGCTACTGGTCACATTGCTGATGCTACCAGTGGCTGTGGGGCCTCCCCAAAGCCAAAGGTCAAATGCTATCCCATCATGGACTTGTCATCACCTTCCCCACCTCAAGGAAGTGTCTCCTTTGAGACCAACATCTCTTTCTCTGCACTCGCCTCCTCGTGTGTTGCTCTCAGCATATCCTGAGTATCATGCCACTTAGGGTTGCTCTCCTCCTCCTCCTTCATATGGGATGCCAAACTAGCCTCAACATTAACCCCCTCATCCTCTGTCTCCTCCCCAAATGAATCCTGCTCAGTCTCGTCCCTTGTATGCTCCTTAGAATCAGAGTCTACATCAATGGGCTTATCCTCCTCTCCACTATGAGTAGGAGCATCCACAATCTGAAGCAAAGGCACTTGAGGAACACTAAATTCCCTTCAAGAATGGACCACATGCCTAATTGTGATAGGCACCCCTGGGGTAACTACTATCCAGCTAAGATCTCATCTAGGGCCCTTCCAGGCCTCCTGACTGGTCCTCTAAATCGGGGTCACTGGAGGAAGTACGTCAGGACATGGGAGACCAAACTACTGAGGAACCTGATTAAGTGGATGAGTCTCGAATCTCCTAGCCCTATCAAATAACTGACCAATGGTGGAGAAAGATACCACCATGGCCACCTCCTATCCCCATAACCCTTCCATGTCCTGGTAGGGAGTGGCAACCATGTCTGTCATGGTTAGAGAAGCCACTGGTTGATGAGGTGTCCTAAGAAATGACATAAATATCCACCTCACTACCTAGACAACCCCTGGATCCAATACTTGTACTCCCCTCCCGTAGGGGGCAATGCACTCTAAACCCATCTTATAACAAGAGTCGGGTGACTTAGTGACTGTCCCTGTATTCTAAATACCCTGTATAAGTCATGGTAGGTAGTACCTATGATGTCTACTCCCCAAGTGTATGTATGACCATGTGCCTTGATTTGTGTAATAATAGGAGCCCAATAATATAGAAGGGTGTCACATCCCTTGTCCCCGATCAGTCGAGAAGACAAGATGCCATGATGGCTCTACATATGATAGGAATAAGAGTAGTGGTAATGGACCAGACCCTGATTCCCTTCTTCAAACCAAATGAAATAATGACGTCTCCCATATAGGTGGCCCACTAATTAATCTCAGCCCTGGATCATGTTGTCTCCAGAGTTAGTCTCCTCCTAAGTTTAGGGAGCCCAAGAATATGGTATACATCCTCCAAGGTGATGGTCCACTCACCTCTAGCACCCAACAACCGGAAAGTGTTCTAGTCTGTGTCCCAATAAGAAAATAAGTCACACAATATGTGACTAGTAGGGGCAACATGGGGAATATGTGCAATCCTCAAGATGCCTGCCCTCTAGAGGGTGTCCCTCTTGGCCTGTGTCAATTAGTCTAAAATCCCAGGGAGTTAATCACACTCCCTCTCTCGGCTCCAACAGATGTACTCCTCCTTCTTCTACATTCACCAAAACATGGAAAAAAGAGCAAGTTAGTAACATATACAAGAAGATAAGCTCACCAAAAAACATGAAAAAACACCAAAAATCCATTTTTCTAAAGTTAATGCATGTTTTTGTCATTCTATTCAGAACCACCACCCAAGTAGGGTGGTGGTCCCATGACCGCTACCCTACATTGGGCGACGGTCTTGAGCTGATTTTCAAAATATGCCCTTAAAATGACCATTTTGACAAAATAAAAGACTACCCTATGGCCCCCCCTAGAGACTCGTTTAAGACAAGAAAATTCAAAATTAGTCCCCCCTAGGTAGACTTTTCAAACATTTAACATCTTAGGTATGAAAAGGAAAAAGTGAAAAAAACCAACCTTAGACCATGCTGGTCAATCTCCTACTCGTGGAGGCATGATCACTATCTTGTAATATTTGTTTCGGCTGTAATCTCGTCAAAAAAAGTCACCGTAGGCCCAAAGCTCCAAATTCACCAAACTAAATATACACAAATGAATTTTAAAAATGAGTTATTTTGATATTTATGATGTTTTGACCTCATTTTTAGTGTATGTGTTTACAGGGCTAGAGCGTTGGCATAGGTATATATCTATATCCCCGCACAAATGGTAATTCCTTTTTGTCATTTTGGTTTAGTGTTTATTTTTCGATATTTTGTCTATCTGCACTTGAGTCTTATTTCTCTTGCAGGTAGCAGGACTTTGGATGACAACATTTTGACAGGTATAACATCTAACTCCCCATTTCAGGAATGCCATACTCAGACTCTATGTTTTACACCTTTCCATGGCTAAGATGCTTCTCCGAGGGGACAATATATATGCACCCAAAATTACATGTAAGACATTGTCAGAAAAATGATTAGAAAAGTCCCCAATGATGATTCAAGTCCTTTCAAGAAGATGTTGGAGCTCTAAAACCCATTCGAAGTGTACATTTGTAGCCTAGACATCCTTACTTAGCCTTCCCACACCTTTTTCTAGCTTTCTGCTTCTTTCTGTTCATGTTTTGGCCTTTAGTGTCAGGACCGCCACACTGCACGCGGTGGCGGTCATGAACAAATTTTCCATATTCCCTCATGCATGATTTAACATGCGATTATTCACTTAACTTCACTTTTAACATACATCCTTGGGCCAAATTATCTAAAAATAGTTTTGATTACTTGGTTCTCCTTCCTTCTTCTATTTTTGTGTGTTCTTTAGTTAGTTATAACTACCTCTTCTTGCCTTGTGCATGAAGGTACATCCCAACCCCAATTCTTATATATTCCATGCTTGTATTCAAGTAAAAGGCCTAAATTTTTTTATGTATCTTGCATTGTATTGCTGCCACAATCTTGCTAGGAATTGCATAGCGAAGCTTAAATATCTTGTGCTATCTCTCTTCTACTTGCATTGCATCCAGACTTCCTTCAAGATTCCATTGCTCAAACGCCATCCTCCTATCGCTATTATTGCATTCCCAATCCCATGGAATCATATGAACACTTGAATAAATAAAGGAACAAAATGAGGGGAAATATACAGATACAACTAGATTTTCCAAGGCTATTGCTTATCCAGGTTGTTTGCTTTATTTGTTAAATTGTCAAATTCAAATCACTAGTTTCAATTACATATCAAATAGAGTAGTAAATTTTTTCATTTCAATAGGTTAGGAAATCACAAATAGATAAAATCATTAGAAATTTTCTCTTTAACATTACCAGGGAAGTTGTGGGGAACAATAGCCCTTTCAGGGTCATTATTTTTTCTTCACCTCTGAGGTAGGGTTTGAAGGGTTTTGATTAGATTAGGTTATTTATTTCAGATTAGATTCACTTATTCACACAAGTAACTAACTATATCCGGCTGATTACTTGCCTTTAGTTTATTTATTAGATTAGAATGCACTGCTTAAAAACTAGAAAAGATCACAAATATTTCCTTTGATGGATTAGTTTTATTTTATTGCTTTGATATGATATATTGTGAAAACTCCAAAAAACATAGATTAGATTTCCTTTAATAGTTAATTTTCTTATTAAAGTCATTTCATTTCACTGCGTATGACCATCAACGGTCTACAACAAGAAAATACATACAGTTGTGATCCCCTGGTCCCACAACCCAACATGCCAGAATTGATAACTACCATTGATACTAGTTTACATTTGATAGTCTTATGCACACCCACAACTTTTGCTGAGAAAATAGAACAACTAAATATGCTAAAAATCACTGCTAATCAAGCCTATGATTATTGGAATTCTCTTAGAAATATGGTTTAATTACGTGCATGACCATATAATGGCCAAAACCTCCACGAGTCTTTGGTTGTGATCCATAGGTCCCACAACCTAACGGGCCTACTAACCAATTAGAAATTGACACTATTTTGCATACATTAGCATTCAGATGTTCACCACTTCCACCATACATTATTTCACAACTTTCCTTACTGAACATAGCATCTAATTAGGCTAAGGATTTCTAGACTAGACCATAAAATCACCCATAAATCCCTGTGGCACCACCATGTCTCTCGTTCTTACTTCTATGACCTTGTCTAGAAATCCATATGAGGCGCCTGAAGGTAATTTTCCGCGTGTTTAACAACCAACATATAGGATCTTGGCAGAGCTCGATATTGATTGGAGTCTCTAAGAAGCTATTATATTAGACCGAGCCATCACACCACTTCAAGTTAGGATAATTATTTTCCTTAGAATCACAGATCCTGATATTGCATGCTGAATATATAATATTTCCTAATTAGCTTGATCCCAATCACTTCACTCACATTCATATTCATTCTACACCGGCTATCTCAGCATGACCTCAAGAGGTTAGGTGCAAAGAAGGTCACATGTTGATTTTCTGTTGTAAAATGACCTCTATCAATAGGCATAGGGTGAAGTGGACACCTTGGAAAAAATGAGGCAGATATAAGGAAGGATTTCACACTCATACTTCATCAATGAACAAAATCTTCTTCATTCCTCCATTATTTATTTCTTCCATTTCTCATTCTTCACTCCGCCATTATATATTTCTTCCATTTCTCATTCTTCATTCCTTCATTCTTTATTCTCTAGAGAGAGGATGTTTCCAAGGATGAAGAAGAAGCTTAGTGTGGGGTGATTTTGGGCCTCAAAATACTGGCTATGTACAAAAGGGTGTGTGTGAGCATGGGACTGGTAAAGAAGAAGGGCACGCAAGGGAAAAGCACACAAGACAGGGGTTTTAGAAGGGTTTAGTAGAAACCACGACGTGTGTGCAAGGTAGAACAAAGGATATTAGGACTTAGCCATATTCGGTTCTCCAAGAAGCACTTGAGGAAAAACGTGACCCGACTAGGCATGATGAGTGGATAAGGTGCCAACTTGGTGACTTGGTTGTCAAGGAAAGAATATTCCATGTGTATAACATTCTTGAAAGACATAATTATAGAAAGAGGAGAGATTGGATTAGAAGAAGCATGCTCCATTAGAGGACAACATGGACAATTGACAAGTAATCTTCTCCTAGAGGAAGGTGGTGGGTGATAAACCTTTTTATAGAGATGCTCTAGAGAAAGGAACACAAAGAGAGATACACCTAAATGGAGAGAGGTTGATAAGGGGAAGCTTTAGGATCATCTCAGAGAAGATGAAGGGCGAATCCTTTCAGAAAAGAGTATGAGGTTCTAAGGGCTGGGTTACCATTAGATGGTTATAGGAATGATATCATATCTAGAAGGATGGGTTTGTGAAAATTTATGTAATATGGGAAGCATAACTAGGGTCTTTGTTTCATGAGTCATGTCTGTCTTGATACATTTGGTATGATATGACCCCTTTAAATGTAATGTGGTTACTGGAACTATGGTCAATATAAATATATGTTCTAAATATATTGTTCATGGGTACAAACCCTAGTATCTTTTCTTTATTCCATGACTTAAAAATGCTTTCTGTATGATGTTTTTATTATCTAAAAGGGTATATTGATATAATAACTCATCCATTTCCTTTAGAATGTGTGAATGATCATTTCATTTTTTACATTTCATCTGTTATCAATGACATATTCTCACTATGCTCACATAAAAGAGGGGCTCGGTGACCATGCGTGGCTCAGGTGAGCACCCATCACTCGTTGGGTGATAGGCTGATGAGCATGGGATTAGAGTGTATTCTAAGGGCACATAAAAATGACTACATCTTTGTTTTGTTGTTGGGACCTTGTTTCAAAGCTATTGTGAGAATGATGTGTGATGAAAAGGTGCCTGACCTTGGATAATGTCAAGGCATGGTTTAAAAGCATAGAGGATGAGTTTTCTCAAATATTTAGAACTAGACCTAAGTTTGATGCACACAAATGGGTAGAATAACACATATATGATGAGTTGTATGAGACCTTCTTTTCCTATTTTCCAGTAGAATTATATGAATGGCTCTCAACATATGCATCCAAGTTAAGTTGGTACTATAGATCAGACATGTGGACCTAAGATGATTACCAAAGGTTGGAGGATGTGGATCTAACTTGGACATGTGTTGTTGATCCAAAGAGTGCTAACTATTTATACCTTGGAATATGCCATTTCTACATATTCTTGTCCATAGGTTACGGAGTTTGAGTTCCTACGAGAACCTTTAAGATCCTTTTTGTGAGCTATCCCATTGGCCATGAAGATCTTGATCATTATGCTAAGTTTGGAGGCCTTCCCTATGGCCAACTAAGCTTCTCTAAGCATTGGGCGAGGAAACTAGGGTGGAGGAAGATGGCAGACCTTACGGCGGAAAAGGAGAGGGAAGAAAGATGACTCAAGTATAGTGAAGCACGTGAAAGGGAGTTAGCTAGAAAATGTGAGGTTACGGGAGTGATGGATCTATAGAGGCAGACATTGTGGGAAGGAATTGAGGTTCATGCATAAGACATGGAACTTGATTAGTTTGTGTTACCCCATCTTGGTAAGCGTGGGAGATAAAATCCTTCATCTTCTGGTGAGATTTTGTCACATGGAGAAAGGATTGCTATTGGAACACATCTAAACCCACCTGGTGATCAAACCTTGGTGTTTAGTTATCCAAATTAAGAAATAAGTATTGCTAACCCAGTTGGTATCAGTGGAAGTGATTAATCTGCACCTAGGAGGTATAAATTCTCATTTAGGACATCTAGCTGCACAAACAATTCCTATGTTTGGAGGGATTTTTTGGCAAAGTATAAGTACACAAAGTTTGGGTATCACATCTGGGAGTGACACAAGATACACATATGGTAGCGGAATAATATCACAAACCGTTAGCGCATAGTTCAGTGGAACATTGGGAATTCTAGGTGCAACCACTTTAGGCCCGTTACTAGCTAAATGAGGAGGATTTAATGGAGTATGAGCTAGAGGACCTGGTGGTTTTGGATGATCTAGAGGATAAGGAGGGATAGGACCTAGTGGATCCAGTGGATCTGGTGGTGGAGGAAACACTGGAGGGAATCAAAGGTTCTAAATCAAGAGGACAAGGACCTTAGCCACCTCTGTAAGTATTTTTCAAAATGTCCTTACATCTACCAAATTACAAGGGTGTTGAGGGTGCTGTAGATCATGTGCACAAGTGTGAGCTTCTATGACACGCAAAGCGGATCACTACCCTAGAGTAAAAGGCAAGTCAATTTACAATGAAATTTTAGGGGCACATGCATGGTTGGTACCAGAAGTATGACCCCCCATCAGATGGTGGTAGATTACACTGTGCTACGGAATGCCTTCTTAGCTAAGTTCCATATCCATGAGTTTGAGCAGAAGAGCATTAGCACTTTGAAAGAGATCCAACAGGGAATGAAAAAAAGTATGTAAGAATATGACACACATTTTAAAACTCTCTTATCAAAACTATCTTATGATATTCATCCTTCTCAGCATGCTAAGTGGTTTGTTAGAGGGTTGATAACACCATTTAGGAGTGAAATTTCACACAAGACATTAATGGACTTGTATGAGGCTTTAGAGGCTTCCACACATGCTGAGGCTGTTGGAAGCATAGATATCAGTGTTAGCCCCTTCCTTGAGGCTTATATTGCTGCAATGGTGAAGCATCTAGAGAAGCTATCTGTGAACTTGATGCATGAGACTTGTAGTGTTCGATGGTGCATGTATTGTGAGATAAGGGGGAACACAAAGGAAAGTTTTCCTTGAAGGTCGGTACACACCTTGATGGTGGACTGTGAGATTTTCCATGAGGATCATGCTGCAAGTAGATACCCACTACTGCAGTGCTGATCCATAAGAATGTGTCTTGCTATTGAAATATCTATACCTCTATGACCATGACACTAAATATTAAAGATTGATTGACCAGATACATGATGCCATTGATCTTGGTGTGTGCTAGAAAAGCCTTGTAAGTAATTCCAAGGATTATGATCGCCACTATGAAGGATGCATGGATGGAGGAGCACATGGGAGGGGCTTCTGAGGAGGATTTTTAGGCCACGGTAACTGCGGAGGAGAAATAAGTGAGTTCCCGTGTGGGATGTGTTATAACTGTGGGTCTACAGAGAATTATAAGTGTGATTGTCCCAATTTGTTGCAATGCTCATGGTGTAGAAATAAACATAAGTATGAGGAGTGCCTTGAGCTGTTTGAGCACATGAGACAACAACACCAAAAAGAAAAAGGCATTGGAATGATAAGCATAAATAAGGCCAACTCATAGTGGATGCCAAGAGTGGTGCGTGAGTAAGGACTAGAACCTATACTAGTGACAACGTGAGTGGAGGCCACGTGCTCCAAGGAGATACCAAGATAAATAACACTGATTATAAGGGAAGAAGTGGTAGATGGAAAGTATCTGAACCATGCTCATTAGAAGGAGGTGTATAAAGAAACCATGGATGTGATTCAAAGTCTATAAGGAGAGATCCAGTGTCTGAAGGATAAATCAAGGCAGTCAGTATAAAGGAAGAATGTTGAGGCTCCATAGAAGGATCTGGATAAGGCTAGGGAAGTATGCAAGATGTTAAAGCAAGAGAATATCATTCCCTTACTAGGATAATGGTTATGGGAGAAGGTACCACTTGTTGGAGGAGAACACGAGAGGTAGGTTCTACATGGTAACCTTCCTCCCCACAACCTTGACCATGACAAAGAGATAACTTTGAATGCTATTGTAGATGGATGGCTTCTAAGAGATATTCTAATCGATACGGGCACAGAAGTTAATGTTCTCACCCTGGATACATGGCATCAAATAGGAAGAACCCCATTATAACCATCTTTGAACGTGTTGTATATGGAGAAAAAAAAAAGGAAATGCCCATTGGTGTCTTGAAGAATGTAGTTATCACTATTAAAGTGACCAAGTTCACTTGAGACTTTGAATCCTTGGCCCTAGCTAAGGCAGATAACTTTAAAAAATTTCTTGGGCACCCCTGGTGTTAATAAAATAATGAAAACCTATGGTTTTAAAAGGGGTATATCAGTTTTGAGAACAAGGAAGAATGGGTTATCATCCCTTTAATGGATGGGAAGTTAGTGCCCTATATTGATCCCTTAGGAGAGGAAGTCCTTGATAGAATCTATGTGCCCTCTATTAGGGATCCTGAAATAATTCATCCTATAGAAGGGGTTATTCAGTTTGAAGATGCTCAGTCTATGAGTGATACAACCAACAAAGCATGTGACAATTGGGTGCATGAGACTTATGAGTTAATTGGGAAAAAGTTAAGAGGCTTTATGACAATGATGAGAAAGGCATTCTAATTCAAGCACCTGGGAGGGAAGAATCTACCAAGTTACTTTGGAGGAGCCAACCTTGATTATTTCTTGCAAGAGATGGAGGCTCAGTGGAGAAATGAGGATGAAAGGAGAGGTATGCTCAGTTATATCCTACTTAAGACTACAACATGTTGGTGGGAAACACATCGTGATAGACTTCTAGAGTGGCATGAGGTGAGATTTGCATTCTCTATTAGGTTCTCTAGAAGAAATGCACCCACTATCATACAAGAATACCATGACAAAGGACCTACCTCATTTGACATGCAATCATGTGAGAAGGCCTAAATGGAAGGCATGTTAGCTTATCCACCTTCTTTATGGGTGCATAAGCTATATTCCACCTTGCAAGGCTGTGTGTGCGCATGGTATATACACTCTGAGATGCACTACCAACCAGGAAATTAGCAGGAGATAATAATTGACCTTCTTCAAGCTTTCAAATATCCATGCACTAAACCATCAGTGGATTGAGCACTGCAGGCTGTAAAGTGCCTAACGATGGGAGATAGTTACATGGAAGAAGATAGGATATTAGAATTATTGGGTGAACTTGGTCTGGAACCTTGCCTTGATGATGAGGAATTAGAGAAGATACAACTTGAGCGTGTATGTAGGGAAAAAGAAAAAGGAAAGTTTGTCTACATAATAGATGGCAAAGAGATGGAGAGTTTGGATGTTAGCCATACTGAAGGTAAATGCGAAGTCATGGATAGTGCTGATGAGTGAGCACACAATTACCATGATCCCTCGAAAAAAAATAAGGTTAACATTAGTTTAGAGGTAGAAGCTAATGAAGCTATCATTGGAGATTATTGGTTGGAGAAAGATATTTCTAAGATCATTGACCTTTTACATGAATTTTAAGACTTGTTCCCATACAGGTACCATGACCTTAAAGGTGTTCACCACTCCTTAGGGGAAATGAGGATCAATTTTAAGGAAGGTGCACACCTAATACAGAAGAGGCCATATCAGATGAACCCAAATTTGTGCGTACAGGTCAAAGAAGAGATAGACAAGATGATCACTTCTGGCATCATTGAAGATCCAGAGGAATCAAAATCGGTAATTCCAATGGTCATAAGTATTAAGAAGGATAGAAGGATAAATATTTGTGTTGATTACAAGGACATAAATTCAGTATGTGTCATTGACCCTTTTCCAACCCCCTTCACTAAAGAGATCATAGATGGAGTATCTGGGTTCAAGGTCTATTCCTTCATGGATGGGTTCTCAGGGTATCACCAAGTGTAGACACCAAAATTGGGTCACACTCCCCTTTGGCCCCCCGTCAAATAAATACCTTGAACACATCCACCTAGCCATGGCCCCCTTCACTCCACTATAATATTAATTTAATTAAATTAGTTCATTATCCTCACAATATTTATTATTTAAATATCCTAATTGGGATAATGCCCACTTATCCACCTCACCCTAAGACCTATTCTTAGTAAGTTGCCATAACTAACTAAGACCTACCCAAACCCTAAAAATCAATGCCTATATCCCCTCTAACCATATTACCACCCGTTAGAAGGAAGCTTCCAGTCTAATCCGTGGAGTAAATGAAACAAGATCCCAAAAAATCAAGGGGATATGCCTAGTTTAGTAAACCTAGGAAATATTTCCCTAACCAATGCCGGTTACCCTTAACCACCACTGGTTAAGCCAAAACTGTCGTCAGTTATCATTTAATCCTAAAAAAAACCTTATTTAGAGTTTGGCACATTTCTGAGAGAGAGAGAGACATCTTATGAGAACAAGTGACAAAACCAGAGCTGCATATAAGCAGAACCAACATCTGTACAAGCATCAGGAAATCCATAGCCAGTACTTGAAGCAACCACAAAGCCATTTGCCTTCATGGGAGCATCCAGGGAAGCACCAACACTACACCAAGTTGATTTGATCACCCACCATTACCAACCAGGCATCAAGCTTGTACAAATAGTAAGTTTGTTAACATGCATTGGTTCCTTATCATTTAAGAAGATCCTTTTACTTCTGTTGTTAGTTTCTGTTTTCATTTCCATTTCCCCACCATTTTATCTCCATGCAAAATTGACTATATCTTTACCCACACAATTGAACTGTCCATATCTATACTTTCATCATTCTTGTGCATATCCAGGATCCATACAAATCTTGCCATTTCCCTTCCATCTTCATCTAACCTCAGATCTATCACCCAACCAAGTTTTTATTGAGTTTTCTAGTACCCCAAACATACTGATGCCGGTTACCCACAATTATCGCCGGTTATCCTTAACTGATACCAGTCATACCAGACCGATGTCGGTCTTTGTGTCTTTTACCAGAAACCAAAATCAGAGCCTAAAATCTCCACTAAATACCCAAAATAGCCCAGAACCTCACTCTTACCCATACCAATACCTTGACATTGAACTTGAACTTTAGATTCAATCATAACGTAGCCTGTTATGAACAAATTTTCTTATTGTAGAAAAATGAGATACCTAAATCATTTTAACTATAGTAGGATTTACTTTATTATCAACATTAAGTTGTTTTAAACAGTGGATTGACAACCGTCTAAGAAGTATCACACTTCTCGGATCTAGCACATGCTAGATAGTCCACTGCATATATTGTTTAACTTTTATTTGGTGGTCTTGTGTTTCATTTCAGGTAGTTCCTCCAAGCAAAAAAGAAGCTCTCACGATCAATTATGGATTTAGAAGTCATACGCGTGCAACAACATATAAACTAGCATATCAACAGGTATTCATCCTAGCCCATTACCCTTATTTGTTTCGTCAACATTCTTAGAAATGTTCTAGAATCAGGTGAAACATTTTGGCATGCTCGGTGGAACCCATTCAGGGTTCCTTGCATTTTTCTTCATTTCTAGGTGAAAATTGTATGTTTGTTTCCTTTCTAAAAGGTTCTCACATTAAAATTTCTCCCTTGGAATCTTCTCTTCTTTCTATTGTCTCAAAGCAATCATGTTTTGGTGCTTAAAATGAACACTTCTTCCCTTTCATTAATATCACATTAGTGAAAGATCATACTCTCTCCTATTCCTCTTATTGTGTCATCAAATTCCATATTTCGATTTGGGTTTAAAATTAACTTCATTTCATTCTACTTTTCTGCATTAGTTCACATTAAATGAGGGCAACCTATACGCTGGAAGTCATGACCAGCTGATGGTTGACAAACGAATCATAGAAAAGAACTTCTTTCTCTTTTTCTTTCTCTGAGTCTTACCATACTGCACAAATTTGAAAAAAATACATATTCTTAAACAAAATATTTCCTGGGAATCCCTGTCAATGATCACACCGATCAGAGGATTGGCAGGTACTCCCCAACACACTAATTCTGTCAAGTCATACTTCAGAGCAAAGCCCACCCCCACCATAACATACCTAAAATCTCTCTTTGTAGATCTCCTTCTTCATAGGAAGCCATCCTCACCAAAAAACTCTATTCTACAGTTCATGAGTCAGTCCTTAAATAGCATAAACTAAACAAACATAATAGAAAAAGCACTCTTAGGATCATATTTTTCTTAGTGTTTCTGCTTGGCTTACGTTTTGAGATGAGAGGTCACGCTCTTCATTTTTCTTATTTCTCCTTGCATAGTCCTCATCATAGTTGGTGTATTCCAACTTCATTTGAGTGTGCCTGGACCATATTCTTATCATTCCCAGAATTCTGGGTTTCATTCCATATCAAATTTTAACTCATAACCACACTTTCTTCATCACTGTTTCAATTTCAAAGTAACCGGTGTCAGTCCAGAAACCATCATCAGTTACCCCCTAACCGTCATCAGTTATACCCAACCAGAATTAGTTTAGTGTTCTTTTGGTTAACCTACTAAAAGGACACATATTCCACTTATTTAGCTACTTAGAGTCTCTGTCACTCTTATCATATACATTGACCTGGTAAATCTCATCAATATTTGGCATACCTATCAAATTTGGCATTATACCTTGTTTTTGACCAACTGTCCACTTTCCACAGTGACCAAAAATGGTTACCTGTGACTGGCGTCAGTTTAACCTAATCAAAATCGGCTAGCCTGTGTCATTTTCCAGTTGACATTTTTCTATCACTTTTTTCTCCTATTTCTGCTATATTTCTGTGTCATTTATAGAAAAAATTTCAACCTGATCAATACCTGTTCACATGGTGCTGATCCGAAGCAAAGAAAAAGCACTCATATTCCACACCAGTTGTCAACCACTCCCCCTATTCCTTCACCACCTTCTACTTTATCACCCATGGATCCTACCCAACCTATCACTACACCACAGGAGATGAGGAGCTCACATGACTCCTTGACAAAAATCCTATCACCTTGCAGATTTACCTTACCCACTCGTCCACTCAAGATGCCTAGGGTCAGTTGATGTACGACATAACCATATCTATCCCCCTGAATGTCATTCCCACTCCTACGTCAGCCACATCTAGCTCCGCGCTACCCACATCTACCTTACCCCCAGTCATTTCGTAGCTAGGCCCTATACTTGCTATGAATGCTATGTCTGCTACATCTGTTGCACTCGCCACATCCACTATACCTTCGCTAACCACCCAGATCACAACCTCAACCACCCCTATTTTCTCGCATATACACATAGCTACATAAACACCTCTAGTGTCAATGAACCCTAACTGTTTTTAGAATTTCATCCTCTCTATCCCGTAATATTTAGCCCCCATTGCCACTAGGGTCACCACGACTCTTCCACCTCCATATACGTACTATCAGTAGCCTCCTTTTTCATCTATTATTCACTCTAGGTATGTACCCCCTATTTCACTACCTTCTTCTCAATCTACCTATGTGGAAGCACCATATACTAGAATTCCACCCTTGTTATATGCCCAACATCAACCCTCTTATGCTATAGGAGGCACCCAACCATCAAAACCTACAAACAACCTAATCAAGTTAATGGTGGATAAGATGTAGACATTGGAGGCATTGGTTTCTGGTTCCTGCAACACTCTCACCTATGATGAAATTTTTAATGAGCCTATCCACCCATCCATTCCCATTCATCCATATCCCATGCATTGGGAAATGCCTAAATTCAATCATTTCAATAGCAAAGAAGACTCACAATAGCATTTGTGGTCTTTTAAACATGGGTGCTACCTAATCGCCCATGATGACGCTTTACTCCTGAGGACCTTTCCCATGTCTCTGACTGGACCCACATTATATTGGTAGAGTGGGTTACCTAGACACTCTATATTTTGATTTAATCAGGTATCCCAAGGCTTCTTGGATCACTTCTCCATCAATATCATTAATAAGGTTACCATGAATGACCTATACTTCATGCATTAGTATGATGATGAATCCATCACAGATTTTGTTGCTCCATGGCATAGCTTGATCAATCAACTCACATTCCAATTACCATAAACCGAACTCATAAAACTCTCTACGTGGGCTTGTGCTAGACATATCTCACCAACCTTGTAGGTCCAAACTTTCTAAACCTTCAACGAAGCATTCACCATGGCACAAAAAATAGGGATTCGGGCCATCAAAGTGAAGAAAATATAATTACACAATAAGAACTCGATATTCAAGTTGAATGACGCCTCTTCTTCTTCAAAACCATAGAAAAATTATTCAAAGGCCAAGGGGACCACTAACGGAGTGTTACTTAAAGCTGGACCAACTCATCCATCAAATCAGGCTAGCCCCTCATCTAATCTCTCACCCATTTAGAATTTTCAATTTAGATAGGAACAATGGAAATATACCCCAATTAGGGACCCTTATTCTTCTGTCTTAGGAAATATCATAAAATCTAGGGCCATCAACCTTCCTCCTATAAAACCACACACTGGTTCTGACCCTTCTCTCCCTACACTCACATGGTATAAAGAACATGACTTCTGTAACTATCATCAAGTAAAGGGTCATAGTGATGGAAATTGCATCACTTTCAAAAACATTATCCAAGAAACACTCAATAAATTTGAGTTAACTATGGATAATCCTAATGCACTTGCTAATAAAAACCTACACATCTTCAAGAAACCCTTTCCTAATCATGCCCCTTCCTCTGATCAAACCGGTGAGACCTCAACTCATGAATGCCATACCCATAAGGTCCACGCTATTTTTTGCGACACACTACTTACTTCCCAATTACCTCATATTCCTTCTATAGAGGAAATTATAGCCTAAATTCCTCCTTTTTTGTTGGAACCCACGTCAACTATTCCTCCACCAATAGAGGAACACCTTTCACCTCCTTCCTCACCCATGGAGGAGCCTTCCGCTAATATCGAGGCTATTTCACCTTTGGCTTCTCCACCTGGAACTGTCACCCACAATACTTCTTCAATCCATGGAGGATACTTGTTTATCTCCTCCACCCATAGAGGAGCACCGATCATCTCCTCCACCTATTGAGGAGAACCCATTTTCTCCTCCACCTATCAAGGATCTAGTAGAGATACTTTTTTCTCTAGGTGACCATTCTCCATCAACTACCCAAGATCCTGCAAACCTACTTTCAAATCTCTTACTTATGGAAGATGAAGCTAACAAATTCCCTGTCTCTAAGACACATTTTATGAGAATTTTCATTGGATCCTCATCAACCTCACATACAGCCATGCCATTCTTGTGCTTATCCAATCAATTAGATTATGTGGACAGATCCTTACTGTGGGGAAGCCTTCTGCTTCCTATTTCAACGCATATGCAGATGTCACTTGTTGACACTTCCACTATCTACCCAAAGATGATTCGACCAGTCAAACCAAGCACAACCACCTCTATCACAACTTCTTCCACAACACCCATCATAGCTCAACACACACCCTTACCCATAACCCAACATACATCTAAATCCAAACCCACATCTACACCATCTTCCTCGACTAAACCTATTACTACCTTAGGGGTCACCCCAACCACCAACCTTACTCATGCACCTATCAAAATAGATTTAGCTACATCCTCCATAGTAAACACTAAATGTACTCTGACACCCAAATAGAAGAACCAAACCCATAGAACTCATACCCCAGTTGTTCCAATCATACCTTCATCACCTTCACCCTTTCCATCTGTCTTAGGACCTCAACTCCCAACATGGTCAAAAAGCCTCCATCCATGAGTAAACCAAAAACACAACAACCTGTTCCTTCCTCGCAAACCTCTAACATACCCAAGTGTAAGACATGACTTACACCTGCACATGCAACATCTTTGCCACCCATTCTTCCAATACCATCGGTTACTTATTCACTACCCACCACACTTCAGTCTCTGTCCCTCACACCCATGCACGACCCACGTCATCTACCTTCACAGTACCTCTGTTATCCCCGTGGGTAACTCACCCTCTTCCCCCTTCCATTTTTCCCTCTAGATCTCATACACCTATATCACCTTTACCCAAGAAGGTGCAACCCAAAGACAAAAATCTGCTACCCTCCAATAAGGTAGTCAAAACAACCACACACTCCCCTACTAGTTCATCTACCATACCCCTACCCAAGCAAACACAACCAACACCCAAGACCACGCCAGCTTCCAAAACCATAGCTTGACCTAATCCCCCTCTTACAAATATCGTTCCTTAACAATCTACCGCACCTATGCCCAAACCCACTTTCACTTCCCATCGTGATCCACTAGCAGGGTCCTATGCCAAAATATTAACCAACCTCCTTGAGACTTCTGTCATCACATTACCACCGCTTAGACCTTATGATCCCCTCAAACTCAAGTGAAAAGGGTTTGATGAAACTAAAATTTGTTCCTACCATCGTGTGCCAGGGAACGATGTGGAGAATTGCAAGGCTTTGAAAACCATCCTTATCCAGTTGTGTCCTCTTAAACCAAACTTTGACGATGATAAAATTCTTGATGAGGACCTCATTTCACCAACACCCATTTCCATATTCCTTCCATCACTGCCTACTCAACAACCATGACCTCCACCTCCTCAACTCTTAGAGCCACCCCCAATATTCAAAATTAACATGGTTCGCATCAGAGAACTTGCGACACCATCACCTAAATTTCATTGTGCCTATCTCACTTCATAAGGATTTTCTCTCCCGGAAGATTTTTTCCCATCATGTCATTATACCACTCATCCTACACCTTCTCCATTTACCAAATCCCCTCAAATCAACATGATCCATGTTGCTACCTGTGCTCAGAAGGAAAAAGGCAAGGAAAAGGAAAATGACTCACCAAACAATCCTATACCCAACATACCATTTACACCCACACCTAAAATCACTATCAGTGGCCCCACATATCCTATTTCTAATGGGGTCACACATCGCACCATGCTAAAATAACTACACCAACCCCCCCTCAAAATGTCCTTATATGACTTCATCCAAACCTTGGAATCCCATCGTCAAGCTCTCATGGAGGTCCTTCAATCTATTGAGGTTTTACCAAATGACCCTACACCCGTAGCCTCATCATCACACCTCATCATGTAGCCTCTCTCACCAAATTTCAACCTTTATCCACACCTCAACCTACATACCAAGTAGCCTCCCTTAGCTTCTCAGATGAAGATATCACACCACACCAAATTGATGACCCAGACCCAGCCCTCTTCATCTCTGTCCACATCGATGATATACATGTACATCATGTTATGATCGATGGGGGTGCTATCATTAATATAATTTACTCCTATGCATTCGATCGAATGTGCATACTTGACAATTTCATGCATAAACATCCTGTCATGTTGCATTCATTCAATGATGCTATCACCTCTACACTACGCACCATCATACTCCATATTCATGTGGGCCCCCCGCAGTGTTCTAGAGATATTTTATGTCTTAGAGGTGGAATTTCAATATAAATTTTTGCTTGGCAGACCCTGGATTCGTGTCATGGTTTGTGTTCCTTCCACTTTGCATCGCTGTGTAAAGTTTGAACATGAAGGACACACCTATACTATTCTAGCTGATCCATCACTTTTTAAAACATGCAACATGCTTTAACGACCCAATGACGTACTCATACCCATTAAGGTGTCTACCTCCATGACCACTACTACTTCACCTACACCTCCTCTTACCAGTACAGTCGCTACCTCAAGCACACATACCTCCTCCATTGCTACCACTGCCACAACCTCCACGTCCAAACCATCAGCCTCCCAATCCATTAGCTCCACCTCCACGTTGACCTCCAACACATCATCTATTCCAGCTACCCACATACCAACCACCGACCCCTTAAAAGGTATTTTTCAACACCTCACTCTTGGGGAGTATTGCCTATATAGTGTCAACACATTCCTTACTCCAAAAGAGTATGAAAGTCTTCACCAACACCCTCACTATGATCATCATATAGGATAACAACTCCTTTATAGTCCTCCTCACCTTAGTACCAATCTCACCTATGGGGGACTTGATACTACCACTTACACACCCAAACCACCGTCATAAACCCACCCATTTTCTGCTTACTTCCAGTCACTCACCAATCACCAGTTTCACCCACACCTTCCTACACCGATGTGCATGGAAGGGTTTTGGTTTTGGATTTTATGAGCTAGGCCATCGCCATATTGTTATTCCATGTACTACCTCACAAACATAATGACTGTAGTGGTATCAGGCTTTGCTGAACCACCTACCAAGCAGGCCCGCGTTGAAATCAATGAGGACATCAACCCTTCTCTACCTTCTTCGCCACCATCACCACCTTCACCGATGGAGTCGATGGATCTAGAATCCATCCCTCCTAAATTTTCTTTCATAAACACCATTTCCTTGGGGCCTCTGAGTTATCAACGTGAGGGCTGAGGCTCCTTCCTCTCTTCCCTTCTTGTATCCTGAAATGATCGATGAAAATACACCTTTAATTAACGTCATTCAATGTCAAGATGATGAATCTATACTCACCTACCTTGGTGCAGAAGACTCATATATTCATCGATCGTTACCCTCTGAGATGTAAACCATGTTGAATGAATTGACTATCAAGATCAACATTCATACTCAGGACGACCCACACATCCTAAAGATCGGTCAATCTTTAGATGCTGCTGAACATGAAGCCATCACTTATTTTCTCAAAGATCATAACCATGCTTTCACTTGGTCTTATGCAGACATGCTCGGTATTGACCCCGCCATAGTGGTCCACAATATCGTAAGCGTTCTTGATGCCAAACCCGTCAAACAAAAACTAGGAAAATGCACCCTCACATTGCCCTTCTCATCAAAGAAGAACTTCAATGCCTTCTTTCCATTTCCTTCATCTTACCCATTGATTATCCTCATTGGATTTCTAACATTGTCCCTGTCACTAAGGTGATAGGGGGACTTCGCATTTGCACAAAATTCCATGACCTTAACCTAGCCTACCCAAAAGATGACTTCCCTCTACTTGGTATTGACCAACTAGTTGACCTTACCGCTGGTCACGAGATGCTATCACTCATGGATGGATTCTCGGGTTATAACCAAATATTACTTACCCCAAAGGATCAACACAAAACCACATTCATCACCCCTTGGGGGACCTTCTGCTATCAAGTCATGCCTTTTGGCCTTAAAACGCTGGTGCCACATATCAGTGGGATATGACTTATATCTTCCATGACATCATGCATCGTATATTGGAAGATTACATGGACAATATCCTGAAGAAATCTAAATGCTGCTCCAAGCACCTCACCATCCTAAAGACCATCTTTGATAGCCTCATTAAATATTACATTTGCCTTTAGCCTAAGAAGTGCGTCTTTGTGGTCCTCTCAAGAAAACTCTTAGGATTTATTATTTCCCTACGTGGTATAGAAGTTGACCCTTCTAAAGTCAAGGCATTCTGGAAATTCCTCCACCCACTAACCTTAGGAAACTCTGTAGCCTATGCAAGGTAAGTTGCAGTCTATTCATCATTTCATTTCACAATTTTTTGATCGGTGTCAACCATTTCATCACCTTCTCAAGAAGGATGTCTCCTTTAAATGGGATGAGGATTGCCACAAAGACTTTTAAGGCCTTAAAACAATACCTTCTTCAACCACCTTTACTCATTCCACCTAAAGATGATCAACCTTTCTACCTATACATCTCAGCTACCAATCACTCTTTGGGGGCCATGCTTGCTCATCATGATGAACAACATAGAGAGCAGGTGGTTTATTACATAATCCATACTCTTTTGGACTACAAAAATAGATACACCCATCCCAAATTTTTTTCTTAGCCTTAGTTTTCATTGCCACAAAACTCCACCATTACCTACTCAATCACAAAACCTATGTTGTGACCAACACTATCCCCTTACACTTCGAGTATGCCAAACCTTATCAAAATCAGCATGCCGCATACTGACTTATGATTTTGGCTGACTGTGACCTTGAATTCATTCATCAAAAGTCCATCAAGGTCCAAGCTATCTCCGACCAATTGGCTGACGCACCTATTTTCGGGGATCAACCCTCTAATTTTGACTTTCCAGATGAGTCAATTGCTACCCTTTCCCTGGATGAACCCGCTTACCAAATGACACTCTTCTTCAATGGTTCCAAGTGTCAGCGTGGGGGTGGGGTTGGTATTATCCTCATTCCACTTGATGGTGAACCCATGCCTTTGTCTTTCAAACTTGATTTTGATTGTACAAACAATATTGCCAAATATGAAGCACTTGTATTAGGTCTCCAAGCCGCCTACGCCCTAGATGTCAAATCAATCAACATATTTGGTGATTCTCAATTGGTCATAAACCAAGTCAATGGTATATACCAATGTCGTAATGAGATACTTCAAAAGTATAAACATCATGTAGACATACTTTTGACCACCTTTGACCGTTACGCCCTTCAAACTGTCCCACATTCAACCAATAAATTTGTAGATACCATGGCTGCTTGGCTTCTCAAATACCCGCTTCACGTACCGATTCTAAAATATTTTTTACCATACAATGAATCCTATCACCTTCTTATTTACCTCACAATGTTTACTCCATTAGAACCATCACTTCGGACCTGAACAACCTTTGGTATAATTAATACTCTGACTATCTATTTCTCTCTCCCTGTTACCTCCTAATCTCACCCGTATTAGACAACGCACCTTCCTTAAAAAGGTCTCTCATTACATCATCATGGGGGGCCTCCTCTATAAGTTTGGCTTTGATGGTATTCTCTTACAATGCCTCATGAGTTCTGAAATTCCTTATACCATTAAGGAAGTTCATGATGGCATATGTGGAGGTCACTTCAGTGGCCTTGTTGTTGCTAAGCATATTCTTTGCCTAGGCTATTACTGGCCAACCCTCAACCATGATTGTTGCGACTACGTCAAGTGTTGTGTAAAATTCCAACAACATGCCAACCTTCATCATACACCCAGTCATGCCTTACAGGTCGCCCATGACCTTTGGCCCTTTTCTCAATGGGGTTTGGATCTTGTCGGAGAGATCAATCCCCATTCTTCCCAATGACATCAATGGATCATCACCACTACCAAATACTACAAAAAATGGGTTGAAGCCATACCACTCATCTCCATGAAAGCTGAGAAAATATGTGAGTTCATCAATCATCACATCATTTGTCACTTTGGTGTTCCTCATCACCTCATCACTGATAATGGAAAACAATTCAAAAACAAAACATTATGAAAACTTTACGATGCCTTTGGCATTCAGCTAAGTTTCTCATCACCTTATTACCCACAGACCAATGGCCAAGCTGAATCCACTAACAAAACCTTAAACAAAATTCTCATGAAAGTGGTTAACGATACTAGGAAGGACTGACATACGCACATTCCTTTCACCCTGTGGGCATACCGCACTAGTATCCGTACTTCCACTGCTGCCACACCATTTTCTCTGGTCTATGGTACAAAGGTTGTTCTACCTCTCAAAGTCTAGATTCCCTCACTCTGCATTTCTCTCCATGACATGCTCAATGATGATGACTTTCGTTCAGGACCATTTAGCACAACTTGAGTTATTAGACAAATGTCATCTTAATGCTCTTGACCACCTTCAAGTTTACCAAAAATGTATCAAACTTGCCTATGATAAATGCATCCATGAATGAACCTTCCAAGTTGGTGACCTTGTCCTGAAAGAAAATCAACATGTAACTAAAGTAGAAAAAAGTAAACGGGGAAAATTTTCTCCTAATTGGCTTGGACCATACATCGTGACCCATACTTACGGATCAGGTGCTTATCATTTATCTTCACTCGGTGGTAAAACCGAACCTGAGCCCCTTAATGCATTGCATCTTCGACCGTTCTACTATTGAATTTTAGTCCTACCTCACTTTTTGCCTCTTTCCATGCTCATCCCTTGAGTGCTATCCACTTCCTACACCATCACCAATGATTAAACAAGAATCATGTGTGTACCCATCACTTGTTATCTTCTCTTGAATATGTGTACCATGGTGCTGCACATAGCATGATTCTCATGGATACTTTTTGTCTACCTTTAGATGAGATCCCATGGTCATTTCACCCTGCTTTCTGAAAAAGAATCCTATTCTTCACCTTGGTCTTGTCCATGACTTCAAATCCCTCACATGGGATCCAACTCCTTGAGTCAAACTTCCAATAAAAATATGACTCCCTCAAAAGGACATCTTCCTCTCTACAATCGCTGCTATAAATAGATTGCTCCCTCAAAGGACAAGTATGTAAAGCTCTTTCCAAAAAAGTGAGAGAATATGAAGCTTCCTGCATCGATCAGCTTCACAAAGACCTCAAGGAGTTAATTTCCTCATCCCATATAGACTTCCCACATTGATCAGTCTATCTCAAATACAAGTCAAACACAGAAATCCTTTTAGTCATGGACTTGCCCATTGTGACCTTGGATCTCTTGCCTCAAAGAGCATGCTACCTCATACCATATAAAAATTAACCACCTTTCACCCCTCTCACCATTTGGCACTCCCATTTCCTACCGCCTCAAGGGACCTCTTGGAAACCGTGACATTTGGTGATCATGTGACTATTATTCACCTTTAGAACAATCAATCATGTAATGTCTTTAGGATCTTATGTTCATCACCTCCTCCAAGGTATGACCTACTCAGTATGATCCTAACCAATCAGGCAGCTTTCTTTCCCCCTCTTATCTTTTAACCTTCTTTATTACGTATTGATTACCTTATACAAGACTTGGTCCTCGACACTTACCTTTGGGGTAATCTTATTCTTCTACCACCATCAAAATCACCTATACCAAGTTGCCCACAACTCACCCACACCTAATAGACCTAAACCCAAATCATGCCTAAAACCTACCAACTCATTTTCATACCTCCTCATATTCTTCCCTAGCTTATGGGAGAACTACATTGGCCTGAGGTCCCTTTTCACCGGGACTATGTAGGTAGCACTCCGAGGGCATGGGGCCCTTGGAGGTTAGCTCGGCCACTCTCTACCCTAACCAATTCATCTTTCATTTTCCTAAATCACATTCTACCCTACTTAGTTTCCTTTTTATATCAAAAAATTTGAAATTAAACCAAACAAACAATAAAGTTGCTTCACATTGTTATCATCATCACAACATACATTTTTTTTGACTACCATTTCTCTACCATCATCATGCAAAGTATTATAAAACATCTTAAACATGACCCATATCATCATTCATTGTACAAATTAATGAATCACAACTTCAAAATTTAAACTCAATCCATGCCTAAGACCTAACTCAAACATGCCTAAACCAACCTGACTCGATCCATGCCTAAGACCCAACTTAACTCCATGCCTAAACCAACCCAACTCAATCCATGCCTAGACCTGACAACATGACTCTCATCCATGCCTAAGACCTGACTCAATCCATGCCTATGACCTTAACTCGATCCATGCCTAAACCACTTGACTCAATCCATGCCTACGACAACCTAACTTGATCCATGCCTAAGACCTAACTCAATCCATGCCAACCTAATGCCTATAACCTGACTCGATCCATGCCTAACACACCTATGACTTGATCCATTCCTATGACATAAACTAACTCGATCCATGCCTAACACCAACTTGATTCCATCATGCTCAACTCACCTATCAATCATATCATCAATGCATAAAAATAAAATTCTCATCAAAACACCAACATCATAAAGAAATCATCCATCTCATTATATAAAAAAAATATTGGATCTCCGATACAATATACATGGATATCAATCCATGTCCACCTGTATCATCTAGCAAAAGGCTGATACTCAATACAAAATGTCATCTTAGGCACGCAGGCCGGTATCATGCTCAATAAATACAAATAATCAAATGTCAAGTACATCCTCATCTCTAATTCGGCACACAGGTTGGTATATGATCAAAAATATAACAACTCTCTTCAGCACGCAGACTGGTACATATCAAAAATAAAAAACTATGTCAAAATCGGGAGCCATATATCAGGCATCATCTTGGTGGACATCCTCCATATCTGTCTCACCTGTCCCCTCTGCCTCCTCGGCCCCTATCTGGCAACCTGCTAACATCTCCCCACCCATCATAGGTGGTGGTTGGGTCCCTGCTAGTACATCAACTGGAACTGGCCTCTGAGAACTGGTGGCCTCACCCTGACCATGTCTTGGGGCTCGATGGCCCCCTGTGCTCTCCACATTATGGGTGCGTGATCTGGTCCTCTCGTTAGAGGCCTGTTGTGCCCTGTACTCGACATATGATAAAAATCTATCCCTACCACTGTCAGCTGGTCTTGATAATACCTGGGCCTCATCTCTCACCTCCCGTAACCTGGATACAGGTACTATCTGTGGTGGCCCCATCGGCCTCTGACCCTGTACCTGTCCTGTGGGACCCTGTCCCACCCTTCCTGTGAACTGGGACCCTGTCCCAGGTGCCTAAGTGGTGGTGCCATTGGCCCCTACCCTGTGCCTTATATCTGGGCTTGTAAATCCCCAATCTTGCCTGTGCCATGGCCAACTGGCCCTGCAACCCGTTCACTTGTGCCTTTAGGGAAGCCACCTGACCATCATCCCCATCTCCATCTCCATCCCCACCCTAGGCCATCTAGGCCTGAAGACTGGTCACCTGTATATGTAACTCAGTAGCCACCTACCTCTGAAGTTGGCTAGTTGTCCCTGCACCATACCCAACTAGGTAATCAGGGTCGCCACCTGCCCCTGTAAGGCATCTCTCTGCACCGTGATAGTGGCTAAATCTGGCTACCCCAATCTGGGTGGTACTACTTGTAAATGATCCTCCCACCACTTTCTATATCTATCTATACACTTGGAAATCATCGATCCATCGGTCTACCACCTTCTCCTCCTACCCTGTGGGCACTATCGGCTATGGTAGAGGTAATGGCTCTCTACACGTCATCTCTCTTGTATTGTGGGAAGGGTGGAGGTATGTCCTATGATAGTCTAAACTACCATCTAATCCTGTCAATTGGGATTATCTCACGCTCCCCGCCATGATGCCCCTCTATCAATCTTAGCATCTACAGGCCATCTAACTCATCATGCATCTGCTTGAATAAGGGATAACCCACATTCAGCCTCCATATGATGTCCACTCTAGACAATCCCTCCAATAGAACTCTGTAATAGGCTACATCATGTGTAGCCCTATCTGATCACCACTCTCCTAATCATAGGTACCCATCACCTGTACCCCACCACACCAATCTCGGTGGAAATGCATCTGCTCAAGGCATACCCACTAGCAACACACAAACTATGTGCTCATAGGCCCAATAGTGTAGTAAAAAGGTGCAACATAGGCTGAACCTGCGTAGATGCCCATACGCCCACAACTCTCTGTATAGCTGTATAAGGAATGTTGGCACCCAGGAAAAATAGGTTTGATCCATCACCATATCATGTAGTACCCCCATCAACGAGCAGGGAAATATCCCTCCCTCTACATCCGGTAGTGCGAAACAGCACACTGCCTCCATCAATAAAACAACAAGCCTCGTCTCCTCTAGATGGGTTGTGTACATCCCTTTGTAGCTCATATTAGCACTATGGAATGTCATGTATGCCAGTCCCTCTCCAAACACTTTCAGCATCAACTCCTCTGAGGCCTCAGAGGAGATTGAATACACCTGCGTCCCCAATATCGGTAGCCACAAGATCCTAAACATGTCCTCTAGGGTGACTAACATCTCACTTGTCAGTAGGTGGAATGTGTTAATTACAGAATCCCATCTATCGATGAGAGTGACCATCAGACTTAGCTACCTGGACTGCATGTACCGATAACGCCAGACCCCAATTAGGCCCACCTCCTCCACGTGCTATTGCCACTCCTCAATATGTCGCCATGCCTCGCACTCTTAAGAGCAGGGGTGGCACCCTGTCTCTCATCTACAACTGATCTCTCCCCTACATCTAATACAAAAATAAAATTAATTCACCTTCATCATACCCATACTCACCCACTATTATTTCCCCATACCCATTTTACCCCTCGTCTACACTAGGTTTTTCACCCACGCACCCTATTCTACCCTTTCCTATCTCACCCACTCAACCTAAGGCCCCTTTCAGCCCCTTGTTCTCCCACAACCTAACCAGTTCTTGTTATCTGTAATTGACCTCTGGTCACCCCTAAACCAGCATTAGTCACCTATTTGTGACTGATACCGGTTTGACCCTACCGACGTCGGCTAACCCCGACTGATGCCGGTCACTGTCACGGAGTGAAAAGCCATGACCCCCAAACCCCCTTTCAAAAACTTCCACACTCCTCATTCTACCCACCCATTCCTCCACCAAACACCTCACATAACTTCCCACCCCTATTTCCCACTATCTTCTACCCTTCCCTGCTTCCCATTTCATCTAATTTTCTTTCCACAATTCAAATTTACAATTCCCCCCCCAACCAAAACACCATTTCCCCCACCCAACTTCTTCCTAATTTAACTAAAAAACTAACCAATAGGGTTTAGATTCTTACCTCATCCTTCTGTCGTTGTGGTGGCAACCTGGCCACTGCACTGAGTGCCACTCCGATAATCCCTCTTCTACCTCTGCCATCACCAATCGCTAACCGGACACCTCAAACCAATCAAATCTCACAATCTAATCTCATGGCCCCACCTCTCAACAATCAATCACCCACCGTGGCAACTTGCCAACTCAACTATCTGTTTCGCAACTGGAAACATTTTCCCTTTTCTCTCTCTCTTGTGTCATTTTCCTAATTCGCAAGAAGACAAATGAATCACTCAAAAATCATGGCCTTTTTGTTTTTATAATAAACCCAACCTAGACCAATTCCGGTTTTAGCTTTACCAGCATCGGTCCTGTGCCCTAATTTACCGTATGGTCGGTTACCCTATACCTTGGGGATCAGTTACCTGTGACCGGCATCGGTCATCCTCTCTTACACATTGCCCCCAATTTTTCCCTATTACCCTTCCCATCACTCTTTTATCCACACCCAACCTTTACGCTGACTATTCACCTCACCCTCCTGACCTCATCATTTACTACCTAACCCCTTTCCTCATTTGAGGACTCTTTATTTTACCCATACCTCAGCCCTACCTGTGTCGTGAACTAGATTCTTAGACTTGGAACATCGCTAGTGACCTTTGACCTCATGTGTTTTGTTATACCTTGCGGCACTGTTACCTGTGTTGATTGACCTAATGACCTTACCTTGCCTCTTTTTGTGACCGTTTATCCTGACCCTACCTTTGGTGTACCAGAACACACCTAAATGTTCCTGCACCTAACCTGTGTCATGTTTCTTGACCATATCCTATACCTTGGATACGGGAATCACTTCAACCTTGTTTGGATAAACCTATCGACCTTAGACAATGTAGAGTTTTCCTTCTCTTCAACCTAGTACTGTGCTACAGTTTATACATGTGTGTGCATTTGAATGCTCCTACCTTGGACCCTGACCCATTACCTAAGATTACCCGAGTAGCCCTTTCTCCTTTTTTCCCCTGTTACCTAGCTTCCTCTTCATCACATTCACCTTTTATCAAACCACTCACCATATTTTTCCTTCTTCCTCATATAGTTCCTAGTTTGAGGGGGATCACCTCCACCCACACATGGGGCAACCACATCTTATTTTTGTCAGCGTCGCTATACCAATATAAGCTACGCAACAAAAAGGGGAAAAGTGTAGACACCAAAATTGGGTCACACTCCCCTTGGTCCCTCGATAAATAAATACCTTGAACACATCCACCTAATCATGGCCCCCTTCACCGCACTATAACATCAATTTAATTATTTTAATTAAATTAATTCATTATCCTCACCATATTTATTATTTAAATATCTTAACTGAGATAATGCTCACATATCCACCTCACCTAAACACCTCATCTAGCCACCTTACCCTAAGACCTATTCTTAGTAAGTTGCCATAACTAACTAAGACCTACCCAAACCCTAAAAATCAATGCCTACATTCCCTCTAACCACATTCCTGCATGTTAGAAGGAAGCTTCTAGTCTAATCCATGGGGTAAATGAAACGAGATCCTATAAAATCAAGGGGATCTACTTAGTTTAGTAAACCTAGGAAATCCCGCCCTAACTGATGCCACCGGTTACCCTTAACCGCCGCCTGATTAAGCTGGAACCACCATGTTACCATTTAACCCCTGAAAACAACCTTATTTCGAGGGACATTAAATTTATGAGAGAAAACATCTTTTGAGAACAAGTGATGAAACTAGAGCTGCATGCAAGCATAACCAACATTTGTACCAGCATCAGAACACCCATAGCCATTACCTAAAGCAATCACACAAGCCACCTGTCTTCACGGGAGAATCTAGAAAGCACCAGCACTACAGTCAAGTTCATTCCATTTGATCACCCATCATTACCAACCGGGCATCAAGCTTGTACAAATAGTAAGTTTGTTAACCAACATTGTTTCCTTGTCATTTGAGTAGATCCTTTTACATTTGTTATTAGTTTTTGCTTTCATTTCCATTCCCGACACCATTTTATCTATATGCAAACTTAACCACCTCTTTACCCACACCATTGTAACTATCCATACTTGGACCTTAATCATTCCTATGCATATCCAGGATCCATACAAACCTTGCTATTTCCCTTTCACCTTCATCTAACCTCAGATCTATCACCTTGTCAAGTTTTATTGAGTTTCTTATACCCCGACCATACCAACGCTGGTCACCCATAACCATGTCGGTTACTGGTTAACCTAAACCAACGCTTGGTATTCTATGTCTTTTACCAAAAACCTAGATCAAAGCTCCTAAAACCTCCACCAAATACCCTAAAACTACCCAGAATCAGTTCCTTACCAATAACAATATCCTGAAAGTGACCTTGACCTTCAGATTCAATCATAGCTTAGCCTGTTGTGAACAAATTTGCGTATTGTAGATGAATGAGATACCTGAATCATTTTAACTATAGTAGGATTTACTTTATTACCAGCATTAAGTTGTTTTAAATAGTGGATTGATAGCTTGTCTAGGAAGTATCACACTTCCCGGATCTAGCACACACTAGTCAGTCCACTACATATATTGTTTAACTTTTATTCAACGGTCTTTTGTTCCATTTCAGGTAGTTCCTCCAAGAAAAAAGGAATCTCTCACGATTAGCTGTGGGTTTAGAAGTCATACATGTGCAACAACCTATCAACCAACATTTCAAAAGGTATTCCTCCTAGCCCAATACCCTTATTTGTTTCATCATTTTCTAAGAAACACTCCAGAATCAGGTGAAACATTTTGGCACGCCTGGTGGGACCCATTCGGGGTTCCTTGCATTTTTCTTCATTTCTAGGTGAAAAATTGTATGTTTGTTTCCTTTCTGAAATGTTCTCACACTAAAATTTGTCCCTTGGAATCTTCTCTTCTTTCTATTGTCTCAAAGAAATCATGTTTTGGTTCTTAAAAAGAACTCTTCTTATATATCATTAGTACATTGCATTAGTGAAAGATCATAATTTCTTCTATTCCTCTCATTGTGTCATTGAATTCCATATTTTGATTTGGGCTTAAAAATAATTGCATTTCATTATGATTTTCTCTATTAGCTCACATTAATTGAGGGCAACCTATACGTTGGAAGTCATGCCCAAGCTGAAGATTGAAAAACAAATCATAGAAAGCACTTTCTTTCTCTTTTTCTCTCTCTGAATCTAATCCAAACATCACAAATTTAAAAATACACATATTCTTAAACAACATCTTTCTTAGAAGAAGTTGTAGGTGATCACACAATCACAATATAGTGGGCACCCCAGCTCGCTGCTTCTGTAGAGTCATTCTTCAGAGAGAGGCCCACCCCCACCATAACAAACCTAAAACCTCACATTTTAGATCTCCTTGTTCATAAGAAGCCATCCTCACCTAAAAAAATATATTCTACAGTTCAAGAGTTAGTCCTTAAATAACATAAGATAAATAAACATAATAGGAAAGACACTCTTAGGATCATATTTTTCTTAGTGTTTTTGCATGGCTTGTGTTTTGAGGTGAGAGGTCACGCTCTTCATTTTTCTTTTTCTCCATTACACACTCCTCATCACATTTGGTGTATTCCAACTTCATCTGAGTGTGCCTGGACCATATTCTCATCATTCTCAGAATTCTGGGTCTGATTCCACATCAAATTTTAACTCACAACCATACATTTCTTCATCACTGTTTGTAATTTCACTGTAACCGGTGTCGGTCCAACTGACCGTCATCGGTTACCCCCTGACCGTCATCAGTTATACCCAACTAGCGTCGGTTCACTTTTCTTTGGTTAACTTACCGAAAAGGACACATATTTACCTTCTTTCGACTATTTAGAGTCCCTATCACTATTATCATTTCCATTGACCTAGTAAATCTCATAAGTATTTGGCATGCCTGAAAAATTTGGCCTTATACTTTGTTTTTGACCAACTATCCACTTTCCATAGTGACTAACAAGCGGTTACCTATGACAGGCATCGGTTTACCCTAATTGGCATCTTGGTTAGCCTGTGTCATTTTCTAGTTGCCATTTTATCCCCAATTCACCTATGCATATTTATCCTACATTCTATATTTTTGTTTCACTTACAAAAAATACCCTAATCAGTACATGTTCACATGGTACGCTGACCCCAAAGTAAGAAGCAAGCACCCTCATATTCCATGCCAGTTGTCAACCACTCCCCCTAGTCCTTCACCACCTTCTATTTTATCACCCATGGATCCTATCCAACATATCAATATCGTTACACAGGAGACGAGGAGTTCACATGACTCCTTGACCAAAATCCTTCTGCCTTACAGTTTTCTCTTTCCCACTCATCCACTCGAGATGCCTTAGGTTAGTTAATATACGACATGCTCGTATCTATCCCCCCGACTCTCATTTCCACTCCGGCATCAGCCCCATCTAGATCTGCACTGCACACATCTACCTTACCCCTAGTCATTTCGTAGCTAGGCCCTATACCTGCTATGACTGCCATGTCTGCTACATCCATTACACTTGCCACATCCACTATACCTTTGCCAACCACCCAGAACACAACCTCATCCACCCCTATTATCTCACATATACCCATAGCTACACAACCACCTCCGGTGTCGGTGACCCCTACCCCTTTTCAAAAACTCATCCTTTCTATCCCACAATCTTTAGCCCCCATTTCCACTAGGGTCACCATGACCCTTCCACCTCCATATATGTACTATCAGTAGCCTCCTGTTTCATCTATTATTCACTCTGGGTACGTACCCCCTATTTCACTACCTTCTTCTCAATCTACCTATGTGGCAACACCATATACTAGAATCCCACCCTCATTATATGCCCAACACCAACCCTCTTATGCTATAGGAGGAACCCATCCATCACAACCTACTAATGACCTAATCAAGTTAATGATGGATAAGATGCAGAAATTGGAGGCATCGGTTTCTGGTTCTTGCAACACTCTCACCTATGATGAAATTTGTAATGAGCCTATCCACCCATCCATTCCTATGCATCCATACCCCATGCATTTGGAAATGCCTAAATTCAACCATTTCAATATAAAAAAAACCCACAACAATATTTATGATCTTTCAAACAAGGGTGCTACCTAATCACCCACAATATGCTTTGCTCCTGAGGACCTTTCCCATGTCTCTGACTGGACCTGCATTAGATTGGTATAGTGGGTTACCTAGAAACTCTATATTTTGATTTAATTAGGTAGCCCAAGCCTTCTTGGATCACTTCTCCATCAATATCATTAAGAATGTTAGCATGACTGACCTATACTGCACGCGTCAGTATGACAACAAATCTATTACAGATTTTGTTGCTCGTTGGTGTAGCCTAATCAATCAAATCAGATTCCAATTACTGTAAACTGAACTCATCAAACTCTTCACATGGGCTTGTTCTAGACATATCTCACCAAACCTATAGGTCCAAAATTTCTTAACCTTTGACGAAGCATTCACCATGGCACGAAAGCTAGAGATTCGGGCCATTGAAGAGAAGAAAATCCAATTATGTAATAATAACATGGCATTCAAGTCGAATGATGCCTCTTGTTCTTCAAAACCATAGAACAATTATTCAAAGGTAAAGGGGACTTAAAGCCAACCCAGCTCATCTGTCAGATCAGGCTAGCTCCTCATCTGATCTCTCACCCATTCAGATTTTTCAATTTTTCCAAATTTTTGAATGTAATTATATACTTTAGTGTATTTTACTAATTTGTAGGTTGTCATAGTCAACTGCAAACATTGTAACTACTCAAAAAATGGTAGAGAATTGTAATAAAAAATAACAAAAATTGGTTCTAAAACACTCATGAGATCCTATATCTCATTTGTAGTGTTTGGTATAAAAAGTTCTTCTGGGAAGCACTTATGGGTAAAGCCTTCAAGACTACTACTTTAAATTGACATGGAGTAATAAGGACACAGTGTACAAACTATGAGCCATCCCATTTGTCTGTGAATGATTGAATGACATAAATCTAGAAGAAGAAATTTTCTGAGTATATAGCAAAGTTATGTGCACATATGAGGATATTTCATTGAGCTAGTGTCAATAATCACATAGACCCCTTTCAGTACTTTCTTGGTACCACATATTGAATTATTTCATGTATGTTAGCACCACTTTCACATACCATTGGGTATATTGAAAGAGTGAGCTTCTTCCACATACCAATGGGTATATCAGAAGGACGCGTATATAGAAAGGTTTGGTATATTAGACTGATGGTATATAGATTGAGAGACCTTATACCAGGAGTGATAAAAGCCTAATCCTATAAGTGGATTTTGTAAAATGGGCACCAATGCCCCCAAATTATTTCTTCTAGATTCACAAATACTTAGAGGAAACAACTATGCTATATGGAAGACAAAAATCAAGAAATAACTTGAGTTTGAAGAAATATGGCCTGTTTAGAATGGTACTCTAACCATATCAACTATTGATATAACACAATAATGAAAATTTGATAGATCAGATCAGAAAGCAAAAATCATCATCTTTTTTGGAGTTTCCAACAATGTGCAACCCCACATTCAAGATGCCAAAATATCGAAAGAAGCGTGGGATAAGTTAAGCATGGTATACAAGGCCAAAAACAAGAATGTCATGCTGAATTTGTAGAGTCAGTTACACACACTAAAGTTCAAGTAAAATGAAAAAATAGAAGATTTATTGAGAAGAGTTGTAGAGTTGAGGGCTGAACTTATAGCCCTGGGAGAAGTGGTCATAGATGAATCTCTCGTTCCTATTGTTCCGAGACCTCTCCCTTCTTTATACCACATTTTTTTCACAACACTCAACTTGTCAAACCAGACATTGAGTTTTGAAAAATTAGTAAATCTACTGGAACAAGAGGAAGCCATGTATAATAAATATGATGAAGAGGAGAAGACACTTTCTTCTCATACAAAATGGAAAGGAAAAGGGAAAGGTAAACCTAATTCCTATCAAAAATCCCAAAATTAGAATCAAGATAAAAAATGATATAGGCAATAGAAGAAGTAATGTCCAATATAAAAAAGAGGACATGGATTAAAATATTTTTGTTGTAATACATACAAGAAAGGTTCATCAAGTAATTCTGGACCTTAACACCAACAATCTCACAAGGGACATATAAACTACAATCAAGGGTAGAAAAAGGGGATCTGGAAAAGAAAACCCTATCAACAAGGAAATATTACTGAGCAAGAAGAACATTCAGATAATGAAGACTACTTGTACACTTTTGGATTAAGTGAACCTTCCACGTCATCTAGTGATGTCTGGTATGTTGATTCAGGAGCCACTCGACACATGCCCAGAAAAAAAGATTAGTTTACTTCAATAAGGGACATGCCTTCAAAAAACCATGTTTCATTAGGTGATGATTCTTCATACATAGTTCGGGGGATTGGGAACATTTCTCTAACCCTTGGTTCATGCAATTGTAGGTTGTTAGATGTTCTATATGTCCCTAGGTTGAATCAAAATCTATTGTCAATCAGTCAACTCCTTGATCACAACTTAAAAATTGACTTTGATAGTCATTTCTGTAAGAAAATGTGTTTAATTCGAGACAAATCATGAGGCTCAAAAATATTTACAAAAGCCTCCAATGTGGGATGCATGTTCTAGCTTGATTTTGTACACAAAGATGATCATGCACTTGTGGCTAAGAACTCTACCTCTGCACATTTGTAGCATCATAGACTTGGTCAAATTAGTTTCAAGTATCTCAAGACACTTCACCAACATAATATGGTACATGGTTTACCATCTCTTCAGAAGGATATAAATAAATATCCTCACTACCTGACAGAAAAATAACACAAAGATTCATTTCAGAAGAGTGTTTTTTGAGCTCATGGTAAGCTTGATTTGGTTCATACCAATATTTGCTTTCTGATGCAACTGAGTCATTCTAAATATCAGTACTTCATGCTTTGTGTTGATGACTATTCAAGAAAAATGTGGATTTTTTGTCTTCGTAAGAAAAGTGAAGCTTTTGAAACCTTCAAGAAACTCAAAGTAGCTATCGAGAATGAAACTGGTCATCACATCTAAAATCTCCACTCAGATCAAGGGGGTGGATTCACCAGTGATGAGTTCAAAGACTACCTACAAGCTCACAAGATTCATCAACAAATTCCTTCTTCACACACACTGCAATAGAATGGTGTTGTTGAGAGAAAAAACCATACTATCATGGAAATGGTGTGATGTATGATCGATGACTCTAGACTTGTAAAGACATTCTGGGTAGAAGAAGCAAATACAATTATGTATTTTTTGAACATAGTGCCCACATTTGTTCTTAACAGAGTAATGCCACACGAAGCATGGTCAAATTAGAAACCATCTGTTTCACACCTTAGAGTATTCGGGTGAAAAGAAAGTATGCACATACCCAAGTACAACATAAAGAAATTGGACATGAAGTCAGAAAAAGTAAATTTTATTGGCTACAGTGAATAAAATCTTGGGTATAGATTGATGGATCTAAAGACCAGGAAAGTCTACACCAGAAGATATGTTTAGTTCTTTGAGAAGAAGTAAGCAAAGTATCCTCCTCCAAACTCACCTGATGTGGATTTTTCACCAATTGTGAAAACTAAAGCTGATGTTCCCACTGATGATGAAAGTGATGATATGATAGAACCACGACCCATGGGAATAGTTCAACATATGACCAAATGGTATAATAGCATGTTACAAGATGCAAGAATGGATGCTCCACCAGATACATCCAACCTTGGACCAAAAACTTGCAGAAAAGCAAGATAAGAAGTGAAATTTTCTTTGATGAGTAGATTTATTGAATCTGATGAGCCCTTTACAGTTTATGAATCCATATAGTCAAAATATTAGAAAGATGCCATGGATGCTGAGTATAACTTAGTGATGAAAACAACACTTGGTAGCTTTTTGATCTTCCATCAGGGAAGAAACCCATTAGATACAAATGGATATTTAAAACAAAATACAAAGCAGATGGGACCATATACAAGTATGAAGCAAGACTAGTAGCAAAGGGGTATGAAAAAAAAGAAGGCATTGAATATGAGGAGACATTTGATCCCATAACTAAGATCAAAATGATCAGGATGATCTTTTCTCTAGCTGCACAATTTGGTTGGAAAGTCCATCAAATGGACGTAAAAAGTGCCTTTCTGAATGAATATTTATAAGAAGAAGTCTACATAACTCAACCTAAGGGATATATTATACCTGGTCAAGAAGTAAAGGTATGAAGACTCAAGAAATCCCTGTATGGCCTCAAATAGGAACCCTGAGTATGGTACATCAAAATTGACGAGCATCTCCTATAACATGGATTCGTTAAAAGTCCATATGATCCCAATCTTTATCTCAAAAAGAAAAGGGGGGAGATTGTGATTGTCATTATTTATGTCAATGATCTAGTCATCACTATAAGTTTAGTGAGGATGATTGATGCAATGAAGAAATATCTTAATCGATCATTGACATGATAGATCTCGGGCTAATGCACTATTGTCTTGGATTGGAAGTATGACATAAAGAGAATCACATCTTTGTTTCTTAGATGAAATATACCAATACAACGCTTAATAAATTCAAGATGATGGATTGCACACCAATTGCTATGCCTATGGAGAATAGATTACAGTTATCTTGTTTAGATCCATATCTTGTGGTCAATGCCACTCTCTATTGGCAGTCGATTGGTAGTCTCATTTACCTGACCTACACTAGACCAGATATCAGCTTTGCAGTGAGCAATCTATCCAGGTTCATGTAGGAACCAAAATTTTTTCATTGGAAGTAGCAAGGTGCATTTTGAGATATCTCAAAGGATCAGTGGATCTTGGTCTAGAATACAAGAAGAATCACAACTTATTCTTGTCAGGATATTCAAATTTAGATCATGCAGGTAACATCGATGACAGAAAATCCACTTAAGGGTTTATGTTCTTTATGGGATCTAGACTAATATCATGGGGAAGCAAGAAACAACACTTTGTTTCTCTCTCTTCCACAACAGTCGAGTATCTTTCTATAGGTGAATTTGTCTGTGAAGCGATATGACTAAGTCACATACTGGAAGGACTTGGAATACCATAGGAAAAAATAACCACCTTGTATGTTGACAATTAAGGTGTTCTCAAATTTGGTTGTGATTCAATTTTTCATGAAAGAACAAAACATATTGAGGTACAGGTACATTTCATATGCAGAAATGTCTTGAAGCACAATATACAACTTCAATTTTGTCCAATAGCTGAACAACGAGTAGATGTCTTCACAAATTCACTTGCACATGACAAGTTCAAGATGTTCAGAGAGTTCCTGTCCTCATCCCTTGAGGTAATGCAAAATTAAGGGGGGGAATGTTAGGGTAAATATATTTTACCTTAGGATAATTATGCATTATATAGTTGGTTTATTCAATTATTAATTGTTATATGGTTTGTTAACCATATTTGTCATATTATCTCATAGGTTATATTTTTACATAGTTGTAACAATTATCTGTATGATTTATTCTACTTCCTGGATATTTTTTTGGAAGCTTATGGAATCTGGTTTATTATTGCACATGTGTAACATCATTCTTTGTTTGTATATTTTTGTCCAATATGTATAAATATTGCAGCACAAACTATTATACAAGTTGACTGATTATTAATAAAATCATCTAGGATTCCGTCCTTGTTTTACAAAATCTACCACAAAGAAGGAAATGGCGTTAGATCTAGTTTGTCCAATAGATAAGAGGACACCAAAAGGGATGCCAATATACAATGATGAGGTGAAGGTAAAATTGGAGAAGGCCAGGTTGCTGTAACTTTACGAGTTACACTATTTTGGAAAGCCCGAGTGACTATACAAATGGTTGATGTCGTACGTGTATGAGGACCACTTCTACTTTGTAGGCCAAATAATGTGCATCATTCCCCAACTCATCTCTAAGTTTATCAGCTTGATCTATGAAGGAGATTCATTATATGACAACCTGGAGGATAAAGATGCTATTAAGAAGACCGTGGAAGAGTATGACTATAATAAGGGGTCTCGCTACTTCAAAATCCCTGATATTTCTGATCTCATGATGAGGATGGCCATACACCTAGTAACCAAGCTAAATGGTCAAGAGAGGTGGACACAGGTAAACAAGGCATGGTGGAATGTGTGTCAAAAAATCATAGAAGGAACCATCTATAACCTGTCTGCCTACATTACAGAAGAGATCATCAGCGCCTCACAAGAAGTGGATAAGATTATGTTTGGCAATGTTCTTCTCACCATCATATTCTCTAAAATTAGAGTGCCCGATGGGCCAAAGAAGTTCTTATGGGAGTATCCAAATAAGGATCCCTCTTCCACGAAGAGGTTTGAAAAATACACATGCGACACCATGACGATTGCCCACAAGGTGTGCCTGGAGAAATGGTACAAGGAAATGCATGACACATTCAAGGATGAGTGGAGGATACGTGAATAGTTGCCAAAAATAGTAGGTGGATAAGCTGAGTTCACTATCTATCAGTAATTTTGCATTGGTAGGTTCACTCTGTTAGATGGGACTAAGAGCCCATGGTGTAAATTACCCTTCTCTTTCACTGCGTAGTATTTCTAAGCAGGGTCAAACACTTCAAGGAAGCTACAAGACTAAGGTTTGACCTTAGTGAGGTATAGTAGGACCATCTCGCCTTGTAGAGAAATCTTGTATACCCCAAGAAGTGTGCTTATGTGGAGAAGTATGTCTCCCATGAGGTGTGTATGATAAAACCCATGACATTTCTAATTGCTGGAAGAACCAAAGCAAGAGTATACTTGTGTATTAGGCCCAAGTATGAAAAGGGTGCTTACTTGGAGAATGATATCTCCATCCTAGAGGATCCCACTAGTAGGAAGAAGGCCACACCAAGAAAGAGGGAGAGGGAAGAGACACAAGAGAAGAAAACACCAAGTGTGCAAATAACAAAATCTATGGGCACACTGGAGGTAGGTGCTAAGCTGAGCACATACATGTGTAGGAAGAAGTATCCCATCACGGAGAGGGAAAATACACCTAACGAAGAGGTGACAAAGTAAGAAGATTTTCCAAGGAAGGAATCTCCTACTAGAGAGGAAGAGGAAGAAGAATCCCCAGTTAAGAAGAAGCAGAAGGTAGTGGGGAAGGAAGACTCATAAGAGACAAAGATCTTGTAGGCCTACATGGGTAGAAGAGAAAAAGATGAGGATGGAGAAGTTTAGGATCATCTTGTGTATGATGTACATGAATCGGAGGAAGAAAGGAGTGAAGAAAAGGGTTAAGAAGAGGAAGGCACTCAAGGAAAAGGGGGAGTGAAGAAGTAAATACTAAGGATCGGAGGACCTCCAGCCTCACCAAGGAGTAGATAGAAGATGCTACAGAGAGAGAAGTAGCGGACATAATAGAGAAGTTAGTAGAGCAGGAAGTGGAGTGAAGCACTGATGAGATACTTAAGGAGATAGAAGAAGAGAGCATAAGAAAGGAGTATGAAAGCATGGGTGGAGATTCCAAATTAGTAGTGAGCTTCCCAAAGTCACCACACATAGGAGGAAAGAGCGTGGTAATAGCGTAGGGATAGGTAATGGGTTATATACATGATCCAAACAAGGTACTATGCACATGGTTGAAATACACTATACTTATAGAACAACTCCTGGTAATGTCTTCATTCAAAGAAGAAGGTGGGTACCCACGAACCAAGAAAAGGCTATCTTGGGAGTTTGAGTCCCATGTTGATGAGATTCAGTTAGAAGTTAACCAGGGGGTGTTGGTGAAGGTTCCTAAGACCACAGTAATAAACCCACTGGTAAATTCTCAATAGTTGTTTGATGAGTAGGTTTGCAATGCACTCAACAAGGTATTGGTTGAGGTGGAGGTAATAATTTTTGGGAGGAATGACAAGGTGAGATTGTTGGAAGGAGAATTGGAAAAGAAAAAGGATGATCTCATTGAAAAGAGAAAGGATCTGAAGCAAGAAGAGATGATCAATGCACAGTTAAGGTATGAGCTGAGGGAGGAAAAGGCAAAGGTGTGTAAGGTATATAAGAAAATTGAGATGATTACAGATTCTATTTTCTTGAAGCATCCCGACCTAACACTGCCTGAGTAGAAATACAAATCAACTTTGAAATACTTGGAAGATTTGACTTGCATCCTTACGATGGAAAGGCAGCCACTCACCTTAGAATCAATAAAAGAGGCACTAGTGTGCTAGGAGAAAGAGGAAAAGTAGAATGTTTTGGAGATATTCACTTGATACACTAAGCTCCTTGCCACTGTAAAGGCTGTTACATAGATAGTTGAAGCTGCTTATGAAAATTGCACTAACAGGGATAGAGTAACAAGAATTTTAGTTGCTACATATGAGGTAAATCTCAAGGAGTTTTAGGAGAAAAATAAGAGAAATAGGGAAGAGTGGGATAAAATCCTATCCAATGTAGAGAAGAAGTAATAATCTATCGAGACCTTATGGGGCTTGATGAAAAACTGTCTTAAGGAATTATATCCCTAGATCACCCATAGAATGGATGCATTGGATGACCTTAGAAAAAAACTGGAAGACATTGTAAGTATGCTAAATGTTAAGGATGATGAAATCATTTTTGATGAACTCTAGTAGGTGACCTTTTTCAATAGGCATATGGTGAAGTGGATGCCTAGGAAAATATTGAGGTAGATATAAGGAAGGATTTCCCACTCATCCTTTAGAAATGAAAAAATTCTACTTCATTCATCCATTATTTATTTCTTCCATTTCTCATTCTTAATTCCTTCATTATTTATTCTAACCATTCAAGGTCCAGCCATACTTTATTCTCTAGAGAGAGGATGTTTTCGAGGATGGAGAAAAATCTTAGTGTGGGGTGATGTTGGGCCTAAAAATATTGGCTAAGTACTAAAGGGTGAGTGCGCATGTGGGACTAGTAAATAAGAAGGGCACATGAGGGAAAAACACATAGGACAAGGGTTTTAAAAGGGTTTAGTAGAAACCATGATGCACGCGCAAGGTAGAATAGAGGATCTCAGGACTTAGCCATATTCAGATTTGCAAGAAGCACATAAGGAAAAATGTGACCTGATTAGGCATGTTGAGTGGAAAAGGTACCATCCTAATGACTTGGTGGTCAAGGAAGAATATTCCACTTGTAGAACATTCCCAAAAGACATCATTACAGAAAGTGGAGAGCTCAGATCAGAAGAAGCATGCTCCATTGGAAGACCACATGGACACTTGGCAAGCAATTTTATCCTAGAGGAAGGAATGATGATGGGTGATAAACCTATTTATAGAGATGCTCTAGAGCGAGGAACATAGAGAGAGGTACACCTGAATGGAGAGAGGTCAATAAGGGGAAGCTTCAAGATCATATTAGAGAAGATGAAGGGTGAAGACCTCTAGAAAAGAGTAAGAGGTTTTAAGGGACGGGGTTACCATTAGAAGGCTGTAGGAATGATATCATATCTAGAGGGATGGGTTTGTGGAAGTTTATGTAATATGAGAAGCATAACTAGGGTATCTGATTCATGATTCATGTCTTTCTTGATACATTTGGTCTATTATGACCCCCTTGGATGTAATGTGGTTACTGGAACTATGGTCAATATAAATATATGTTATGCATATACTATTCATGGGTGAAAAACCTAGTATCTTTTCTTTATGTCATGACTCAAATCTTCTTTATGTATGATGTTTTTCTTATCTGAATAGGTATATTGATATAATAACTCATCATATGCCTTCAGAATGTGTGTATGATCATTTAATTTTCTACATTTAATTTGTTATCAATGGCATCTTCTCACAATTCTCACATAAAGGAGGGGATTGATGCTCATGCGTGCCTCGAGTGAGCACCCAATGCCTATTGGGTGATAGGAAGGTGTGCATGGGATTGAAGTGTTGTTTTAGAGGCACATAAAAATGACTAAAAATCTGATAGTTAGGTAATTGAATTATTACACAAGTACAACTGATCTTTATACCAAAGAGTAACTCCATCCCATATAAATTTATGACACTTTTAAATATTGACTAAGCCAATGAATGAGATATTGTGTTACTGCATCATGTTCCCATTCAATCCTAGCCTCTGCATCTAATCTGGCTGTAGTAATGACATGGCATAGAGAATTTTTTCAGTGGGATCATCCTTTCTGGAGAGTGTATGTACTAAATTTTACTTCCCCTTATAATTATTTCAAAGTCAAATACCAACATTTTAGTAACCCATTTTTGTTGTTCCTCAGATGATAACCTCCATTCTAAGAAATACTTAAGACTATCATGGTCAATATTTACATTGAAGTGCCTACTCAATATGTTATGTCGCCATTGTTTTACAACATGGATGATAGCCATCATTTCCTTCTCATAGTTGAGAAGGTTCTTTCCCGTGAGTTGGTGACCATCAAAAGCAATGGGGAAACCTTCTTACATGATCAACGCACCCATTACATATCTAGATGCATCAAATTTCACAATAAAAGGCTTTGAAAAGTTAGGAGTAGCCAATACTAGGGTACATATAGCCTCTTTGAGCTGTTCAAAAGCCATAGTAACACCGTCATTCCATTGGAAGGAGTAATTCTCTAGGAGAGTTGTGAGAGGTACTGCTATGCCACCATAGTTCTTGAAAAAGATATAATAGTAACTTGTTAACCCTAAGAATCCTCAAAACTATTTCAAAGTTTTTGGAATGGTCCATTCCATCATTGGTTTGATCTTTTGAGGGTCCACTTTTACCCCTTCATGTGACACAATGTGACTTAAATAATCCACTTCATTCACCCCAAAATATAATTTGGATGATTTGGCATAAATTTGATGTTGTTCGAAGGTGAGGAGCACTTGATCCACTTGCTACAAATGATCTTCCCATGTATTAATGTAAATTAAGATATCATCAAAAAATACAAATTTTTTATTATGAAGAAATGGATGGAAGATTGTGTTCATCAGACTATGAAATGTGGAAGGGGCATTTTTGAGGCCAAATGGCATCACCAAAAACTCATAGTGACCCTGATGGGTTTGGAAATATATCTTATGATAATATTCATCCTTGATTCGAATTTGATGATAACCTAGACAAAGATCTAGCTCAGTGAAATAAACAACTCCATGTAACTCATCTAATAAATCATCAATTACTGGAATAGGAATTTTTACCAAGTTTATTGTTCTTAATAGAAGTGTTGGACTAGCTACTAAAGAAACTGGAAAAATCAAAAATTTTGGAGGGTTTATGTTACCTTGGATGCGTGATTTGATAAGTGCACTAAATAATTGATTGATCCTTATTGCGAGATGAAGAAGACCTCCAAGCAAAATGTAAATGATATTGATTAGATATATTTATGTGGGGGATGATTGGAGAATTCTGGCTTAAAGAATATTTTTCCTTCCTTTCACAGATGTCAACCCCCGTTGTTTAGAAAGAGTGAAATAATGCAAGAGAAATAGATATCATGTAGAAACATAAATGATACTGAATCTGAGAAATGATTAAACTAATCTAGAAACTGATATGACTGAAATAACTGTAAACTAATATGAGTCGATGGAAACCCAAAATGTGCATAGGCAGGTCAACGATGACATGGGAGGATGGATCTTAACCTGTAAATAAAATATATAAAATTTCAAGGTATGAGTGTAATATGGAAAGTAATAAAGGTCTGTAAGTGCTATAAGAGGATATATAGAAAATAACCAGAGATAGAGAGGTAGGAAAAAGGACATGAAAGGAAAATTTGTATAGATTATTTTATAAACAGGTCCCTCATCGATGATGACTATATCAGAGAAATATAAAGATGAGGATAAGTGGTTGAATATGAAAACTTATAAGAAAATAAGATACAAGAGAAGGCTGCTGAGTGTTCCCTAGATGTTGCAGAAGCTGTTCTATACCTATAACTGGTTAGGAACAAATAATATATGATAATATGATAGATATTGCAAAAGTAAGATAATGATGATGGAAAATTTCACGGAGGATGATCATGAGTGATGCAAGCATGCTAAAGGGATTTTTAGAAGGATTGTAAAATGTCTCAGGAAAACTCAAGCATGAGGAAGGATTCTCAGTTCACAAGAAGGATCAATGGGTACATATGGGGAGACATCCATTGAAGTCATCTTCTAATGTACTATTTATGGCTAATTGAACTAATTCCACTCCTATTAGAGATTTAAAATATGCATCCATTACTATACAAGGGGCCAAGTTCACTGGGGATTTTGAGGTTTTAGCACCTAAAAAAGTAGATAGTTTCCCAACTTTTCTTCGGTGCCCTTGGTGTTATGCAAATAATGTTGATAATTGGTTCAACAAAGGATATATAAGTTTTAAGAACAATAAGGAAAGATTTTTTACCCCTTTAACGGATGAGAAATCTATGCCATATGTTGAGCCTTTGAGTGAAGAAGATCTGAATAGGATTTATGTATGTGCCATTTGGGACACAAAACTAATCAAGCCACCTAAGGAAGGAATCCTCTGGTGGGAAGATGTATAGTCTATCAGTGATACCACAAGTATTTCTTGTGATAATTGGGCTCATGGAACTTATGAGATGGTTGGGAATGAAGCAAGGAGTGAATTTGTGTGGAAAAGAAAACCTTGTTGCATTAGGAGGATAGGTAATAACTTTGTACCTCGGTACACTGGAGAAGGAGAACCTACTGTATTCCTACATGCCATGGAGAAATAGTGGAGAGACCAATTTGAAAGAAGAAATATGTTAACATATACCTTGCGTAGGATAACACTGTGTTGGTGGGTGGTTCACAGGGGTAATATTATAGAATGGAATGAAGTCAAGATTTCTCTAACAACCCAATTTTCTAGCAACAATGCACCTACTCAAATCTGCACATATCATGGTAATCAACCTATTCAGAACCATGTTCAGTAGTGTGAGAGTCTCTAGATAGAGAGGTAGGAAGCTTTACCACCTTCTCTATGGGTGCACAAAATTTATTCCACTTTACAAGGCTACGCACACGCCTGGTATGTATATGCAGAGCTATATAGAGAGACTAGAATTGGTAGGAATGGTCCAAATTTTTGACTACTTATCTACTAACTCTCCAGTGGAAAAGACATTAAGGGTTATAAAGTGCTTAACTATAGGAGACAATGCAAAGGTGGAAGAGCTCATTCAGGAGTTATTTGGTGAGATAGATTCAAGGGTGTGATTTGATAAAGAAGAAGAAACAAATGATGCGCTACTTAAGAACACTTAGTTGGAGAGAGAGAAAGGAAATATGGTCTACATAGTGGATGATGAAGAAATAGAAGATATGGATATAGATCATTCAATGGGTATGCACAAGGTGTTAGACAGTGTGGATAAAAATGTGTGTGCGTATCATAAACCCATGAAGAAAAAAAGAGTAAATATTGGTATGGATGCTAAACCTAAGGAGGTAATAATTAGGGATTATTGGTCTGACTCTGAAGTGGAAAAAATGATTAAGTTACTACGTGATTTTGAGGACTTATTTCCTAGGGGATACCATGAATTAAAAGGAGTGCATGAATCATTAGGAGAGAGGAAGATTAAACTTAAGGAAGGTGCGCACCCAGTCAGGAAAAAACCTTACAGAATGAACCCTAACTTGCATGTAAAGGTTAAGGAAGAAATTTACAAGATGTTGAAATATGGAATCATCGAGCCCCAAGAAGAATACAAGTGCGTTAGCCCTATGGTTATTAATATAAAGAAAGATGGCTGGATTAGGATTTGTGTGGATTACATAGAACTGAATGTTTCATGTGTGATTGATTCCTTTCCTACACCTTTCACAAAGGAGATATTAGAAGGTATTGCATGGCATGAAATCTATTATTTTATAGATGGATTCTTTGGGTATCATCAGGTCAGGATTGCATAGGAGGATCAAGAGAAAACAAACTTCATCACCAAATGGGGAATTTTTGCATATATTGTGATGCCCTTTGGTCTGAAAAATGTGTCCGCTGTATTTTCATGCATAGCTGTTCAAGAATTCCAGGATTTTATTCACATTTTCTTACAGGTTTTCTTGGATGATTGGATGGTGTATGGACTTGTTAAGGATCACTATGACAATTTTTGCTTAGTGTTTGAAATATGTAGACAATTAAACATCTCTTTAAACATCAGGAAGTGCGTGTTTGCTACACCTTTTGGCACTTTATTAGGGCACATCATCTGTAAGGAAGGTTTGTTAATGGATCCAACTAAGGTTGCAATTATTGTAGGCCTAGAAGAGCTTACCAGTCAGATTGAGGTGCATGGATTCTTGGGTCACACTAGATATTATAGAAAATTTATCAAAGGATATGCTAATATTTCCACACCCTTAGAAGAGTTAGTAAAGGGAAAAGGGACATTCTATTGGGGAGAAACACAATAACGCGCATTTGAGGCATTGAAGGAAATACTTACTGCAACACATATTCTACATTTTCCCTCATAGAACTAACCTTTTATTATACATGTGGATGCCTATCACACAACCATTGATGTGGTGTTATCTCATCCTGAGAAAAGGTATTATAGATCATCCTATTTGTTTTGCTAGTAGAAATTTGATTCTCGCAGAGAAGAATTATACAACTATTAAGCGCAAAGCCTTGTTAATGATCTATGCATTGTATAAATTCAGAAAATACCTTCTAGTAACACCATTTGTATTTTATACTGATCACATGGCATTGAAATACTTGGTAAAAAATCCCATTTTATAGGGGTGCATGTGTCGATGAGTGATCTTATTCCAAGAGTTTGATTTCACAGTAGTGGTAAAACCAGGTAAAATTAGTTCTAGCCCATACCATTTATCAAGAATTCAGTTAGGGGAGGACGCATAAACAATTGAATATACAATTCCGGATGCACAGTTGTACACGTTATAACGTGTGCCTTCAAAATTAGAGAATATTGCTATCTTTTTACCTATAGGTTTGGTACCATAAGGAATGAAATCCTGAGAGAATAAATGACTTACAATTAATGTGGCACCATATATGTTGATCAAGGATGACCTATACAAGTTAGGTTGAGATGAATTATTGCGTTGATGTGTACTAGAGCATGAACACACATAAATCATGGAAGAGGCTCACAGTGGTATTTCAGGTGGGCACTATACAGGTGACACCCCTCTGCACAAGATTCTACTCACTGGATTATGGTGGGAGACCCTATACAAATATTTTAAAGCATATTTTAAGGTGTGTGATCACTATCAACGCGTTGGTAAATTTGGGAAAAGAGATGAAATGCCTTTAAGACCTATTCCTAGTGTAGAGCCATTTGAAAAATAGGCTATAGAATTTGTGGGTCCTATTTCGATAGTCGCGTGTAGAACTGGATCATGCTACATAATCACTTGCACAGATTATCTTATAAGGTGGGTAGAAGCAACACCTACCAAGGATTGCACAACAACTACACCAACAAGGTTTTTATGGGAAAATTTTCTTATAATGTACAGATGCTCGATAAGCTTGACAAGTGATAGGGGTGCACATTTTTTGAATTAGACAATCATGATACTATTGGATGAATTTATGATTGTACAGCATAAGACTACACCCTATCATCCTCAGGTAAATGGGACTGGTGAGGTCTTTAACAAGATTTCGAGCCAGACATTGACAAAAATTTGTGATGTAGGAAGGAAAGATTGGGATGATAAATATTCTACCATGATTTGGGTGTATAGAACAACATACAAGAGGTTGAACAAGGCCACACCATTTCAGTTGGTGTTTGGCATAGAAGCAGTTATTCCTATGGAATTAATGTTACCTTCTTTACATATTACTTGTGTTGGGGGTCTATCTGATGAGCACGCCTTAGAAGAAATAATTGATAAATTGATACAGTTGGATGAGAGGTGTGCCATAACACATTACAGTTAGAATTAGGAAAAGGCCAGGCATAAGGCATGACATGACATGCACATCAGGGAAAAAACTCTTGAGATATGACAGATGGTTCTTCATTATGATTCTAAGTTTCTACGCCATCTAGGAAAACTTAAAGTGCATTGGTTGGGACGATATATTATCACTCATATACTTGAATCAGGCACTTGCCAGCTAGAGACTCTTGATGGAATATGATTACCGGGTTACTTCAATGGGAGTAGGATGAAGCCCTATGATAAATAAGTATTTTTGGTGTTTATAATAAGGCAGTGTTGCCATTAAGAATAGGATTTCATTTTTGTATTTCCTTAATGTATTTCCTTCTTCATCACTATGCTTTGTCAATTTATTTTGGTGTTTTGTGTAATAAGCACATTTGCGTGTTGGAAGCTAATAGCCATTTGAAGAATTTGTATGCATAGAGGACTACACATACCATTGGTGTGGGCTAGTTACTCACAATTGGGTACACATGAGAATGAAACTGTTACAGGTGCTAGTTAAGTGTGGAAAGGAGCTATTAGAAAGGTGATTGCTCTAAAAAAATGGCCATAGATGAATATAAATGAGGGAAAAATATAACTCGAGGTAAGCAATGATCATGGAGACTACCAAGGGAAGACGAAGTGGCAAGGTACTCGGGCGTATGGAAGTGTGTTGAAGAGAAGTCTGTATCCAGAAGGTAGGATGGCACGCTATAAGGTTATAGATGGGGCATAGAGATTTTCCACATAGAGATTGTGAAAATGGTCAATTAATGAGAGGATTATTGGTAGGTGAAGGAGCAATAAATGCACTAAATTTTTGAAAATATATATAAGGACATGATGCAGGTTAATTTTTACCTTTGGGATCACAAGTATTTGAGTGAAATAGGTACGATTGAGCTGAGAGAATTGTGTTGAGGTTCAAAGCGTTGTGAAACAAAATGTGGAGAGCATACTATTGCATGGAAGAGGCTTATGCCCCCAGCATTGAAAAGGGTAGGGCACACGGTTTTAAGATTAGGCATGTAGATTTAAGCTAGGGTTTGAGTTTTCTCATTACAAACAACAAAAAGGCAGGATTTTTACGATGGCACCCAAGAAAGCACCTACAACAGGCATGAAAGGAAAGAAGAAGGTAAGTAGGGTACACACGGTTTTAAGATTAGGCATGTAGATGAAGTTTAAATTTCTCTTGAGAGTAATTTTTCAGAGATGTAATACCCAAAAGGAGTAATAGTTAGAAAAGAGTGGGATTCCCACATCCGCAGATGTAAGATAAGTGACGACAACCACCGTACCTATGACAAAAAGGGATATTTTGACGTGTTTCTAAATAAAAAGACCAATAAGCGCATGATGGATGATATGCCAGTGTATGATGATGCTGGAGAGAAATTACTAAAGAAAGTAGGAGTTTATCAGTTGTATGAGATCTCATATTTTGGAAAATATGAACCTTTATACCAATAACTGATGAGAAAAGTCCATGAGGACTTATTTTATTTCACCGGATGAAGGGTTAGGATCAAAGCAACCCTAGTTTCAAGACTAACAAGATTTAAGGGCACAAGGGTAGACCTTGTTAGTGATCTGACTGATAAAGCAGTTGTCATAGAAATAAGAAAGGAGTTGGGGTATACAAAGGGTCCACACAGAATGGAAATTGATAAACTGAAGAAGTTTCCCATGGTACAGGTAATAATGCATCTACTAAGCAAATTAAATAACCAAGAGATGGTTACAGGTAAACACCATGTGGCTTGACATTATAAAGAAAATGTCTTAGGGAGTAGTATACAACGTAGTAGGCTATATTGCATACATCATTATTGAGGAAGTGTGCACATGAGAAAATATAAGTTTTGGCACTATCCTCCTTTCTCTTATGTTTTTAAAAATTGGGGTTTCTGATGAGCCAAAGAACAATATCTGGGAGTACCCATTAGAAATGAAGTCCCTCATGGAGAGGTTTGAAAAATATTCATGTGAAGGAACAATGAGTAGGCCATTTATGCAGAGGGTGGAGATGTGGTATGAATGACTTCACACAATATTTGAGGGGTGGTGCATTCCCAAGGAGCTACCTTCAGTAGTGGGAAAGGTAGTACAGTTCACGGTGTATACAAACTTTTACATCACACAATTTATTATGAGGGATGGGACATGGAACCCATGTTGAAAAATTCCCTATTCCTTCACAACATGCTATTCTTAGGCCTCAGTTCATATATTTACTGAGGTGTGCCATTTGAACTTCAACACAGAAAAGGTAGTATATGAATACCACACCCTCAGGAAGACATATGTGTCTAGGCCGGAATACCTACATTGAGAGGCTCATCTCAGACATCATAAGTATGAAGCCAGTAAGCTTGGCTATTGGGGATAGTGGATTTTCTCTCGTATACCTTCAGCTTAAGCCTAAGATGGAGAATAACAAGTATGTGGAGAATGAGTTCATACTCCCAAGGCTGCCTAATGGAAAGCATATAGTGGAGAATGTGCCAACTCCAAATCTTGTAGTGAATATAGCGGTAGATGAGGAGGAAGAAAAATACAAAGATAGTGGTGGCTTAGATCATAGAGGTCAGAGGCATCCCATAGATAGAGTGGAGATAAAGTACATAAATACTCCACCTTAGGTGTAAGAAGGAGACAAGGAATTAGACATGGAAGCAGTCCATGAAGAGCACCGTTTAAAGAGGGTATTTAGAAGAAAAAGAACCCAAGGCATAAGAACTCCATAGCCTGTAAGAATATCACCATGACTCTTCCCTCAAAAAGAGGCAATTGAGAAGAAGAGGAGAAAGTTAAAGCTAAATGAGGAGGTGGAGGAGTATGTAGAGAGCATTCCTGGAACCCTTGTGTAGCCATAAGATATTGATGAGCTAAGATATGAGGACATGAAGGATGAAGAGGAAGGTGTGAAGGAGGCAGAAGAATTAGATCATGTAGCCTCATGTGAATGAAAATACTCAGGATGTCGAAGGGCCAACTCTAAACCTTGTCACTAGGTTATGAAGGGACCAAAAATGAGGAGAACAAGTGTAGAATACATTGTGCCGAGTATGGAATATGCTGAGGACACAAGAAAATGTGTCCGTACTAATTTTCAAAGCATAGTAGACCTAAAGGAGTTATATGGGTGCGAGATGATGGACCAAGACATGGCCACTACACACGCAAGGAAACAACTTTCCTAGTCCATGTAGATTCACATGGATGAGCCATATTTTGATGTATACAAAGAGTCTTGTATGTCAAGAAGAGTGAATAAGGCACATCAGAGTAGGCACATGCCTATAAATCCCACTCTCATGTCTAATTAGTAGGTGAGTAATCCCTTGGTTAAGGTATCTACAAAGGTGGCATAGAGGAACATCGATAAGGCTGCCACTATTAGAGATCTACTTAAAGATAATAAGGCAAAAACTATATAAATAACACATCTAAAATGAGAGAAGGATCTAGAGAAAAAAATGAATGAGGCCTTTTGGTGACTATTTCCTGAAAGCAAGACTGCATCTAGAGTCTAAGGTACCTAAAATTTTTCCTTTGGCTATGCATTATGTGCGCAAATTAGTTGATTTGGTGCTTGAGGATGGGCCAATTTGAATGCTATCACCTAAGGATCCTAAACAAGAAGTAGAAAGAACCAAGGACTTCGTGGTTAGAAATATTTCATCTTACGAGGCATTACTACAAACTTTACAAGATGAGCTGAAGAAAGTAGATCAAGCTTTAAACATATGTGCAACTCTAGAAGTAGTGACCAGGATCAGGACCATAATAGAAGATAATGAATTTTTGAAGGCAATGAAGAATAATACTTTAGGGTTATGGAGAGATCGGCATTAGTAAAGCAAAAGTGTGAATCCCTTGTAGCAGCAAAAAAACCTGCATAAGGAGAGGATGGATGAGATTGGGAATCTCATAGCACAAAATATGGATCTTCTAGAAGGAAGGATGTCTACTATGGCCAATGTTGTCCTAGTACTACCAAATGAAAAAGGAGAGATAACCCATGACGAGTAGGAATCTATTTCCACAGACGTTCTAGAGAAAATGACAAACGTGCTAGATGACTGAAAAACATTGGAGGATGAGATTAAAATAGAATATCTAGAGTTGTTCTTCCTAGTTGAAGTAGAGGGTGCTACATAATATAAGTCCATTATTTTTACATTAATTCTTTACATTCTTTCCATTCTTATTCTTTATTGTTTTGGAACGTTATAAGGAAACCCCATTTTTGGGATGAAAATGTAGTTTAATATGGGGTAATGTTGAGTAGAAAAAGTATGAAACTAAGGAGATGGCACACAGAAGATTTGTGCATAGGAATAAGGTTCATTTTAAGGTGCAGAAGGATAGGAAAGGAAACGTGTGCCAGGACAAGCTGATTTGGGAATTAGCCATTTTTCATGGTTATGAGATATTTTTGGAGATACTGTGTGGAGAAAAAAATGGGATGGATACTTACATGACACAAAAATGCTATTTTGAGAATGAGCATCCACTAAGCACCATGCATGAGTTCGGGATAATAATAGGATTAATACTGCTAGTTAACTGTAGGAGATTTGTTATTAGCGCACTTGCATATGTGCATATTATTGTAAAGGAGCATGGCTATTTTTAGCATGTGACCTATTTTAGGAGGTGCATAAGCGGTGAAGGGAAATTATTCACCCCTATAAGTATGTATTAATCTATGTAGTTAGAGAGAGAAATTATGTATGAGCTATTGTGGAGTAATGCTGCCAGATATGATGTGTGCATAACTTATGATACTATCTATTGTAAGAAGCTTTTATAGTTAATGTGTTTAATATAATGGAGTGTATTGGCTAGATAAAGGTGTTAAATATGACTATAAATAGTTATTTCATGGTTGATTTCATTATGATTATCATTTAATTCATGAATATTTAAGATCTAGATCTGGAATATGCTCTGTGGAATGTTTATATTTAGTTAGGGTTTTGGATATATGTTTTATCTTCAACACGTTGACATCCTCTGTAAGAAAATCTAAAGAGGGGCTTAATACCTTTGTGTGATTTTGGTGAGCACTTAGCTCAGGCTGAGTGATGTGCTAGTGTGCCTGGGTTGTTTGTGGTGGATTCTAGGATGCATCATTTCTTCTGTTGATGGGACTTCTTTTTTAGTTGTTTTTAGGATGGTTCATGATTAAGACGTACTGATTGACCCTAGCAAGTGTTGAGGAGTGGATAAAAGATCTATAAGAAGAATACACATGGTGGTTCAGCAATGGATCTGAGATTGACACATGCACGTGGGTGGAAAAGAATATATATGACTATTTGTATGAGAGATTCTTTGATATTTTCCCGATAGAGCTGTACGAGTGGTTGGTTGCTTATACATCTAAATGGAATTGGAGATATCACACACTTGTCTATATGTAGGAAGAATTTTAGGCCCTATATGATGTTGATCTGATTTGGACACACCCTATGGATACTTGGTTCCATGGTGTTTTGAATAGCTATATTTTGTAGTACTCAATTTCCACTTATTCTTTCCTGAAGGTAGCTGAGTTCCAATTTTTACATTATCCCAGGGGAACTTACTTACAAGGCATTCCACAAGAGATCAAGATCTTGATGGTGACCCTAAACCTGGAAGAAAAATCGATGGAAAGCTAAACCCCACCACACGCGGGGGGAGGAATAGGTTTGGTGAAAGATGGCAGACCTAGCGGTAGAAAGGTAGAGATAAGAAAGGTGGCTTAAGTACAATGAGGCATGTGAAAGGGATATGGAAAAATAATAGGAAATTACAGAGCAGATGGCATTGAGGAGAGAGATGGCTCATGAAGGATTTGGAGCTCATGCAAAATGTGTGGGGATAGGTCTTCTGGAACTCCCCCATTCAGGAAAGCATGAAAGGAAATCCTCATTGGCCTCACACGAGAGCGCACCATCATAGAATACCTAGACCATGGGCATGCATCTAAATCTACCTGGAAACCTATCCTTTGCACTTGGTTTTCTAGTATTTAGTATATCCAATAGTTAAAAATCTAATTTGGGTGGTAGGGAAGCAAGGGTAAGTCACATAGATAGTACATATATGGTAGGGTAGAATTCTTTATTATTGTTTGGAGGTACATTTTTAGGTGCATCATCAACACAAAATTCGAGCACGTAGAATTTTGGACTCACTTCTGGGAGTAGTACCACCATGCATATTATAGTAGTTTAGTTCTATACTACTGTTGGGACACAAGGAAGTACAGTTTCTAGTCTGCTTCCAGCTATAGATGGAGGATCAGGGGGTATATGTGGCTCTAGTTTTTGTGGATCTGGTGGTTCTTGAGGAAGAGGTAACACAGGAGGTTCTGGATCAGGTGGGCAGGGTCCGTACCAATCCCAAAATATTTATATGGATATGTCTCTCCATCTTCCAGAGTATAGGGGCATAGAAGATGTTGTTAAACATGTGCACATGTGTGAGATAATATGGTGCACAAAATGGATCACGGCTTCTGAGCACAAGGAAATTCAATTTTTAACTACATTACAGGGATACACACACAGTTGGTATAAGAAGTTTGACCCTGATCAAACCTACGTAGATTATGCATCATTGAAAGATGCTTTCCTTAAAGAGTTCTATATCCCTGAATTTGAGCTGAAGAGTATAAGCATGCTTAAGGATATTAAGTAAGGTACTATTGATAGTGTGTGGGACTATGATCCCCATTTCAAAACAATTTTATCTACGATTTTTTATGATATTCATGCAAGCCAACATGCACAATGGTTCATTGGAGGACTGATCACACCTTTTATAAGGGCAATGTCACATAAGACATAGACTGATCTGCATGAAGCACTTGAGGCTGCTTTATGCGCTAAGGTAGTTGGAAGTATAAGCACTAGATCGAACCCATTATTGGAAGCAAAAATTACAGCTATGACAAAGTAGTTGGAGAAACTATCAGCAAATTCGGCACATGACACACACACTTGGATTTGGTGTACAAAATATGAAGTGGAAGGGAACACCAAGGATAGTTTTCCCTGCAGGTCAGTGCACTCATTATTGCTAGACTATGAGATATGTCATTTGAACCATGATGCCAACCACTGACCATTATTATAATGCATGATAAGGAAGAATGTATCCTGCTATTGTAAAATTTTCTGGTCCACAACTCACGATACAAAAAACTATAGGTTGATTGGTTACATTCATGATGCTATAGATATAAGTGTGTGACAGACATGAGTATAAGATAACTCTAAGGGTAAAGGTGAGCACCCGAATTGGGATCAAAATGAAGCATATTATGTGTTGGTATCCAAATTTGTTCTCCTTTTCAATTTGAGCAGCACCACAGTTATGTCATAGAGCTTAAGGACAAATTATACCATGTTTTATGTTGTTAGTAGCCAGGGATATGGTCTAGCTAGCACTCAGGTTTGTGGAGAAATGGATAGCACTCCAATAGGACTTGATCTTGTCGTAGCTGTTTTAGGTTGTGCCTTGCAACCAAGGTAAGAAGACCTATTTTGTAACCTTGTAATGGTGAGGAAAATGAAGATACCCTTCTCTTTTTTTGAAATTCTATGATGGAGACCTTAATGAAAACATGATCAATACCCTAGATATGAACTCTCACAAGTTGTCACTTCTCAAAACATGGGTATGTTCTCAAAACAAGGCAAAGGTTACTAGAGACATTGGAAATCCTGATATGTTATGCATACTTTTGCAAATAGATTTTAATCTTCTATGGGTATACACATGCAAATCAGGGATATGATCTTTGTTGTTGGATGATTTTTTGGTAGGATATTGATAAGACAAACTAGGATAGATCAGATCTTTGACAATCTATACAATACATGAAAAACCATCAAATGAAATACCTAAAGTAATCATGGTATTCTTTCAACTAAAAGGGGCACAAATGGAAGCCCAGATTGCACTCTTCACACAATATTTGAGAACTCACTACAAAATCTTGAAGTAAATAACTCAATTAAACACAAAAATCCATGATCAAATCATGCCTTAGGTACCCCCAAAGGCTTACAAGGAATCTTCGTAGTCAAGGAAGGTAAAGTGATTTTAAATTTGTTTATCTCCTTATCAGATGAAGGCTCTTATGAGTATGAGATTTCAAATACCACTGAACTATCAACCAAAATTGGAGATCCTGTGTGATTTCCAAAGAATTTCAATGCAAGATTGCAACAAGAACACTAAGATTTATCTGTAGGTATTTAAAATTGATAACAAACATCATATTGCATAAAGAAAAACACAGATTTAATTCAAAGCTTGTTAAATTCAATAGTAGGGGAGAGTTACATGAACAATCTCAGAGCTGTGTGGTGGCTATACACTTATAACCAACCCACATTCATGAATTTTCTAACATATGAGACATTAACCTAGTTCTTTGGTGGATTTTATAGAAGATGAGCTTTCTCTCAAAATTATGCCATAATTTTCAACTCTCCTCCTTTTCAAATTTCTCCAAAATGCATAATATATCTCATGCCATCATGGAGTCTTCCTTCCCAAGAAAAGAATATGCTTATGGGATCAAATTTGTTACAACAACTTCTCATGATTCCATGAAAATGACATCAAACTGGAAATCAACTTGCAGGTTGCCAGGGATGCATAAAAGTTTTAAATTATTACACAAATTTGAATCCTTATCCATCCCAGGGTCATGTTTTTATCATTCAGGATGCCAACATGTTTCATCAATCATTTTTTACCTTTTTACCTTTTCAATTTATTACGTCAGCAACCTCTAGATCTGAATTTTATGTTTTTTATTAGGCCCGAGAAAAAATGTATCATAAACATCATAGATCACTGAATTAGGTCATGAAAATAGTGCCATTGCACTCAGAAGGCCAAGACAATGCAAAATAATATAAGGTTTGATGAAATTTGATGAATAAATGATGAATCTGAGCTTTTTGGAGCTCTAATGGTGGCAAGAAGGAAGAATGTATAGTTGCCGTCGATTTTATATCGACGTTAAATGTTTTCGCTCCATGTGGTAGATGAGATCTACAACTAAGCTCAAAAAATACCCTTTTTGACTTTGGATAAGGCTGAAAATGTGTCAAAACATGATTGGATCGGGTCCCCATCTTTTAAAAATGCATTTGCGACCCTTTTGAATTTTGGAAAATTTTGTAAAATTTCTCCGCTTCTTCCCTAGACCTGCCACGTGTCCATATGTGGGCCCCATTGATAATGTAGGCCAATTCTATCAATTTTGACACTTTTTTGAAAAAAGGATTTTTTTTTCAAAAATTCTCTGCGGGCCCGAACACCTGATTTCTTTTGCGCCACGTGGCACAATTTGATTCACTGCAGGGCCAAATCTACATTCTTACCTTCCAAATTTTGGAAGCTTCAAAACTCCCCGTGGGCCCGAGCTCCTCCTTTTGAATTTTGAAACATGCTACATGTCACTCCTGGATTGGCTGCGAGCCCTTAGCTCAAAATTCACCTTTAAATATTTTTAGAAATTAAGAATTTTCAAAATTACTGAAACCTCCGCCCTTTCACATTGACCCCTCCTAGACACATGTCCACCTGTGGTTAGTTGAGGGCCTTCAGGCCAAACATTTACTTTGACATTTTGAGCCAAAATACATTAAATTTTTCCAAGTTTCTCTATCACCCACATGCCCTTCGAGCCAAGTGTCCACTTCCCATTCACTGCGAGCCCTCGGGCCAAAACGTGACTTCGAAAATTTTGCAAAATGAAAGAAATTTTTTTCAAGGATAACCCACCACCCGCTGATTCTCTGACCAATCACAATGTCCCACGTAGGCACCTTAATATAAAAGGCGAAGCCCGGATCAAATTTTTCCCTTTTGCCAAAATTTTAAAAACAACAAGTTAGAAACATTTCCCGTAAATCCCCGGCCAATAGGAATCCACCATCATGTCAATATGTTGTGATGATGAATTTGACGGGAAAATGACGCCCATATGACCGTCAAAACGTCAAAAATTCACAGGATGCCCTAGAAATCAAATTTTTTGACAAGGAAGGTAGATTTTTTAATTTTAAACCAACTGAATCATTTTTTGACATTTTTTTTTGACCTTGGGATTGGGGAAACACTTGTACATAATCGAGATTCGATCAATTTCAAGTTTTTTATACATTTTGATAAATGAAAAATGACATAGCCCGACCATTGGAGAAAACTAGGGCAAAAAAGGGGGAACTTGGATTGTTGTTTCAAATTAGGGAAAAACAATAATATAATGGGCATTTTGAAGGTATTCAATTGGAGAGATCAAATCATAGACCACCGACCTCAAGTAATGAAATTTTTTTGAGAAAAACTAGACATGGAAAAATTAGGGCACATTATGCAAGCTCAGAATTTGCACTAACATTAGGATCAAAATGATGGGCACTTCGAATGAGGATGTGGCAGATGTCGAGGATACCATGGTGGATTTAGGGGTCGAGGCTATGGTGGTGGATGAGGTGTGTTTCCTTGCGAAACATGTTTTACATGCAGATCTCCTGACCACTACAAACACGAATTTCCTCAGAATATTACTTGTTCTTTTCATGGGAAGAGTCATAGCTATGAGGAATGTTCATATCTATATAAATATATTAGCAAGCAACATAAAAAGTAAAACATAGGAAAAATAATGGTTAGGATACAATGCACTGTGGAAAATTAGTGGATGTAAAAGTTGGCACCGGAACTTGAGGTAGTACTTGTGAAGATCACTACACACACTGAAGCTGCACACGCCAGAGAAGTGTTAGAGCATAAGCCTATAATCACTAAGGATGATGTTTTGCATGCAATGTATCTGGATCCTGTGCACTAGAAGGAGGTTTATCAAGATACCATGGAGGACTTAGAAACCTTTAGGGTGAAATATGGTGTTTGAAGGAGGAATCATAGAAAATGGAACAAAAGAAGGCAACAGAGATAGTCCAGTCAGATATTGATGACTTGAAGGAGGTATGCAAAAGCTACAATAGGAAAATATCATTCCATTAATAGGGAGTTGGATAAAGGAAAACACTTTGCACGTGAATATTGAGAATGAACGTCAAATCCTGTATGTAAATCTTCCACCTCATAGCTTATATTACGACAAGGAGATCACTTTGAATGATGTTGTGGATGGATGAATCTTGAGTAATATATTGATTGACACAGGCACAAAGGTAAATGTGCTTAATTTAGATGCATGGGTACAGATGGGGAGACCTCCATTACAGGCATCTTCTAATGTACTATTTATGGCTAATCAAACTAAGGCCACTCCTATCAAAGTTTTAGAAGACGCATCCATTACTATACAAATAGAGAAGTTTACTGGGGATTTTGAGGTTTTAACACTTGCAGAAGCATACAGTTTCCCATCTCTGCTTGGGCACCCTTGGTGTTACACAAATAATGCTGATCTTTGGTTCAACAAAGGATATATAAGTTTTTAGAACAAGGAGGAAAGAGTTATTATCCCTTTAACAGATGGGAAATCTGTTCCCTATGTTGAGACTTTGAGTGAAGAATATCTGAATAGGATTTATGTACATGTCATTCGGGACCCAGAAGTACTCAAGCCATCTAAGGAAGGAGTCCTCCAATGGGATCATGCATAGTTTATTAGTGATACTACAAGTATTTATTGTGATAATTGGGCTCATGGCACTTATGAGATGGTTAGGTGTGAATGAGTGCATTTGTGTGGAAAGGTAAACCTCATTGTATTAGGAGGATAAGTAAAAAATTTGTACCTTTGTACATTGGAGAAGGAGATGCTACGGTATTCCTGCATGTCATGGAGGAACAATGGAAAGACAAATTTGAAAGAAGAAATATGTTAGCATTTATCTTTCATGGGACATCAGTGTGCTGGTGGGTTGTTCACAGGGATAATCTTATAGAATGGAATGAAGTTAGGATTGATCTAACAACTCAGTTTTCCATGAGCATTGCACCTACTCAAATATGCACATATCATGGTAATTAACCTATTCAACATCATGTTCAAAAGTGTGAGAGGCTCTGGATAGAGGGGCAGGAAACTTTACTGCCTTCGCTATGGGTGCAAAAACTTTATTTCACTTTACAAGGCTACGTCACATGCCTAGTATGTATATGCAGAGCTATATAGAGAGACTGGAATTTGATAGGATTTTATTACAGGAATGGTCTAGACTTTTGACTACTTCTCTTTTAACCCTCTAGTGGAAAAGACATTAAGGGTTATAAAGTGCTTAACTATAGGAGACAATGCAAAGGCGGACGATCTCATTTACGAGTTATTTGGTGAGATAGATTCATGGGCGCAGTTTGATAAAGAAGAATAAAAAAATTCCATGCTACTTAAGCATGCCTAGTAGGAGAAATAGAAAGGAAATATGGTCTACATAGTGGATGATGAGGAAATAAAATATCTGGATATAGATCATTTAGCGGGTATGCGCGAGGTGTTAGACAGTGCAGATAAAAACACGCGCACCTATCATGAACCCATGAAGACAAAAAAAGTGAATATTAGTATAAATGCTGAACCTAAGGAGGTAATAATTGGGGATTATTTGTGTAACTCTGAAGTGGAAAAAATCAATTAGTTACTACATGATTTTCAGGACTTATTTCCTAGGGGATACCATGAATTAAAAGGATTGCATGAATCATTAGGAGAGATGAAGATTAATCTTAAGGAAGGTACATGCCTAGTTAGGAAAAAACCTTACAGAATGAACCCTAACATGTGCATAAAGGTTAAGGAATAAATTGACTAGATGTTGAAATATTGCATCATCAATCCCCTAGAAGAATCAGAGTGGGTTAGCCCCATGGTTATTAGTATAAAGAAAGATGGTCGAATTAGGGCTTGTATGGATTACATAGAACTAAATGTTGCATGTGTGATTGATTCCTTTCCTACGCCTTTCACAGAGGAGATATTATAAGGCATTGCAAGGTGTGAAATCTATTCTTTTACAAATGGATTCTCTTGGTATCATCAAGTCAAGATTGCATAGGAGGATCAAGAGAAAACAAATTTCACAACTAAATGGGGAAGTTTTGCACATAATGTGATGCCCTTTGGTCTGAAAAATGTGGCTACTATATTTTCATGTATAGTTGTTCAAGCATTCAAAAATTTTATTCACATTTTCTTACAGGTTTACTTGGATGATTAGACGGTGTATAGACTTGTTAAGGATTAATGTGACAATTTGTACTTAATGTTTGAAATATGTAGACAATTAAGAATCTCTTTAAACATCAAGAAGTGTGTGTTTACTACACCTTTGTTAGGGATCATCATCTTCAAGGAAGGTTTGTTAGTGAATCTAACTAAGGTTGTAGTTATTGTAGGCCTGGAAGAGCCTACTAGTCAGAGTGAGGTATACGGATTCTTGGGTCACATAAGATATTATAGAAAATTTATCAAAGGATATGCTAATATTTCTGCACCGATGGAAGAGTTACTAAAGGAAGAGGGACATTCTATTGGGGAGAACTGTAGCAGCGCGCATTTGAGGCATTAAAGGAAAGACTTACTATAATGCCTATTCTACATTTTCCCTCATCGAACTAACCATTTCATGTACATGTGGATGCTTGTGGTATGACCATTGGCACAGTGTTAGATCAGCCTAGAGAAGGTATTATAGATGATCCTATCTATTTTCCTAGTAGAAAGTTGACTCTTGCAGAGTAGAGTTATACAACTACTGAGCGCAAAACCTTGTCAATGATCTATGCACTATATAAATTCAGACAATACCTGCTAGTAACACCAATTGTATTTTACACCGATCACATGGCATTGAAATAATTTGTAAACAAGACCATTTTATAGGGGCGCATATGTTGATGGGTCCTCTTATTCTAAGAGTTTTATTTCAAAGTTGTGGTAAAACCAGGTAAAAGTAATTATGGACTAGACCATTTATCAATAATTCAGTTAGGGGAGGACTCAAAGAAAATTGAAGATACAATGTTGGATGTAAAGTTGTAGAGGTTGTAACATGCACCTTCATAATTTTAGGATATTACTATCTTTTAATGTACAGGTCTGGTACTAGAAGGAATGAAATCCTTATAGAAGAAACAACTTACAATTCACGCAACACCATATATGTTGATCAATGATGAACTATACAACTTAGGCCGAGATGAAGTATTGCACCGATGTGTACTATAGCATGAGCACATGGATATCATGGAAGAGGATCATGGTCATATTTTAGGTGGGCACTATATAGGTAATTCCACTGTGCGCAAGATTCTACTCGTTGGATTATGGTGGGAGACCCTCAACAAAGATTGTAAAGCATATTGTAAGGTGTGTGATAACTATCAAAGCATTGGAAAACCTGGACAAAGAGATGAAATGCCTTAAAGACCTATTCCTAGTGTAGAACCATGTGAGAAATGGGCTATAGACTTTGTGGTTCCTATTTCACCAACCGCACATAGAAATGGATCATGTTACATCATCACTTGCACAGGTTATCTTACAAGGTTGGTAGAAGAAGCACCTACCAAGGATTGTACAACAACTACAACAACCATGTTCTTATGGGAAAACATTCTTACAAGGTATGGATGCCCACTAAGCTTGAAAAGTGGCAGGGGTACACTTTTTTTGAATGAGACAATTAGGATACTATTGGATGAATTAATGATTACACACCATAAGAATACACCCTATCATCCTCAGGAAAATGAAACTACTGAGGCCTTCAACAAGATTTTGAGCTAGACATTGACAAAAATTTTTATGTTGGAAGGAAAGATTGAGATGATAAAGTTTCTACCATGCTTTGGGCGTATAGAAAAACATACAAGAGGTTGAACAAGGCCACACCCTTTCAGTTGGTGTTTGGCATAGAAGTAGTTATTCCTATGGAATTCATGTTACCTTCTTTACATATTACGTACATTGGGAGTCTAGCCAATGAACACACCTTTGAAGAAAGAATTGATAAATTGATAGAATTAGATGAGAGGTGCGCCATAACATGTTGGATTTAGAAGGAGGAAAAGGCTAGGCAAAAGGCATGGCATGACTGGCACATCAGGGACAAAAAGCTTGAGATAGGACAGATGGTGCTTCTTTATGATTCTAAGTTTCTGCGCCATCCAGGCAAGATTAAAGTGCATTGGTTGGGACTGTATATTATCACTCATATACTTGAATCATGCACTTACCAGCTAGAAATAATTTATGGAATAATATTACCCAGTTACTTCAATGGGAGTAGGCTGAAGCCCTATAATAATAAGTCTTTTTAGTGTTTGTAATAAGGCAATGTTACCATTTAGAATAGGATTTCATTTTTATATTTCCTCAATGTGTTCCTTTTTTGTCACTATGATTTGTTTATTTAGTTTGGTATTTTTGTGTAATAAACACATTTGCAGGTTAGAAGCTAGTTGCCACGTTGAAGTATTTTTATGCATAAAGGACTGCACATACCATTGGTGTGGGGTGGTTATTCACAAATGGGTACACATGAGAATGAAACTGTTATAGGTGCTAGTTATGTATGGAAAGGAGTTGTTAGAAAGGATATTTCTCTAAAACGATGACCATAGATGGATATAAATGAGGTAATAATATAACATCAGGTAAGTAGTGGCTGTGGAGACTACCAAGGGAAGGCACAATGGTGAGGTACTTGGGTGCATGTAAGTGAGCTGAAGAGAAGTCTGTAGCCAGAAGGTAGGAAGGCATACTAGAAGGTTATAGCTGGGGCACGAAGATGTGCCACATAGAGATTATGAAAATGGTCAATTAATTAGAGGATTATTGGTAGGTGAAGGAGTAATAAATGCACTAAATTTTTGAAAATCTATATAAATATGTGACGCGGATTTATTTTTACCTTTGTGATCACAAGTATTTGAGCGATCTAAGTACGATTGAGTTGAGAAGAATTTGTGTTGAGGTGTGAAGCATTGTGAAAACTAGACAGTGGAGAGAATAACTATTGCATGGGAGAGGCTTATGTTCCCATTGGTGAAGGGTTTGTGTGAAGAAGAAGTATTGAGAAGGATCTAGGGCACACGGTTTCAAGCTAGGACATGCAGATTCGAGATAGGGTTTGAGTTTTCTCATCATAGACAACAAAAAGGAGGGATTTTTACGATGATAGCACTAAAGAAAACAGCTGCAGCAGGCATGAGAAGGAAAGAAGAAGGTAGAAGAAGAAGTTAAAATTTTTCCTCAAGAGCAATTTTTTAGAGATGCAATACCCAAAAGGAGTAATAGTTAGAAAAGAGTGGGATTCCCACATCTGCAGATACAAGATAAGTGACTACAACCCACCATACCTTTGACAACAAGGGAGAGTTTGATGCATTGTTGCTAAATAAGAATACCAACAAGTGTTATAGATGGAGCATATGCTAGTGTATGATGATGCTGGGGGAGAAATTAGTGAAGTAAGGTAGGAGTTTACCAGTTGTATGAGCTCCCGTATTTTGGACAAATGTGAACCCTTATACCATTGATTGATGAGAAAAGTCCAAGAGTACTTATTTTATTTCACAGAAAAAAGGGTTAGGGATCATAGAATCCCTAGTTTTGACACTAACAAGATATGAAGGGCACAGGGGTAGACCTTATTAGTGATCTGATTGATAAATTAGATAGTCATAGAAACAAGAAAGGAGTTGGGGGTATACCAAGGGTCTGCATAGTGGAATGGAAATTTGATAAACTGAATAAGTTTCCTGTGGTGCAGACAGTCCGCAGCATCTTCTAACCAAGTTGAATGACCAAGAGAGATTGTCAAAGGTAAACACCATTTGGCTTCACATTTCAAATACGATGTCTTAGGGAGTAGTATATAACCTAGCATGTTATATTACAGACACCCATATGTTGAGGAATGCATGTACAAGGAGAGAAGATAATTTTTTGCGCTATCCTCCTTTCTCTTGTGGTTTTTGAAATTGGAGTGCCTGATGGGCTAAAGAACAAGATCTGAGAAGTACCCCTTGGAAAAGAAGTTCCCTCGTGGGAGAAGTTTGAAAAATATTTATGTGAAGGATCAATGAGTGGGCAATGTTTAAGCAGAGGGCAGAGATGTGGTATGACCAACTTCACACAGTGTTTGAGGAGGAGTGGCACATTCCCTAGGAGCTACCTTTGGTAGTAGGCAAGGCAGTATAGTTCGTAGTGTACCGAAACTTTTACATCATGTAGTTTGCTATGACATGATGGGACATAGAACCCATGGTGAAAAATTCCCTATGCCTTCATAATCACACTACTTCTAGGCCTCAGCTCACATATTTACTGATGCACATGTGCCATCTGAACTTTAATGCAGATAAGGTAGACTGTGACTACCACACTTTGAGGAAGACATAAGTGTATCTAGGCCAGACTTCCTACATCAAGAGGATCATCTCATACGTCATAAGTATGAAGGTAGTAAGCTTGGATATTTGGGACAGTGGAGTCCATGCTCATATACCTTCAACTTAAGCCTAAGATGGAGAATAACAAGTATGTGGAGAATGAGTTCGTTCTCCTAGGGCCACCTAAGGGAAAGCATTCTAGTGGAGACCATGTGCCAATCTCCAAAGCCCTACAATGACTCTAGTAGGTAGATAAGGAGAAAAAAGAATACAATGATAGCATGGTGACTTAGATCATAGAGGCTAGAGGTAGGCCATAGATAGAGTGGAGAAAGAGCATATGGATACTACACCTCATCCGCAAGAAGGAGATGAGGACTTGGACATGGAAGCAGTCCATGAAAATCACCATTTTAAGAGGGTATTCGGAATAACAAGAACCCAAGGCACGAGTAACTCCACTTAATCTGTAATAAGATCACCATGACTCTCCCCCTCAAAAAGAGATAACTAAGAAAAAGAGGAGAAAGCTAAAGTTGAATGAGGAGGCGAAGGAGTTCTGCTAGAGAGCGCACATATGGAACCCTAATGTCAGCTCAGAAGATATGGAGGATCCCAGAGATGAGGACATGAAGGATGAAGAGGAAGGTGTGAAGGAGGTCATAAGAATCAGAGCGTGAGACAGCCTCATGTGCACATGATACTACCCAAGACATCTAAATGTCTAACTACAAAACCTTGCTTCTTAAGTTCCTAAGGGACTAAGAACAAGGAGAAAAATTGAAGAATACAATGTGCTGAGTATGGGATATGATGAGGACACAAGAAAAATCATCCATGCCCATTTTCAAAGTACAGTAGACATGAAGGAGTTATATGGGTGGGAGATGATGGACCCATACATGGCCACTAAGCACACAAGGAAACAATTGTCCTGATCCATGTAGACTCATATGGACGATCCATATTTTTATGTATGGGAGGAATCTTATGTGTCAAGAAGAGTGAATAAGGCACCTCAGAGTAGGTGTACATGACTATAAATCCCACTCTCATGTCTGATGAGCAAGGTGAGAAATGCCTTGGTTAAGGTATCTACAGAGGTGGCACAAAGGAACATAGATAAGGCTACCACTATTAGAACACTACTTGAAGATAATAAGGAAAAAAACTTTAGAAATATCAAATCTAAATGGAGAGAAGGATCTAGAGAAGAAAATAAATGAGGCCTTCATCATACATGGTATAATAAATTGGTGACTATGTCCTGAAATGCAAGACCGCATCTGGATTCTAAGGTACCTGAAATTTTTTCTTCAGCTATGCACTATGTGTGCACATTAGTTGATTTCATGCTTGAGGATAGACCAATTCAGAATGCCAGTCACTGAAGGATCCTGGAACAAGAAGTAGCGAGAGCCAAGGCCTCCATGGTTATGAAATATTTCATTTTACGATGGCATTACTACAAACTTTACAAGATTAGTTGAAGAAAGTATATCAAGCTTTGAACATATGTGCAGGCTCTAGAAGTAGTGATCAAGATTAGAATTATAATAGAAGATAATGAAGTTCTGAAAGCAATGAAGGATGAGACTTTAGGACACACATAGATATTGGTATTAGTAAAGAAAAAGTGTGAAGCCCTTGTAGCAGCACAAAACCTGCATAAGGAGAGGCTGGATGAGATTGGGAAGCTCATAACATAAAATATGGATATGTTGGAAGGAATAATGTATGCTTGTGGCTAATGTGGTCCTAGTATTGTAGAATGAAAAAGGAAGAGATAACCTAGGACAATTTGGAACCTATTACCATAGATGTTTTAGAGAAAATGAGAAACATGTTGGATGATTGGAAAGGATTGGAGGCTGAGATTAAAATAGAATATCTAGAGTTTCTCCTCCCAGTTTAAGAAGAGGGTGCTGATAAAATAGAATTCCATTCCTTGTATAGTAATTCTTTACATTATTTCCATTCTTATTCTTTATTGTTTGGGAACGTTAGAAGAAAACCCCCATTTTTGGAGAAAGCAATGTAGTTTAGTGTGGGGTAATATTGAGAAGACAAATTATGACACTAAGGAGAGGGCACATAGAAGATTCACACATAGGAATAAGGCACATTTGAAGGTGCAAAAGGATAGGAAAGGAAACGCGCACCAGGACAAGTTGATTTAGGACTTAGCCATTTTTCATGGTTATGGGCTATTTTTGGAGATAGCGTGTGGAGAACATAATGAGATAGAGACTTGGAAAAAACAAAAATGCTATTTTGATGATGAGTGTCCACTAAGTGCCATGCATGAGTTCAGGATAATAATAGGATTATTACTGCCAATTAATTATAAGATATCAATTATTAACACACTTGCATGTGTGTATATTATTGTAAATGTTCATGGCTATTTTTTAGGTGCGTAAGTGGTGAAGGGAAAGTCCCCACCCCTATAAGTATGTATTAATCTATGTGGTTAGAGAGAGACACTGTGTATGAGCTATTGTGGAGTAATGCTACCAGATCTGATGCACACATAACTTATGATACTATTTATTGTAAGAATCTTATTTATTTACTGTGTTTAATATAATGGATTGTATTAGCTAGATAAAGGTGTTAAACATGACTTTAAATAGTTATTTCATGGTTGATTTCATTATGATTATTGTTTAATTCATGACTCTTTAAGATCTAGATCCAGAGTATGCTCTATGAAATGTCTATGGTTAGTTAGGGTTTTGGATGTATGTTTTATCTTAAACACATTGACATCTTACACAAGCAACTCTAAAGAGGGGCCTGGTACCTTTGCATGCTTTGGGTGAGTGCTCATCTCAGGCTGAGTGATGTCCCAGTGTGCCTGGGTTATTCAAGGTGGATTCTAAGCTGCATCATTAGTTCCATTACCAAGACCTATTTTTTAGTTGTTTTCAGGATGGTTTGTGATGAAGATGTATAAATTGACCCAAATAAGTGTCGAGGAGTGGATAAAATATCTAGAAGAAGAGTATGCATAGAGGTTCAACACTGGATCTAAGTTTGATGCATGCATGTGGGTGGAAAATAATCTTTATGACTATTTGTATGAGAGCTTATTTGATATTTTCTTTGTAGAAATTTATGAGTGGTTGGTTACTTATGCATCTAAATGGAATTGGAGGTATCACAAACTTGTCTTGAAGCATGAATAATTTTAGGATGTGTATGATGCTGATCTAATTTGGACACGCACTATGGATACTTGGTTATGTGGTGTTTTGAACAACTATATTCTAAAGTACTCAATTTTCACTTATTCTTTCATAGAGGTAGCTGAGTTCCAATTTTTATGTTATCCCAGGGGAAATTACTTTCAAGGCATTCTACTAGAGATCAAGATCTTGATGGTGACCCTGAACCTGGAAGAAAAACCAATGGCTAGATAAACCCCATCATGCATGGGGGAAGGAGCAGGTTTGGTGAAAGATGGAAGACCTAGCGGTATAAGGGTAGAGAGAAGAAAGATGATTTAAGTATAATGAGGCATACGAAAGGGAGATGGAAAAACAATGGGATATTATAGAGTAGATGGCATTAAGGAGAGAGATGGATCGTGAAGGATTTGGAGCTGAGGTAGAAGGTGTGGAGCCAGAGCATCTGGAACTCCCCCATTTGGGAAAGAATGACAGAGAACTCTCCTTGGCCTCACATGAGAGCATGTCAGTAGAGATGACTTGGGCCGTGAGTACACATTTGAATCTACTTGGAAACATAGCCCTTGTGCTTGGTTTTCTATTATCTAGTACATCCAATAGTCAGCAAGCTAATTCAAGCATTAGAAAAGTAGGGGTAAGTCACATAGAAAGTACATATATGGTAGGGTAGACGTCTTTGTTGTTGTTTTGAGGTACCTTTTTAGGTGCATCATCAACACAAAATTTGAGAGTGCAGAATTTTGGACTCACTAATGGGAGTAGTACCACCACACAGAGTATAGGAGTTCAGTTCAATACTACTATTGGTGCACATGGAAGTAAATCTTCTGGTTCACTTCTGGCTACAGGTGGAGGATAAATAGGTATAGTGTCTCTAGTTTTAGTGGATCTGGCGGTTCTAGAAGTAGAGGTAACACGGGAGGTTTTGGATCAGGTGGTAGGGTCCACACCAACCCTAAAATATTTATATGGAGATGTCTCTCCATCTTCCAGAGTATAGGGGCATAGAAGATGCTGCTGAACACATGCACATGTGTGAGATAATATGGCGTGTAAAAGGGATCACATATTTTGATCACAAGGAAAGTTAATTTGTAACTACATTACAGATATGCACACGTAGTTGGTACAAGAATTTTTACCCTGATCAAATCTATGTAGATTATGAATCATTAACAGATGCTTTCCTTATAGAGTTCTATATCCCTGAATTTAAGAAGAAGAGTATAAGCGCGCTCAATGATATTAAATAGGGCACTATTGAGAGTGTGTGAGAGTATGATGCGTATTTCAAAACAATTTTATCTAAGATTTCTTATGATATTCATGCAAGCCAACATGCACACTGGTTTGTTGAAGGAATGATCACACCTTTTAGAAGGGTGTTGCCACATAATATATGCATTGATCCATGCAAAGAACTTGAGGTAGCTTTACACACTAAGGTAGTTGGAAGTATAGACACTAGTGTCAGTCCATTATTAGAAGCAAAAATTATAGATATGGAAAAGCAGTTGGAGAAACTATCCGTGAATTCAACATATGAGACATGCACTGGGATTTGGTGTATAGACTATGAAGTGGAAGGGCACACCAAGGATAATTGTCCCCACAAGTTAGTGTGTTCATTATTGCTAGACTATGAGATATGTCATTTGAACCATGATGTAAGCTGTTGCCCATTATTACAATGCGTGATAAGGAAAAATGTATCCTGCTATTTTAAAATTTTCTAGTCCACAACTCACAATACAAAAGACTTCAGGTTGATTGGTTAGATCCATGATGTTATAGATATTGGTGTGCGATAGAAAAGAGTATCAAATAACTCTAAGGGTAAATGTGAGCACTAGAATTGGGATCATAATCAAGTGCATTATGATCGGAATGAGGGGCACAATGAAGGAGGACGTGGCAGAGGTCGAGGATACCATGGTGGATTTAAGGGTTGAAGCTGTGGTGGTGGATGAGGTAAGTTTCCTCATGGAACATTATTTACATGTGGATCTCCTAACCACTATAGGTGTGAATGTCCTCATAATATTACTTGGTATTTTTATGGGAGGAGTCATAGCTATGAGGAATGTACAGATCTATATGAGCATCTTAGCAAGCAACATAAATAGGAAAATAAGGGCGTAGGAATGGTTAGGAGACATCGTGATGTGGAAAATCAGAAGATGCCAAAGTTGGCATCGAAACCTAAGGTGAAGGTCACTAAGAACACTTGTATACATACTAACAATAGAATAGTTGCAAGTGCAATGTGTTCAGAGGTTCCACTTTCTATTTACCATCAAGGTAGGCCAAGAGATAGGCTCCCAACCTATACTTTCCTGTAATAATGTATGGTCTAATCCAGTTAGGGTCAAACTTTCCATGTTGGCTCCTTTCTAGAGTAGTGACATTCTAATTTTGTTTGAGGAAGAGGTCTTTGAAATTAAATTCATGTTATTTAAGGTGATTATTATAAGAACATTTACTTCATTCCAGATAAACATAGTGGTGTTCAAGAGCTAGAAGGTGACACTCATCTAGAAACTAGAGATGTGTTATATGATCTTGGTGACAGTCTTCATCAGAGATGAATTCACAAAGGTACACACACAAAGAGGGGATTTGAACTTCAATAGGAAGGATGAATTTAGAATCGTAAACAAGATAAAAATGTGTAGCCCTCGTGGAGGTATGAATTCTAGTGTCATAGGCCCAAAGGGAAAAATGATGCTAGAGATGCCAATTTTGACCTGCTTGATCAATAGTATTAGCAAGGATATTCTGAAGAGTTTTATTGGTAGTTTTGGCTTGGATGTTAGCTTGTGGATAAAATAGAGAAGAGAAGATGAGTTGAATTTTGAATGAATTAAAAAATTTCTTGAGATATTTGTTCTTAAATAACTTTCCATTGTCCTTGACAAGTTTTTGGGGAACACCGAAGTGGCAGATAATGTGTTGATAAATAAAATTAATGATTAGGCCATATTTAGTTGAGATTAGTGGGATTTATTCCACCCATTTAGTAAATTATTTAGTTGCAGTGATGATAAAATGATGATGATGTGAAGAAAAAGGATTAATAAGGCCAATGAGATTGAGACCCCATTGGAAAAAGGGCCAAAGGTCCTAAGACAATTGCATAGCTTGAATAGGAATATGAATAAGGTTAGAATGCTGCTAAAATATTTTTACATTTCTTAACATACTCACAACAATCCTGATTGAGAAAATGCCAGTAATATCTAAGACAGAGAATGTTCTTAGTAATGGCTAAGATACTAAAGTGTCTACCACAAATACTGTTGTGGACTTCTTAGATGGCTTGTGAGGCTTTATGGTATTTAAGACATCGAAGAAGAACACCGTCAAATTTGCATTTATAAAGAATGTTTCCAAGAATCACATAACAGTTAGCACAATGAAGAAAATACCTCTTAGCATTTTTGGATAGATCAAGAGGAATAATGGATTGGGATAGATAATCAAAGATTTGAGAATACCAAAGTTATGATGAATTAGATTCAATAAGATTAACCTGGGGTAATTCATGGAAAGGTCAATCATGGCGATGAATGATGATAGGAAGCTTGGAACCCTCAATAGTCCATGGGATGAGAGTCACGAGGGATGCCATCATATCAACGAAATGATTGGTTGACCATGAAACAAATTGGATGGTGTAGGAATCAAAATCTTTAAGAAGAAGATGAAAAATGTCATGATTTTTTTGAAGAGTATCATTTTTACATTGATACTCACATGTGTCTTGTTTGATTATAAGATAAAAATCCCCATAGATATCAAGAATTTGGAAACCTAGAAATATGACCATTTCAAGACCCAAGATGAGGGCCTCATACTCTACCATGTTGTTATACACTCAAAATTGAGTTTATTTATGAGGGGAATAGGAATTTCCCAAGGAGGAATAAGAACAATACCAATACCTCCCCCTTGGTGACACTTAGAGCCATAAAATAAGAGAGTGAATTTGAGAGCATTATATTTTTGATGAAATTGGTTAATGGATTCATCCAGAAAATGCTCATGAGGAAGTCACATACTAGGAAGAGGGGCTTCTGCTAACTAGTCGACAATAGCTTGACCTTAAATAAATTTTTGAGAAATGAACTTGAGCTTGAAATATGACATGATCATGAGCCAACGAGTGATATGATCATTATGATATGGATTAGAATGCATTATTTCAAGAAAATGAAAAATACGAATGACATACGTCTTACGATTAAGGAGGTAGTGTCAAATATTTGAAGTAGCAAAGAAGAGAGCACAACACAACTTTTCAACTTCAGTGTAGTGGGTGTCACAGTCATTAATGGTGTGACTGATGTAATAAAAAACCTTTTCATAACCTTGGTTATTGCAATGTGCTAACATAGCTCCGAAGGCATGATTAGTAGCAAAAATGTACAAGTAAAATGGCTCCCCCTCACGTGGAGGTGTAAGCATTGGCAGAGATAGAGATATTGTTTAATATCATCAAAATCCTTTTGGAAATCATGATCCCAATTAAATTTTATGTATTTACAAAGAAGGTGATGAAATGGTTGACATCGATCTAAAAGTTTTGAGATGAAACGGTGGACAGATTAGAGGTGGCCTTGAAGGCTGTGAAGTTTCTTAATATTGTAAGGAGGAGGAATTTTGATAATTGCCTTAATTTTTGTGGGATCAACTTCAATACCCCTAATAAAAACAATAAATCCAAGGAGTTTTCCTATTGAGACTCCAAATACACACTTAGATGGATTGATACAAAGACAAAAATGAATAAGACACTCAAAAAGTATTTTGAGAATAGAAATATGGTCGCGTCAATGTTTAGAGTTACCTAAAATGTCATTAAAATAGTCTTCTATATTTTTTGGATGAGATCATGAAAGATATAAGACATGGCCCAATGATAAGTAGTGCCAACATTCTGTAAACTGAAGTGCATGATGTAATAGCAAAAGGTCCCTTAAGGAGTGATAAAGGAGGTTTTGTTTTGATATTATAGTGTGATGAGAATTTGATTGTAACCATAGAAACTATCCATGAGATAACATCTCATGACCTACGGTAAGATACACAAGCTGATCGACGTTTGGAAGAGTGAAGTCATCCTTAGGGCAACTGAGATTGAGATCTCAAAAATTGGTACATATACAATTTTTTCCTAATGCTTTGGAGATGGGAACAATGTTAGAAGCCCATTGGGTATATTCGATGGGAATGCTGAAATTGGCATAAAGAAGGCACTGTAAATATTCTTTAACAAGGAGAGAAATGCAAGGATGCATGTGGAAAAGCTTCTAATTTATCATTTTAGCATTGGGATATGACGATATTATATACGGTGATAGAAGAATGAAGACATGCCATATCTAAATAAAACCATACAAATGTCTAACTATGATGAGAAAGGAAAATAGTGAATGCTTCAAGCTCATGCGGATCAAGAGATTGACCTACCTTGAGAATGCGAGGCTCCTAAGGAGTCTTGATATTGACATCGATGGTGGCTTCGTTGAGAAGAGTAGGTGTGTCAGATGGAAAGGTCTTATGAAGATAAAAGTCTTTTGCCCCCATATGAGAGAGAATGGTGTCATCATCAACACACTGAAGGAAATCAATGGTAGAAAAATATTCTTCTATCATTTCTAGATGACAAAGGGGAAGGGACCTATTCTGATTTTCACACTGATAGGTGACTAGTCCCAAAGTAATGGTGGAGACTAAAAAAAAATTCATAAGCAATAGAAATGGTGTCATCCATTTCCATGTCTTCAAGAGTAAAAAATATGGAGAATGTAGAGAAGGTATGTTCATGTCTTTAGGAGTCATAATATATGGATAAGGTATGTCCATATCTTCAAAATTTTGAAATGATGGAGGAGGTGGAGAAGACATGTTCATGTATTTAAGATTTAGAAAATATGGAGGAGGTGGAGAAAGCATATCTGTGAGTATCTCAGATGGTGGAATGGGGTGAGGGTAATGTTCTTAATATCCTAACCCAAAAATTTTGTGAGGTTTGTGGCATTAATTTTTAGTAAGGCCATGTGGACTATCGTCATAATGTCCCATGCCAAATCCTTTTCATACACAATGATGGAGATATGTGTGAGAAAAAGATGGTTTGTTAAGGAAACCAAAACCACCGGTATAAGGTTTGGCCTGTGGAATATCATTAAGATGGGTGTTTCACCAATAAGTTTTACACTTTCTAGGACGAAACAGATAGAAGGTAAATGGTTAAGGAGGAATACATATGAGGTAAAGGTGGAAGGTAGAATGCGTGAATTGTTTACGTTACCCAAGATTATTGTAGAGAAATCCTTTTTTATGGGAATGCCTAGCTATAGATGCAAAATAAAATAAAAAAAGAGTATTAAATAACATATGGCGATGGAATTCCTAGCGTATGCTAGATCTAGGAAGCGTGGTGCTTCCTAGAGAGGCTGTTAATCCACTGTTTAATAAAATTTCAATGTGAATAAGCAACATAAATAAATAAGTCCTATTACAATGTAATGATTTAGGTTTCTCATACACACAATACACTATATTTTATGCTAGATATCAAAATAACACTAAATATAATTAGAATCAAGGTTTGTTAAGGTAAAACAGGTATGTCAAAGGTCTGGTAAGGGTATGGGGTTTATTGGTTGAGGTTTGGGTTAGTTTTGGGTGAGTGGGAAGCTTGCTGGTATGAGAATATGAGATGATATAGAGATTGATATTGATCTGATGATCGATGCCAATATGGGGACTAAACCAATAGCGGTAGGGTAAACTAACGTCAGTAGGGGAAATTGGTAATGAATTAATAAAAATGGTTTTTGGGATTCTATGTGATTACACAAAGAGTGAGGAGGGTGTGGTTATGTTCGTAATATAACTGAGAAGACTCAGGAATACTAAGGGAGAGCTCACAAAGGGTAAAAGGGATTGAATTGGTTGGGTTGGTGGATTAGTGAGAAGATGGAGATATTTGGATAACAGTAGAAACTGAAAATATTGAAGGAAGAAAAGATATCTTCAATAAAGGAAACACACATGATTAATATCATGTTACTTGTTGATATGAAGATCTCATGGTTGGATGAAGGTTGGTGATTGATCAGTGAGGTGGTAGCTATTTCAATGTTGTGGATGTATGACCTGTGTGTTCCTGTGAATGATCCAATGATATGGAAGGGAATCCTTGGCCTGTGCTTCTCTCTGATGGTGTGTAGAAGTCATTTGGATGAAGCAATGGCTACGATATCTTCACTTGATTGTAATAGCACTCTCTAAACTTGAAATGAACAACATGTGTAAAGAGTTGTAAAATTGTATTTAAAAGAACCGATGTCAGTTTAGGTGAGTGACCACGGCCAAGGATAAACCAATGTCAGTTAGGGTGAAATAGTCTTACGTACCAAAAATAGGCAGATCTTCCCAGATTTTACATGCTTTCCTTGTTGGGTCCACTTAGGGAAGTAGAGTTCACGTGAGAGAAGGTAGGAAGATATTAGAAGAAGTCTAGTTAGGTTTAGGAAGAATTATTAGTTAGTTAGGTCAAGTAGTGACTTAGCTTTGAGAGTGATGACTCAGTGCTGAGAGTGATGACTTGGTCACTGTGAGTTAAATTCCCCTAGAATGGGTCCAGGATTAGGTGTCATGATGAGGTGGAGGCGTGAGGATGAAACTAACTTAATTAAAATAATTAGATTAATTAATAATGTGAGGATGAATATTAATATGTGGTAAAGGGGTCATGATTAGTTAAATGTGTTACCTTAATTAAGTGAAGGGGACCAAGGGGAGTGTGACCAAAATTTTGTGTCTACATTTGCCCCCTTTTTTGTGTAGCTTGTATTGCTAAGAAACACTAAAAAAATAATAAGTTGGTGCTCCAGGTATGAGTGAGGATTAGGTTGCCCTATGTGTGGGTACAAGTGATCCCCCTCAAACCAGGAACTGATGAGGTTTTAAACTTAGTTGGTGAGTGGTTTGATAAATGGGTAAGTGACAAAAATGATGATAGGTTGGTTGTAGGTAAGGGTGTTTTCAGTCAGGTAATAGGTAGTGACATTCTAACACATGCACACGTATATAATGCGATAAGGTACTAGGTTGAAGAGCTTACAAACTCTACATTTTCAAAGGTCGATAGGTTTATCCAAACAAGGTTGAAGTGGTTTAGGTATCAAGGTATAGGATATGGTCCTAAAACAAAACTAGGAAAGGTACTGGAACGGGAAATATGTTTGTTCCATGGTACCAAAGGTTAGGTAGGGATAAAAAACAAGACATTAGGCAAGGTAAGGTCATTAGGTTGAACACCATGAGTATCACATCGTAAGGTATAATGAGTACATGAATTCAGGTGTCAAAAAAGGAAAGTGTCAGTTGGGTGATTTAGGTAAGGCTGTAGGTAAAACCACATGAGGGGAAAAAACATGCCCCAAATAATGGTGAGGTTGGGTGATAGGTAATAAGGTCATGAGGGTGAGGTGTAAGGTCAGGGTCAACTTTGGGTTAGGAAGAAAAGGTTTTGGGAAAGCAATGATTTAGCAATGTGGTGTGATGGGGTAAAAGGGTGTAGAAGGAGAAAAAGGTAGAGAAGGTTAAAAGGTGGTCGAGATAACCTCCAAGGGTCCCATGCCCTCAAAGTACTGCCTACATGGCCCCGACAAAAAGGGGCCTCAGGGTGATGTAGTTCTCTCATAAGATAGGGAATAATATGATAAGGTAGATGAATGGGTCGGTAGGTTTTATGCATGATTGAGTTGAGGTAATTTAGGCATGGTTGAGTTTAGATTGAATAGGCATGGGTGAGTTTAGGTCATTTAGGCATGGTTGAGTTTAGGTTGAATAGACATGGGTTATTTTGGTGGGAGAGGATTTCCTAGAACAAAGGTGTCGAAGGTCTAGTTGTTAGGAAATTAATATTTACATGAGTATTTACTAGATGATATTTATGATGTGATGTATATTATGGCTAGGTTGTTATATTATTGTTTTATAACAATAATGTTATTATAAAGTGATTATACGTGAATTGTGGTGGTTGTAACCACACTCGTATATAGGAGTTAGGTGAGATATTTGTGGAGGAGGTTTTCCTTAGATATAGGAGCTACCTCTCCTATATTATTGTAACTCTTCTAATCATAATTGATGAAGTACGTTTGTTTATTCTATGGTTGTTTGCTATGATTTGGTATCAGAGCAAATCTGATCATCCCTGTGATAGAGACATAATAATAAAATAGAGGAATTTTATTTCATATATTCTAGCCCCAAATATGATTTTTGCTAGATAATCGTTTTCCATTCTTCCGTTGTTCTATGCTTCCATTTAGATCTTCCATTCACTGCAGCATTGAATTCAATGAATGTCCATCTCTATGCAAACTTTGATATCTGTATAATGCTCTTGGACATTGTTGTATCATTCATGATTGGTTCTCGTGAATTATAGAGAGTAGTTTCAGGTCTGTGCACATCGCCTGTATTTTTCAAGCAGGGGTCGATTGGAGGATCAACTTCATCAAAGTCCAGGATGACGTTTTGACTATTATTTGTCAACACCTGTGTAAATCTAAAAGGCGTCAATTCAAGTGCTTGGATCTGGCGTTCACAATTTGCACGTGAATATTAGGTTGGAGAGAATATGCTCATACGTGATTAACATCTGCGTATGTAGAGGTGAAGCCAGTGGAGTAGAGAAAGGAGAAATCTGTAGTCTCCAATCACGTCCAAGTTCAACCTCAACATCAAAATACCACGCGTGCCTTTATTCACTTCCATACTGACATATATCTGATCCAAGATTAGTTACAGAAGGCGTTTGGATCTAAAAAGAAGTGGTGGCGTAAGAAATGATCTTTCTCTTATCCAGGACGTATCTGCAATGAAGGACGTGGTATATTTCTCTGATGCGGATTTGAGCCAGTGTATTCCTGTAAGTTTGTGCAAACCAAGAAATATGTAAGTGTCACGTTGGTTTTGAGTTTTCTCTTTGCAACATCTCACGCAACAGTTCAGCCTGATTAAACAACCAGTTCCAAACTGCCTCACTCCTAATATTTTGCGAAATCTGCGCCCATGATTTGATAGGCTGCATGCAATCGGTGGGGAATATTTGCAAAGGTCGGTCTATTTTTTTATTATTAGTCAAATTTTCTAGTTTAAAAACCAGTTTGATATGTGTCTTATAGTTGTATATGTCAATAGCTTTCAACTATATTAAATTTTTTTTTTAAAAAAAAAAGGGGGTGCATTTTCGGTTGTATCCGACACCTATTTTTTTAAGCGTCATAATGGATAAGTTGAGTCACATTGAAAAATTTGAAGGTAAAGATTTTCATACCTGGCAAGTACGAACTCAGCTGTTCCTAATTAACAAAGACTTGTGGGATATTGTTGATGGAAAAGAGAAGAAACCGACAAATGCAGATGAAGCAGCAAAATGGGCAAGCAGAGATCGAAAGGCTACAGCGATTATTGGATTGGGTCTATCAAATTCCTATTTGCATCATATAGACTTAAAAAAGTCCTCTCACACAATTTGGGAGACATTGAACAAATTGTTTGGATCACAAGCTGGAAGTGCAGCAATATCTTTAAAACAGAGATTGTTCGGCCTCAAGATGGAAGAAGGCGATAACATGGTGGAACATATTAGTAAGTTTCGTTCTATTTGCAATCAACTAGCAGGAATAAGTGTAGATGTCCCTGATGACGATGCAAAAGCAGTGTTACTCAATAGCATGCCTCTATGCTATTCTAACATGGTCTTTACATTGAGTAAAATAAATCCAAGTTTAGAAGAACTTATTTCTTCTTTGTTAGATGAAGAAAAGAGAATCATGTTTGCGGAACCAAAGGAAAAAGCCCTATATGGTAAGAAACAAGATAAAAGAAGATCTAAATATTCTTTCAGACCTGGATCATCTTCTAAAGATTCAAAGAAGCGTCTCACTTGTTATTACTGTAGACAATCTGGCCACTTGTCCTCAAATTGCAAGAAAAGAGCACAAGACTTACTTGATGGCAAACTACAAGATAATGCCATGGCTGCTGATGACGAAGGAGAAAATGAAGAGGAAGAAAATACCGCACATCAAAGTGATGAAGATTTTCTCTTCTAGATAATTTTTGACTGGAGGACGGAGGCACAGGAGGCTGGAGGTCAGACAGCGACCTCTCGTCAGTCACCAACGACGGGGCCGCACAGAATGATTTGGTGGCACAAGTGTGCAGTGTGAGTTTTCTTTCATTTCTGAATTGCAGTTTGTTGTGTGCAGTATGATTTCAGAGTTCCTGTTGTGTGTTGAATAAGTGAAATGTTCACATTGAGGGGGGAACATGATCAACATGATCCAATGTTCCATTTTCAGTTTTTTCAGTTGAGTATGTGGCTTTTCCTATTTCCCCAAATGCAAAAACATAGTGCAGAACAAATAACACAGTGAAACGCAGCATCATGAGGCTTGATGAGGTAGAACAGTCAGATGTGTTCCTGTTCGTACCTAGGTTTGTGGTTAGCCTCTTGAAAACCATTGAAGGCTGTTCAGATGTGTTCCTGCTTGAGTTCCCACACTGCTAGGTCAGATGTGTTCCCTAGAGTGACTGGTTGATAAGCAGATGATTCCTGAGCGTGTTCCCATCCTCGTCGGTCAGATGTGTTCCCGACAGTGCTTGGTCGATAAGAAGTTGATGTGTTCCTTCTTCTACCTTCAATTCGAGTGTGTGCCAAGATCATGAGCGCGCAGAGGCGGCAGGCTGCAAAGGAAGTGTGAAAGTTCTTTTGTTACCATGTAAACATTAAGGGGGGGAATGTTAGGAAATTAATATTTACATGAGTATTTACTAGATGATATTTATGATGTGATGTATATTATGGCTAGGTTGTTATATTATTGTTTTATAACAATAATGTTATTATAAAGTGATTATACGTGAATTGTGGTGGTTGTAACCACACTCGTATATAGGAGTTAGGTGAGATATTTGTGGAGGAGGTTTTCCTTAGATATAGGAGCTACCTCTCCTATATTATTGTAACTCTTCTAATCATAATTGATGAAGTACGTTTGTTTATTCTATGGTTGTTTGCTATGACTAGTCTTGTGTAGAAAAATAAATAAGTAATAAAAGAGGTGAATGGTAAGAGGAAACAAAAAATTTTCCTAATTGGTAAGGACCATGATGAGTATATCATACCAAATATTGGCTAATGAATGTAAGAACCTAAAGGCGTTGCATGATTGACTATTCTAAAGGTGAATAAAGTCACATGACCATGAAATGTCACATTTATGTCATGTTCGTTGAGTAGGTAGAAGATTAGAAAGGAAAGACGATGAGGTGAAATGGGTTGTTTTAGCGTAACCTTGGTGTGAGACAACATGCCTCTTCTGCAAGATACCCAAGACCATAATAGGCAAGTCCATGATGAAAAAGTTGACTTTTTATTTTTTCTTTTGTGTTATAGACTAATCAATGTGGGAAGTATATGTGGGGTGAATAGAATATCTCCTTGAGGTCTTCACGAAGCTCATTGATGCGGCAAGCTTCAAGAATATTTTTATTTTATTTTTTTACAGAAATAGTCTTCTTTTTGTGATAGACTATGTATAATAGAGCTAGATTTTTCTAGTTGTCCTTCAAAGGAACAATCTATTTATAGCAGCAAGATAGAAAGATAGATGTCCTTTTAGAGGGATTCATCTATTTAAAAGAATTTTGACTCAAGGAGTTGAATTTAAAAATCCCATATATTTCTTTTGAATTTTTTTTTGGACTTTTAGGTCATGGACAAGACTATAGATAAGTATAGGCTTCCTTTATGCAGGCAATACCATAACATGCAAATGGTAACTATACAAGAGGTGTTTTAAGTGATGAATGAACATGGGATTCCATCCTAAAAAGGACAAAAATTATCCATGCAAATCATGCCATGAGTAGATCCATGGTAAGAGGATACCGTCAAAGCCACGTTTATATAGAATACCACCCATGATGACATAACAAGATACACTTTTGAGAAAGGCTCGTTTTCTATTGCGATTAATATTTGGAGGCATAATTGAAAGGGAAAGGTAGTCAAAAATTTTCTTATACCAAAGGTCACGTGGGTTAGGTTCAATGTTTCCTACAAGGTTAACATCTTGCTATAGATAAGAATGTGATTACAACCTTTGTACTGTGATGAAGATTTTTAAGTTGGAGGGTGAAGTGGGGATTTGAGAAGAAAGACAGGCCATGGTGTCTAAAAATTTATTGGTGAAATGTGGGGTGGCTTTAAGTTCATAATAATCAAAGGTAGTCAAAAGCATGTCAACATGATGTTTGTAATTTTCAAGTATCTCATTACGACACTAGTATATACCATTAACTTGGTTCACAACCAATTGAGAGTCGCCAAAGATATTAATTTATTTAACATCTAAGGCTATGGCAGTTTGAAAACCTAACACGAGTGCTTAATATTTGGTAATATTGTTAGTACAATAAAAATATCGTTTAAAAGATAATGACATAGGCTCACCGTCAAGAGGAATGAGGATAACTCTGGCACCACCCCCACACTAACATTTAGAACCAATGAAGAATAAGGTCATCTGGTAAATGGTATCATCCAAAGAGAGGGTGGTGATGGATTCATCAGGGAATTCAAATTTAAAAGATTGGTTTCTGGAGAGAGGTGTTGTTGGTACCCAATTTTTTTCTCCTTTTCAGTATGAGAAACATCAGAGATATGGCATGAAGATTGAAGTCAAATAGATCATGATGTGTGTCATTTTGTATCTGGGGATGTGATCTAACTAGCACTCAGATTTGTGGAGAGATGGATAGAACTCAAACAGGACTTGATCTTGTCCTAACTATTTTAGGTTGTGCCTTTCAACTAAGGTAAGAGGACCTATTTTGTAACCCTCAAATGGTGAAGGAGATGAAAATATCCCTCAATTTGTGTAAATAGTTTGGAAAGGGCCTTGGGAAAATATGATCAACACTCCAAATCTAACTTTCACAAGTTGTCACTCCTAGATTAGGGAGATATTTTCAATGCAAGGCAAGGGTTACTACAAACATTATATAATCCTGATTTACTTTGTGAATTTTTGTAAATGGATTATATTCTTTTGTTGACACACAATGCAATGCAGGGGTAGTATGGGTAGGATTAGATTTTTTGAATGAATTTTGGTGGGAGATTTTAGACAAGACTAACAGGAATTTTCTAAATTCTTTGAGGACCTCTGCAAGAATTTTGTAAGACCTAAACAACAGAATGCTTCAAAGGGGTTAAGGTACTCCTTCAACCAAGATATGTGCACCAAATGGAGGCCTAGATCTACACTATTCCACACAATATTTGACAACCTGCCACAAAATATTGAAGTAGATGAACCAAAAAAGTATCTAGAAACCTCTATTTTATCATGACCTAAGGTGCACCCAAAGGTTTACAAACAATCTCTAAATTTAAGGAAGGTAAAGTGATTTAAAAACTGTTTATCTCTTTATCAGATGAAAGCTCCTTTGAATGTGAGATTACAAATGCCACTAAACTATTAACAAGAAATGAGATCATGTATGATCAAGAGAGATTTTAGACACAAGACTACAATAGGAGCAAGAAACACAAATTGAAAACATTCTGAAATATAAGTATATGCAAATTTTGCCAAGAGACAACACAAAATAATCTAGAAATGATAAAATATATTAGCAAGGGAATGTTATAAGAACCATCTCAGAGCTTGTTGATGGATTTACAACTGGAACCAACTCAACATGATACAAATATGATGATAAAAAGAATTAGAAATGGTTCTCAAGTGGTTTATCAGAGAATGGTCTTCTTCCCAGATTTTCCCGTGAAATTCTAAGTTTCTTCGACCTTTTGCATGTCAAAAAACATGCATTATATAACATTCTATTAAATTTTATCCTTCTTTCCCAAGAAAATAATATGTCAAGCATCAAGTTTGTTACAAAACTCCAATATGATTCCCAGATAGAGACGTTTAACATATTTGCAACAAAATTTGCCAGGTGTTTCAAAAAGGGTGAATCATTACAAAACCTTCATCATTATCCATTGTGTAGGCACATTTTTCATCCTCAAAGCAAGCAGAAACCCTTTCATTTCATTATTTCATCCCTATCCCTCCAAAATTTGATTCCTGCAACATCTTAATTCAATCTTTCATTCTTTTGGATGGGCTTGGGAAAAAATTCACTTCAAAACATCTCAAATATTCAAATTGATCCCTAAAACCACTTGCATTGGTCCTTGCAGGCACAAACGACACAAATTCAACAAAAATTCGATGAAAATTGATGTAAAATGCACATCTCCAAGTTTCCTGGAGCAAAAATGGTGGCCAAAATGAAAAATGCATAGTTACGTGTTGATTTTCTCTTTCTTCATTCAATCTGAGCCCTCCACATGTCAAAATACAATTGGGAATGGATTTGGGATCACTTTTTGACCTTTTAACATTTTTTTAAAAATGTTAAATTTTGACCTTTTTCTCCACCCCTCTGCCCTTGAGATTTGGTGCTGACACATGGTAAAAGGTGGGCCCTATTGGAATCACAACTCAATTTTGCACATTTCCACCCTTTTTGGAAATTTAGAAAATTTTCAATTTTTTCCCCACGTGCCCGACCTCTATCTCTGTCCTTGACACGTGTCACCTTCTCTATCGCTGAGGATCTACGGGCTCATTGCACATTTTAAATCCCTTTTTCACTAAGGGAATTTTCCTAACTTTGACTCCGGTGGCCCGTGCCTCTGATTTTGTACCTACCATCGGTCTCCATTTACTTCATTATGGGCCAGTGCTTCAAATTTTCACACTGACTTATTTTGCAAAAAGGGAAAAAATTATCTTTTTCCTCCGGTGGCCCGCCGACCCACTCTGTGCTCTAAAGCTGCCACATGTCTCCCTTTGCTCCATTACTGACCCACTGCACCTTCCTTGACATTTTTCCCTTTTTGCAAAAAATGCAAAAATCTTCTAAGTCCCCCATCAGCCTTCCATCCCACCTTTGAATGAGAACATGACACGTGTCCTCTTATGGGACCTGCGGAGTTATGGGGGAAAGTTCGATTTTTTGCCAAAACACAAAAAATGTTAAGCTTTAAAAACAAACCCACCGAACCTTGTTCAACCACAAGTGGCCATATATGAGGGGATGTTTAGGTTTAATTTTAACGGGTAGAGGACACCTGTATGACTGTCAAAAAACATAGAAATTACCAGGGATGCGCGAATTTGATTTTGTCTTCGTGGGTGAAGGAGTTTTTGGTCAAAAAACAAATGGAAAGTGATTTTAGGAAATTTTCAACCATAGGGATATATTTTTGATGGAAAATAAGCATAAAATGAGCAACCACGAGCTCCAAAGGTGGGGAAATGTGGAAAAAATGACAGAGGCCCATGGATTTGGAAATTTAGGAAACAAAATAGGGCATACATGCATTCCTCTTTCAAATTGGGGAAAAATAATAAATTAGTGATCATTTCAAGGCATTCAATCTAGATGGGGAAAGTTATAGATCACCAATTTGAGAGAAAAATTTCTTAGAGCATGCAGAATAAAGAGGAAAGATGGGAATATAATAAAGGATAAAAATGGGCACAACATCAGCTCTTGATCGAGGATGGGCACTCCCAATGAGTGCCACAAGAACAAAAGTAGACAAAGTGCCAAAATAATCCATTGGGTGGAGGAATCATGAGACAAATCCACCAAAAAACTAGCTGAGAAACTAAAAAAAATGGCTGCCACACACTAAGGAAAACCAAGAACCACCAAAACACCAAAAATAGAGAAAAATCCAAACACTATACATTGTACAAGTTGGTGCATACCTCAAATTTGGGGATTAATCCAAGAAATGCTTCAGATGCCTGCCATTAACAGGTAGTTCAAGCGATTCCCCATCTAAGTCCTTGAGAAAAAAGGCATTATGACCAATTCTAATATCAATGGAGTAAGGGCCCATCCATAATGCATAAAATTTACCATGTTTGCCCTTATCTTCATTTCTGCTATCCCATAACAAAACCAGATCTCCAATATTGAAGGCCCTAGGAGTGACCTTCTTGTCAAACAAGTTTTTCAACTTCTCTCTAAATTTGACATGCCTTTAGTGGGATGGTCTTCTCTCTTCATCTAGCTCTACAATCTGATTAATCCTTGCCTCATATGGACTGACCTCTTGGTCCTCAAGTTGTTGAAAAAACTGAAATGAAGATAATTGTAGATGTAAGGGCAGCAGAGCTTGAGTTCCATACACCAAGTCAAATGGGCTCTTACCGGTAGCTCTTTTGGCAGTGATTCTATTAGCCCAAACTACAAATTTTTGTTGTTCACCCCACTTTCTCTTATTTAACTCCAAGGTTATCCTAATGATCTTCAACAAGTTCTTATTGTTAGACTCAACTTGTACATTTCCTTGGGGGTTATAGTTTGAAGAATAAGTCAGATTGGTTTGATACTCCTTTCACATTGCCATCAAAGGTTTAGCTCTAAAACACGTGGCATTATCAACCATAATCTTGACTGGCACACCAAAAATGCATATGATATTATTCAAAAAGAAGTCCATAACAACTTGGTGTGTTACTTTCTTAGTGGGGATAGCCTCTACCCACTTGGTGAAGTAATATGTGGTTACAAGGATCCACTTATGTCCATCACTAGAAGGGTCTGAGATCTCACCAATGAATTCCATCCCCCATTGTTTGAAAGGATCTTTAATTGATATAGGCTGCAAAGGAAGGGAGCTTGAAGCTTTCATTATTTTGGAGAAATACTAGCAACTTTCACATTATCTAACAAGCATGGTTACATATTTGAAGAGAGTAGGCCACCAATAACTATCTCTCAAAACTTTGTGTGATGTAACCCTTCCAGAAAACTATCCTCCACAAAATCCCCCATGGAAATCAGAAATTACTTTGGGAGCTTCATCTTCAGTTACACATTTCAAGAGGACACCTTTAGGGTTCTTCTAAGCCAGCCCAAAGTCAGTGATGATGTATTTTTGAGAAGCCAGCCTGAGGGATCTTTTTTGATTTTTATTTAAATGATCAGGACAACATAGGTGTTTTAGGTAAGAGATTATATCCTTTTACCACTCAGAACTTACCAATTTCTTAAGAACATATGCCCTTTCTTCCTCTACTTCATTCACTTCCACAGTCTCCAAGTTGCTCTTAGCCATGAGCTTAGAAAGACCCAAACCTCTTATCAACTTTGTGGTTTTTATGTCCATGTCATACTCCTGTAGTTTTTTCACCCATCTACATCTTTTACTTGAGATATCCATCTTTGATAAGATGTATTTTACCATGGTGTGGGGAACATATGCAACAAATTTTAAACTTAAAATATAAGGCCTAAAAACCTTTGTTGCTTTCACCAAGGAAAATTCTTGTTTTTCCATGATTGTGTACTTTAACTCAATAGCTTTTAAAGCCTTGCTAAAGAAGGAAATAGGCCTCTCATCCCCATCTTCATCCTTTTGGAGAAAAAAAATGCAATAGTATTTTTAAAAGAAAAAGAGAAGATTTGGAAAGGCTTTTTATAACTTAGAGCCGCCAAGACAGGTGCATGTTTCAATGCCTCTTTAATTCCTTCAAAAACCTAAATATTAGCCTCCTCCCACTTGATAACTTGATATTTTTTTAACATGCATGTGACAGGAAGATTCAACTTAGAAAAATTAGACACAAAGCTTCTAATGAAATTGATCTGCCCAAGGAAAGATTGGATGCCCTTATTTGTTTTTGGAATTGGAACCTTGTTGATTGCTTCTATTCTGTCAGGGTCAATCATGACACCAACCTTTGAAACAATATGACCAAGTAGCTTGGCCTTTTGCACCCCAAAGTGACACTTCTTTGGGTTGAGAGATATTCCAAACTCTCTACATCTGATCAACAATCTTTCCAACTGCTGCAAGTGATCTTTTCTACTCCTTGAAAAAGCAGTCACATCATTCTGATAAACTGCAATGAAGTCATTTATGTAACCAGAAAAAGCAACATACATTTCTCTTTGGAACGTAGCCCTAGCATTCATGAGACCAAAAGGCATTCTCACATATACATATGTTCCCCAAGGAGTGGTAAAGGCAGTTTTAAATCTTTCTGACTCCTTGATAACAACCTGATTATAGCCAGAGAAACCATCCATGGTGGATAACAATTTAGATCTAGTCACTAACTACAGCATGTTTTCCATGTTTGGAAAAGGATAATTATCTTTCAATGAGGCTCTATTCAGATTTATGAAGTCTACACAAAGTCTGATATCTCCATTTTTCTTTTTGACTAGAATAAGGTTTACAACCCAAGATGAATACCTTGTGGGCTGAATGATCCCTCCCTCTTTCAATTTCTTCAATTAATCTTGCATCTTCATGGAGAGGAGTGGATTAATTGGCCTTTTCTTTTGTTTGAATGGTTTGGAACCTTTCTCAAGAGGGATCTCATGTTGGAATAAGTCTTCTCTATATGCTTTCAGCTTTGAATATGACCAGGCAAGACAATCTTGATATTGTTTCAACAATTGGAGATAGGACTATTTTTATTCCTTGTTTAGACTGTTGCCAAATCAAAATTTTATTAGTTTATCACTAGTTCCCAAGTTATGCTCTTCCACATCCCTTGAGGAAGACATGTTTCTATTGATAATGCAATCAACGTTGCTAAAATTTGACTCCATTGGTTCCTAATCAATATTCTGATCTACAAACTCACCTTGATTTTGTAAGAACCTTTACATTTGAGCATCATCATTAAACACTTGCTAATGTTTGATGTTTTTCAGGGATAACTAGCCTAGTTAACACTTCAACATTATACTCACAATAAGGTGAAATGGTTCAATCTCCAAATATTGACCCCAACATTTCCAACTTGTCAGCATCAACATTGAAACTTCTTTCATGGTGCACAATATTGATGGAATCAAACATCTCAATTAGATCCCAAACTGCATGCTTATACTATTTCATCCGCTAATTTTTTGTAGCATATAATTTTCTTATTTGTTTGAAAACTAGCTTTGAATATCCCTTTTCAATGATGTACTTGAAACCATACTTCCATACAATTCTCAGACCTAACAACAAGGCTTCATACTCAGTAATGTTGTTAGTACATTCAAACTTCAGCTTGAAGGAAAAAACAAATTCTTCCAAGCTAGGAGAAATCAAAATTATACCAGCACCATTTCCAAATTTGGAGTAAGCTCCATAAAATAGAAAGGTCCAAGGAGAACCTACCTATTCAAGGCACTTTGAATGATCCATCTTGTGTTCTTTTCCATCAGCAAACCTAATAAAATTATCAGCATAAACATCAACAAACAACACCTCATAGGAAGCATTGTTTGGATCCTCAATTAGACGCATCATATTGTTTTATCCATAGAGCTTGACAAGGATGACCTCAATGAGAATGGTGGTAAAATACATGTCCATTTAGAAACTCCCTCTAATACTTACAACCCACTTTCTTGACAATAACATACCCCATTTGGCAGGGCAATCAACAATCACAAAATCTAATTTTAAATTCCTCCCAAGATAAGATGCAAGTTGCACCACCAAACCCTTCACACAACCAACTTCCAGAACTTCTCTTGAGTCCATGGCAGTACACTTTCCATAAGCTGTTGTCACTTTTATATTCAACTCATTCATGAATTCTCGAGGCATGGCATTACATGATGCACTTGAATCAAACATACAATTGTGAAGTAGTCTATCCTTTATGATCAAAGTTGTGAATAATGAATCAACATTCAATTGGGAATAAACCAAAGATGTCCCCAAATATACCGCAGGTGTTTCACTAAGATCCTCTACTACTGGTGGTGTTTCAAGGTCAGCCATGATCTGAGGAGGAGTATCAATAACATTTATATTTATGCTCGGATTAGTCTTCTCCTCCTTCAATCCCAAGTACTCAAATTCTCTCTTCTTATGCTCAAGAATCCTAAGCAACTCAATGATTAGAATAGTCACTTTGATTTGGCTCAATACTTGGGCTATGTCATAGGGAACACTCTTTGGCAAAGCAGCATTGGAAGGGAGACAAGAAGATTCATTAGATGGCAAGGGATTCTTGATGTCTTGGGCATGAGGACTATAATTTTTGCTTAGGGCAACAGAGATTTTGGTGGGTGTTTCCTTTCTAGGAGCTTCTTTGGGGATACTTGTAAGAAAGAGTGTTTTAGGTTTTTCTTTAGGCCCACCTCCCTTAACAACTTTTCTCCTAGAGTTATAGTCTTTCTATTGAGCTACAACAACATTCATCAACAATTGTCTATCTTCCTTTGAAGGGATACCACAATCATACTTCTTAATCATCAAAGCTCTTAAGTATTCAAAGTCATTGTTAGGAATCTCAAAATATTGCAATACATCAACTTCAAGAGTATGAGGGGGAAGAAATACTTGTACCCATTTTATGCAATCCCAAAAGGTTATAGTTTTCCTTGCACTTATTACTTCAGTAGATGTTGCTCCTCCTTATGAGCTTAAAGAACAACCCATCATAAAAATATCATCATCAGTACCATCCTCATTATTAGATTCACCATCTTGCTGGTCCACTTCACATGGAGGATGCGGAAACCTATCACACTAATCAATATCAGTAAATTCCTTAACAACAGTAACCCTAGAAGTTAGGGGATCAGGTAAAACTCTTCCTTCACGTGCTTGAGGATGTCTATTTGTAGACCCCATGGGTCCTTTCCCTCTATCATCTGACCTTTGATCACCTCTTGGATAATTGGAAAATATTTCATAGTTTTGTGCTCTTTGCTGACCTTGGGAAGTCTACCCAATTCCCTTCTCAGCTCTTGCCAACTTGTAGGAAATCTCTTTAAAAGACCCTACCAAAGTATTCACAACCTCCTCTAAATCATCACCCTTACTAGCTTGAGGTTTTTCAGGGTTTATTAAATTTACACCATCTATCTTGAGATGTTTCCCAATTACTTTGATATTGTTTTCAATTTGAAGTGCCATGGTGAAAGCTTGTCTTAGATTAGTAGGGTTCTTGTCTCTTAGGTAACATGATTCTTTCTTATCAAATGCATCTGCATATTTGATTAAACAAGACTCATCAAAAGGCCTCAAACTAACAGGTAGCCTTCTTAAAGTTTTGTTAAACCTTGTGTTGAAGTCATGGACTGATTCATTAGGATTATTCTTGATATTTTCAAATTTAGACAAGAGAAATCTAGGATTAGTCTTGTTGCCATATTGTAACCTAAATGCATTCTTCATTTTAGTCCATGAATCAATAGAATTATCAGGCAAAGCCTTGTACTAATCCCTAGCATCCTATTCTAGTGTATGAATGAAAAATTTAATATACACATCTTCAAACTCTATTTCAAAATCCTCCATAATGTTAACAAAAAGTTTGAGATGTTGATCACTAGTTATAACATTGTTACCTTGGAACTTTAGAAACCTATTTCTGACATCTTGTTGGACAACATTTGGGTAACCATACATTCCTGTAAAGTCTATAGAACCAAAGGTGTTAACAATAAATCAAGGTCTAGAATGAGCCATATTGTTTGGTGGAGGTGATGTTGGGGGTGACACAAGTTGATGAGGAGTGCAAGGTCTTTGGGGCTCAAGAATGTGATTCACAAGATTGGTATTCTCTAATTACTGATTTTCTTGGAAAGTTTTTTTTGAAATGAAACACAGAGGTGCAGATTGAAGAAGGAACTCACCAGGTACAATAGAAATACCTTCACTAGTTGAAGTAAACAAGTTTATGAAAGGATTGCTTGAATCAGAATCAATGGAAGAAGAGAGATAATCCTCTACCAAAGAATGATCTCTCTCACCAATGGATATATCTTTTCCTGATGTCTGACCTTTAACAACCTTCCAAAATATTCTTCCTTCTAATTCTGAGTTCCTTGAATCTGAAAACAACTTCTTGGTAGAGTCTCTAATGAAGAGATATAGTCTTCCTTCCAGTTTTACAAAGATTAACAACACAAAAATAAATGACAGAAAAGTAAGACACTGGTATTTATCAAGATCAAAAAAACATGGAGTCGCCACTAAGGAATTTCACCCTAGCTGTGTAGATGCACTAAAATACTCTATTAAATACCTATCACCACTGAAAAATATTGCAAAAACTTATAGATAAAACCTTCCTTCTTGAATTTATCAATCAAAAATGCAAATGAAGTGCAACTACTGCTAGAAAATGATAAAATTGTAGGAAGAACTTATATCTTCACTTAATACTTACAAATCCAATTATAAAATGATGCTTCAACAATGTATTTGCATGTATAATATGTAAGGGACATTACCAGGGTTTGATATGCATTCAAATATCTCAAATATGTATGCACATGGATCATATTGAACTAAGAATCTCCCTGGCAGCAGCACCAGAAATGTTGGTACCCATTTTAATTCTCCTTTTCAGTCTAAGCAACATCATAGATATGTCATGAATCTTGAAGTCAGATAGATCATGATGTGTGTCATTTTGTAGCCAGGGATGTGATCTAACTGGCACTCAAATTTGTGGAGAGATGGATAACACTCAAATAGGACTTGATCTTGTCCTAACTATTTTAGGTTGTGCCTTTCAACCAAGGTAAGAGGACCTATTTTGTAACCCTGAAATAGTGAAGGAGATGAAAATATCCCTCAATTTGTGCAAATAGTATGGAAAGGGCCTTGGGAAAATATGATCAACACTATAAATCTGACTTTCACAAGTTTTCACTCCCAGGTTATGGAGATATTTTCAATGCAAGGCAAGGGTTACTGAAGACATTATATGATCCTGATTTGCTTTGTGCATTTTTGTAAATGGATTCTATTATTTTTTTGACACACAATGTAATGCAGGGGTAGTATGGGTAGGATTAGTTTGTTTGAATGAATTTTGGTGGGAGATTTTAGACAAGACTAACAGGAATTTTCCAAATTTTTTGAGGACCTTTGCAATAATTTTGTAAGACCTAAAAAATAGAATGATTCAAATAGGTTAAGGTACTCCAACCAAGATATGTGCACCAAATGGAGGCCTAGATCTACACTCTTCCACGCAATATTTGACAACCTGGCACAAAATCTTGAAGCAGATGAACCAACAAAGCATCTAGGAAACCTCTATTTTATCATGAGCTAAGGTACACCCAAAGGTTTACAAATAATCTATAAATTCAAGGAAGGTAAAGTGATTTCAAAAATATTTATCTCTTTATCAGATGAAAGCTCTTCTTAATGTGAGATTGCAAATGCCACTAAACTATCAACAAGAAATGAGACCATGTATGATCAAGAGAGATTTTAGAAACAAGACTGTAACATAAGCAAAAAACACAAATTGAAAACATTCTAAAATATAAGTATATGAAAATTGTGCCAAGAGACAACGCAAAATAATACTCTTCCAAAATATTATTCCTTCTAATTCTGAGTTCCTTGAATCTGAAAACAACTTCTTGGTAGAGTCTCTAATGAAGAGATATAGTCTTCCTTCCAGTTTTACAAATATTAACAACACAAAAATAAATGACAGAAAAGTAAGACACTGGTATTTATCAAGATCAAAACAACATGGATTCGCCACTAAGGAATTTCACTCTAGATGTGCAGATGCACTAAAATACTCTATTAAATACCTATCACCACTGAAAAATATTGCAAAAACTTATAGATCAAACCTTCCTTCTTGAATTTATCAATCAAAAATGCAAATGAAGTGCAACTATTGCTAGAAAATGATAAAATTGTAGGAAGAACTTATATCTTCACTTAATACTTACAAATCCAATTATAAAATGATGCTTCAACAATGTATTTGCATGTAGAATATGTAAGGGACATTACCAGGGTTTGATATGCATTCAAATATCTCAAATATGTATGCACATGGATCATATTGAACTAAGAATCTCCCTGGCAGCAGCACCAGAAATGTTGGTACCCATTTTTTTTCTCCTTTTCAGTCTAAGCAACATCATAGATATGTCATGAAGCTTGAAGTTAGATAGATCATGATGTGTGTCATTTTGTAGCCAGGGATGTGATCTAACTGACACTCAAATTTGTGGAGAGATGGATAACACTCAAATAGGACTTGATCTTGTCCTAGCTATTTTAGGTTGTGCCTTTCAACCAAGGTAAGAGGACCTATTTTGTAACCCTGTGAAATAGTGAAGGAGATGAAAATATCCCTCAATTTGTGTAAATAGTATGGAAAGGGCCTTGGGAAAATATGATCAACACTATAAATCTGACTTTCACAAGTTGTCACTCCCAGGTTATGGAGATATTTTCAATGCAAGGAAAGGGTTACTGAAGACATTATATGATCTTGATTTGCTTTGTGAATTTTTGTAAATGGATTCTATTATTTTTTTGACACACAATGTAATGCAGGGGTAGTATGGGTAGGATTAGTTTGTTTGAATGAATTTTGGTGGGAGATTTTAGACAAGACTAACAGGAATTTTCCAAAATTTTTGAGGACCTTTGCAATAATTTTGTAAGACCTAAAAAATAGAATGATTCAAATAGGTTAAGGTACTCCAACCAAGATATGTGCACCAAATGGAGGCCCAAATCTACACTCTTCCACACAATATTTGACAACCTGGCACAAAATCTTGAAGTAGATGAACCAACAAAGCATCTAGAAACCTCTATTTTATCATGACTTGAGGTACACCCAAAGGTTTACAAATAATATATAAATTCAAGGAAGATAAAGTGATTTTAAAAATATTTATCTCTTTATCAGATGAAAGCTCTTCTTAATGTGAGATTGCAAATGCCACTAAACTATCAACAAGAAATGAGACCATGTATGATCAAGAGAGATTTTAGACACAAGATTGTAACAGAAGCAAACCTTGGCAGCAGCACCAGAAATGTTGGTACCCATTTTTTTTCTCCTTTTCAGTCTAAGCAACATCATAGATATGTCATGAATCTTGAAGTTAGATAGATCATGATGTGTGTCATTTTGTAGCCAGGGATGTGATCTAACTGGCACTCAAATTTGTGGAGAGATGGATAACACTCAAATAGGACTTGATCTTGTCCTAACTATTTTAGGTTGTGCCTTTCAACCAAGGTAAGAGGACCTATTTTGTAACCCTGAAATAGTGAAGGAGATGAAAAATCCCTCAATTTGTGCAATAGTATGGAAAGGGCCTTGGGAAAATATGATCAACACTATAAATCTGACTTTCACAAGTTTTCACTCCCAGGTTATGGAGATATTTTCAATGCAAGGCAAAGGGTTACTGAGACATTATAATGATCCTGATTTGCTTTGTGCATTTTGTAAATGGATTCTATTATTTTTTTGACACCACAATGTAATGCAGGGGGTTAGTATGGGTAGGATTAGTTTGTTTGAATGAATTTTGGTGGGAGATTTTAGACAAGACTAACAGGAATTTTCCAAATTTTTGAGGACCTTTGCACTAAGTTTGTAAGACCTAAAAAATAGAATGATTCAAATAGGTTAAGGTACTCCAACCAAGATATGTGCACCAAATGGAGGCCTAGATCTACACTCTTCCACGCAATATTTGACAACCTGGCACAAAATCTTGAAGCAGATGAACCAACAAATCATCTAGAAACCTCTATTTTATCATGAGCTAAGGTACACCCAAAGGTTTACAAATAATCTATAAATTCAAGGAAGGTAAAGTGATTTCAAAAATATTTATCTCTTTATCAGATGAAAGCTCTTCTTAATGTGAGATTGCAAATGCCACTAAACTATCAACAAGAAATGAGACCATGTATGATCAAGAGAGATTTTAGACACAAGATTGTAACAGAAGCAAAAAACACAAATTGAAAACATTCTAAAATATAAGTATATGAAAATTGTACCAAGAGACAACGCAAAATAATACAGAAATGATCAAATCTATCAACAGGGGAATGCTATAAGAACAATCTCAGAGCTTGTCGATGGCTTTACAGCTGAAACCAATTCAACATGATACAAATCTAATGAAAAAAGGAATTAGAAATGGTTCTCAAGTGGTTTCTCAGAGAATGGGCTTCTTCACAGATTTTCCCATGAAATTATAAGTTTCTCTGACCTTTTACTTGTCAAAAAACATGCATTATATAACATTCTATTACATTTGATCCTTCTTTCCCAAGAAAATAATATGCCAAGAATCAATTTTGTTACAGAATTCCAACATGATTCACAGATAGGGATGTTTAACATATTTACAACAAAAGTTTTCAGGTGTTTCAAAAAGGGTGAATCATTACAAAACCTTCATCATTATCCATTGTGGAGGCATGTCTTTCATCCTCAAAGCATGCAAACGCCTTTCATTTCATTATTTCATCCCTATCCCTACAAATTTTGTTTCTACAACCTCTTGATTTTATCTTTCACACTTTTAGATAGGTTGGGGCAAAAATTCACTTCAAAACATCTCAAATCTTCAAATTTATCCCTAAAACCACTTGCATTGGTCCTTGCAGGCACAAACAACATGAATTCACCAAAAATTGATGAAAATTGATGTAAAATTTGCATCTCTAAGCTTCCTGGAGAAAAAATGGAAGCCAAAATGAAAAATGTATAGTTACCATTGATTTTCCCTTTCTTCATTCAATCTAAGCCCTCCACATGCCAAAATACAATTGGGAATGGATTTGGGATCACTTTTTGACTTTTTAACATTTTTGAAAAAAATGTAAAATTTTGACCTTTTTCTCTTCCCCTCCGCCCTTGAGATTTAGTGCTGACACGTGGTAAAAGGTGGGTGCCATTGGAATTGCAGATCAATTATGCACATTTCCACCCTTTTTGGAAATTTGGAAATTTTTCACTTTTTTCCCCACGGGCCCGCGCCTCTGTCTCTATCCTTGACACGTGTCACCTTCTCTATTGCTGAGGATTTACGGGCTCATTTCACATTTTAACTCCCTTTTTGGCTAAGGAAAATTTTCTCACTTTGCCTTCGGTGGCCCACACCTCTGATTCCGTCCCTGCCACATGTCTCCCTTTACTTCATTGCAGGCCAACGCTTCAAATTTTCAGTCTGAATTATTTTACAAAAAGGGAAAAAATTCCCTTTTTCATCCGGTGGCCCGTCGATCTGCTTTGTGCTCTTAATCCACCACCTGTCTCCCTTTGCTCCATTGTGGATCCATGATCCCTTCCTCAATGTTTTTCCCTTTTCACCAAAAAGGATAAAATCTTCTAAGTCCCCTGCCAGCCTTCCATCCCACCTTTGAATGAGAACATGACACATGTCCTCCTCTGGGACCTGCAGAGTTGTGGGGCAAAGTTTGATTTTTTTCTAAAACACAAAAAAAAGTTATGTTTTTAGAAAAAACCTACTGAACCTTATCCAACCATAAGAAGCCACGTATGAGGGGATGTTTGGGATTAATTTTTATGGGAAAAGGACACCCGTATGAATGTAAAAAAACACAAAAATTGACAGGGATGCCCGAATTTGATTTTTTCTTCGTGGTTGAAGGAATTTTTGGTCAAAAAACAAATGGAAAGTGATTTTAGGCAATTTTCGACCATGGGGATATATTTTTGAGGGAAAAAAATCATAAAATGAGAAACCACGAGCTCCAAAGGCTGGGAAAAGTGGAAAAAATGATAGAGGCCCGTGGATTTTGAAATTTAGGGCAAAAAATAGGGCATACATGCATTCCTCTTTCAAATTGGGGAAAAATAATAAATTAGTGAGCATTTCAAGGAATTCAATCTGGATGGGGAAATTTACAGATCACCAATTTGAGAGAAAAATGTCTTAGAGCATGCAAAACAAAGGGGAAAGATGGGAATATAACAGAGGATCAAAATGGGCACGAACAGGTGTGTGTGCAAGTTGGTCAACAATGGTTTGTCCTTTTATAGACTTTTGATGGATGAATTTGAGATATAGTTCTGAAAGAAGCATGAGCCAACGTGCAGCATGTTGATGTTGGTAGGGCTTAGTGTACATGTAATGCATGGGGTAAGTATTGGTGACAATGAGGGTTTTGTGGTTGAGTAGGCAATGGAGAAGTTTAGTGGTGATAAAAAATAAGGGTAGGAAAAGTTTTTTGGCATGAGTATATCTAGTTTTGTAGTTTAAAAGCATACGAATTATATAATAAACCGCTTTCTCCTTGTGTTGCTCATCAAAATGAGCGAGCATGGCACCCAGGGAATGATTAATATCATAAATGTAAAGGTAAAATGGTTGGTCATCCTTAGGTGGAATGAGAACTGGTGGTTGGAGGAGGTATTGTTTTAAGGCATCAAAGGCTTTGTGGCATTCATCATCCCATTTGAAGGAGACATCATTTTTGAGAAGATGATGAAATGGATGGTAGCTGTCGAAAAGTTGATAAATAAAGTGAATAATAGATTGCAACTTGTCTTGCATACTAGAAAGTTGATGAAGGTTATTAGGTGGAGGAATCTCGAGAATAGATTTGATTTTAGCGGGATCAAATTCAATGCCACAAAAAAATGATAAAACCAAGGAGATTTTCAGAGAGAACAATGAAGAAACACTTCTTATGTTAAAGGTGAATGCAGTATTTGATGAGACTGTCAAAGACAACATTAAGGACAACAAGGTGTTTGTCCCAATGTTTAGATTTAGAAAGAAAATCATCAACATAATCTTCCAGTATGCTATGCATGATGTCATGAAATATATAAGTCATAGCCTGTTGATATGTAGCACTAGCATTTTTAAGGCCAAAGGGCATGAAATGATATCAAAACGTCCCCTAAAGAGTGATGAAGCTGGTTTTGTGTTGATATTCTGGGGCAATAATATTTGGTTATTACCTAAAAAACCATCCATGAGTGATAACATCTCATGGTCAGCAGTGAGATCAACTAGTTGGTAAATACTAGGTAGCGGAAAGTCATCTTTGGGGAAAGATAAGTTACGGTCATGGAAATCTCTGAAAATGTAGAGTCCCTTGTTGCTTTGTTATCAGGAACAATGTTAGAGATCCATTGGGGATAATCAACGGGTAGGATGAAGGAAACTGAAAGAAGGTGATGGATTTCTTCTTTGACAAGAAGGGCAATGTGAGGATGCATTTTTTTTAGCTTCAGTTTCATGGGTTTTGTATCATGAATGGTTATGATATTACAGACCATAATTTTTGGGTCAATATCAGGCATATCAGCATAGGACCAAGAAAAAGCATTACTATGATCCCATAGGAAAGAAGTGAAAAATTCATGTTCAGCAGCATCTAAATATTGGCCTATTTTTAGAATGTGTGGGTCATCATGAGTTTGAATGTTGATTACGATGGTTTATTCATTCAACATAGTTTGAGTCTCAGAAGGTAACAACCAGTGAATATAAGAATATTCCACACCAAGGTAGGTGAGAATAGACTCATTGTCCTGACATTGAATGACATTAATAGAAGGTGTATCATCATCAATCATGTCAGGATATAGGAAGGGAAGAGAAGAGGGAGCCTCGCCATCATGTTGATAAGTCAGAGGTCCTAGGGAAATGGTGTTCACAAAAAAAGTTATGAGGAATGGATTTTGGATCTACAGACTCTGTAGGTGAAGGTTGTGAGGTAGGTGAATGGGGTGGGGAATTTTTATCATGTTCAATGAGTTCCACTCAAGCCTTCTTGGAATGTGGTTCAAAAAATCCAATACCACTACGGTCTTTATGATTATGAGTGGTGCAAGGAATGATAGTATGTCAGACTTGTTCAAAGAAAAAAAATCCAAATCCCTTCAACACATAATGATGGAGAAAGGTGTGGGGGAAGTGGTGGTTGGTGAGATATTGAAGGTTAGAGGAAAATGGTCAAGTTTGGGAAGGTGGCTCAGGCGAGTAGGTAGAATCATCAAGTACCCCATATGAATAGTTGGTGCGAAGGTGGGGAGGACCATAGAGGAAAAACTTTCCTATGCGATGATCATATCAGGGATGTTGGTGAAGGTTACCATACTCTTCAGGAGTAAGGAATGTGTCAATGTTATAAGGGTGATACTGTCACAGAATGAGGTTTTGAAAAACACCTTTTAAGGGATCAGTAGTGGATATGTGGGTAGCAGGATGGATGAATCACTGGAAACCTGGGAAGAATCTTTTAATGTTTGAGGAGTTTATGGGTTGGATGATGGGTTAGCTACATAAGCTACGGAAGCAGTGGGAATAGAGGAGTTATTTGGGGAAGATGTAACATCAAAATATGTAGATGAGGCAACGATTAAAGAATAAGTGGTAGTGGTGGTATATGCCTTAAATGGTATAAATACATCATTATGTTGATATAACATGTCACAGGTCTTGAAAGGTGAAGGGTTGGATGGAATGATATAGTTATGCCCTTCATGTTCAAATTTTAAACAACAGTGTAAGGTTCAAGGAACACAACCCATGACATGAATCCATGGTTGGCCAAACAACATGCTGTATTGGAATTCCCCCTCTATGACATAGAATAATTCAAGAATTGTACGGGGGCCCACACAAATGTGGAGAATGAAGGTGCTGAGGGTGGAAGTCATGACATCATTACATGAATGTAACATAACTAGGTTATTATGCATGCAGCTGGTAGGTATGTGCATTTGGTTGTACACATAGGAGGAAATGATGTTAATACTGACACCACCATTGATCATAACATGTCAAACACATTTATTATTAACGTAGACATAAATAAGTATGGCAAGGTCAGGATCATCTGATTGGAGAGGTACAATCTCATCATCAAAGAAACTAAGAGCACCTATTTGATAAGTGGTAGCAAGAGTAGAGGAAGGGGAAAAAGTGGTGAGAGTGGTGACATGGTGAGGAGTGATAATGGGTGCAACAGGCGTAGGTTCGTGAGGTAAAAACTCAATATATTGTAGGACCTCAATAAGGGTATGGCGATGAGACTAAGAGGTTTGGACGAGTTCATAAAAATACATTTTGAGAGGAGACTGGTGTAATTGTTTAATCATTATATGATGGGCAACCCTGTTAGAAATAGGGTATGCGGGTCCCTGGATGGTGATTTTAAGTGTAGGTGTAGATGGAATATTGGGTAAAAGAGTAGTGGATGAGCTAGTTGTTTTCTCCTTTCCTTTTTCTTTCTGGGCTCGAGCAAAAATTTGAACCATATTGATTTACAGTAAAGGAGAAAGTGAGTCATGATAGGTGTAGAGATAGGATGGGAAAAAAAAAAGGTGAGGGCATATACTGGTTTTGTGAAAATAATGCAGCACATTGGCATTTTAGTTGATGTTTGGCTAGTTCTCTTATACAGACTATATTGATCTCAAATTTTGGAGGAGGATGAAAGGGTTTTGGAGGGGGAGATGAATGTCATTGAATAGGTATGGGATGGGGATGTGTGGTGATAGGTCTAGGTGGAATAGGGTCCTCATCTAAAAGATCATTATCATTAAATTTTTCTTCAAGAGAACATAGTTGGAGAAGAATAGTCATAAGAGCCTTATAATTTTCTACATCATTCCCTGACACACGATGATAAACACAAAAAATCATATCATCAAACTCTTCTAGTTTAGGTTTGAGTGGGTCGTAAGGTCTAAGCGGTGGTAATGTGATGACAAAGGTTTCTAAAAGGTTAGCTAAGATGTTGGCGTAAGACCCTACCAATGGATCCCAATGTGAAGTAAGTGTGGGTCTGGATGGAAGTGTGGGTGAATTTGGTGGGAGAGGCATCTTTAGAGGTGGAATCGAAGGTTGAGTAAGTTTGACCACTTGTTTGGTAGATAATACGGTTTTAGGTTTGGATCATACCTTCTTGCGTAAATACGTTGTAGGTGAACTATTTGTTAAAGGTGGTGTAGGTTTAACTACCTCTTTGGAAGGTAGTGGGTTCTTTGGATTTGATTTCACCTTCTTGGGTAAAGGTGAAGAAGAAGTACGTGATGTCGAAGGGAAGGAAAATTGTGGAAGGGGATGGGTTAGCCAAGGTGATAATGGAGGTGCGGTGAAGGTTATAGTAAAAGAAAATGTGGAAGGTATTGGTTGAGGAGAAGGGAATATCATAGGTAATGATGAAGATACTGGAAGTGGTGTAGGTATAAGAGGTAGAAAGGATGTGGGTGAAGGTGAAGGCGTAAGATGTGTAGGTCATTTGGGTGCAATAGAGGATCATGACGAGGTAGGATGCTACGATTTTGGTTTATTCTAGGTAGGAGGTTGCTTGTCTAAGGTTGATGGGTGGGGACCTAGGATAGATGGAAGTGGTGAAGGTGATAGAGGGGTAGTGGGTGAAGCTGGTATATGTGGCCTAAGGGGTTGGGTCTTCCTCTTAGGTGGGGGAATAGTCATTATGATGGCTTTTGAGGATGTGGCTAAATCTAGTTTGACAGGAGGATGGACTAGACTTGATGTTGGTATGACTCCTAATGTGGTAATGGGTCTGGATGCGGAGGATGGTATAAGTGTAGGTAAGGTTTTGGGAATAGAAAATTTTTTGGTTGTTGGTAAAGGTTTAGGTGTGGGAGAGGGTGATGAAAAATGGGCCACTAAAACTAACATGAGCATGGTTGGTTTGGTTTTTTGAAACACCTTTGGATAGATCGTGGAAGTTTCATCAGACAACATCTGCATTTGAGTTGAGACAAGAAGTTGAAGATATCTACAAAGCATGGAATTGTCAACATAATCCAAGTGGTCAACCAAACATGAGAACAGAACCAATGTAGGAGGTGATGATGTTGATTTGGTAGTAATCCCTGTAAATAATGTTTATGAGACAAGGAAATGGTTGGTTTCAAACTCTGTGGGTAAAAGAGACAAGAGAAAATCAACAATATCCTTGAAAGCCAATGGAGAATTATCACCAATAGGAAGGGACACTACTAATGGATCCCCTATGGGTAGAGGAGATGGAAATTTTGGTGACGTAATTTCATCTCTTGAAGAAGAAGGTAGGCATGAATCTCCCATGGGTAGAAGAGTAAGTACTGTAGGCTGTTCGTCAGGTTAAGAGGTGAGTGGGGAAACTGCATTGATAGATTTTGTGGACTCCTTCATCAGTGAAGGAGTAGATAAGGGAGAATCCTCTGTGAGTAAAAGAGAACATGAAATAGGTCCCTCCATGGATGAAGGATCTCATGCAATAATCTCCTCGATAGATGGAGTAAGAGGAAATTGAATAGGGAGAGCTGGTATGATGTTGAAAACAAAATGAACCTCATGAACATTATTGTCACTAATCAAGGTTTTGCTGGTTTGGTTAGACGATGGAGTGTGATTTAAAAACAACTTATTGAAGATGTGAAAGTTTTGATTAGTTGATGCATTATGATTATCCAAGATGAGATATCCATTATCTAACATTTCTTGGATGATATTTTTGAAATTTATACAATTACCATCACTATGACCTCTAATGTGATGATGGTTGCAGTAATCATTTTATTTGTACAACAAAGACACATGACAAGATGGGTCAAAACTAGTATGTGGTTTGATGGGTGGAAGAGTGATTGCTCTAGATTTTAGAAGTTTTTCTAAAACTAAAGAGTAGGTTTCTCCTATGGGAGTATATTTTTCATTGCTCCCACTTAAACTGAAAATCCTGAATAGGATAAAGATTGGAAGAAGGCTTTAATTGTTTGGATGTATGAGATGGGTCAGATTTTAAAACTACTATGTTGGAAGATCCTTTTTATTTAGAATAATTATTTTTCTGTTTGGAAGAAGAGATATCATTTGATTTAAACGCAACGTTCTTGTTATGCAATTATATCTTCTTCTCTTTAATGACATGAATTTCAAGTTTCTGGAACATGGTGAATGCCTCATCAAATGTGTGAAAGGTTTGTAGATTTTGTGAGATGTGCCTAGGATAAGCTCTGGTGAACAAATATATTAACTTGGTTTGAGGTTGTTGGAATGTGAGTTGGTTGATCAGACTCTGCCAATGAGTGACAAAATTTGCAATAGATTTTTCTTCATATTGTCGTGTCGCATACAAGTCAGTCATGGTGACCTTATTGATAATGTTGATAGAAAAGTGGTTTAGAAAATCCTGAGCTACTTCATTAAATGAAAATATGGAATGCCTAAGTAGAACACTATACCAATCTAAAGACAATCATGTCAAGTACATTGGGAATGTCTGCAAGAGAAAAGTGTCATTATGAGTGATCAGATAACACACATGTTTATAAGACCATGAGTGATGTTACAGGTCTTCTTTGCTATTGAATTAATTGAATTTAGGAATTTCCCAATGGGGATGGTATGGATGAATCAAAATGGATAGGTGAATGGGCTCATTGTGAATATCATCGTATGTCAGATATTTACGTGAGCCAGAGACAAATACTTCTAACATCTTTATCTTGTCCAACATCATTTTGATAAGATAATTAGTAGGTTGTGATGAATGGTCACCCCTTGTAGTATAAGGGGGTAGATGAGGTGGGTATGATGTGGGAGGCATCCCAGTATGTGGTGGTGCTAAGTACAAAAATTGTGAGGAAGGAACATAGGCCAAAATAGATGTAGATGAAAAGTATCTTGAATAAGTGATAGTTGAAATAGGGGGATGTTGGTGATAAGTGTAGGTAGGTGGAGTGGACATAAATAATCTCATAGTAATCAAAGGAAGAGACTGTTGGATGGAGAGGATGATGTTTTGGAAGGGAGTGTGGGATGGTGACACCAATGGTGGCTGAGATGCAATAGGTATATGAGAAGTGGTAGGTGTAGATAGACATACACTCAAGGTGGTTAATAAAGGCATGGTTGACATCATAGCAGTGAAAAATGTCAAAGTCATGAAAAATGCCGTAGGTGCAACAAATATCGATGATGTAGGGTTAAGTTGGGAAACCATAGGTGGTAAGGGGGAAGAGGGTTATGCAAAGCTAGTAGTAGATAATGAAGAAGTGAGCACAAGGGTAGGATGAATGGAAACAGGCATGCCATATACAAGCTACCATGATAAATCACTGGTAGATGAATGAGTGAGATAGTACTACAGAGTGGTGGGGTTGTGATCAAGGAGTATCATGAACTCCTTATCACCATTAGGTATGACAAGAGATTGATTGGGGTCCATAGGTGATGAGATGGATGGGGGTGATGTGCTAGTTGGGAGTGGTTGTCGGCTAGTGTGAAACATGAGAGCTTCGTATTCTTTACGAGTTAAAACCATTTGACTGATGATAGAACATATATTTTGAGATTCCCTGATAATGCAGAAACACAGAAGAAATGGAGAAAAATGGGTTTAAAATGTGTGATTTGATCACTGTTTTGATTGGAAAATAAGAACATAGAGACTGAATTTGGTTGGGTTAACTGATATCAGTATAAGGGGTAACTTCTACCAGTCGACTAGACCGATGTCGGTTAGTGTTAATAAATGAAAGATTTGTAAATTTGGAAATAAATGACAAAGACAAAGTAGAACTGGACTCTGAAGGTGATATCAAGGACTCATAGATATGGTAAAGTGATAGAGGAGGTCAAAAAAATAAAATAAATATATATTGAATGCTACTTTGGTAGAAATGACCAAAACAACATAAAAATGAAGGTGAGATGATGAAACCAATGATGGTTGCTGAAACGACACTAGTTATTGTGAAATATGTGAAAAATGGAAAAAGGGAATTTTTGGTGATTTAGGTCAAATAAAAAGACCAACCCAGAGATTGAGTATGGAAATCATTAGTCCTAAAGCACTCAGAAACAATCAAAATACACTAATTATGATTGTAGAGTATGTAGGGAGAGAGAAAAAATGAACTCACACCTCAAAACAAAAATCAAGAAAAAGCTAGCAAAAAAAAAATCCTATGATGTAGATTTTATGTTGTTGCTTATGCCATTTCGGACTGACTTGTGAATAGAATAGAGGTTTTGGTTACCGAAAGTTCCCTACAAAAAATTATAACTATGGCTGGTTTAAGGTAAGTCTTAGCATGGGGGATCCTTCTCTGATATGATAATTGGCCAGAAAACCAAATGAAGCCCACTGTCAATCCTTTGAATGTGTGATTGTTGAAAACTTCTTCTAGGAAAGATGTTTAAGAAATATATAGTTTGTTTTCATTGATTTGGTATAAAGAGTGTGAAAAATGTGAACTACGGTTCAGTTTGTTAACCATAAGCCGGGCATGAATTCCAACATATAGGTTACCCAAAATTTAGATGAGAAATAATGCATGTAGTCATTTTTATACCTTTAGAACAAAATTTCAATCCCATGTGTGTTGACCTATCACCCAGCAGATGCTGGGAACTCACCTGAGGCACGTGTCGGCATTGAGCCTTTCCTTTATGCGATTCTTATGATAATACATCATCTTATGATAGATATTCAAGTGAAAAAGAATAAAAAATAATTGTGCATCATTCTGAGAACCTAGGACAAGTTACTATCTCAATGTATCCATAAAATATAACTAACAGACAACATATAGAAATGATTCATAACACAAAGGAAATGCACTAGGATTATTCTCATGAACACAAATATGCTTTAGAGTGGAACCTTTCATTAATATTAGAGAGTGTAGTAATCACATTACATTCCTTGAGGTCATAACAAACCCATATAATCATGCAGAGTAAGGTCATGCATCTGAATCTACACCATGTCCTTCAGAATATAAGGATAAATACAGACCCATCCCTGTATATATCCTACCACTCGTATGTTTTCTCTAGTCCTAACCCATAGAATATTACATGATATTTATGTAAAGCTTCACCCCTATTCCACCACCTCTTCTCTCTCAGGATGATCTTATGTATATCTATCCCTAATATCCTCTCATGCCTTCTTCTACCAGTGTACCTCCATATATAGATTTTTTTCCTTCACTGTCATGCCTTATAAGGTAATAGATCAACTGCCAAGTGTCCAAGCAGTCCTCAAAGCATACTTCATTTGATTTGAGCTGTCCACTATGTGGAATTATGTTCTCTTGGAACCTTCCATCACATGCATGTAATATTCCTTTTTTGATCCTACAGCCTCTAGGCTCGCACCTTATCCATTCCGCATGCTAGAGGGGTCACACTTTTCTCGTGTGCTTCCTAGAACAATGAATATGGCTAAGTCCCGAAACTTGTCTTTCCTTGTGCGCATTGTGTGTTATGCAAAACCATTCTAGAACCCTTCCTTGCATGCCTTTACCCCACGCGCCCTTCTTCAAATAGGTCCCACACACCCACACACCTTCTCATCCTTAGCCAATATTTTGGGGCCCAACATCATGCCACACTATGCTTGTTCTCCATCCTCAGAAACACTCTTCAATAAAGTAAAGAATGGTGGGCTCTTAAAATGGTTGGAAATAAAGAATAAAGGAATGAAGAATTGGGAGAAAGAATGGGGAACTTGTTTATTGTTGGATGAGGAGAGAGAAATCCTTCCCTAATTCTACCTCTAACTTCTCCCAAGTGTCGACCTTTTTCTGAGCTTGCTAAAAAAGGTCACCCACCGGGGTGCTCACCTCCTCAAAAGTCAACTCCTCCCCTTTGGCACTCATGATATCAACAATACTTTCCAAATGCTTTCCCAAGTATTCAAGCGCATCCATCCTACAGGTTATCTGGGGGTATAATTCCTTTAGATGGATTTTGATCAAGCCTCGCAGGGTCTTGATTGCTTCTGACTTCTTCTCCACCTTAGCTAGGATCTTATCTATTTCCACTCTATTCCCCTTATTTTTCTCTTGGAACTCCTTGAGTTCCATTTCATGGGTGGAAACCAAGATGCTTTCCACTCTATCCCTATCAACACAGTTGTCATAAGTAGCTTCAGCGACTTACACAATAGCCTTTACCTCTGTAATAAGTTTAGTGTATCGAGCTGAAATATTGAGAAACTTCATCTTTTCCTCTTTATATTGGTGCCCCTACACCTCTTCTGTAGACACTAAAGCAAGTGGTCACCTCTCCATTCAGAGAATGCGAGTCAAATACTCAAGACATTACAAGGCTAATTCATACTTCTGCTTGGGTGGCACGAAGTCGCGGTGCTTCAGAACAATGGCATTTGTAATCATGTCCACCTTCTTGGAGACTCCGCACACCTTTACTTTTCCTTCTTTTAGCTTACACCTCAACTAAGCATTGATCAACTACTCTTACTTTAGGTCCTTTCTCTTTTCCATGAGATCCTTATTTTTCTTCTCCAATTCCTCCTCCAGGAATCTCACTTTGTCATTTATCCCAAAAAATCTGGCCTCAATCTCAACTAAAAATTTATTAAGCACGTTGTAGACTTGTTCATTTGATATCTGATGAGTGTTCACAAAGGGATTCAGTCCTTTTTATTCTAGAACCTTTATCAATTCTCTATGACTTACTTTGAACTTAGGTTCATCTACATGAGACTTGAATTCCCAATATAGCATCTTCCTAGATTGGGGATATGCGTCTTCTTCATCAAACGATGACATAACCTGGAGTTTCTTTTTTGGTACAGTGCTTTAGAAGGGCATGTGTATCACCTTACTAGGATCATTAATGTATCCCATTCCCTTCCCTTTTTCCACCACTATGCCTTTCCCACATGTTTGCATAGATTTTGGGAAGCTTACTACTAATTTGGGATCCCCACCCATGCTGCCATACTCCTTTGCAACACTTTCTTCTTCAATCTCCTTCAAAATTTCATCCACGCTCCACTCCAACTCCTATTCTACCAACTCCTTCATGATGTCTACCACTTCTCTCTCCACATATTTCTCCACTTTCTCTTTAGAGAGGCTTGGTGTTCCTTGGTTTTTGGTGCTTACTTCTTTGCTCACCTCCTTGCCTTAACCCTCTACTTCTTCCTCGTAATTCTTCTCCTCATCTCCTTGTCATACTTATCTTCACCTTCCTCCTCCTTTGAGTCATGTATATCATACACTGGATGGTATTCACTACCTTTAGCCTCGTCATCATCCTTATCGCCAATGTAGGCATCTAAAATTTCTATCTCCTCTGAGTATTTCTCTTCTGTCACATGCTACTTCTTCCTTACTGGGGATTCCACTACAGAAGATTCTTCCTTTTCTTTTTCTTCACTAGGAGAGGTATTCCTTGGTGAATCCTCATGTGTGAGGGGATATTTCTACTTTTGTGCTTCTTCTTCTTGGGTATTTTCCTTGAAAATGAAATTATTCCTATGTACATAACTGCTACGCTTAGCACTTACTTTCGGTGTGCCCAAAAATTGCGTTGTTAACACAATTAGTGTGTTATTATCCTACCCTTATTCTCTTTTTCTCTTCTTTAGCATGACCTTATTCATCCCTATGGGGTCTTCTGGAATGGATACATCACTATCCATATAGGAACCTTTCTCAAACTTAGGCCTTATATGTAGGTACACGCTTACTATGGTCCTTTCGACAATCAACAACGTCACGGGCTTCATCATTTACACTTCATGGGAGACATAATTCTCCATGTATGCATGATTTTTAGGGTACACGAGCTTTAGGCACAGATTTTGGTGGTAATTTTCCATCTCACTAAGGTCAAACCTTAGTCTTTTGGCTTATTTGAACTAGTTGACTCTAGCTTGGAAGTATTTCATGGTGAAGGAGAAGGGTAGCTTGCACCATGGACCCTTAGTCACATCTGTTAATGTAATTATGCCAATATAGAAATGTTGGTATACTAAAAACTCTTCTTCTCCATTTATGAGAATGGGAAACTACTCTGGGATCCTCCACTTTTCCCTAAATGCATCACACATTCATTTATACCACTTCTCCAGGTGCACCTTGTGAGCATCCATCATGGTTTCACACGTGTACTTTTTAAAACTTTTCGTGGGTGAGGAGTTATCTTCTAGATACTCCCAAACAAAATTTTATGGCCCATCAGGCACTCCAATCTCTGAGAAGATGATGGTGAGGAGGATGTTGCTGAATAATATCTTCTCTCCTTCCTGCGTGCTGCTTATGATCTCATCCATAATTAAAGAGGACAAGCTATAGATGGTTCCCTCTGATATCTTCCAGCATACATTTATCCATGCCTTTTTCACTTATATCCATTGTTGTTGATCACTAAGCTTGGTCACCAAGTGCATGGCCATCCTAATAATAGGGTCTGTAATCTCTATGATGTCAAAGTATCACGAACCCTTCTTGTAGTCATACATTGCTACTGTTTGCTTGATAGCCTCCTTATCACTCAGATCATCATCTATACTTTCTCCTTCACAAAAATTGTGAACTTGGATATCAACTAAGGTGTTATGCGCATCTTGTGCTCTGAAAAATAGAAGTGATCCTCATATACAAATGACATCAACCATTGATAAATTCGATTGGGCTTACTAAAGTAAGGTAACCCATATAATTGTAACAACCCTGCCTTCTCCAATTTGACTTCACCTCATCACTGTATATAGGCATCCCATCTGGTGTCCTTTTGTTAGTTGGATGGACTAACCTCCATGCTATTTCCTTCTCAATTTTTCTCGTGTGATGGTTATAATTTCTCATGACCATTTGTCTTAAATGTGACACCCACTCCTTTCCTAGAAATATTCCATCTGGGTATTGCATTTGTGAGTACCATTCCTCATTGGAGCTTATGACAATAGTGGTTTGTTTTCCTTTTCCCTTTCCATTTTATTTCTTTGGTGAAATGGTTTCCTTCTTAGGTGTCATACTTTCTGTCAAGATAACCTAAGACATTCTTACTCTGCTCTGCTACTTTACTTAAATCCAAACTCAACTCCTAGAATAAATCCTTCTATCTTTGTTCCCTAGCTACCAAACCCTAAGTAGGAAAACCTTCCACAAGATGGTGCACTTCAAACAACCTTTTCTCATGCTCATGTACTCCTTCCTCCTAGTTTACAGATCCACTCTAGTCACACACTTAGGTTTCTAGGATTCTTCTTCCTTCGTACAAATATCTTTCGATGCCCTAGTTTGTAAGAGCTCTTTAACTTCATAATAACAAGGTAGAATAATGACTTACATGACCTTATATTCTTCCATCCAAAAATAAATGATATACCACCTACCAATGTACTTTAACATTAAATGTGGATTTTTCCATTAGGTTGACTTTAAGCGCCCTTACCCATGTGTTCAATCCTGTGTGAAAAACCTTCTACAACCTTCTGGCACGCAAAAATCCAATATGACCGAAGACTCTTACATGCACATCTACAGTGCCAAAGACACTTCTTCTATCTTCTACCTGATTTTTTCCCTCACCTAGCTCATGTTGTTCCTACACTTTTCATCCTTTGTACGTGGTCTTTGTTATAACTTTCTTGACACCGTAATTCATTATCCACCATTTCCTCAAATACTTTCTTAACCTTACGTGCTTCCTTCTACTGGGCCACTCAACTTGTATTACAAGCCTATACTTTGTTTTACATTACTCCACCCCACACTAAAATAGATGTGTGATCCTTTGTGTGTACACAACCTTGAAAAAATAATGAGGTTACGGACGCATAAGGCGTAAAACAAAAAAAGAAAGGAACAGGCAATGAGAAAAGGAAACACAAGAAAAGAAAAGCATATAGGAAAATTCTAAGCTAACTGGAAATACTGCCTTATTTACAAACACCAAGAAGACTTATTTATAAAATGGATTCAGCCTACTCCCATTGAAATGACCTAGTAATCTCATCCCATCTAGCACTTATAACTGGCAAGTGCCTGAATAAAGAATGTATGAGATGATGTAGGGTCCCAATCAATGGAATTTCAACTTCCCAGGATGGTGCAAATACTTGGAATCATACAAAAAAACCATCTTCCAAACCTTTAAATGCTTTTTCTTGATATGATGATCATGCCATGCCTTTTGTCTTGATTTTTCTATCTTCTGACTCCGACTAGCACGTGATCGACTTTCATATAACTGCATAAACTTCTCAATCCTCTCTTCTAGAAATTTTTCGTCATCCAATCCTGTTGCATGCACTATACACAATGATGGTAACATGAATTCAACTAGAAAAATAGCCTCTTTTCCAAAAACCAATTGAAATGGTATGGCCTTGTTCAACCTCTTGTAGGTTTTCATGTATTCCCATAGAATGACTGATACTTTTTCATCCCAATCTTGTCTTCCAACATCACAAATCTTAGTCAATGTGTGACTTAGTATTTTTTTAAATTCCTTAGCAGTTCCATTTGCTTGTGGGTTATAAGGGGTAGTCTTGTGATGGGACACCATAAATTCTGCTAACAGAATCCGAACCGTTTCATTGAGAAAGTGTGTACCTCTATCACTTTTAGAGGTAAAAGGACAACCATACCTTCTGATGATGTTATCCAATAAAAATATAGCATCTATTGATGTGGTGTAATCCTTCGTAGGTGCTGCCTCTACCCATCATGTCAATTAATCAATGCAAGTAATGATATACCACAAACTAGTCCTTCGCGTGACTGGCGGAATTGGCACTACAAAGTCAATTTCCCATTTTTCAAATGGTTCAGTACTGACTACTAGTCATAAGGGAATTTAATCCCTCTTCCCAAATTTTCCAAGATGATAGAAATGGTTGCATGCCTTGTAAAACTCAATACAATCCTGGTATATGGTTTCCCACCAAAGCCCTGCTAGTAAAATCTTCTGCGCAGTAGCATTTCCTGCATAGTGTCCTCCTGCAATCCCACCATGCACTTCCTTCATAATTACTATGTACTCATGTTCCAATATGCATCGGTGCAGAACCTCATCACAACCTAACTTATACATGTATTCACTAATCAACATGTAGGGTGTGACATGTATTGCTAATTGTTTCCTTTCTAGAGCCTTCATCCCTTCCAGCACCACTCTTGTTGTCAAGAACACTACGATATCTTCCAAGTCTGATGGCGTGTGCCATAACCTAAATAGTTGCACATATTTCATGCTATCCTCAATGATTTACATGTCATCCCCTAAGTTAATCCTTGAATAGTGGTCAAGTCTTGAATAACTTTTTATTTGTTTTATAACCCTTGTGAACTCAAACTCTTAGAATAATAGGACCCAATGACATATACACCCTTACTGAATGGGATTGTTGACTAAGTATTTCAATATCATGTGGTTCATGTAGAATATAAATGATGTTGCCAACAAATACTATTTGAACTTGTGTAGCATGTAGATAATTTACAATGATTCGCGCTTAGTAGTTGTGTAATTTTGCTATGCTAGTGTCAATTATCTATTGGAAAAACACAAGGTATGATCAACAATTCCCTCACTAGGTTGTGATAGTACTACTCCCATAATTTTCCCTAAGGCATCAATATGCACATCAAAATGCTTATCCCAAGAAGGAAAATGTAGTATGGGTGCAGTGACAAGCCTATCCTTCAAAGTGTTAAATGCCTTCTACTGCGCCTCTCCCCAATGAAAGGCACTCTTATGTTTTAGAAATTTCTCCAAGGGTGTGGTGATTTTGGCATACCCCTTGATGAATTTCATGTAGTACCCCATATGCCCAAGGAATCCACACATTGCACTTTGAATAGTAGGCTCCCCTAATCCTAAAATAACTGCAACTTTGGCAGGATCCACTAGTAAGCATTCTTTACATATAATATGTCCTAACAGGATTCCAAATGGAGTAACAAAGACACATTTTTTAATGTTGAGGGATATCCATAATTTCCAACATCTCTCAAACATCAACCTCAAATTTTTTACAATGGTCTTTTACAAACCCATACACAGTCCAGTCATCCAGGTAAAATTTAAGAAAATTATGGATGAAGTCTTGAAATACTTATACCAAAATGCGCGAGAACAAAAAACGTGCATTCTTTAATCCAAAAGGCATAACCGTGTAGGAGAAAAATCCCCATTCAGTGGTGAAAGTTTTCTTTCTCTTGTATTCCTTTGTGATCTTGACTTGGTGATACCCTGAGAACCCATCTGTGAAAGAGTAGACTTCACTCTTGTCTACTCCCTCCAAAATTTCTATGGGAAAAGGATTGATGATACATACTACATTCATGTCCCTATAGTCCACAAAGATCCTTATCCTCCCATCCTTCTTGATACTGATGACCATTGGGATTATCCATTCCAATTCCCCCACAGCCTCAATGATACCAGATGCTATCATCTTGTATATTTCTTCCTTGACCCATATGCATAAATTTGGATTCATCTGATAAGGCCTCTTCCTAATTGGGCATGCACCTTCCTTAAAATTGATCTTCATCTCCCCTAAGGAATGGTGGATGCCTTTGAGTTCATAGTACCTGTGAGGGAACAAATCCTAGAGCTTGCACAGTAAATCAATGATCTTTGAAACTGATCAATTAGTATGAAATCCTTTGTATCATGGGTCATAGAGGTACAAATATTACAATAGTAAGAAACATTTTTGTAGATTGCGTACTATAGTAGATGGAACCTACTTGCATCATGATCCCCTTGGAAAATTTCACAGTCTACTGTCATAGCTCGCACTGACTTCCAAGGGAAACTATCCTTTACATGCCCTTCCACTTCATAGTCTATCCACCAAATCCCACTATGAACCTCATGCACTGAGTTTGTAGAAATGTTCTCCAACTGCTTGGCCATTACAGCAATTTGGGCCTCCAGAAAAAGACTAACACTAGTATAAATGCTCCTAATAGCCTTAGCATGTAGGAAAACTTCCAATGCCTTGTGGGGGTCTGTGAAAGTATTGTGTGATAGAGCCCTTCTAAATAGTGCTATTAATACTTCAAAAAACCATTGAGCATGTTGAGAAGGGTGAATGCCATAGGATAGTTTTTAAAAGAGAGTATTGAAGTGTGCCTTATACTCCTATACAATCTCTTCCATTCCTTACTGGATCTCCTTCAGAGAACTGATGCTCTTCTCTTTAAATTCCAGGATATGGAACTCTGATAGGAAGGCATTCTTCAATGTAGTGTAGTCCACCAATGTTTGATGGGGGTCATATTTCCAATACCAACTATGCATGTGCCCTTGCAATGTTATAAAATGACTTTCCTTCCATTCTTGGGTAGTGATCCCTTTCACATGCCATAGAAATTCACACTTGTACACATGCTCTGTAGCATATTCAATACCCTTGTAGTCTGGTAAGTGTGAAGAAATCTCAAATAATACTTATGGAGGTGGGTGAGGCCCTTATCCTCTTGATCTAGAGCCTTGGCTTCCTCTGGTGTTTCCTTCTCCACCAGATCCACTGGATCCACTAGGTACTATTCCTTCTGACCCACTATATCGACCAGATCCACTAGGTCCACAAGTTCCTCTAGTCCCTATACCACTGGATCCACATCCTGTAGCTGACAAATGGCCTGAAGTGGTCATGCCTAGTGTTTCCAATGTCCCACTAAATTGTGTGCCGATGGTTTTTGATATTGTCCCACTACTAGTTATGTTTCCTATGCCAATCCCAGACGTGATACCCAAACCTTGTGTACTTGCACCTTGTCCAAAAATTCCTCCAAATAACATAATAGTTTGCGCATCCATGGATGTTGCAAATGAGAAATTATATCTCCTGGGCGTAGATCAGTTCTCCCATCGATACCAACTAGGTCATTAATACTTCTCCCTTGATCTAGAAAACCAAGCACTAGGGTTTTTTCGTTAGGTGGGTTTAGATGTGTGCTAATGGATCTCCTTTCTCCATGCAATGAAATATCATTTGAAGCTGAAGGGGATTCTCTCCCACACTTGCCAATATGGGGTAGTACAGACTGTTTAGGTTCCACGTCCTCTACATGAACCTTAACTCCTTCCCACAATGTCTACCTGCCTAAATCCATCACACTTATAACCTCATGTTGTCTAGTCATCTCCATTTCCTGAGCTTCTCTATACTTGAGTTATCTCTCCTCCCTTTTCTTCTTAGTTGTAATGTCTGCCATGTTCTTACACCCTAGCTTCCTCTCCCAGCACTTAGAAAAGTTTAGCCTGCCATGAGAAATGCCTCTAAGCTTAAGGTAATGAACAATATCTTCATAGCCAAAGGAATAACATGCAAAAATGATCCTCTGGGATCCCTCAAAAACTTGAACTCAGAAACTTATAGGAAAGAATACGTAGAAATTATGTATTCTAGGGTATAACTAGTAAACACTCCTTTCCACTAGTGATCAACAACATACATCCAAGTTAGATATAAATCCTAAAGCGTCTGATAATCATATTGGGTCCATACATGTGATCTATAATACCAACTTGATCTAGATACATATGATGAGAGATATTCATACAGTTCTACTGGAAAGTAACATAAGAATGTCTCATTCAACTCATGGTCTAGGTTCTCTTCTACCCATCTACGTGCATCAAACTCAGGTCTAGTGCTGAATATTTGAGAATATTTATCCTCCGTGCTCTTGAACCATGCTTTAAAACTTTCCAAGGTCAAACGATCTATCATCATGCATCATAGGGACTAAGACACATGCCATTTCTCATAAAAAAATTGAAAAGAGTTTTCGGTAATAGAGCCAAGATGTAGTCATTTTTATACCTTTAAAACAACAGTCCAATCCCATGCACACTGGCATATCACCTAGTGGGCGCTGGGTGCTCACTCGAGGCACACGAGGGCACCGAGCCTCTCTTTTATGCTAGTCTTGTGAGAATACATCATATTATGATAGATATTCAAGTGTAAAAGAATAGAAAAGAACTGTGCATCAATCTGAGAGCCTGGGATGAGTTACTATCTTAATGTATCCATAAAAGAGAACTAACAAACAACATATAAAAATGATTCATAACACAAAGGAAATGTGCTAGGATTATTCTCATGAACACAAATATGCTTTAGAGAAGAATCTTTCATTAATATTAAAGAGTGTAGTAACCACATTACATTCCTTGAGGTCATAACAAAACCATATAATCATGCAAATAAAGGTCATACATCATAATCTACACCATGTCCTTTAGAATATAAGGATAAATATAGACCCATCCCTCTATATATGCTACCAATCCTATGTTTTGTCTATTCTCAACCCATAGAAACCTCTATGATATTTTTGCAGAGCTAAACCCCTATTCCACCACCTCTGCTCTCTCAAGATGATCCTATCTATATCTATCTCTAGTATCCTCTCATTCCTTATTCTACTTGTGTACCTCCATATATAGCTTTTATGCCTCACCGCCATGCCTTCTAAGGTAATAGATTGGCTACCAAGTGTCCAAGTGGTCCTCCAATGCAGCATGCCTCCTTTGATATGAGATCTCTACTCTGTGCAATGATGCTCTTCTGGAACCTGCCATTACATATGTGGAATATTCCCTTTTTTATCCTACAGCTGTTAGGATGGCACCTTATCCATTGCACATGCTAGATAGGTCACACTTTTCTTGTGTGCTGCCTGGAATGTCAAATATGGCTAAATACAAAAACATGTCTTGCCTTGTGCATGCACCGTGTGTTATGTAAAACCCTGCTAGAACCATTGCTTTCCCACCTTCACCATGTGTTCCCTTCTTCAAATAGTTCCCATGCATCCACATGCCTTCTCGTCCTTAGCCAATATTTTGGGGCCCAACAATGCAACATACAACAATGAGATCCAAATATTTTAAAACCAAATCCACAATGGAATTTGATGTGAGAAATAATGAATAGGCAAGAGTATGTCTTTCTCTCATGCAATAAAAAATAAAAAGAAGTGTTATTTTTAACCCAAAATACAAGTTTCACTAAGATCAGTAGGAGAAGAAGAGTGTTTCCAAGGGATAAGATTTTAATGTGAACTTTACTTTTAAAAAGAAATAAACACACAATGATTCACTAAGAATTAATAATGCAAATAACCCCAAATGGGTCCCACTGGGTGTTCCAAAATGTTTCACCAATAAGTTTTACACTTTCTAGGATGAAAGAAATAGAAGGTAAATGGTTAAGAATGAATGCCTATGCGGTGAAGGTGGAAGGTAGAATGCATACGTTGTTGACATCATCCAAGATGATTATAGATAACTCCTTTTTGTATGGGAAGGACTACTTGTAGATGTAGATAAATATCACAAAAGAGTATTAAATAACATATGGCAATGGACTGCCTAGCATATGCTAGATCCAGGAAGCGCGGTCCTTCCTAGAGAGGCTGTCAATCGATTGTTTAATAATAATTCAATGTGAATAAATAACTGAAATAAATAATTCCTATTGCAATGTAATGATTTAGGTTTCTCATATACATAATACACTAGATTTTATGCTAGATATAAAAATAAGACTAAATCTAATTAGAACTTAGGTTTGTTCAAGTCAGACAGGTATGTCAATGGTTTGGTAAGGGTATGGGGCTAATTGGTTGAGGTCTAGGTTATTTTTGGGTGAGTGGGAAGCTTGTTTGTTTGAGAATATGAGATGATATAGAGACCAATATCAATATGATAAACGATGCTGGTATGGGGACTAAATCAACAACGACAGGTTAAACTAACATCAATAGGAGCAATTGGCAATAACTTAATAAAAATGGTTTTTGACATTCTCTGTGATTACACAAAGAGTGAGGAGGGTGTGGTTAGGTTCATAATATAACTAAGAAGACCCAAGAATATCGAGGGAGAGGTCACATAGGGTGAAAGGGATTGAACTGGATGGGTTGGTGGATTTGTGAAAAGATGGAGATATCTGGATAACAATAGAAACTGAAAATACTGAAGGAAGGAAAGATATTTACAATAAAAGAATCACAAATGATTAATATCATGTTACTTACTTTCTGCTTTGAATATCTCATGGCTAGATGAAGGTTGGTGATTTATCAGTGAGGTGGTAGCTAGTTCAGTTCCATGGCAGTATGACCTGTGTGTTCCTATGAATACTTCAGTGACTTGGAAGGGAATCCTTGGCCTATGCTTCTCTTTAGTGGTGTGTAGATGTAATTTGGATGAAGAAATGGTTCTGATATATTTTCTTGATTGCAATAACACTCTCCAAATGTGAAATGACCAACCCATGTAAAAATTTGTCAAATAGTATTTAAAGGAAGTGATGGCGGTTTAGGTGATCAACGTCGACTGAGGATAAATCGGTGTTAGTTAGGGTGAAATAGTCTTACTTACCAAAAATAGGCATATCTTCCTAGATTTTTCATGCTTTCCTTGTTGGCTCCACTTAGGGAAGTAGAGTTCATGTGAGAGAAGGAATAAATATCTTAGAATAAGTCTAGTTAGTTTTAGGAATAATTCTTAGTTAGTTAGGTCTAGTGACTCAACACTAGGAGTGATGACGTAGTGTTGAGAGGAATGACTTGGTCACTGTGAGTTAAATGTCATTGGAATGGGTCTAGGATGAGGTGCTATGATGAGGTAGAGGTGTGAGGATGAAATTAACTTAATTAAAATAATTAATTTAATTAATAATGTGAGGATGGATATTAATATGGGGTAAAGGGGTCATGGTTAGTTAAATGTGTTACATTAATTAAGTGAAGGGGACCAAGGGGAGTGTAACACAAATTTGGTGTCTATTATGGGAAAAGGGGGTATACAAACCAACATAAATAATATTGGTGTGAAGATGTGGTGGAATGAAGGGAACAACATCCCCTAGTACATAGGCACCTTATCAAGATTACCATTTTGATAAGGAGTGGGAAGAGTGTTGAGTGTGAGGATACGATACTCTCCCATCATAATTTTTTCCATTACATTATAAATGGATTCATCATTAGGGAGTTTGTACGAGGGAATGAATGAGCTAGTGGATTGTGTATATGAATTATTCTTAGGAATGAGAACATCATTTGGTCTATAGGTCATGTTGCAAACCTGAAAGGGAGGGGCATCCCTGGGAAGTGTCAAAATCCTCCCCTCATGTTCATACTTAAGGGAACAATGAAGTGTAGAAGGGATGCAACACATGGCAATGAATCCACAGTTGTTTAAGGAGAACATTTTAGTGAAATTCTCCTTCAAGTGTTGGGGAAGACCTCACAGAGGATCTTCTCATTGACATGCGGATGGGAAGGACTGATTGTTCCCAAGATGGGAGTAACGAAATTGTTGAAAGTGCAAAGAACCATGGGAATATGAGCGAGAGATTGCCTTTGGTATCTTAAGTTGGTCAAAATTATGTGATGTAACGATATTAATGCTTGCTCCACTATCGATCATGGATCGCCAAATGAATCTCTGATTAATCCTAACCTTAATAAAGAGGGGGAAGGTCACATCCTTGTAGGTGGGATGGTCTGTAATTTTAAGCATCATTGAAATAATATGGCAATAGTAGAATCCCACAAGTGCACCTATAAGATATGTGAAGGGTTTAGAGCCTTGTTATTGGATGTCGGAATATGATTTGAGTCTTTAGCATAAGATCCTATCTATAATATGGTGAAATTTGGATAATCTCGTAATGAGACATGTTAATAGGGGTCTAGATGAAGTTTGTTTGATGGTACTCTATTTAATAGGCCTAGGGGCTGCTAAGATGAAAAATTTAGTTGTTTACGATGTGGTTAACTACTTAGGAGGAGGAATGATGATGAAGGTCTTGGATTTTGTTTCAGAGGTTATTTTTGGATCACTTGACTTGGATCAAGTGGTTACCCAAACAACATTAATAAATAAAGGGGGACCATCTTTGGAAGAATCATCTACTGAAAGTGAGATGACATTTATCGATCTGGATGTGGAAGGAAGAGACTGGTATGGTCTAAGAGGAAGTCTTTTCTCTTCAATGATTTTGTGGATAATGTCTAGGAGTTCTCTACAATGCTCAGTATCATGTCCAGGGGTATGATGAAAGATGCACATAAGGTTGGAATTTAACCATAAAGTTTTCTTTCCTTTTGGGTCAAAGGCCTTGATAGGAGGAAGTGTGATTGTAGAGGTTTGCAGTAAGTGTTGGAAGATTTCTGTATATGATTCAAATAAAGTGCTAGAAGATTCCTTATGAGATATCTTGGATGTTTGGGGTAAAACCCAAGTATATTGATGTTTTGGTGGCTTGAATTTAGTTTTGGAGTTGGTTGGTGCTTTAATATTGAATGGTTTTGGATTGGTGGGATGGGATGTTTGTGGTCCTAAAATAAACGATGTTGTAATGAATTTTTTAAGCCTAAAAGTGGTCAAAGATTTAATATGTGGGGATGCTCTCTTGGGAGGAGTAAAAACAATTTCAACTAGAGGGTCAGATGGTGATGTCATGGTTGGCACGAGTGTAGAAAGCAACATTTGTCTAAAGTGATCTATATAAAGTGAAGATTGATCAGATAATGTTGATGATATGGAAGGAACGTTTGAGTTCATTGTAAGCTGAAGTGTTTTTAAAAATTCCTCAAATGATGGAATTGGTGTGGAGGAAGAAGGTGGTAATGATGTGACCACAATAGTTGATGTGGGTAAAATAATGGGAGGAGGGACTGGTGTAGGTTCTAAGGATGGTATGATGGGAAAGGGTGGAATAGCTATAGGTGAAGTGATTGATCCTACTGATGAAGTGGATGTAATTGGTAAGGGAGTTGATGAAGGACCAATGCCAAATGTGGAAATAGGTTGGAATGGTTGCTTCATGAATGTCTCTAGGGGCATAAATGATAAATTCACAAATGGGGTTCAAGAATTTGTAGAGGTAGGAGTGGATGTCAGGACATATGTGGGTATAATAGATGCAGGAAGAATATCAAAGGAATTAGATGTGATCAAAGATGAAGGAGAGGAAGTTGTGGGGTGGGATTGATTCCTAATTATTAGCAGTGTGAAGAGTATTTATGGTGTGAGTGAACATTGGGTGGTTGGGTTTGTAGTAGAAAGTGATAGTCTTGGCTTGTTGGTGCATGATTTGGGAAAGGTTGTTTGAAGATTTCAACTAGTTGATTGGGTGAGTCATTTAGGTTGTACACTTGAATATCACCCTGATCAATGAGTCTTTAGATTAAATCCTTGAAATTTTGACATCTTTCTATGTCGTGTCCTCAGACTTGGTGATACTTGTAATAATGGTCTTCACGATACAACATAGGATTTGGTCTAGACTCATCAAATGGTCAGATATGAGGGAGTGTGATAATATTTACCACCATTCAACTTGTCAAATATTGTGCTATATGACTCCCCTAGGGGAGTGTAGTTGGGTACTAGTCGAAGGGATTGGTTGTTGAGTCCACATGTTAGATGAAGATGCAGGAGATGATTTAATGACCAAAACATTGGCCACATCCTTTGACTTGTCATTTGGTGTGGATGATTTAGTAAATTCATGTCTAGGTTTGATTAATTTTAATTTTAAATGACCATGCTTGAGGGCATGTGTTTCAATTTTTTGAGCCATGGTAAAGGATTTGTCGAAGGTTTGGAATGATTGGATTTGTAAAACAAAATATATATGATTCACACAAAAATGTGAGAAGAGATCAATGAGGTCAATTTGTGGGAGAGGGAAGGACAACTATTTTATAAGGTCATGCCATCGCATGATGAAGTTAGCAATGGACTTGTCCTCAAATTCTTAGATAGTGAGTAGATCATTAATAGTTACTTTTCACGCAATGTTGATTGAAAAGTGTTCTAAAAAAAATTACGCAAGTTGGGATGAGTAGAATATAGAATATTAAGGGATATTATTGTACCAGTCTAGTGTGGGGCCAATAAGGACATCGGGAAAGTGTGAAGCATTAAGTCTTGATTGTGCACAGTAAGGTAACATGCGTGTCTACATGCATGAAGGTGCTATTATGGATCCTTTTTGTTGTTAAACTTGGTGAATTTCAGGTAATTCCCAGTGTAGAGGATATGGTTTAACTGGTATAGATGGATGAATAGGCTTGTTACATATTTTCTCATATGATAATGAGACCTTGGATCCTAAAGTAGTGGCCTCAAGGTTGGCCAAGCCTATTCATGAGGTCATGCATGGGATCATTCAAAAAAGAGTCTTTGGGGGATGAGAGGTGGTGGTTGCATGTAAGAGGTGGTTGGATGAGTTTTTTAATGAACTTGTGGATGTGTGGGTGTTTGAGGAATTTTTTGGTGGTGAGTGTAAATCATGGGTTGTGATTAAAAGGGTTGTTATCGAAATAATTGTTTTTGGGATATGGGAACAAGATAGGACTATTGGGATTGGGTAGGCTGCTTTGAAAAATGTTGAGTGGGAATATGGGTATGAATTGGTTGAAACTATTGTTGAAAAGGATTAGATAATAAAGAATATAAAACACCTATGAAAGGGGATTGGGAAGTATTGATAGACATGCTAAACGCAATAATGTCATATTTTCCAGATAGGGGATATGATGTTTGGGCATATTGGTTAGGGAAACTAGTGGCAATAGTGACCAAAGACGTGAGGGGAAGAGTAGTGTTGATTTTCATGTTGATTGGAAATAGATTGTGAGGAATAGGTGTAACTATCTTGATAGTTTGATGAGATGAGGGATTGGTGGAAGAGGAAGAAATATGGTTATAGAAATATCATTTACTGCAAATTGGGTAGTTTGGGGATTGGTTTGATAAGGATAAAGTTGTCTGGAGTGGCGGACCATCTAAGGGAATATGAGTTGATCTCTTAAGGAGATATTCTTGGAGCGACCATTGGATTGGCATCCATAATCTCTTGGAACATGGTATCACCAAGAGGGACCTTAGGAGGTCAAAATACTCTAATCTAATGGATGGTGGGATAGCTGGCCTAGACAGGATAGATTGATGGTGTAAGAATGGGTTAGTCTCACTTAAATTTGTAGTGTGAACAAGGGGTTTTGATGTGAGAGACATCAATGAGGGGTTGAGTTCTCATGAAAGAAGTAATCAAGGACACATATAAGGTAACTATTGTGGTGAACATTTTTTGAGATAAGGAACTGTTTGAAGCCATTTTTTGTTCCATTATTTTGGATAATAAATGAGTAACTACGTGTATGAAATAAGTTTTACCCAATAAATTCAAGAAAACAATTTTTTTTATGTTCTTAATTTATTTAAGAAAGTGTGAAAAGAAAAGGGGATGGATAACAAAGGACCTAGGAGAAGGAAAAATATGTTTGGTTTTAGGTTTTTTATGGCTAGGGAAGTCTGAGGTGGATTCCTGTTGGGTGATGAAATCCCAATCAGTAAATCAGGTAAGGGGATGTCTTGATGTGTTAATTTTATTTGTGAGGTTTAGGTTGTGTGTGATAAAGTGTGAGATGTAGAAGGTTAAACTCCTATTAAAGCTATGTGAGAAAACAAGATGTAGAAAAGAAAGGTTCTGTTTAAACAAAATTGAAGTGTGATATTCGATGAGGACAAAGACAAGAAAAGGAAAGTATGATGCAAAAAGGAGAAAATAGGGAAAAAACAAAGGAATACATGGATAGCGTTTTTCCTATTTGTCTGTACTCTTGAGAAATGAGCGATCCAAGACCATGAACCCAACATGAGAAAGCAATAAAGTAGGAGCCTCATGTTGTAGTGTTAGCAGAAGATAAAAAAAAGAAAAATAAATGCAATAAATGCAAGATATCACCTAAAGGGTGGTCCCACCTGGCATGTCAGGAATGTTTACCAAGTTATCATTCTTAATGAAGGTGATGCACTAGCTACTGAAGAAACTAGCAAACTCAAAAATGTTGGAGGGTTTATGTTACCTCGGATGTGTGATGTGATACATGCACTAAATAATTGATTAATCCTTACTGTGAGATGAAGAATACCCATGAACAAAATGGAAATGATATTGATTAGATAGATTTATGTGGGGGCTTCCCAGAAAATGTCAGCTCCAAGAATATTTTGGCTTCCTTTCATGGATGTCAACCCCCATTGTTTAAAAAGAGTAAAATAAAGAAAGAGCATTAGATATCACGCAACAACATAAATAGTATAGAATTTGAGAAATGATTAAAAATGATCTAGAAGCTAATATGACTGAAATAACTATAAATTAAGTGTTACCTGGTCTGGGTCAATGAAGAACCAGACTATGCACAGGTAGGTTGACGATGACCTGGGAGGATGGATTTGAACCTGTAAATAAAATATGCAAACCTATAAGGTTTGAGTACAATCTGGAAACTGATAAAGGTCTATAAGTGCTATAAGAGGATATGTAGAAAAGAACCAAAGATAGAGAGGTGGGAAAAAGGATAGGAAAGGATAATTTAGATAGATTATTGGATGAATAGGGCCCTGGTTGATGGATTGATGACAGTGACTGTATCAAAGAAATATAAATCTAAGGATAAATGGATGAATATGGAAACCTGTAGGAAAAGGGGTTAGTATGAGAAGGTTGTTGAGTGTTCCCTAGATGTTGCAGAAGCTACTTTATACCTACAAAAGTGTTAGGAACAAAGAATATATGATAATATAATAGATATGCCAAAATCATGTTAAGGATGATGGAAACTCTCATGAAGGATGATAGTGAGTGATGTAAACATGCCGAAGGGATATGTAGAAGGCTTGTAAAACATCTTAGGAACACTCAAGCAGGAGGAAGGATGCTCAGTTCACAAGAAGGATTGAAATTGTATGCATCTGATTGAAGAATAGAAAGGGAGGATTCAGTTTTATAGGGGTGACTAGGCTGGGTCATCGCCGACTACGGGGAAAGTTTCCCCAATGGGCTAATTTTCTGATTTTGGCCTGATTTTTACTTTTTTTAAAGATTGGCCGAATGCTTTAAAGCATTAGGTGGGAAGAGGATGTTTAGGGATGAGGTGTAGGTGAGTTGGCAGTAGATATAGGTTAGAAAAATCATAGGAATGGGAAATAGAAATTCCATTAGGGTAAGGGATAGGATATTAATTGATTAATAAGAATTAATTAATTAAATTCGATAGGAATGGGATAAATGGGGGGAATTTTAAAAAATGAAGGGGGGATGGGCTAATTTAAAATTAATTATGTGCATGGGGGTGATAAGGGTAGAGATACCAAATTTAGGTGTTTACAAGGAAACTTATCTTTAATGGTGTACTTATTGAGCTCTTTGTAATCTAGACACATCCTCTAGTTGTCATCTTTATTACAAGCCATTACCACAAGAGATGAATATGCACTTTGAATAGGGCATATAGTACCTGCTTCTAGTATCTCTTACACTGTCTTCTTAATATCACTCTTTTGGACATAGGGGTGCGTATGCAGGTGGATGTTGGGTGGTTGAATTCCTGGAAGTAAATGAATGACATGATCATGTGATCATTTTTGAGGAAGAAATTTTGTCATCTCACCAAAATCCTTCGATTGGTTATCCAAAATTAGCTGTAAATTGAGAGGGGTATAGGTATTTTCCTGTCCTACTTTGATGGAGAATAAATGTGTGACAAACTCATCAACAACCTTCCATAATATCTTTTGTATCTAATGGGAGCTGACCAAATGAGGGGATTTTTCCTGTAATCCCTAAATTTTAAACTTCTTACCCTTAGATTGGAAGCACATGAACATTTCAAGAAATTTCATCTCAATTTCCCCCAAGGTTTTGATCCATGATACTCCCAAAAAAATTTCAACACCACCCATAGGAATGAAAAATATAGGAGTGTCCAATTTTTATTCACCCATAACTATCTTGATACTATGGCATTTCATCAAATAACTAACTGTGCCCCATTAACAATCATGACTTGAAATTAAGGGGATTGATAAATAAAGTAGTTCAATCTTGTTGCCAATTTATGGTTAATGAAGTTATGTGTGCTACCTAAATCAATGAATAAATTGACTCATTGTTTCTTGAGGAAACCCACCACCTTGAGGGTTTGAGGAGTGCTAATTCCATATAAAGCATGACATAAAATGGTTGGTGGGGAGTATTTCAATCCACTCTCAGGATCTTCCTCCAGCTCCTCTGTGTTTTTATCCTCCTCTTCATCCTCCTCTACTCCTTCGATAAATAACAATTTATTCTCAGCACATTTGTGACCTCAACTATATTTGCTATCACAGTTAAAGCATAAAATTTTGGAATTTTTTCTCTTCGATCTATTGAGGAGTCATTCGAATGGGTTTTTAGAATGATGGTTTTGACATATTCTGTTCCTGACCTGAGGTGAATACCTGATGTTTAGACATATCCATTTCTTCCCTTCTCTGAGAAAGGACCATAGATTCAAAGATCATATTCAAGTTAGAAATGTGAACATCATGCTAGATGTTATCCTTGAGACCTCCCAGAAATAGGTCATTGAGGTTCTCATTAGTGATATTCTCCACTCTCAAGGATAAATTCTAAAATTACTGAATGTAATCCTTGACCAAAACTATTTTCTGCAATCTGATGAGATGATTGAAGTAATTCTCAGTAACAATATTGCTATAGTGTAATTGAATTTCATTAGTGAATTATCGCTAGGAGAGATTCAATCCTTTTTTTATGTGCATTCAAGCAGTGATACCAAATGAATTGGTATGGTTCTAGGTATAAGGATGTGAAAACCACCTTCTGTGTATTAGGGTTTTGGTGTAGATTGAAAAAATCTCCATTTGATTGGATATTTACCATAAAATTTACACAAATCTACATTTGGTAGCATGTTTTGTAATCCTTAATTAAGACTAAATGTCGGTGGTGTATATGGAGTAGGGTTATTAGACAATCCATTATTTCATATGCTGACAACTTATGTAGTGATAGAGGTGATTTGTGCCACCATCTGTTCCACGTTGTCATAGAATTTTTTTGTATCTTGACACAAATAATCTTTCTTCACCATATTTTGAAATTCCACCTAGGTTTTAGCTACTATAGCACACAAATAAGACTCAAACTCTACATCTTCCTTACCCAGTGTCCTACCTGGCATGTTAGATCCTGTACCACTCCCTTAAGTTGATCATCCTGCCATTGATAAGGGTATCATTATTAGGGTTGGGGTTTAAAATCTAGGGTTTAGGGTTGAGATTCTAGGGTTTAGGGTATAGGGTATAGGGTGTAGCATTAAGGATTTAGGGTTTAGGGCTTTAATTTCAGGGTTTAGGGTTTAGGGTAGTAAAAATAGGATCTATGGTTGTATATATGGCCGTAAAATTATTTTGAAAACAAGACTAGTGGCGGTGATAGTAAAAAGAGTGAAAATGGTGAAAAACAGTTATGGGAGGATGATAGCATTATTATCCTGATGTCAATATGAAATCAATGACTGTTATATTACAAAAGGCCTAAAATTTTTGCAGAATCTTTTTAACACTTATTTTTATAAAAAAACTAGAGAAATAATACAGTGACAAAAAATTCAAAAACTTTCGAAATTGTGACTTATTGTTCCCTACCGCTAGTTGTTGGTAGACTAGAAAAAAATCAGTGCAGAGAAGCTTGCCAAATTGAAGCTTTGATACCACTTTTAATGAACCTTCTTAGATATTGAAAATAACATAATACAAATAATACCAAAATGAACAATGAATAACAAAATAAAAGAGAATAGAATAAATTATATCACTCTACCACTTTGAGGGGTCAACCTTCAAGACCTTACAATAATGTTATAATGCTCCATATAATCCTCAAGTACTACTCCTACCTTCTATATGTATCCTACTTAGGAAATGGTTAGTCCATATGCCGACCCTACTATAATATGAAAGCATGGAAATATGTTACAAGACCAAGGAAAGATTATGCTAGCCATATGTCAGCTAAACATATCTTAATACAGAGTACATAGATTAAGAGCATAGCATACATAGGCAATGAGGGTTCTCACATGCTTTTTTAGTTGCTCCATTATCTATTTATTTTCTTCATTTCTTTTGAGAAATCAGGCTCTAGACTCTTTGAATAGGTGCAAATCTCCCTCATGAGTGGCCTATCCCAAGGAAATCCTTGTGAAATCATAATCATAATGTGTTATTTCTACCATAGGTTTAGTAAATTTTAGCTGTCTAACTTCCACATACTGAGATCCAATAGCCTTAGTGAGTAAATGATAAGTTGTATGTGCTTTCTTAGTATGCTTTGTTTTGATGTACTTTGAGATGATCTCAAAGTTAGGTGGTGTGGCTTGTTGCACCATTATTGATTCTCCTCTAAGAAAATCTTGTACCCATGTGAAAGTTTCAGCTGGCGTGGACACAAATTCAGGCATAAAATAACTCTCAGTCACTTGATAAAGAACTAGAGCTTGCCCAAGATAAGATGACTTAGATGCTAAAGAGGAAATACATGGATTACATGGATGATTAGGTGATTGTGATGGATCAAATTCCCCCTAATTCAAGTGGCTAAATGGGCTATTATCTAACTTTTTCCTTCTTTGGAAGCCTCGTAGGGGAGAAACTTAAGTGCACCCATTTTCCAAAAGCTTCCTCATGGAATATTCCTTTGAATGAGAAGACCTTGTGGCCCTTTTAGGTGCCTTGAGATAAGAAGTGAGAGACGCTTCTCTGGATGAAGACAATAGACCACTAGATTCAATGAAAGAATCCCTCTTCCTATTGAACCAATATTTTTACCACTGAATCACGTATGGTTCTTTCTTTGATGTCATTAGACTCTTGAATGTTTCATGAGGTGGGAGGAAGAGGAGAAGATTGCACTACTTAATATTTAGGATCAAACAGGTTTGATCCATCATCCTTCATTCCTTCTACAAACAAGTCAAACTTTAAGTACCTCATTTGACCCACTGTCATTATAGGTAGACTCATTTCTTAACCTCAAAGTCATCAGTGTAGTTAGCCAAATAATCCTCAATTTGTGGAATATGATGCAAACTTGAAAAGAGGAAAGTATCAGGATTATTCCACTATCAAAGTCATACCGAGACATAGAAGAATACTGATTGAAAATTACAAAGGAATTTTTGATGTTTAGTACATCTTGTTGGTTCTCAATTTGATCTCACTCTATTTTTTCTCAAAATTATTCAATCTATGGGCTTTGTCATATTTTATATTTCCCTGAATGGATGTGTGAAAGTTTTTCTTCATTTCTATGCTATTGAAGATCCTTCTCCATGTTCGTGGATAACATTTGGGCCTTGTATCATTTCCAAATTATTTTTTCTTAAAGGAAAATTCAATTCTGGGTGTAAATGGTGATTTCCCTGCATCTTACTATTTGACAGGCATGTTTTCCCTATCAAAATTATATCTCAACATCTTCAGTTATGTGGTCTCTTTTGATTGGATGAGGCACATCAGGTCTATTTTATAACTTGTAACTTTTTGCTATGTTTGAAAAAATATCAATTTGGCCCCATGGCCCTGTTGAGTTCTGATTGGCCAATTAAATTTATAAAGGCAGAGTGAATTTCTCTTTTTTTCCCCAAAGATGTATACGTGTTAATTTTTAATTGGTTGTGGCCCGTCGGGTCTTTTGGTGAAATTTTTCACTTTGGTCACATTCGTAAAAAATATCAAATTGGCCCCACGGCCCCGATAGTCTCTGATTGGCTATCCAACAAATATGAAGAGGTAGGGAAAAAGTATTACTTTAACCCCAAAGAATGACACATGGCATATTTCAAAAGTTAGTAGTGGAAGGTGGGTTGCCAAGGAATTTTGAGGTTTGTTTCCCTTTTGTAAAAATGAGCAAATTATAAATTGATCTGCAACCCCACGGGGAAAAAGTCTTACTTTGACCTTGAAGATGGACACGTGGTCATTCATAAAAAAATTAGAAGCGAAAGGAAGGTCACCGGGGCATTTTGAAGTTGTTTTCCCTTTTGTAAAAAAGGATCACAATTATAAATTGACATGCAACTCCGCTAGGGCCCACATTAAAAGATAAAATCAGGAAGTCGGGTCGGTGGAGGAAATTTGGAAATTTTTTCCTTTTTGTGAAAAAGGGTAAAATTACATAAATGAGCCGTGAATCCATTAAAGGCCTAGATTAAGCCACATGTCAATCCCAATTTTTAAAGACGGAGGGGCGGGGCAAAATGTGAAAATTGCACATTTTCTCCAAAAATCATAAAATACAAAAGGAAACCTCAGACCCACTGTGAATAAGATTTTTCCACGTGGACGACTCTAATCTAAAGTTGGGAAAGGGAAAAATCAACAGTTGTTATGGATTGCACCTAATTTTGCTATCATTTTTGCTCCAAGACTCCTGGAGATGTGAATACACATTTTTTTTCATCATTTTTTGATGAAATTCCTTATCATTTTTGTATGAAAAGTGTAATTGAAAGGATTTAGAGCTTAATTTTTGATTCTAAGGATTATAAAGGTTGATATTTTGAAGTTAGAATTGCTCGGGCACTTGAAAAAATGAGAATTACTAGAGAAATTGGATAGAGAGCAAAGTTGCAGAGGAAAGAATGGGAAAATGATGAAATGATGGATGTTGCATGCACGAAGGATGAAAATATGCTCCCAGTTAAAAAAATGATGGAGATATTTGCAATGATTCACCTTTTTGATAAATTGGCAACTTTTTGTTGTAAACCTGTTAAACGTCATTTTCTAGAAATCATGATCAAACATGTATCAAAGAAAGGTTCCTTGAATATTATTTTCTTGGGGGGAAAGCTTGGATGTAAATTGAGTGTTATATAAATCATGCTTTGGTCATGCAAATAGTTGAGGGTTGAATTCTTACGAGAAAATTTGAGAAAGCCCATCTTCCTGAGAGACCATCTGAGAAACGTGTTAATCTCTTATGTTTTAGATTTGATCATGTCAATTTGGTTGCAAGTGTACAACCATTGAAAAGCTTTGAGATTTTTCAAGAAACCTTCCCTTGCTGATGAATCTAATCAAATTCAAATTAATTTGTGTTAATCTTGGGAAAATTTGTGTCTGCTTTATTTCAAAATGTCTGTAAATAGTATTTCTTGTTCCTGTTGCAATCTTGTGTTGAAATTCCTCCAAATCACACATGATCTCATCCCTGTGATAGTTTTAGTGGCTTTTGCAATTTCATTACGAGAAGAACCTACATCCTGTAATGAGATAAACAATTTAAAATCACTTTACTGTCATTTTGTTGATAAATATTTTCTGTAAGCCTTTGAGTGTATCTTAGTCATGAGGAACCAAGGGTCTTTAATGTTTAATTGAGTCTTTAGCTCAAAAATTAGTGTTAAATTCTTAGAGATTGTGTGAAACCATGCAAATATGGGCCTCCATTGATGCACACCTTCTGGTTGAAGGAATATTTGAGCTATTATGAAGCTTTCTATCATTTAGTTTTCCAATTATTGTGAAGGTTCTCAAATATCTGGCAAAATTAAATTTATCCTGCTTAATCTCCCACCAAAAATTATTCAAAAATAATGAACCCTACCTGAACTACCCTTGTTTTCCTTGTATGTCCATAAATGAATAAATTCTACTGCCAAAATATGTAGAAGAAATTGGGATTGCATAATGTCTTTAGTAACCTTAACCTTTTTTAGAAAATATCACCATTCTTTAGACGTGAGAACTCGTGAGAGTTAAATTGTGGTGCATTGATCATATGTTCTCAAGGTTTCCTTTCAAATTCATGCAAAGAAGGATATATTAATTCTCCTTCACCAAAAAAGGTTAAAAAATGAGTCCTCTCACCCTGGTTGAAAGGCATAACCTAAAGTAGTGAGGCTAGATCAAATCCTTTTGAAGGTGCTATTCATTTCTCCAACATCTGAGTGACAAAGAGCCAGCTGAATCACCTCCCCGACTACAAAATAACATACATGATGATTTTTCTGTCTCTAGGATTCTTGTTAAATCTTTGATGCTTCTCATCTTGCAAAGGAGAATCAATTTGGATACCAACACTAGATTAGCACCATTTTCGGAGACTTATAAGCATTTTCGAGGATTATTTGAACTCTGGGACCTATTTGTGTGCCAACAATACTAGATTGGAGCTGTTGTTGTGGATGATTTGATGATTTGTTGCCAATTCATATCCATTTGGCCCATCAACAACACCTTTTTGGCACCATTGTCAGGGATGATTTTTTTATTTGTTGTCAGTTCATATCCATTTGGCCCGTCAACAACACCTTTTTGGCATTGTTGGCGAGGATGATTTGTTGATTTTTTGTCAGTTCATATCCATTTGGCCCATCAAAAACACCTTTTTGGTGCCATTGCCAGGGATCTTCAAAGGAATTATTATATTCAGCCCTATTAATGTTTCTTACATTCTCTAAGTGTAAGTACGTTATTTAAAGGTCATCCTTTATTAAGATCTATAAAGGTCATCCTTTATTAAGATCTATAAGATTTGTGAAGTTACAAGTTCTGTGTGTTGTATTTCCAGTTTCTGTTGGTTTTTGCACTAGGTTTACATCATGAATTTGTTAAATACTAGTAAAGGAAGGTTAGATTTGTGAAGCTTTGCATGAATTTAGTGTTGACAGACATTTGACAGACCAATTTTAGTGCATTTGCACAACTAAGGTGAAAATCCTTAGTGGTGACTCCATGTTGAATTAATTTTTGATAAATGCCAGTGTCTTAACCTCTGTCTATTGAAATTTATCACTAATCTTTACAAATATGGAAGGAAGAAGATATTTCTTCATTAAATACCCTACTAGAAGGTTGCTTCTAGAATTGGGAAAAACAAATTATGAAGGAAAAAGAATCTGGAAAGTTATTAGAGATCATAAATCAAGAAAAGAGTTATCAATTGTAGAAACTAACTAGCGTGTCATTGAAGATTGCCATACTTCCTCAAGTGCTTCTACATCAGGTAGTCTTTTTATAGATATGAATTCTCCAATTAGAGAGGGTCCTTTATTTGTATTTGAAAATTTTACATCTCATTCTATCCCTGTGATTTCCAAAGCTGATAAGATCTTCCAAAAAATAGAGTTTTTAGAGAACATTCATTCTGAGAATTGCATTCTTGTGCCCCACACACCCCTCACTCCTCATCATTCTGTTTCTCTTATAAGATAACCTCCCCAAAAAATATGGCCCAGCCCCCACCAAGACCTCTGTTTGTTGTGAACACTTTTGGTCTTATAGATTTCAGAGGTATGACTAGATATCCAAATGTTGTGCTCCAAGATGTTAGAAATAGACTACCTAAATTTCAAGGAAATAATGCTATTACTGGTGATCAACAGTTAAAGATTTTTGTCAATATGATGGAAGAATTTGAGATCGAATTTGAGGATGTGTACATAAAACTATTTATTTATACTCTTGAGGAGGATGTGCGTGACTGGTATAAGTATTTTCCAAATAAATCAATAGATTCATGGATAGAAATGATTTTTTTTTACATTGCAATATGGAGATAAGATAGATCCCCGATTTATTTTGTTTGAATTTGAAAATATTACGAAGAATCATAATGAATCTGTTCATGACTTCAATACTCAGTTCAATAAGACCCTGAATAGGCTACCTGTAACCCTGAGGCCAAGTGATGTTTCTTGTTTGATAAAATACTTTGATGCTTTTGATAAGAAGGATGATTATTATTTGAGGGATAAGAACCCAACAACATTGAGGCAGGCCTTCATCATGGCTTTATAGATTGAAAACAATATCAAAGTAGTTGGTAAGCCTCTTAAGAGGGAAGGTATCAAGCTGATCAATCTAGAGAAGCCTCACTCAAGTAAGTTTATGGATCTGGAGGAGGTTGTAAACACTTTGGCCGAAGATGTTAAGGAAATTTCCTATAAAATAGCTAGAGCAGAGAAGGGGATTGGACAAATTTCCCAAGGTCAGCATAAAGCACAAGGTCAAGAAAGATTTTCAAATTGTAACGCCTTGATTTTTGTAAGTTATCATGGTAATTACCTTTCACGAGGTTGTAACTGCAGAAATGAAGATAAATATGTTAAGACACATTTTTTTTTATCTTAGAGGAATGTGTTGCTGATCTGGACCCTTGTTTGCTGTAACTTGATACTTGAGACAAAAGTTATTATTGCTTGTGTGATTGCTAATGAGACAACAGACTTGTCGTATGCTTGATGAACTCTATTAACTGATTGACAACACACCTTGAATCAATTCCATTGATCCAAGGTATGTTGTGGACTTCTTATGATCCCTTTGTCGATTTAATTTTAAACCAGACTGAAGGTTGATATAAATGTTGCATCACCTGATTTCAGGTATGAATATCTGGTACTTAGATGCCAATGAAAAAGGTTTGATTCTCGAACCACACACCATTGTAACGCTAGATAGCGTAAGACGATAAGGGCCTGGATGCAAGTGGCACATGTATGTGGAACTTAGGATGAAATGTCCTGCTTAATGTTGAATATGACTGTCAGGTGGAAGGACTTGATATGGAAACTAGTTAATTAAATATTAGGGGATTAAACCCTAACCTACCCCTAAGTTTTATCTTATACCCTAAACTACTATCCTATATGGATTTTAGATTTCATAAGGGATGAAAATAGATATAAATTCCATTAACCTATGAACTAGGCGAATGACCTAGATATGGACTATTAAAATCCTAAACTAATCCTAACCTAAGGAAGGGGACGTATAGACCCGTGTGGATGGGAAGGATAAGGAGCGAAGGTAGGAAATTTAATGGGACGGTAAATGAAGTCCTTACATGTACAATTCCAAGTTTGGCGGGGAACAAAGAAAAGTTGGAGGCGTCCAACTAGCTTATGAAATTAAACTATGAATTTATATGCAAAAATTTGAAATTTGGAAACTCACCAACCCTGATTCGGCGGGTGGCGTGAGGAATGAGGAAAAAATAGTGCATTCAATGCACTCAATTATCTTGGTCTTAGTAACCAGATCACCTTAGAAAGAGGATAGAGGAAAAAGGAAAATTGTTTGTTACTGTGTGCATTTGGATTTTAGTTTCTCTACATTTTATTTCTCCCTAGTTCTGTCGAACCAGCTGTGTTTTGATTATTATCTCTGTTCTTTGGAAAAAAAAAGGCTATTCTTGAGCCTGTGGAAGTTAGTGACTGCTTGGAAAGCCAGGCCGAGGACGTCATGGAGAGAAACAACTCCAGTGGGCGATGGTTTTCTTCAAGCCACAAGAAACAATTAACAGGCATGTTAAGCCCTTCTCCTTAAACCGCTTGCTTTTGTTTAATCATCTCATTAAAACAAAACCTACTGTTATGATGGGGGTTTTGGTTATTTGATTTGGTTATTTTGTTGAGATGATTTTGGGTTGAGTCATTTTCTTTTGTTGTATGTGACTTAAGCATTCTTTGCATAATTATTGAGTGGAATACACTGCCCATGCTGAGTGGATTCATTTCGATAGTATTGGGGATTCGTTCTTTATTTTATGAGTTTTTGCTTATGAGTACTTTAGCTGTGCGTTGTAGCAATTTTGATTTCTATGCGCATCCTTGTGAAAATAGGAGGATGAGATGATTTTTTTTGTATTTCTGGTTGAACAGTCATTATATGGGTGAATACAACTTGAGTATTCTTGTGCATTTTTAAGAAAATGCATGTTTTTATTACTAAAACTATTAATGAACTAGTTTTCTCTTTTTCTGTTTGAAATATGAAGGTAATGGTAAGTGAAGTTTATTGTGTATTATGGATTCGGTCTTATGTAAACAATACTGCTATGGAGATTGTTTTTTTGAATGCTGTATGTGAACGGTTTTTGAAGAACCATGAGAATAATAGATGGAACTATTGGGTGAGTTATTTTCTTGAGGGTATACAACGCATAGAATATAAATACTTGGAACAGTGGGCTTGTTTCATCGTTTTACTCTCACTTCCTTTTTAAAATGATTAAAAAGCATCCGTGTTTGGTTGAATTCCATGAAAGACTTTGTTTAAAAGAATTAATTCTTGATTCTGGAATTGAGTATCTGGATATTTACTAGATAGATTAGAGTTCACTATTTCAGTCTTCTTTGGATTGGATGATGAATTATTTGCATAAATATGTGATTATATACCTATACGAACTACCCTTTAGATTTCTTGTTGTTTCATCAAGGCTAAACTGAAGTGGAATTCTTACTTTGAATGTTTGGAAAACGATTCCTTTTTTTTATTTTATTATGAGGAAGCTCATAATTTTGTAGCTGGCTGTACATTCATGTTGTTCAGGTCTAGCTGAAATGCTGGTTTTGATGAAATGATAGCTGATAAAACTAGATGTGCATTCTTGCTTGTCTATATCTAGACGTGAATGTCTGTAGAGTGAAATGTTTAAAAGGAAATGATTGTGTTTATAGGTTCTTTTGGTACTAATGTTTACGGACCAGTTGCAATGAACTCTGGTCAACATTTTGGAAAGGTAATAGTAGATTTTGAATACTGAAATATACTATTCTGAATGAATTATACTATTGGAATATGTCTGTTCTAAATAATGGGTATTTGGATAGACAGTGAGAAGAGGTGATATGATCTTTCTCCCTTTTATTCGATTATTGATTTTCTGTTCATTTCTCTTTGGACTGTTATCATTGATTGATATCACGTTTGGATTAAAATTCTCAGTACAGCTATGAGGAAAGGAAAGAGAGTGTGGATGGATAATTTGAATTAATGTTCGTTTCTTCTCTCTTATAGCTGGAAATCTATAATTATTATGGATTAAATTTTGTACTGCTTTGGTTTAAGCATCTGCATTAATTGTTGTTTACTTTTCTCTTCTACATTTGATTGTTTGAATTCTGATGAGTTGTATAAAAGTAAAGGAAAGTAGTTTGGTTGAATCTTCAGTTATACTCAATCTTTTGAAATTATAACTATTGTAAGGAATGGAAATTATAGCATTTATGCTCGAACAACAATTTGCAAAATTGTGTTTCTAGTTCTTACAGATGTTGTAATATGGAACTGTTTGATGGAAATTACTCCTTGTAATAATTATTTGGGAAAGAGGGCAGTAATCCTTTGTCTGATTGGGATGGTAATTAGATGATTGAGTTGTTATGATGTTCATCCTTTTCAGTACTTAATTCTTGAATGATGTTCATATTAACGTTTCATAAAAGCAGGGTTCTTTTATTGAGACAGTTAATTAAAAGCACCTCATTTTAAAGACAAGTGCTTAATATGCTCAGTTCAATGAACTGACCCGTGCAAGTAATTTTGCAGATGAAACTTGAGTATAAATGAAGACATGGTTTTTTTCTGATACTTATTTGATTAACTGACGATGGATTGTATTGATAGCTATTACTCCTCCACGAGGAAATGAGAAAGGAAGAAGTTACATTCTTCTATCTTTATGAGTTGTAATGTTGTTTGATATAAATAAAGTCCAGTCGTTTGGACTGGCAAAGTGTATAGATTGTAAATTTGATGGATGAATACAAGTAAAAGTGTGATATTTTCAATAACTGTATCAGTTTGATATGGTTGAATAAGTTTGAGAATATAACATTATTCCTTGACTTGGAATTATTCAAACGTTAATGGATGAATTTAAAAAGAAATAACATCTATTCTTTACCTGAATGCAACTTTTACGTTGAAATGTGCAATTAGTTCATACTTAGGTTAAGATGAATTTTGAATTGAAATTAAAAATATTTAGATAAACACGAAATCCTAATTGGAAGGTATTCGGGATTAGTTTGAAAGCTAAGGGATATCAAATAACTTAGGGGCAGCCGAACCTTGTATTCGGACTCCGTTAATAGCCTCGGATATTTAAATTCAGAAAATAAAGATATGGAAAATCATATCTATTGTTAACAAACCTTAACTAAGTAAGGTTAAGGAGGATAAATGAATAAATTCATTTAGAATTAGACCTCATTTAAATGACATCTAATAAGATGGAATTCTGAAATTTGTTTACAGTTGTGGAAAAACTTGGTTAAGTTTAATAGGTTAAACTTATTAGGTTTATCGATAATGGACTGATTAGTGCAAATAATAAGAAAGGAACCAAGAAGTGAATATGCAACCCTTCGGTATGAAGGAGGAGATGCGTATTAAGCTAGAAGATGGATTAAGTCTCTCTTAGCTACATACAACTGTAACAAGAACAAGGATAAAGGATCAGCATGGCTGCTGAAAGTTGATCTTAAATACTAAGATAATAACCAAATCACAATTGAGCTGGATGTGTACCCTTGATGAGAGGATTCCATAGGACATTGACATACGCCAGCTACAATATGGTGTCTTCGTGAAGGCGGGGCCTTCATGACGACACAATGTTATAGCTGACATATTACAATGCCCTTTCTGAATTAAATCATCAAGTTTACATAAGCTGGATAATAAGTTCTTGGCTGGGGATAGAAATGTGATCACGTATATGGAGTGACTCCGGAGGACTAAAGGTAACTAGACACACGGAGTCGTCTAGGAATGACACCGTATCTCTGCGTATCTTTAGTTACCATGAGTAACTTCCTATACTCGTTCATATTGCTAGTTGAGGTTAGAGTTTGACCTTAAATGGAAGGACTGGTAGAGACCAGGAAAGACCATTCTAGATAACAGATGAAGTGAGGTGAAGGACGTATTCCATTGGTGTGTATCACATCTAGGAATATGATCATGCAAAGCATGTGAAAATCTTTGGCCAAAGTATCGCAAGTGCTAGTTGCGTTGTCCTAATCACCTAGTTAAGATGCAGGATGTCAGATGAATATCAGTAATAGATATTTAGATAGGCTTCTTAAATGGATCACTTCGATAACCGGAAACGGTAAAAGAACCCTGTATATTCATTATACTATGCATGAATTAACATGAAGGATCGGTAAGTCACCAAGTCATGAAATGAGAGATTGCTGAAACTCCGAGCCATAAAGTGGGAGGTCGGTAGTTCTTCGAGTCATTTACATCAGCATATGGTATCTGTTATATGATTGATTGACACTGAATGTGTGTTCCATATTGCAAATATGTGAACAGAGAACATTAGTTTTAAAAGGAAATTGTGTGATCCAAACTGCATTAATTAGACAGAGAACAATTATTAAAACTTGAACGTGTGTTTGAATTATATAATTCATAACAGGGAACGTTTTATTAAAAAAAAAATTCCCTTGTTCTAGTATCTTAAAATGGGGATGTTACATCTTGGTATCAGAGCTGAAGGTTACAGCTCTTGGACCTAATGAGTCCACAATTTAATAAGGTTTACATTTTCTTATTGAACAGAAAATGGTCAGAACAAGAAGAAATGCTGCGAACAACCCGTTACCGGGTGGAGAAGCAGCTACTGCTCAAAAGCTGGATGAAATCCTTGCTGCCCTACTAGACATGAGAGATCGTTTGACTGTTTTGGAACAAAAGTCAATGGGAAATGAAGAGGAGGAAGAAGAAGCTGATATAAATGATCAGCCACCTCCTGTGGATAACACCAATGGAGGGTTTTCGGGTGTTGATAATAGTAATGTGAATGCTCCTAATCATCCTGAAAATAAAAGGGCAAGATTAGTAGCTGAACTTACAAATGACATAAAGAGAATAAGCCCTCCAAAGTTTGATGGAACAACCCTTGGGGACGGAGCTGAGAATTGGCTCAGTGAAATGGAGAAGTACTTTGCAATAAGAAACTTCTCTGAGGAGACCAAAGCGATATGGGGAGCATATCAGCTTTCTCATGAAGCATCATCATGGTGGGACAACCGTAAGGTTGAGTTGAATATTGTTGAATCAGACATAACTTGGGATCAATTTAAGGGTTACTTTAGGCAATGGTGGCTGCCTCAACTCTATTTTGATAGGAAAATGACTGAATTTTAGAACTGGTCGCAAGGAAGGCTGATGGTGACAGAATACTGGGAAGGGTTTACTAAACTCCTTAAGTATGTGCCATAGTACCAAGCTGACGAGAAGTTAAGAATACGAAAGTTCATAATGGGACTAAATCCCATCATTGGTGGTGAAGTGGATGTCCACGGTCCAACCACCATGGAAGGAGTTGTTGAAAAGGCAATAAGACAGGAACAGAAACTGAGAGCAATTTCTACTCATAGGGAAGAGATAAGGAAGAAGATTCCCAATTCTTCTTCATCTCTCGCACCCAAAAGGGGGCCTTGGAAAAGGTTTGGTGTGAAATTTTTTTTATTGTAGATAACAACAAGAAATCTGTAATGAACAAACCTGTAAATAGTGTGTGGAACAGCTTCGCAAAAGTTAGTGGCAATGGACAAAAGTCCTATGGGAGCCAGAATGATAACTTCAAAGCTGGTAACAAATTTGAGCCTAGGAAAGGGCCAATTGGAGGATGCTTCAACTATGGAAAGGACCATTACGTGAGTCACTGTCCTCTAAAAAAGGATGATTGCGATCAACAACATAGGATACACGCTACGGTGGCTAACAGACAAGCTGAAAAGCAAGTTACGCCTATAGAAGTTCCGGGTAAGTTATTCGGTACACCTGTAGTCATACTTTTTGATACTGGAGCCACTGAATGCTTTATTTCTACTAAACTTGCAATGAAATTAAAAAGAAAGGCTGAACGGATGGATAAGACATGGACAGTGCATTATGGGAATAATGTTGTCCATACAGTCGAAATGTGCCTATTTGGGGCAATTCTTGACTTGCCCAGTTTCTCCAGCGAAGTTGACCGGTATGTCACTCCTTTAGGATCATATGATATCATTATTAGAGTTAACTAGTTGGTAGAACATAAGGCAAAGGTCGACTGTTATGAAAAACAAATTTGTTGTTTTGACGACCTGTAGAAAGCAGCAGTCATTCAAGGTGTAAAGCGTGAAGTTGCAGTTAGGAAACTAACAGCTATGCAACTAAAAAGGGCTAAAAATAGAGGCTGCACCTTGTATGCAGTAAAAATGACAGAAAATGCTGAGGAGGATAATGATTTCATGGAAAGATATCCATTATTAAGGGATTTCAGTGATGTATTTCTAGAGGAATTACCAGGTCTTCCACCCAAACGAGAGTTTGACTTTGCAATAGAAATCAAGCCAGGAACTGAACCCATATCTAAGGCACCTTATAGAATGACCACCCTCAAGTTGGTAGAGCTAAAGGCTCAATTATAGGAACTTTTGACTAAGGGGCTGATAAGACCGAGCGTCTCACCATGGGGAGCACCGGTAATTTTTGTAAAGAAAAAGGATGGCACATTGAGACTGTGCATTGATTATAGAATGTTGAACAAGGAAACTATTAAGAATCGATACCCACTTCCTAGGATTGATGATCTATTTGACCAGATGCATGGAGCATCAGTCTATTCAAAAATAGATCTTCGATCTGGGTATCATCAGCTGAGAATAAAGGAAGAAGATATTCATAAAACAACTTTTAGAACAAGGTACGGGCATTATGAATTCACGGTGTTACCTTTTGGGTTGACAAATGCACCTACTGCCTTCATGAATCTGATGAAAAATATTTTTCAAGAATACCTAGACAAGTTTGTGCTTGTATTCTTAGAAGACATTCTTATATACTCTAAAAATGTCGAAGATCACCAAGAACATTTAAGGGTAGTGCTGGAAGTTTTAAGAAAGAGGAAGTTGTATGGTAAACTATCTAAATGTTCCTTTTATGATGCAGAGGTGCATTATTTGGGACACGTTATAAGCAAGAATGAAATAGCTGTAGACCCTTCAAAGATCGCAGCTATAACCAAGTGGCCTACGCCTAAGAACGTGCATGAAGTAAGAAGCTTCATGGGCTTGGCAGGATATTATAGAAAGTTCGTTAAGGATTTTTCAAAAATTGCTGCCCCAATCACTTCACTGCAAAAGAAGGATAAGAAATTTGTCTGGACTGACAAATGTGAATCTGCCTTTAAAAATTTAAAGGAACAGTTAACTACAACACCTATTTTAACTGTACCAGATCCAAATGGAAATTTTATGGTTGTAACAGATGCATCGGGAGAAGGCCTTGGAGGTATTCTGTTACAGAATGACCATGTCATAGCTTATGAAAGCAGAAAGCTTAAGTTACATGAACATAATTATGCTCCACATGACCTAGAGCTCGCTGCCATTGTACATGCACTTCAAATGTGGAGGCATTACCTTTTAGGCAAACCTTTTGAGCTAAAAACTGACCATCTGGGGTTGAAGTATATTTTTACTCAGCCAAATTTGAATGCAAGACAACGAAGATGGTTAGAATTTCTATCTCAGTATGATTTTGATATAAGCTACATCAAAGGAAAGGAAAATAGAGTGGCAGATGCTCTGAGTCAAAGGAAGCACATCTCTGCTCTTATAACGTTAAGAACTCAGTTTAAGGATGAGGTGAAAGATGCCTTGGAATCAGATCCTTATTTCCAGCAAGTTAAAACAGCACTTGCTGCAGATCCAAAGGATGTGAGGTATAAAGGATTTCACTTTGATAGCGAAGGAATTTTGAGGTTCAAAAACAGGGTCTATATACCCTTGGCAAATGATTTAAGAAGGAAATTGTTAATTGAATTCCATAATTCACCTTTTTCTGGAAATCCTGGCATTACGAAAATGCTTGCTGATCTTAAGAAGCAATACTTCTGGAAGGGAATGAAAAAGGATGTGGTGGAATTTGTAACACACTGCTTGGAATGTCAGCGTGTTAAGGCGGAACATATGCATCCCGCTGGATTATTGTATCCCCACAGCGTTCCACAGTACAAATGGCAAGTGATAATGATGGATTTTGTTCAAGGATTGCCTATGTCAAGGAATAAGCATGATATCATCCTGGTTGTCGTAGAAAAATTAACCAAAGTGGCACACTTCATTGCTGGTAATTTGAAAGATGATGCACCAGTGTTAGCAAGAAGATTTGTACATGAAATTTTCAGATTGCATGGAATACCCAAATTGATCATATCGGACAGAGATCCGAGGATGACATCAAGGTTTTGGAAAATGCTTAATGCGGCCTTGGGAACTAAATTAAACTTCAGCTCTGCATATCATCCAGAGACGGATGGACAGACTGAGAGAGTCAATCAAGTTTTATAGGACATGTTAAGGATGTCTTGCATGGACCAGCAGTATAAATGGGAGGAATACCTTCCGCTAGTTGAATTTACCTACAATAATACATACCACGCCTCTTTAAAAATGGTGCCCTTTGAAGCATTGTATGGAAGAAAATGCAGAACCCCTGTTAGCTGGGACAGCGTAGAGGACAGAGAGGTAATTGGGCCAGAAATCCTCACGGAAATGGAACAACAAATCAAAATGATTCGGGAACATCTAAAGGAGGCTGCCAATAGGCAAAAGAGTTATGCAGACTTAAAGTGGGTTGATAGGAATTATAAACTTGGTGAGAAGGTCTTTCTTCGGGTTAAGCTGAAAAAGAGCTCAATAACTTTTGGCAAGGCTGCCAAGTTGTCGCCACGTTATGTGGGACCTTTTGAAATTGTTGAAATAATCAACCCTGTAGCTTATCGTCTAGCATTACCTCCTGCTTTATCACAAATGCATGATGTTTTTCATATTTCTTTGCTTAAGAAATACGTAACAGATTTATCACATGTGCTGAATTGGAATTCCTTGCAGGTCCAAGACCCAGGAATAATCATGGTTAAGCCCATTCGAGTGCTGGGAACTCGCCAGTTGTACTTAAGAAATCGCAAAGTGAATCAATGTAAGGTCCAGCAGGACCAGTTTAGCGAAGAAAGTGCAACTTGGGAAAATCTCGAAGAAATGAGATCTGCTTTTCCATACTTGTTTGATCGAAATTGAAATTCGAAAAACTGATAATTCTACCAAATTTAGACAATTATTGGTCTATTTTACAGTTATCTTAAAACACTGTTTTAAAGAGTGAATCTGTTTTTGGTATGAACTTATGAATGGAAGGACAATAACTGAATTTTGTCCTAGAAACTCCTTGAATTGGTTAATTTGATCATTGGGACAATGATTATTTAAGAAGGGAGGAATGTAACACCTTGATTTTTGTAAGTTATCATGGTAATTACCTTTCATGAGGTTGTAACTGCAGAAATGAAGATAAATATGTTAAGACACATTTTTTGATCTTAGAGGAATGTGTTGCTGATCTGGACCCTTGTTTGCTGTAACTTGATACTTGAGACAAAAGTTATTATTGCTTGTGTGATTGCTAATGAGACAACAGACTTGTCGTATGCTTGATGAACTCTATTCGCTGATTGACAGCACACCTTGAATCAATTCCATTGATCCAAGGTATGTTGTGGCCTTCTTATGATCGCTTTGTCGATTTACTTTTAAACCAGACTGAAGGTTGATATAAATGTTGCAGCACCTGATTTCAGGTATGAATATCTGGTACGTAGATGCCAATGAAAAAGGTTTGATTCTCAAACCACACACCATTGTAACGCTAGATAGCGTAAGACGATAAGGGCCTGGATGCAAGTGGCACAGGTATGTGGAACTTAGGACGAAATGTCCTGCTTAATGTTGAATATGACTGTCAGGTGGAAAGACTTGATATGGAAACTAGTTAATTAAATATTAGGGGATTAAACCCTAACCTACCCCTAAGTTTTATCCTATACCCTAAACTACTATCCTATATGGATTTTAAATTTTATAAGGATGAAAATAGATGTGAATTCTATTAACCTAGGAACTAGGCGAATGACCTAGATATGGACTATTAAAATCCTAAACTAATCCTAACCTAAGGAAGGGGACGCATAGACCCATGTGGATGGAAAGGATAAGGGGGGAAGGTAGGAAATTTAATGGGATAGTAAATGGAGTCCTTACATGTGCAGCGCCAAGTTTGGCGGGAACATGGAAAAGTTGGAGGCGTCTAACTAGCTATGAAGCTAAACTATGATTTCATGCAAAAATTTGAAATTGGGAACTCGCCAACCCTGAGTCGGCGGTGGCATGAAAAATTAGGAAAAAGAAATGCATTCAATGCATTCAATTACCTTGGTCTTAGCGACCAGCTCGCCTTGGAAAGAGGATAGAGGAAAAAGGAAAATTGTTTGTTGCTGTGTGCATTTGGATTTTAGTTGCTCTGCATTTTGTTTCTCCCTGGTTCTGTCGAACCAGCTGTGTTTTGATTATTATCTCTGTTCTTTGGAAAAACAAAGGCTATTCTTGAGCCTGTGGAAGTTAGTGACTGGTTGGAAAGCCTGGCCGAGGACGTCGTGGAGAGAAACAACTCCAGTGGGCATGGTTTTCTTCGAGCCACAAGAAAAATTAACAGGCATGTTAAGCCCTTCTCCTTAAACCGCTTTCTTTTGTTTAATCATCTCATTAAAACAACCCTGCTCTTATGATGGGGGTTTTGGTTATTTGATTTGGCTGTTTTGTTGAGATGATTTTGGGTTGAGTCATTTTCTTTTGTTGTATGTGACTTAAGCATTCTTTGCATAATTATTGAGTGGAATACACTGCCCATGCTGAGTGGATTCGTTTCGATAGTATTGGGGATTCATTCTTTATTTTATGAGTTTGTGCTTATGAATACTTTAGCTGTGCATGTAGCAATTCTGAGTTCTGCGCATCCTTGTGAAAATAGGAGGATGAGATGATTTTTTTTTTGTATGTCTGGTTGAACAGTCATTATATGGATGAATACGACTTGATTATTCTTGTGCGTTTTGAAGAAAATGAGTGTTTTTCTTACTAAAACTATTAATGAACTAGTTTTCTCTTTTGCTGTTGGAAATCTGAAGCTAATGGTAAGTGGATTTTATTGTGTATTATGGATTCGGTCTTATGTAAACAATACTGATAAGGAGATTGTTTTTCTGAATGTCTGTACGTGAATGGTTTTTGAAGAACCGTGAGAATAATAGATGGAACTATTGGGTGAGTTATTTTCTTGAGGGTATACAACGCATAGAATATAAATACTTGGAACACTGGGCTTGTTTCATCGTTTTACTCTCACTTCCTTTTTAAAACGATTAAAAAGCATCCGTGTTTGGTTGAATTCCATGAAAGACTTTGTTTAAAAGAATTAATTCTTGATTCTGGAACTGAGTATCTGGATATTTACCAGATAGATTAGAGTTCACTATTTCAGTCTTCTTTGGATTGGATGATGAATTATTTGCATAAATATGTGATTGTATACCTATACGAACTGCCCTTTATATTTCTTGTTGTTTCATCAAGGCTAAACTGAAGTGGAATTCTTACTTTGAATGTTTGGAAAATGATTCTTTTTTTTATTATTATGAGGAAGCTCATAATTTTGTAGCTAGCTGTACATTCATGTTGTTCAGGTCTAGCTGAAATGTTGGTTTTGATGAAACGATAGCTGATAAAACTAGATGTGCATTCTTGCTTGTCTATATCTAGACGTGAATGTCTGTAGAGTGAAATGTTTAAAAGGAAATGATTGCGTTTATAGGTTCTTTTGGTACTAATGTTTATGGACCAGTTGCAATGAACTCTGGTCAACATTTTGGAAAGGTAATAGTAGATTTTGAATACTGAAATATACTATTCTGAATGAATTATACTATTGGAATATGTCTATTCTAAATAATGGGTATTTGGATAGACAGTGAGAAGAGGTGATATGATCTTTCTCCCTTTTATTCGATTATTGATTTTCGTTCATTTCTCTTTGGACTGTTATCATTGATTGATATCACGTTTGGATTGAAATTCTTAGTACAACTATGAGGAAAGGAAAGAGAGTGTGGATGGATAATTTGAATTAATGTTCATTTCTTCTCTCTTACAGCTGGAAATCTATAATTATTATGGATTAAATTTTGTACTGCTTTGGTTTAAGCATCTGCATTAATTGTTGTTTACTTTTCTCTTCTGCGTTTGATTGTTTGAATTCCGATGAGTTGTATGAAAGAAAAGGAAAGTAGTTCAGTTGAATCTTCAGTTATACTCTATCTTTTGAAATTATAACTATTGTAAGGAATGGAAATTATAGCATTTATGCTAGAACAACAGTTTGCAAAATTGTGTTTGTAGTTCTTACAGATGTTGTAATCTGGAACTGTTTGATGGAAATTACTCCTTGTAATAATTATTTGGGAAAGAGGGTAGTAATCCTTTGTCTGATTGGGATGGTAATTAGATGATTGAGTTGTTATGCTGTTCATCCTTTTCGGTACTTAATTCTTGAATGATGTTCATATTAACATTTCATAAAAGAAGGGTTCTTTTATTGAGACAGTTAATTAAAAGCACCTCATTTTAAAGACAAGTGCTTAATATGCTCAGTTCAATGAACTAACCCGTGCAAGTAATTTTGCAGATGAAACTTGAGTATAAATGAAGACATGGTTGTTTTCTGATACTTCTTTGATTAACTGAAGATGGATTGTATTGATAGCTATTACTCCTCCATGAGGAAATGAGAAAGGAAGAAGTTACATTCTTCTATCTTTATGAGTTGTAATGTTGTTTGATATAAATAAAGTCCAGTCGTTTAGACTGGAAAATTTATAGATCGTAAATTTGATGGATGAATACAAGTAAAAGTGTGATATTTTCAATAACTGTATCAGTTTGATATGGTTGAATAAGTTTGAGAATATAACATTATTCCTTGACTTGGAATTATTCAAATGTTAATGGATGAATTTAAAAGGAAATAACATCTATTCTTTACCTGAATGTAACTTTTACGTTGAAATGTGCAATTAGTTCATACTTGGGTTAAGATGAATTTTGAATTGACATTAAAAAGATTTAGATAAACATGAAATCCTAATTGGAAGGTATTCGGGATTAGTTTGAAAGCTAAGGGATATCAAATAACTTAGGGGCAGCCGAACCTTGTATTCAGACTCCGTTAATAGCCTCGAATATTTAAATTCAGAAAATAAAGATATGGGAAAACATATCTATTGTTAACAGACCTTAACTAAGTAAGGTTAAGGAGGATAAATGAATAAATTCATTTAGAATTAGACCTCGTTTAAATGACGTCTAATAAGATGGAATTCTGAAATTTGTTTACAGTTGTGGAAAAACTTTGTTAAGTTTAATAGGTTAAACTTATTAGGTTTATCGATAATGGACTGATTAGTCCAAAGAATAAGAAAGGAACCAAGAAGTGAATATACAACCCTTCGGTATGAATGAAGAGATGTGTATTAAGCTAGAAGACGGATTAAGTCTCTCTTAGCTACATACAACTGTAACAAGAACAAGGATAAAGGATCAGCATGGTTGCTGAAAGTTGATCTTAAATACTAAGATAATAACCAAATCACAATTGAGCTGGATGTGTACCCTCGATGAGAGGATTCCGTAGGACATTGACATACGCCAGCTACAATATGGTGTCTTCATGAAGGCGGGGCCTTCATGACGACACAATGTTATAGCTGACATATTACAATGCCCTTCCGAATTAAATCATCAAGTTTACATAAGCTGGATAATAAGTTCTTAGCTGGGGATAGAAATGTGATCACGTATACGGAGTGACTCCAGAGGGCTAAAGGTAACTAGACACACGGAGTCCTCTAGGAATGACACTGTATGTCTGCGTATCTTTAGTTACCATGAGTAACTTCCTATACTCGTTCATATTGCTAGTTGAGGTTAGAGTTTGACCTTAAATGGAAGGACTGGTAGAGACCAGGAAAGACCATTCTAGATAACAGACGAAGTGAGGTGAAGGACGTATTCCATTGGTGTGTATCACATCTAGGAATATGATCATGCAAAGCATGTGAAAATATTTGGCCAAAGTATCGCAAGTGCTGGTTGCGTTGTCCTAATCACCTAGTTAAGATGCAGGATGTCAGATGAATATCAGTAACAGATATTCAGATAGGCTTCTTAAATGGATCACTTCGATAACCGGAAATGTAAAAGAACCCTATATATTCATTATACTATGCATGAATTAACATGAAGGATCGGTAAGTCACCGAGTCATGAAATGAGAGATCGCTGAAACTCTGAGCCATAATGTGGGAGGTCGGTAGTTCTTCGAGTCATTTACAGCAGCATATGGTATCTGTTATATGATTGATTGGCACTGAATGTGTGTTCCATATTGCAAATATGTGAACAGAGAACATTCGTTTTAAAAGAAAATTGTGTGATCCAAACTGCATTAATTGGATAGAGAACAATTATTAAAACTTGAACGTGTGTTTGAATTATATAATTCATAACAGGGAACGTTGTATAATTTTTTTTTCCCTTGTTCTAGTATCTTAAAATGGGGATGTTACATCTTGGTATTAGAGCTGAAGGTTGTAGCTCTTGGACCTAATGAGTCCACAATTTAATAAGGTTTACATTTTCTTATTGAACAGAAAATGGTCAGAACAAGAGGAAATGCTGCGAACAACCCATTACCGGGTGGAGAAGCAACTACTACTCAAAAGCTGGATGAAATCCTTACTATCCTACTAGACACCAGAGATCATTTGACTATTTTGGAACAACAGTCAATGGGAAATGAAGAGGAGGAAGAAGAAGATGATATAAATGATCAGCCACCTCCTATGGACAACACCAATGGAGGGAATCTGGGTGTTAATAATAGTAATGTGAATGCTCCTAATCATCCTGAAAATAAAAGGGCAAGATTAGTAGCTGAACTTACAAATGACATAAAGAGAATAAGTCCTCCAAAGTTTGATGGAACAACCCTTGGGGATGGAGCTGAGAATTGGCTCAATGAAATGGAGAAGTACTTTGCAATAAGAAACTTCTCCGAGGAGACCAAAGTGATATGGGTAGCATATCAGCTTTCTCATGAAGCATGATCATGGTGGGACAACTGTAAGGTTGAGTTGGATATTATAAAATCAGACATAACTTGGGATCAATTTAAGGGTTACTTTAGGCAACGGTGGCTGCCTCAACTCTATTTTGATAGGAAAATGACTGAATTTCATAACTGGTCGCAAGGAAGGCTGACGGTGACAGAATACTAGGAAGGGTTTACTAAACTCCTTAAGTATGTGCTGTAGTACCAAGCTGACGAGAAGTTCAGAATACAAAAGTTCATAATGGGACTAAATCCCATCATTGGTGGCAAAGTGGATGTCCATGGTCCAACCACCATGAAAGGAGTTGTCGAAAAGGCCATAAGACAAGAACACAAACTGAGAGCAATTTCTGCTCATAGGGAAGAGAATCAGGCATTTTCTTTGGTAAAAGCAACAAAGGTCTTCAGGCCATATATTATGAGCTCTAAATTCATTGCTTATGTTCCCGACACCATGGTGAAAGATATCCTATCAGAAATGTAGGTTTAAAGAAAAATATGCCGATGGATAAAAAAATTGCAAGAGTATGATATGGACATCCCAAAAAAAATATTGGTCAGAGGTTTGCACCTGGAAAAACTTATGGAAGAGAGCAATCTGCAGAAAATTGAGGTAAATGAAGTTGAAGAAGAAAGGCTGAATGTCCTTGAAAAACTAATAAATTATGAATGGTACAAGGAAATCATTTTTTATCTCAAACATCTACAGTGCCCTGAACATTTGAGAAAAAATCAGAAAAGATCACTTAATTTAGCTTCCCAAAAATATGTCATTACTGATTTTGGGTTAGCTTAGAAGAACCTTGAGGGAATTCTCTTAAGATGCATTACTAAAGATAAATTCCCTAAGATAATTACTGATCTCCATGGAGGAGTTTGTGGGGAGAATTTCACTGGAAGAGTCACTGCTCATAAGATCTTAAGGGCTAGTTATTGGTGGCTAACTCTTTTCAAAGATACAACTCTATTGGTAAGAAAATGTGAAAGTTACCAACGCTTTTCCGGAAGAATGAAAGCTTTAGGCTCCCTTCCTTTGCATCCTTTATCAATTGAAGCCCCATTTAGGAAATGTGGAATGGAATTCATTGGTGAGATTTTAGATCCTTTAAGTGCTAGCCATAAGTGGATTTTAGTAGCCACTAATTACTTCACCAAGAGGGTTGAGGCAATCCCCACTAAGAAAGAAACTCACCAAATTGTCATGGATTTCATTCTGAATAATATCATTTGTAGGTTTTGAGTGCTTGCTAAGATAGTTGTTGATAATGTGATGAGCTTCCAGGATAAACCCTGGGTGTTCATGTGCCATGAATATGGGATCAATTCGACATATGCTTCCAATTATAATCCCCAATGAAATGGACAAGCAGAGTTCAACAATAAAAATATGTTGAAGATAATTAGAAAAACTTTGAGTTGAACAAAAGGAAGTGGGGTGAGCAGTTGAAGTTTGTTGATTGCACTGATCAAATCACTGTTAAATGAGCTACTAGAAAAATACCATTTGAGTTGGTGTATAGAACTCAAGCTCTATTTCCCCTGCATACACAATTGTCTTCATTTCAATTTATCCAACAACTAGAAGATCATGAGGTTAGTCCCTATGATGCTCGCATCAATTATATTTTTGAGTTAGATGAAGAAAGAAGGGCATCCCATCAGAAGCATGTAAAATTTAGAGAGAAATTGAAGAATTTGTTTAATAAGAAGGTAACTCCTAGAGCTTTCAGTGTGGGAGATCTTGTCCTATTTTTGGATAGAAGGCGCGAGGATAAGGGAAAACATGGAAATTTTGATGCATTGTGAATGGGCCTTTATTCAATTGACATTTGAATAGGTGAACATACTTCTTCTTAAAAGACCTAGATGGGGAATTTCTTGGATTTCTTGTTAATGGTAGGCATTTGAAACAATTCCTTGATTGATTTCTCAGAATTGAGGTATGCACCATTGTACAGTGTATAGTATTTTGGTTTCTTTCTCCTTTCATGTTTTTCTATTTTGGTTTGTCCTGGTACTTGGTGGCAATTTTTGTTTGTTTCTTAGTTTGTTCCTGGAGGGTTGGCTCATGACTCCATTTCCCAATGGTTTATTTTTGACACTTTGTCTACTATTTGTTCTTGTGGCACTCACTAGGAGTGCCCATCCCTGAGTCGGAGCCGATGTTGGTGCTCAATTTGATCTCAACCCGTTTTCTCTCAAAATTCTTCAAGATTCAGGCTCTGTCATATTTTATATTTCCTCGAATAAATACATGAAATGTTTTATTCATTTGTATGTTGTTAAAGATCCTTCTCCATGGTCGTGGATCACATTTGGGCCTTGTATCATTTCCAAATTCTTTTTCCTTAAAGGAAAATTCAATTCTGGGCACAAATGGTGATTTCCATACATCTTAGTTTTTGACGGGTGTGTTTTCCCTATCAAAATTATATCTTAGCATCTTCAGCTACATGGTATCTTTTGATTGGATGAGGCACGTTGGGTCTATTTTATAACTTTTAACTTTTTTCTATTTTTGAAAAAATATCAATTTGGCCCCGTAGCCTTGTTGAGTTTTGATTGGCTGATCAAATTTATAAAGGTGGAGTGAATTTATATTTTTTGCCCCGAAGGTGTATACGTGTTCATTTTTAATTTGTTTTATCCTGGTGGGTATTTTTGGTGAAATTTTCCACTTTGGTCACATTTGTAAAAAATATCAAATTGGCCCCACGGCCCCGATAGTGTTTGATTGGATATCCAATAAATATGAAGAGGCAAGGAAAAAGTCTTACTTTGACCCCGAAGAAGGAGACGTGGTATATTTCAAAAGTTAGAAGTGGAAGGCGGGTCGCCGGGGCATTTTGAAGTTTGTTTCCTTTTTGTAAAAAGGAGTAAAGTTATAAATTGATCCGTAACCCTGTAGGGAAAAAGTATTACTTTGACCCCGAAGATGGACATGTGGCCATTCGTCAAAAGTTAGAAGCAGAAGGTGGTTCACCAGGGTGTTTTGAAGTTGGTTGCCCTTTTGTAAAAAAGGAGAAAAGTTATAAATTGACCCGCAACTCCACTGCGGCCCACATACAAAGATAAAATTAGGAATGTGGGTTGATGGTGGAAAATTGGAATTTTTTCCTTTTTGTTAAAAAGGGTAAAATTATAGAAATGAGCCGCAACTCCATTAAATACCCAGATTAAGCCATGTGTCAAGCTCGATTTTCAAAGGCAGAGGGGTGGCGCAAAATGTGAAAATTGCACATTTTATCCAAAAATCATAAAATACAAAAGGAAACCCCAGGCCTGCTTTGAATCATATTTTTCCACGTGGACGACTCTAATCTAAAGTTGGGAAAGGGCATAATCAATGGTTGCTATGGATTGCACCTAATTTTGCCACCATTTTTGCTCCAAGACTCCTGGAGATGCGAATACGCATTGTTTTCATCATTTTTTGATGAAATTCCTTATCATTTTTGTATGTAAAGTGCAATTGAAAGGATTTAGATCTTAATTTGTGAGTCCAAGGAATGTAAATGTTGATATTTTGAAGTTAGAATTGCTCATGCACTTACAAAAATGAGAATTACTAGAGAAGTTGGATGGAGAGAAAAGTTACAGAGGAAAGAATGGGAAAATGATGAAATGATGGAGGTTGCATGCACAAAGGATGAAAACGTGCTCCCAATTAAAAAAATGATGGAGATATTTGTAATGATCCACATTTTTGAACAACTGGAAACTTTTTGTTGCAAACCTGTTAAACGTCATTTTCTAGAAATCATGATAAAACATGTAACAAACAAAGGTTCCTCGAATATTCTTTTCTTGGGGGGAAAAACTTGGATGTAAATTGAGTGTTATAAAAATCATGCTTTAGTCATGCAAATGGTTAGGGGTTGAATTATTATGAGAAAATTTGAGAAATCCCATCTTCCTGAGAGACCATGTGAGAAACTTGTTAATCTCTTATGTTTTAGATTTGATCATGTCAAGTTGGTTGCAAGTGTACAACCACTGATAAGATCTGAGATTATTCAAGAGACCTTCCCCTACTAATGAATCTAATCAACTTCAAATTAATCTGTGCTAATCTTGGGAAAACTTGTCTACTTTATTTTAGACTGTCTACAAATAGTATTTCTTATTCCTATTGCAATCTTGTGTTAAAATCCCTTCGAATCACACAGGATCTCCTCCCTGTGATAGTTTAGTGGAATTTGCAATTTCATTATGAGAAGATCCTTCATCTTGTAATGAGATAAAAAATTTAAAATCACTTTACTGTCATTTTGTTGATAAAGATTGTCTGTAAGCCTTTGAGTGTATCTTAGGCATGAGGAACCAGGGGTCTTTAATGTTTAATTGAGTCTTTGTCTCGTGCTTTCATGTTAAATTCTTGGAGATTGTGTGAAAATGTGTAAATATGGGCCTCAATTGATGCACACCTTCTGGTTGAAGGAATATTTAAGCTATTTTGAAGCATTATGTCATTTATTTTTCCAATTGTTGTGAAGGTTCTCAAAGATCTAGCAAAATCGATTTTATCCTACTTGATCTCCCACCAAAAATTATTAAAAAACAATGAACCCTACCTAAACTACCCTTGTTTTCCCTGTATGTCTATAAATGAATAAATTCTACAACCAAAATATGTAGAAGCAATTGGGATTCCATAATGTCTTTAGTAACCTTAACCTTGTTTAGAAAATATCACCATTCTTTAGAAGTGACAAATCATGAGAGTTAAATTGTGGTGCATTGATCATATTTTCTTAAGGTTTCCTTTCAAATTTGTGCAAAGAATGATATATTCATTCTCCTTCACCAACAGAGGTTACAAAATGGGTCCTCTCACCCTGGTTGAAAGGCATAACCTAAAGTAGTGAGGATAGATCAAATCCTTTTGAAGGTGCTATCCATTTCTCCAACATCTGAGTGATAAAGAGCCAGTTGAATCACCTCCTTGGCTACAAAATGACATACATGATGATTTATCTATCTCTATGCTTCTTGTTAAATCTGTGATGCTACTCAACTTATAAAGGAGAATCAGTTTGGATACCAACACATCCATGATATTTTTGAATAAATAGATTCTCAATGAGATATGAAATGATACACTTTTCTTCTTTGCACTCTTGTACATGGTGTAAACAAAAGATAACTTACTGCACAACTCAATTATAATAATATTATCACTCAGGTACCTTGGTGACCTATGAGGTGTGAGGCCAAATCCTCTAAACAAGATATAGGTGAAAGTGGGAAACTGAATGAAGTAACTTCCATATTTATAGATCAACCAAACTACTCGAGATGAGATTATCCATTCAATATTCTCTTCGAGTAACCTTATGATATGCATGGTGAATACATCATTTACCTCGAAGAAGTGTGAGTTACTCTCCTGATATGTGAGCTGTTGGTATTTTTCATAGACTCGTGACTTCTAGGGAATATTAGGTGTAGTGGAGATACCTCAAAAATGCCTTATGTATGTGATGGAATACACTAGATTTGAAGTCATGATGAACTTCTTATAGGTAGGAAACTATATTAACTACTGATGAATGTTATTTTTTATGATTTTCCCCTAATAAATCATTTGATATCCTTCTGTGACCACTAGATTAAGCTAAGCCATAGAATCTTGGAAATCATGTGGTTTCTTATCCCATCACCCTATTCAGTAGAAAAATTACATCCGAGTATGCTTTTTGAAATTCACTATGGAACCAAGTCTTAGAGATCTAATAAGGCTTCCTCCCCTGTTTAAGCCATGAACTAACTACCAAGCCCTGTAAGTATGAGTTTGTTCTTTCCCATTCATGTGAGGAAAATTAAGGAGTGATGATCACCATGTTATTACAATTATGACGTTATAAGCATTGAGAAATACCTTTTGGTATGGGGAATAGAAAAATGGAATTGTCACTTGCTAAGATTATCCTCAATTTGGATTATAGTACTGAGCACAAGCTAGGACTAGCTCAATGCTTTAAATAAATAGAGGATGATCACCTACTATAAAGAGTATTCTTGAGAAAATATTTTCCTCCATAGGTTCACAAGGCTCAATTAACATCCTTGCTTTAAGATCCTCTAGGTCCATGTGTGTTATATCATTGTCACCCACATTGAGATATTTAGTGTTCAAGGTGGAAATTGGTTCTAGAATCAAGTATTTGACCTTATGATGATGGGAATTAGTGAAATAAGTGGTGTATGAATGGATATGAATGATTCAACCCTAATCATAAAACTTTATATTTTTAACATGTTCTATTCTAGATGACTATTTTAAGTATGTTTCCAAAATTTTCATTTATATGTGTTTTTGACTTGCAAGGAGTGATGATGATACTGAAATTTTTTCATTTTTTGAAACTTACTATTTTTAGACTGATAGGGCCATGTATAACTTACTATTTTATAAGATGGACCTCTTTATCTTGTAATGGAATGAGAATGGTCTCAAAAGTTTAGTTTTTTTGTAAGGATGCTTTGCTTTAATTTTTAGAGGTTTTCAAGGCCAGAACTCTATAGATCTAAAAAGGAAAGTGCAATGGCTGAAACAAATATTTAGTTATATAATATTATTCAAAAAATTAATGGGGATGATCTTATACTCAATGAAAAGGCATTATCAAGAGTAGGAGTTTGGTGAAGTTTCAATGAAATCAGATGCATGGTTTTGTAGTTATGAGAAAAAGTGTGTTTTCAAGCATAGGGGATTCCTAGAAATTTTAGGAGCATGTCTATGCAAAAATGGAGTTTTTGTGGGAAGAAAAGAGCTTTAAAAAATAAAAAATGGTAAAATGTTGAATATAAAACCTTTTTACTCCATTTTTATACCTTAACTCACCATTAACCCATATAGACTTTACCTAGGTAAATCAGGGGTTATAGAGGGAGTTGCACCCTATAAAATTGGGGGAAAATGAAGAAAGTGGAAAAAAGGGACCCCAAATTGCAACTTTCATTGGATCCTACCAAGTGTCACTGTGTGGTAACATGTGAGAAAGATGATAGGGATGAAAAAAGCTTTCGAAGGCTAAAACTGAGTTATGCATGTGATCAAAAGATAACTCTTTTGAGGAGGTGAATTTTTGTGCCCCAAATATCCCCTTAGATGTTGGGATAAGGGAAAGGGGATAACATGTGCTAAAAAAGATGCCATGGGATCATATTTTCATGAAGAGGGGGACAAGGTGATTTAACACTACCTTACAGGCTACCTATGACATAACTTAACAAGTTTTAAGTGATGAAAAACAAACCATAGAAAGGAGTCGCAATTTGATGTCCCTACTATCCCCTTGCACTAAGGGATAATAGAAAAGGTATATCCAGGGGTGAAAATGTGCCAAGGGCCCATGGGGTCATGTTTTTCATGTGTGAAACAACCTAGGTAATAAGTTATGAAGTCCTAAGTGACGCAAATCATATAATTGATAGGGGGAATAATTTAATGTCCTCACTATCCACTTCAACTAAGGAAGAAGGGACATTTGAAGGTGAAAAGTGCACTCAATACTATAAACTAGGATGATGTCATCTTGTTAACGTGATAATAGAATGTGAAGAGTTATTTTTCAGGCCCAGGAGAAAAACATGGAATTAAAAGGTAAAAAATTATATGATATTAACTCTACAACACCTAATGCGATAATTACAACAATATTCAAGATCCAATTATGCTTGTAATTTTATGTTTAGGTCCAATCACTCTTTTGCAAAAAAAGATAGTTGTAGTCACTTAGATTATCATGGAATATTGTGAAGAATTGGACAAAAACTTATGTGTCTACCATGTGGATAATTTCAAGCTATTTCCATTTCCTATTTTTAGCTTCCAAATCCTATAGAAACTCCCAGAATCATCAAAACAAGTCCACTTTCTTCATCGAAGCTATCATTCCCTACACCCACAATGATCTTGTTTTGATTGAATGATTCCTGACACCATATAATACCAATTTTGTTTTTAAAACTACCTGAGATATGTTTAATACTCCTCTACGCAATAACTAAATGGGTTGAGACCTTGTAATCATCCTCTAGAGGGTATTCCTTTGTTGCAAAATGGCTAACAAATAACCCTTTTTATGCCTTCAGGAACAACTACTTCACCTTAAATCTCAACAACTTCATAAATCATCCTAGGTATACTTCCCTATACATGAAACACACTTAAAAATCATGTTATCATTTTATTCTCATTTATAATGGGGATAACATAGTTGATAAGATGATTGGAAGAAGGGTTTAGAATGACTGGGAGAGGGGGTTTTCAAGTGGGAGGCTTGGTTATCATGACCAAAATTTTAAATTTTGCATGTTAGACATTTAACATGATAACAATGTGATAATGTTTGACATGTATGCACTTATTTCTACATTTTATGAATTTTATTTCTAATAACACATGATTTTCTATCGTTGTTACTACTATTTTTTGTTGCATTAACACTTTTATAGTTACAATGCTTCTTGTTATTGTTTCTCTTTTTTTCATCGTGGTTTCCACCATGTGCACCCACGTTGCAGGAATAATTTCTTCTAGATTCCCACCACATAGGTCATATCATAGGTTATATAAAGGTTCTCAAATACTTAATTATGAGTGTACATCTCTTATTTTGAGTTGCATACTCAACTTCTTCATCACACACAACTTAAAAGAGGTGAAAACATCTGCGGTTTTATTCTACATTTCTAATAGAAACATGATTATTTTTGGGTATAAAAAAATGTAGAGGAAGACATAAATTCCTCAAAATTGGACTCAAGCACAACAATTTGGTAAAATCTACAAGGGTTAAAATACATACAACTTGGTCAAGTCTGTACATATGGTGTTGACCCTATTATTATTTTTTTCCGAGGGGCATTTTATCTAGATGTTTCAAAAATATAAGGTTTTTCATCACTAACATAACATTTTCATATGGTTTTATACTCATATTGATTCAGTTTGGCATAAATTCAAGGGGCACAAATTATTTCATTCTCTCTTTATCCACAGTACTTAGTTTCACTTCCAATTTTTGAAAAATGCAAATTTTAGACACATTAATTCCTCAACATTTTTAATACTCTAAACAAGAAAGAAACATCAGGAGGTGAAGAGTGCAAAAACTTGCTAAAATATTTGTCTTAGATAGGACCTGATAAAAATAGTAAGTCTTGTATTTGAGCTAAAAAAGATGTGGAAAATCCAATTTTCTTATCTCACTACTTTTTTCCACAATTGCGAATCCGAGAAGTTTTCTTGTGGTCTAAAAAGGAAAGAAAACTCTACAAAAAATCCTAAAGTATTAGTTCTGAGGAGATATTTGTAATAAAAAACTTGATGTAAGAAGATAGATGATCTAACTCATGTTGATTGTGGTATAGGAGAGCCATCTTGTATGAATCACATTATGATAAGGAACATACTAGAGTGAATCAATATGAGTGTGTGCACTACCAAAACTCTTTCTAAGATAAATAACTAAACTAACACCACATAGTCTATTAAAAAAGCTAGGAATTAACAATAATAACATCAAGATATTATCCTATTTGAGTGCTTAAGAAAACTAACATGATATCAATTAATCTACATTAAAGCATGGCTACTTAGTGTGAATTGCTAATTACCTATGAAGACCACTAACAAATAAAATTGGGTTGTTGCTACTTGACAATGGTGAAATGATATCCCTAATAATGGCTACAAGGCCATATTACATATTCATCTACTAACCAAGTATGAAGATTGGATGCAAACATTGAGCAACCTAATCCATAAATAGAAGTAAGGCTTTACATCGTATGTCTTATATTATTAATGTTGTTCAAAAATGGTGTAAAGTATGAAGGTAGGTGATTACTCCTTTTTATAGTTTTCTATTTGGGGAAAACTTGAATCTTGGTGCATGTGGTACTAAAAAGGATAAAGTAGATTAAGGTTTGTTAATCATGATTAGTGAAATTAACAAGTGATTAACATGTGAGGTGCCTTAATTAACCACTTAGGGTTAATTAAGAGGCTATGATAAGATTTTAAATCCTTTTGAGATTTCTTGGAGGGAAAAAGGGTGATTTTGAATTATTGAAAGAGGGGTATAAACCAATAATAGGTTTATTGATCAATTACAAGGGTAAATAGGCTTACTTAGCTAATAATCGCTAATTGTTTTCTCGGAGGAGGATTATAACTAACGGTGTGTTGTCAATTGGCATCCATAATGTAATAGAGGTTGGTTAATAAAAAAAAATCGTTAATTAACCAAAATAGAGGGAAATGTTAGTTAATTAGAGGAAATCTCTAATTATAATGGAAATGGTAAGAATGAGGGTAATTAGTATGCTTTTAGCAAAAAAACTGCGTAAGCATATTTTAGGTGTCTACATTTGCCCCTGTTTGAGGTGAAGTAAGTGACGTCACTTCAAACATAGTAGACAAGCATAAACAAGTAAAATTTGAAGAAAAATTAGTAGAATGAAGGATTCCCCCTTGAGTGTCGATGGGGTGATAGAAGAAGTCAATCCACGATCAAAATTTTGATGGAAGCTGATAGAAGAACTAAGGTGGGAATAAAAATGATTTTTATTGACCCAGGTGTTTTGGAAGAAAAATGAATGGTGATAAGACATGAAAATGAAGAATATAAGAATATATTTTGCATCCAATCATTCAATAAAAAATCTTGTTTCATCATGTTGCTCGTGATCTACATCATTGGCCCTTATTAAAATAAACACATACAACAAAAGTGTAAAATAACATGAAAGACTATATTACTAACATTTTTTCATTACTAAAAGTGTGTAACTCCCTGCAACATACATAATGAAATGCAATACGAGAAATTAAACCATCTAATATAACAAATAAACAAGTACAATCACACATACTTAAACAAACAATTTCTAAGACAATAACACCAATTTTTTTGTTATCAAGTTTTAGTTCACGAATGTTCACGTTTTAACGAAAAGGGTTAAAAATGGTGCCCCAAGTAAGGATACATGCAAGATTAATAATACAGGATGCAAGTAGTCCCATGAAAATCATTCATGCGCTATGACACAGTCTCTGGAAAACTCATTGGTGTACAGGAGTATCGACATAGTAAGCAAGCCAACTTTGTTAATGGAGGTAGATCAAAATGATCCATGAGCCGTTTGAGACAAGAACAAGAAAAAACCTAAGAAATATGTTTTTGTAGGACAAATTTTGATGTTTGGGGATAATGAATTTGATACAAGCTTTAGCTGCATGCATGCCATTTACCAATTTTTGAAAAAAATTGAATTTTACAATTTTTTTAAATTTTTAATGATTTTACTAATTTTTTTGAATTTTTTGGTTTTGTGAATTTTATAGAAGAAAATTTTGTAGAAAAATTAACAAAGTCATACGACATCATCAAAAATCATTGTAAGGAAAAAATATGCCCAGGTAGCAGAAAGGGTCACCAGGAAGCAAAAATATGCCCCAACATAGCAAAAACGAGCCAAAAATGATTATTTATCAAAAATAACCATCACGGAGAGTGATAATAGACTCCAAAAGAACCGTAGTGACCACATCACCATCTACAAAAATCATGGTGAGTGAAAACATCGCGAAGGGGAGGAGAAAAGATATAAATACCTAGCTTGGGGGGGGGGAAATCATCATGGCCAATTCATTTACACTCCTCCTTTGTTGAAATTTTTAGAGAGAGATCTCTGACGTTGAGAGTTATAGTGCTGATACAGAGATGTGTACATCATGCAAAAAAATATTGATAGTTTGGGAGGCCTACCCATGATCCTACGCCAATATGTAGATTTAATTTTTTGTCATTAAGCTCATTTAATGAACTTTATAATCAGTAGAAAATTTCAGGATTGCGCATGTGTAAGCCCTTGGGCATGCATACGTGAGGGTTTGTGCATGCAAAAAATGGTGTGCACAGGTGAAAAAAAGAGAAATGGGTCTGGGAGGGGGGCACTCAAGTGTAAAAATAGGTAATTGTATGCAAAATGGGATTCGCAGGCTCATAACTAGGGCTTAGAAACTAGAATGCATGCATGCGTGAAAACCAACATGCATATGTGACCAAGGGCACAAATGTTTAATAAAGGGAAATGAGTTTCCTAAGGCACATGTATGTGCAAGATGGGGCGTACAAGTGTGACAGGGGGTACTTAGGCACAAAATGGTGTGCACAAACTTGAAAGGGGGTGCATGGGTGCAAAATGGGGTGCGCAGACACCGAACTTTGACCATAGGCCAACCTTAAAGAAGAATACTAATTTTTTTAGACCTAGTAAAAAAATTAAGAAGAATATAGAAGAAAACATAACATCTTAGGAAGATGTTTTTAGAATAAATGACTATAATGAAGTGTTTGGACAATCTTGCATGCAAGATTACATAAGCTGGATACACGAGAGTGGTTTTGGCATCTCAAATCATTTGAGGTGAAATTTAGAAGACAAGAGTAGTATGGGTCAATTTTTGTCTTGCATGCAACAGACCTAGACTATGTTGCACACATGCCTCAGATTTGAGTAGATCACACCCTACCTACTTCCTTAACAAAGAGATGGCAGAGTGAATCTTAGTGTTTCAGATTACCCATAGGAGATATGACTGTTACATTATAGGATTTTTGGTGGATTCTTTGAGTACCTATATATGGTGATTTGATAGAGTATGATGGAAATCAAGGCCAGATTCTCTCTCACCTCTATGACATGTATCTACACTAATACATTCCATAAGTGGGTATGTCAATGGATATTCATTCTATGTTAGATGATCGGTAGTATGGGTGCATACTATTTTATTTGATGGACCTTGTCAGCAACATCCTACTGCCTGACAGGTTAAGCAAACATTTTCCTTTAGGCATAATTGGGGTTATATACAAGCTGATGGATGGTGGGCAAATTTGTTGGAGAAAATGTATATTAGCTATCCTATATTGGGATCTGCACTTGATAGTATACCAAGGTCAGAAGAAACTCACATCTGGTACTTTATTACAAATATGGGCATGGTACCATATAGATATAGGTCACCCACATGGAGTAATGTGGGATAGGGATACAGGTGAGCTCTCTATTTATGGATGGTAGCCAATGGGTAATGATGTACACTCACACTTGGGAGATACCTTCTATTACAGGCGTGCCTTGGATGATTTGTAGTTACTGTATGGCCACATGGTGGCCTTACATATTATACAACTAGAAAGATGATGGCTATCATTTGTGTGTTTTCAAGATAAACCACTTTATTATTGGGATTCAAGGCTATATCAGAGAGTGGTATAGAGTAAACCCAAGTTTAGAGACAATTCGACCATGTTTAGGGCATCCCAGGTATTGAGATGTGGTACGTGTGCTAGGACACACAAGAACTATTGATGTAGGACCATATATTATGCTACAACAAGATTTGGATAGCTTTCTTCAGATTGTTCCATAGCAATGGGTTCCATTGCCCTAGGTAGTAGATCACCTAGGTAGACAATAGAATATACAACATGGTATGTGACAATGTTTCCCCTACACATCTCTATTCCATAGGCTGCAATAGATGCAAGGATAGCCACGATAGTGTAGGGTATTTATGGTCAAGTTCTTAGAGATAGAGTGATATTAGGTCATCTATAGGCTAAGGCTGCACTATGGGGATATGATATATAGATTCCGTAGCCGCAGGGATAGGGAAATGTACAGGTTCCTTAGCCTCAGGGATAGGGACAGGTACATGCACCACATGGTATGCAGGTAATGGTATAGTAGTAGGTGCTTGTGCAACAACAAGTAGTGGTATGGCCATAGGTGTAGGTTCCACTATAGGTTCCCTTATCACCGCCTCATATGATCCCGCCACATATTCCACTAGGAGGTGGATGAGAGGGGGAGATACAAAGAGGATTCAGATGGAGGATACAGAGGAGATGGATGGGGGACCCCTATCACACAGTCTAGTGAAAGGATAATGGGGCCAAGAGACATGGGAGTTAGTTACCTTGTAGTAGCAGTTATAGTAGGTGGTCACACAATAGCTTCAGGTCACTGTTGAGAGAGACCAAACTATTACAGAGAGAGATCAATTGATTGACTATAAAGTGAGATCAATTTTAGCCAAAGAGATATTAGGTGGTTGTAGAGAGGACATAGATTATTGCAGAGAGAGATCAGGTCATATTGGAGAAGGATTACCTAGCTAAAAAGAGGAATCAGTGGACTGCAGAGTGGATATAGGCTCAAGAAAATATAGTTAGTGTGATGCTATCCAACGGTCCTCCAGAGTAGTTGGGATGTAGGATATACGATCATAATTGATGATATCTAGTGGCGAGGCATCATATTATAGAGCCTTGTACCATAAGGTCATATGAGAGAGATAGAGGTCCATTCCATTTATCCAGCTAGTGATTAGTAGGTTTAGATCATGATCACAGATAACCTCATGATCTATATATCAGTGCAACAACCATCAATACAATAGAACTCAGTGCAGCATAGTATAACTCCACCTATAGGACCATCCTAGTAGATGCCTCCACCTCAATGCCCTAGGCCAGGAAGTCCTGACATGGGCGAGAGCCATGGGTGACTCTTTTCTATTGTACTAGATGACATATGTAAAAATGTATCTCTTTTTTGATGTACGCCTCGATATGAAGGAACATTTTTGTATGGATGTACTTATGTATTGTTTTATATTATGCCTCGTGATGAAGACACATTTTTTTTGTATAGACACCCATGATGGGTCATTGTATCAGATGTATATCAAGACACATTTTTTTATACATGGAAATTTATATTTATGACGATACATGATGATGATGATGTATTGTATTTACTTATCACATTTTGTGTATGAGATAACATTTTTAATCCACTTTTTTATTTTGTTCTATATTTGAGGGGGGACAAAAGGTGGTCCCTCTTTCCCCTCTTGGTGATATTATATGATGTTATATTAGCATACATGTTTAATTTTCATGTTCATGATGATGTAGCTTAGCCTTTATTGATATATGATGTATAGATGTGATGATAAATGATATGATGATGATATGACAATAAACTACACAAGAAAATAACAAGCACAAATTAATCAAGACAACACAACTATAGACAAGTATGTAAGATAAAATAAACTCAATACAATGCACCACATATTAAAGTAACACTCAATATAAGTAAGAAAATGAATGCAATTTAAAGCACACAAGATGGAAAAGTAATGCAATCAAAACTATGAACAAACCAACAACCAAAGTGAGAAAGCTACTACTTTGTTTTTGTGGGACAATTTTGAAACAATTTTTCACTCTTTTTGGTATTATCTCTAGAAAATATTTTATTGTTTTCGAGTTTTCTCTGAAACTAATTTGAATGTTTTGGGAAATTCAAACAGTTATACGAATGTTTTTGATGTTTTCTAAAAATTTCTGAAGCTATGCGCAAGAAAATGAATAAAAACCTGGATGCCTGCAGTGTTAGATGAGATGTACAAGGGAAGAATGCCACATGCTATATTCAAGAAGTGAGATTGCAAAGTTACCCCTAGCGTGAGATGGGAAGATAAAAAGGTAAACTCTTCACATGCAAAATTAGTGTCATATGGATCAAGGGCAAGAGGGATAGGCTCAAAAGTGTCTTAGATGAAGTTAAAGAATAGCTTAGGAAAAAAACTATCACAATCCTAGAACTGAAATGCTTGTGAATAATAGACCCTCCAATGGTGTCAGAAAATATTTTTCACCAAAGGAATTGTCCAACATGCCACAATTACGTCATTTTCACTGTTGGACATCTTTTTTTCTCTTTTTCATTTTTCTGTTTTATACTTTTTTTGTTTTTATGATATTTAAGGGACCCCATAATTAAGAAAAAAAACACTTAAGATGCATTGCGTTCATGGGTTCCCAAAGTTCCTGACCATTTGAGTAAGTAAGATTGTAGGCACTTGAACCAAAATTAGCGACCAAAACATATGGACCTAACCAATTAGGCTCAAAATTTCCTTCTTTTCCTAGTACTTGGTGATGTTAAACTGATTTTATTTGAGCACCAAGTCTCCTACCTCAAATTGATTAGGTATCACTCTTTTGTTGTAACTTCACCGTACTTGATTCTGATACATTTTAAGGTGATCAAGGGTGTGAATTCATTTTTCATCTAATAGCTCCAAGTCTGCTAGCTGAGATAATCTGTAGTCATCTTCCTCATTTAGGTAATATCTTAGCTCTATACGCAAAGTGGGGATGTTGATCTCTATAGGTAATACAACTTCCATGCCAAATACTAGAGAATATGGAGTGACACCTATAGGAGTGTAGATGGACATTATGTATGCCCAAAGGGTAGGCTGAATTTGTAAATGCTAGTTATAGCTTGTGGTATTCACCATCTTCTCCATAATATGGACAAGGGTTTTATTAGAAGCTTTAGCTTTCCCATTACCTTGAGGGTAATAAGATGTTGAATACTTGAGAGTGATTTGAAAATGTTGACACAACACTCACAATTTTGTTTTTAAAGGACTTACCATTGTTAGCTATAATTGTAGAAGGGATGTCGTATCAGAAGATTATGTGGTTCATTATAAAATTAGATATCTTTGTACCTTTAACATAGGTAAGAATAACAACCTCTACCCACTTTGTGAAGTATTCTACGGAAGTGATAATGAACATGTGTCCATCGAAAGATGTAGGGTGAAGCTTACCTATAATATCTAGCCCCCACTTTGAGAAAGGCCAAGGTGTCATGATAGACTGTAATGATTACATCGAAACATGTATCAAATTTCCATATTTTTGATATTGCAAACATTTCTTGACATATTTACAACAATCATTATCCATGGTAGGCCAATAGTAGCCTACTCTTAGTATCTTTTTTTCTAAGATGATCTCATTCGTATGGGCCCTGCAGATGCTTTCATGCACCTACTTAACCGGTAGAATGGATTCATCTAAATGGAGATAGTGTAAAAAATTCCCATCATAGCCTCGATGGTATAAAATTCCCCCAAGTAGGGTATAACAAGATATTTGGTGGATGGGGTTTATTTAATTAGCATGGGAAATGTTGGTAGGAAAGGTTCTATTGTGAAGGTAGTTAAAGATGTCACTATACCAAGGGGAAAATGGACCAACAACTTTGCATACCAAACATGACTCTGGCATGTCATATGCTAGTGTTTGTAGATGCTCGAAAAAGAATGAAATATTATTGTTCCTAGGTGGGATGCGCAACATAAGCCCCATTGTTTTCATAACATCTTCTACTTTGTTCTGTCCTCCTGGGATTTTTTCAAATTTAATATGTTCAAATAACTCTTTCAAAGAATTAACCATTCTCTTGTAAGGAAGAAGTTTCTCATCTTTAACTTTATATTTTTCTGTTACATGCTTAATAATAAGTATATAATCGCAAATCACATTCAGTTGTATGATGTCCCACTTAATATCTAGCTTCATCCTTGTGATAAGGGATTCATATTTTGATATATATTTTTTATACATGGGAACCCGAGTTAGAATGCTTAAGGGATCAAGTATCCTGAAGGAGTGATACAAAACTATGACACCTGAACCTTGAAAGGTAAAGGAGCCATCAAAGTATAGCTACCATATAACTGATTCCTTAAGGTATAATGTAGATGCGTCTAGAAGTTCTAAACTCAAAGGTTCTGGACCTAGAAAAGGGGCTTCAACTATTTGATCTGCCAAAACCTGCCCTTTTACTAATTTTTTGTGAACATACTCGATGTCAAAATCACTAAGTAAGATGATCCAATTGGTCGTATTTCCTATGAGTGTGAGATTTGACAACAAGTACTTTATTGGATCAACTTTTTAGATAATAATGACCTTATTATTTAGCAAATAATGACATAGTTTCTGTTAGGGAAAAACTATGGCTAATTAAGCCTTTTCTATCTATGGGTATTTAAGATCGTAAGCAATCAATGTATGACTTATGTAATACACAACATTTTATTTTTACTCCTTATCATATTGGGATAATAGTTCCCTAATTGAAAATCATGTAATATAAATGTAGAGTAACAATGGTTCACCTACCATGGGTGGTATTAGAACAAGGAGTTTATCCAAATATTCTTTGAGCAAAGATAATGCTTGCTGCTATTCTGGTCCCCAGTGAAAACTAACATCTTTCTTGAGAAGATGTGTAAATGTGTGAAACTTGTATATAAGTTTAGAGATGAATATTCTGATTCCTTGTTTATTTCCTTATAAGCTTTGTAGCTGTCTAATATTCATCAGAGGAGGCATTTATGTTATAGCATTTACCTTTACAGGATCTACTTCTATTCCTCTCAATGAAACAATGAATACTAATAATTTTCTTGATAGTATGCCGAAGACACATTTCTTCGAGTTGAGTAAAACCTTGTAGTCCCTTAGATGTTGAAAGATGTGTCAAAATATCTCTGGGTGATCTTCTCGAGTCCTAGAGTTTTCCAATATATCATCTAAATAATCTTCCATGACGTCATTGTTCATATCATGAAAGATAACAGTCATTTATCATTGATAGGTTACGCCTAAATTATTGAGGCCAAAGGGCATGACTTGGTAACAGAATGTCCCCAATGGGGTGGTAAAATATGTCTTATGTTGGTCCTCCTCAGCAATATTTATTTGGTTATATCTTGAAAATCCATCCATGAGTGATAACATCTCGTAACCAATTGTTAAATCGATAATCATGTCGATGTTAGGAAGAGGGAAGTCATCCTTAGGAAAAGATTTATTGATGTATATAAAATCAGTAAAAACTCTAATACTGAGAGGTTTCTTATGCACTAGGAGTAAATTTTAAATCCACTCTTAATAGTCAATAGCCCTGATGAAGCCTACTTCTAATAATTTTTCTAGCTCTACTTTGACCAATAACGTGATGGAAGGATGCATATTTCAAAGCTTGTATTTTATGGGCTTGGCATCTGGGTGTATAACTAGATTGTGTACCACTAATGAAGGATAAAGTCTTGACATGTTTGTGTAGGACCAAGGAAAAATATCTACAAATTCTCTCAAAAGTAACATAATTTTTTTTTTCTTGAGCTGAGAGCGAAGCTCCCAACTTGACTATTATGGGTAATTATTTCGTGCCAATATTGACACCTATTATCTCCTCCACCAGTAGCTTGGACTCATCCTCCATGCACATAGGATTAGGGGGGAGATTAAGATCTTATTCTTCCAAAGGCAGCTCAAAGATATTTTCACCTCTAGGTGGGTTAACTATTTTGTCCATTGATTGTTCTTTTTGTTTGTCTGAAAGCACATAAAAGAGGTTTTCACTATAGGACTTGGAATCATTATTTTTGCAAGGATTTTCTATTGAAATTTTTCCCTTGTTTATTTTTTTGCTCAAATGACTACACAACTGATTCTCCTCCCCGAAATATGTGCATGCATTTAGCTTGGTAGAGAAGCCTTTCTTGTGATCACCCACTAGAATGTTGTCACGAGTACCAAGGAACTAATAAATAACTTCATCATTCTAAAAGATGTCGATTGACACATGTTGTTGTTGGTCCCAATTCATAAGTGACAGATAAATAAGGTCTAGTTTTTGACTGGTAAGGGATATGGCAGGTGTTATAGTTAAGATGACTAAGTTGGAAAATAGGTTCATGGAGGAAAGGTTTTCGTAAAGACTAAATCAATAATCTATTTCACTTTCACATTCAGAGGTACTATATTTGCACTCAAAAGAGGAAGCATCAACTTCTAGGGGATTATACCCATACGATCGAAATAAAATACCATACTTACACACTTTGCGATGAGGCATTAGAATAACTTCCAGTGTACCTTTTTTGTTGATTCTGCAACCACGTCCTTTATATCCCATAGTTTACATAATTTTATTTGGGATAACATACTTAGGTGATTGGTAACATAAATTAATTTCATCATATAAAGGATGAGATACAATATTGTTGAGAATATTTTCATATGATAATAATACACTAGGAGTGAAGGCATCAAAATGAAAATTTTCCCTCAAGAGTTGAAACTTGTAACATGGCCTACAACATGATTTGGTAGAAAGGGGATATCAAAAAATAAGAGGTCCTGTTGGAGATCATATTATCTGAAAACATTCACAATAACCTTCATCTCCCATGTAGAAAATAGAGATTCTGATGTAGATGCACCCTTATCATTGGGAGATAAGGTATCTAGATCCACTCGTGAAGTAAACACCTCTGATTGAACATGAACACCTATCTCTGTAGAAGGACATTTGTAAATGGTAGGGAAATAACCTGACAATGCTATACAATGAGAAAAAGGTTGGGGATCTCCCTAAATAGTGATGGCCTTCCCTTCAAGATGTAACTTCAAGCACTAATGATACATTTAAGGTACATCCTACATGACATGCATCCATGGGCGGATGAGCAATATGTTATATGGGAGCTCCAAGTATAAAACTTGGAACTTTGTATCATGATTGATAACACCTACTTTTGGTGAGAAAGTGATCATACCAGATAACTTCCACTCTTTTTTGTATTACGCCTTTATGGAGATGACCTTTGTCTCTAAATAATCTTCAATACAACCTAGTTTCTGAACTAACTTTAGAGTACAAATTTTTTAACTTGATCCATCATCCACAAGAACTCTTTTTACCTTCTTATGTTTGATTATGACTTCAATATGTAAGGGTAAATTATGAGGGGGAGTTTATTATGGGATTTTTGTTGGACTAAAGGCTATATTATTTGTAGGATTAATATGTGATACCATTTCCTAGAACCATATTGGGTCAATATCAATGAACACTCTTGATCCCTACAATGTCTTACAAAGGACGTGTTTATGAGAGTTAGAAATTTGTAGAAATTACTTTACCCTCAATACTTATTTCTAACCCCAAGCACATTGACCTATCATCCAACATACATTAGGAACTCACCTGAGGCATGCACAGGATCCAAGCCCCTCCTTTATGTGAGATTCGTGAGAGATTTCTTCCATTAATGGAGGATTATTTGTAGAAATAGAAGTACATGCATCTACTCAAAAAGGAAGAAGATATAACTAACAAATCTACACATAGGAAAGTTGTTGGGAATTTTCCACAGGATTTAATCCCATGGCATCTAATATCTTCATCAATGCATCTCGATTTACCTTGAACTCAAGTTCATCAATGCAGGACTCAAAATCCCAAGATAGCATTTTCCTTGTACATGGGTATGCACCTTCTTCATATAAATAATACCAAGCAAGGATTTGGTTTGTGGGCATGGTACTTTGGAAGCATGGATGTAGTACCTTGTTCAGATCATTAATGTAATTCATTTCTTGTTCCTACGCCACTACTATGCCCTTGCTACCTGTGTGCACTACCTTTGATAAGATTACTGTTAAGCTATGGTATCTGCCCATACTTCCATACTACTTTCCCACACTCTCTCTTTCCTCCGTTTCCTTCATCACTTCTTTGGAACTTCTCTCGACTTCATGCTCCACCAAATTTTGGATAATTCTTGCCACTTCCCTCTCTATGGTATTATCCATCTTCTTCTTGTTCGGAGTTGAATTCTTCTGATCCTTCATGTTTACTTCCTCAATCCCCCTTTTTCATGAGCACGTCCCTTGTTCTCATCCTTATCTTCATTTCCTTCTTCCTCTAACTCATGTAAATCATACACAGGATGATTCTAATTCTCCTCATACTCTTCATCATCTTTATCACCCTTTTCGACCTCTATAATTTCTATTTTGCATGAGTCAAACCATTTTGTACTCCTCTACTTATTTCGTACTAGTGACTCCAATTCATGGGATTTCGCTTTTTCTTCTTTCTTGGGTGACTCTCCCCTTATAGATGAATCTTACTTCTGTGGTGAATTTTCCTTATGTGGAAATTCCTCCTTCTACGATAAATATTTTCTCATGGGATACCTCTTCCAGTGGATGTAAGTACTTATGCCCGTTCCTAACTCATGTGCCCCTACTGTCTATACTATCTATGCATTTGGCTTGTTTTTCTTAGGAGCTTGTCCTCTGTCTCTTTTCCTTTGAATATTCATTTTTTATGTGGTGGGGTCATCAAGAATGGAGACATAATATTCAACATAAATACCCTTTTCATACTTAGGCCTTATGTACAAATACATCCTTGATATTGTCCTCCTTACAACATGTAATGTTACTGGTTTTAACATGTGCATGTCATGGGAGACATACTTCTCCACATAGGCACACTTCTTTGGGTATATTAGTTTCCTACTCAGCTTGGGGTAGTCTTAATCCACTACATTTAGATCAAATATGAGTTTATTCACCTCCTTGAATAGATTAACCCCGACATGGAATTACTACAATGTGAAGGAGAAAGGTAATTTACACCAAGGAATCTTGGTGCCATCTATCAAAGTAGATCTTCTGATGCAAAAATTGTGGTATACAGAGAACTCAGCCTCTCCTTGCATTAGTTAAGGAAACTATTTGGTTACTCTCCATTCAGCCCCAAATACACCGCGCATCCAATTATACAAGGTGTCATAGGTATACTATTCAAATCTCTTGGTGGGGTAAGGTTTCTCATCTGGGTATTCCCAAAAAAACTTATCTAGCCCATTGGAAACTCTAATCTTAGGAAATAAAATGGTGAGGAGGACATTACCAAACATGATCTTCTCTCTGTTACATATGACATTTATGATCTCCTCTGTAATACAAGATGAGAGGTTATAGATGGTCCCCTATGAGATCGTACGACACACATTTAACCATGCTTTGTTGATCTGTGTCCATATCTCTTTCTCATTAAGCTATGTAACAAAGTGCATGACCATCCTCATCACCGAGTCAGTGATTACATAAATGTCGAAGTATTGCAAACCCTTCTTGTTTTTATAAGCCTCAATGGTCTTATTAATGGATTCCTTATCTTCCAAATCATCTTCCAATGAATCTCCTTCATAGATAAGGCTAGTGAACTTATAAATTAGCTTGGGGGTTATGCACACTATCCGACCTACAAAATAGAAGTGGTCTTCATGCACGCATAAACCATTGGTATAGTTGCTTAGGCTTGCTGAAATATGGAAAGTCATAGAGTTGTAACAACCCAACCTTCTCCATTTTAACCTTTACCTCATTGTCCTAGATGGGCATTCCATCGGGTGTCCTCTTCTCTGTAGGGAAAACCAGTTCTAGTGTCATTTAATTTTCTATGGTTCTCATTAGATAGTTGTAATCACTGATGGCCATCTTCTTGACATGAGACACCTACTTAGAAAAGAAAATGGTGAGCAGGAAATTACCAAACATGATATTCTCTCTATCATGCGTGACATTTATGATCTCCTCTATAATAATATATGAGAGGTTATATATTGTCCCCTTTGATATCTTACGACACACATTTAACCAAGCCTTATTGATCTATGTCCATATCTCTTGCCCATTAAGCTATGTAACCAAGTGCATGACCATCCTCATTATCAAGTTTTTTAATTGTAGAAATGTCGAAGTAGTGTGAACCCTTCTTGTAGTCATAAGCCTCAACGGTCTTCTCAATGGTTTCCTTGTCTTCCAAATCATTTTCCAATGAATCTCCTTCATAGATAAGGCTGGTGAACTTAGAAATTATCTTGGGGGTTATGCACATCCTCCGACCTGTAAAATAGAAGTGGTATTCATGCATGCATAAACCATTGGTATAGTTTCTCAGGCTGTTGAAATATGACAACTCATAGAGTTGCAAAAACCCAACCTTCTCCATTTTCACCTTTACCTCGTTGTCTAGATGGGCATTCCATCTTGTGTCCTCTTATCTGTAGGTCAAACTAGTTCTAGTGTCATTTCATTTTTTGTGGTACTCATTTGATGGTTGTAATCACTGATGGCCATCTTCCTGACGTGAGACACCCATTCTTTACCACGTAATACACCATTTGAGTACTACATTTTTATGTACCATTATTCATTGAAACTAGTAGAAATGGCTTATTTTCCATTGCTCTTTCCCTTATTCGGTGAAATATTTGCTACTTTCCTTGGTGTCATTCCTTTTTCGAGTCCTTAAAACTTCTTTCTCTTTCTTGGTGTTGGCTCTTCCCAACTTTGTGGCTCCACTCCTTTATGAAAAATTCCTTCAAACCCCATGACCTAGTTATGCATCCCTAACATGGAAGACATTTTTTCCATAAGATGACGTAACACCCATGAGATTCTTCCACACAACATTCTTCTCTTACACTCGTGTACTAATTTCCACTCTGGTTCATTGATCAAACTAGCAATGCATGCAAATTTTCACAACTCTTATCAAACATTCTTCACAAGGATGCCCTAGTTCACGAGAGACTTTGATAACTTAAAAAGAAAATTAGAAAATAACGCACCCCCGATCTTCTATTTATAACTTTTCCTTTTCTCTACAATAAATTACATGCCACCTACCAACCTATTTTCACAATAAAGGTATATATTTTTTCCAACGCTAACCTTCAAAGCTTTTTCTCCACCCTCAATCCTACATGAACACTTCCATAACCTTTTGGTGCACAACTACCTCGACGATAGAGTTCTTCACACTTTATCCCACGCTGAATTCAATTCTTCCTCTATGTCTTGGGCCAAGTTCTTTCCGCTACCTACCTCATGTTACTCCTGTGATTTTTACCCTTATATGTGGTTTCTCATAGAATTTTTACACCATCCTTCCCTTATGTTCACCTTTTCCATGCATGATATTCCAATCCACGTGTTTTCAATTTTTCAACCCAGGCCATCCATAATCATAACTTCTAGCACTTGTCACATAACTCCACCCTGCACAAAAATGGATGCATGGTCCTCTACGCATATAATTTTTTTGAAAATATAAGTGGCTAGCAGTGCACAAACGTGCACAAAACAAAGCAAAAAGAAAGGGAAACACAAAGAAAGGAAACTACGTCAAAGAAAAACCTAGGCTAACTGACAATACTACCTTATTTAGAAACACAAAGAAGATTTATTTATATTAGGGATTCAGCCTACTCCCATTGAAATGGCCTAGAAATCATGTACCATCCATCGCTTTTAACTAACAAGTACCTGAATAAAGTATATAGGATACAATTTATGGGCCCATCCAATAGACTTTGAATTTCACATGATGACACAGAAACTTGGAATCATGTAATAAAACCATATTCCAAACCAAAAAAATGTTTGTTCTTGACGTGTCTATTATGCCATGCCTTCTATCTTGATTTTTCTATTTTCTGACTCTAGTGAGCAATATCCTTCCTCTCATCTAACTGCATCAACTTATCAATCCTCTTTGTAAGCGATTGTTCATCATCTAACCCTCCTATGTGTGCTATACGCAATGATGGTAACATGAATTAAACATGTAACCTAGCTTCCATGCCAAACACCAATTGAAAAGGTGTGGCCTTGTTTAGTCTCTTATAAGTATTTCGATATGATAATAACACAACAAAAACTTTATCATCCAAATACTTTCTTCCAACATCACAAATCTTGGTTAACATGTGATTCAAAATTTTATAAATGGCTCAATAATATCATTAGCTTGTGGGTGATAAGGGGTAGTCTTGTTATGGGATAGCATGAATTATTCCAATAAGATTCTAACTATCTCATTTAATAAATGAGAACCCCTATCACTTGTTAAGCTTAGCGGGCATATATATCTATTGATTATTTTTTCCCACAAGAACCTAGCTAATGTTGCCACTATGTAATCACTTCAAAGCACCACTTCTGCACACCTTGTAAGGTAATATATGCATGTGATGATATAGTGTGAACTTGTCCTTCACGTGGCTAGAGGAATAGGACCTACGAAGTTAATTTCCCATTTCTTGAATGGTTATGTAATATAAATCGGTCTTAATGGTATTTCATCTCTTTTACCTGGTTTACCAAGGCACTAGCAGTGGTCATAGGCCTTGCAATACTCGATACAATATTTGTAAACCATTTCCCACCAAAATCCTACTAGAAGGATCTTGCACACAATTGCATTCATTGCATAGTGACCTACTACAATTCCACCATGTGTTTCCTTCATGATTGCAACACACTCATGCTCGAATATTCAGTAGCACAAAACCTCATTGTGACCTAGCTTCTATAAGTCTCCACTAATTAGCATATAGGGCATGATGTGTATGGTTAACTACTTCCTTTCCAAAGTCTTCATTCCCTCTAATGCCACACCCATTTTGAGAAACAATGCAATATCTTCCAGGTTAGAGAGTGCATGCTGGAATATGAACAATTGTACCTCTAACATTATATCCTCAATGCTCTACGTGTCCTCTCTTGATTATATCCTTGATAAATGGTTAGGCCTCAAATTACCATTACCTAGTTTTACAATGGTAAACTCAAACTCTTGAAATAGTAGGACCCACCGGCTTATGCACCCTTGTAGAATGAGATTTTTTACAAAGTAATTTAATGCCATGTGGTCCATGTAGAATATAAAGGGACTTTCTAACAAATAATGCCTTAATTTTTATAATCCATAGATCATTAAAAATGCCTCATGCTCATTAGTAGTATAGTTTTGTTCTTCTGGGGTTAGATTCCTACTAGCAAAGCACAATGGGTGGTCAACAATTCACTCTACAGGTTATGCTAAGATTTCTCCAATTTTCATCCTTGAAGCATCAACATGTACATGGAATGGCTTATCCCAAGAGGGAAAGGGTAATATAGGTGCGGTGATAAGCCTATTCTTTAATGTTTCAATTTCCATCTGTTGCGACTCTCCCTAATGAAATTTACTTTTGTGCTTCATAAAATTTTCCAACGACGTGACGATCTTGGCATATCCCTTAATAAATTTCCAGTACTACCCCATATGCCCAAGGAATCGACACACCACACTCTGGATGGTAAGCTCCCCCAATCCCAAAATAATGAAAACTTTGGTAGGATCCACCAACAAACCTTCCTTAAATATGATATGTCTCAATAGGGTGCCAAATGGAGTAGCGAAAACACATTTCTTAATGTTGAGGGATATACTCAATTGCTGACATCTCTCAAAAATTAGCCTCAAATTGTCACAATGGTCCCTCACTAATCCATATACTATCTATTTGTTGAGCAGACATAGTATGACACTAGGGAGAGGGCACACAAAAGATTCATGCACAAGAATAAGGCATATTTGAAGGCACAAAAGGATAGGAAATGAAACGCGTGCCAGGACAAGCTAATTTGAGGACTTAGCCATTTTCATGGTTTTGGGCTATTTTTGGAGATAACGTGCAGAGCACACATCAGGATGAAGACTTGTGCGATACAGAACTAAAATTTTGGGACGATCATTTGATGAGTGCCATGCACAAGTTAAATATAATAATAGGATTACTACTGCTAGTTAACTGTAGGAGATATATTATTAGCACACTCGCATGTGTGCGCATAGCTATTTTTCAGCATGTGACCTATTTTAGGAAGTGTGTAAGTGGTGAAGGGAAAGTCCCCACCCCTATAAGTATGTATTAATCTATGTAGTTAGAGAGAGAGAGAGACAATATATATGAGCTATCGTGGAGTTATACTTCCAGATTTGATGCACGCATAAAATTATGACACTATTTATTTTAAGAAGCTTCTATATTTACTATGTTTAATATAATGGAGTGTATTGGCTAGATAATGGTGTTAAACATAACTGTAATTGGTTCTTGTATGGTTAATCATATCATTGCTAATATTTAATTCATGATTATTTAAGATCTATATCTAGTTATGCTCCATGGAATGTTTATGTTATTTATGGATCTAAATGCATTATATATTCTTCACGTTAACATCCTACATAGGCAACTATAAGGAGGGGCATGGTACCTTTACATTCTTTGGGTGAGCTATTAGCTCAGGTTGGGTGATGTGCCAATGCACCTAGGTTATTCCTAGTAAATTCTAGGTTACATCATTAGTTTCATTGCTTGGACCTCGTTTTCAGTTATTTTTAGGATGGTTCATGATGAAGACGTACTGGTTGACCCTAGAAAGTGTTGAGGAGTGGATAAAAGATCTAGAAGAATAGTACACACAGAGGTTCACCACTGGATCTTAATTTGATGCACACACATGGGTGGAAAATAATTTGTATGACTATTTGTATGAGATATTATTTACTATTTTCCTGGTAGAACACTATGAGTGGCTAGTTCCTCATGCATCTAAATAGAATTGGCGGTATCACATACTTATTTGAATGTAGGAAGAATTTCAGGTCCTGTATGATGCTGATCTGATTTGGACATGCGTTGTGGATACTTGGCTCTGTGGTGTGTTGAACAACTATATTTTGGAGTACTCAATTTCCACTTATTCTTGCCCAGAGGTAGATGAGTTCCAATTTGTTATGGTATCCCAGGGGATCTTACTTGTAAGGCATTCCACTAGTGATCAAGATCCTGATGGTGAACCTGAACTTGGAAGAAAAACTGATGGCTAGATAAACCCCACCATGCACGTAGGCATGATTAGGTTTGTTGAAAGATGGTGGACCTAGTGGCAAAAAGGCAGACATAAGAAATGTAACTTAAGTATAATTAGGTACTCGATAGGGAGATGGAAAATTAATGGGATATTACAGAGAGGATGGTGTTGAGGAGATAGATGGCTCATGAAGGATTTAGAGCTCATGTAAAAGGCATGGAGCAAGAGCATATAGAATTCCCCCATTTGGGAAAGCATAATAGGGAAACCTTCTCAGCCTCACACAGGAGTGCGCCAATAGAGATGACCTAGGCCGTGGGTTCACGTATGAATTATCTTGGAAACCAAGCCCTTGCACTTGGTTTTACAGTATCTAGTACATCTAATAGTCAGCAAACTAATTTAGGGAGTAGAGAAGTAGGGGTAAGTCACATAGAAAGTACATATATGGTAGGGAAGATGTCTTTGTTTTTGTTTTGAGGTACCTTTTCAAGTGCATCATTAACATAGAATTCAAGTGCATAAAAATTTGGACTCACTTTTGGGAGTAGTACCACCACCCAAACTGTAGGAGTTTAGTTCAGTACTACAGTTGGGACACATGGAAGTACATATTCTAGTCCACTTCCACCTACAGGTGGAGGATAAGGAGGTATAGGTGGATCTATTTCTGGTGCATCTGGTGATTCTTGAGGCAGAGGTAACATAGGAGGTTCTAGATCAGGTGGGTAGGGTCCACACCAACCCCAAAATATTTACATGGAGATGTCTCTCCATCTTCCAGAGTATAGGGGCATAGAAGATGCAGTTAAACACATGCGCATTTGAGAGATATTGTGGTACGTAAAAGGGATCATAGATTTTGAGCGAAAGGAAAGTCAATTTATAACTACACTATAAGGACACACACACACAACTAGTACAATAAGTTTGACCTAGGTCAAACTTGCATAGATTATGTAGCATTAAAAGATGCATTCCTTAAAGAGTTCTATATCCCTGAATTTGAGCGTAAGAGTATAAGATTGCTCAAGTATATTAAGCATGGATTTACTAAGATTTGCAGGGAGTATGATTCCCATTTCAAAATACTTTTACCTAATATTTTTTATGATATTCATGAAAGACAACATGCACAATGGTTCATTGGAGGACTGATCACACCTTATAGAAGGGAACTGTCACATAAGACATACATTGATCCATATAAAGTACTTAAAGTAACTTTGCATGTTGAGGAATTTGGAAGTATAGAAACTGGAGTCAACCTATTCTTGTAAGCACAGATTACATCTGTGACAAAACAGTTGGAAAAGCTATCGGTAAATTTGACACATGAGATACACACTAGAATTTGGTGTACAAACTATGAAGTGTAAGGGCACACCAAGGAAAGTTGTCCCTACAAGTCAGTGCATTCATTATTAATAGACTGTGAGATATGTCATACGAACCATAATTCCAACCGTTGCCCATTATTACAACATGCGATAAGGAAGAATGTATCTTGCTATTGTAAAATTTTCTAGTCCATGACTCATGATACAAAATAATATAGGTTGATTGGTCAGATCCATGATGCTATAGATATTGGTGTACAATAGACAAGAGTATCAGATAATTATAAGGGTAAGGGTGAGCACTAGGATTGGGATCACAATCAAGTGTGCTATGATCAGATAGCGGGGTGCTATGAAGGAATACGTGGTAGAGATTGAGGATACCTTGGTGGATTTTGGGGTCGAGGCCATGGTGGTGGACGAAGTGAATTTCCTCATGGAACATGTTTTACATGTAGATCTCCTAACCACTATAGGCATGAATTTCCTCAAAATATTACTTGTTCTTTTTTTGGGAAGAGTCATAGCTATGAGGAATGTATGGATCTATATGAGTATCTTAGAAAGTAACATAAAATGGAAAACAAGGGCACATGAATGGTTAGGATACATCGCACTCTGTAAAATCAGTGGATGCTAAATTTGGCACCGAAACCTGAGGTATGAGCTATGAAGATCACTACACGCACTGAAGTTGTGTGTGCCAAATAAGTGTTGTAATAGAAGCCAACCATCACTAAGGTGGATGTTTTGCATGCAAGGTATCTAGATCCTACATACCATAAGGAGGTTTATCAGGAGACCATAGAGATACTCAAAAACCTTAAGGAGAAATACAATGTTTGAAGGGGCAATCACGGAAGATGGAACATAATAAGGCAACAAAGACGGTCTAGTCAGATATAGATGATTTGAAGGAGGTATGCAAAATGTTGTGCCAGGAAAATATCATTCCATTACTAGGGAGTTGGATAAATGGAAAAACTCCGCGCAAGAATATTGAGAATGGACATCAGATCCTACATATAAATATTTCCCCTCATAGCTTAGATTACGACAAGGAGATCACTCTGAATTATGTTGTGGATGGATGTCTCTTGAGTAATATATTGATTGACACATGCGTGGAGATAAATTTGCTTACTTTAGATGCATGGTTATAGATGGGGAGACCTCCATTAAAACCATCTTCTAATGTATTGTTTATGACTAATCAAACTAAGGACACTCCTATTAGATTTTTAAAAGATGCATCCATTACTATATAAGGGGCCAAGTTCACTGGGGACTTTGAGGTTTTAGCACTTGCAGAAGCAGACTGTTTCCTAGCTTTACTTGGGAGCCCTTGGTGTTATGAAAATAATGCTAATATTTGGTTCAAAAAAGGATATATAAGTTTTGAGAACAAGGAGGAAAGATTTATTATCCCTTTAACATATGGGAAATATGAGCCTTATGTTGAGCCTTTGAGTTAAGAATACCTGAATAGGATTTATGTACGTGTCATTCGGGACCCATAAGTACTCAAGCCATCTAAGGAAGGAATCCTTCAGTGGGAAGATGCATAATCTATTAGTGATACCACAACTATTTCTTGTGATAATTGGGATCATGGTACTTATGAGATGGTCGGGTGTGAAGTAAAGAGCGCATTTCCATGGAGAAGAAAACCTCGTTGTATTAGGAAGATATGTAACAACTCTGTATCTTGGTACACTAGAGAGGGAGACCCTACGGTATTCTTGCATGCCATGGATGAATAATGGATAGAATAATTTGAAAGAATAAATATGTTAGCATATACCCTATGTGGGATAGTAACACACTAGTGATTGGTTCATAGGGATAATCTTGTATAATGGAATGAAGTCGGGATTGCTTAAACAACTCAGTTTTCTAGGAGTAATGCACCTTCTCAAATCTACACATATCATGGTAATCAACCTGTTAAGCACCACTTTCAGTAGTGTAAGAGGCTCTAGATAGAGGGGCATGAAGTTTTACCACCTTTTCTATGGGTGCACACACTTTATTCCACTTTACAGGGCTACGCACACGCTTGGTTTGTATATGCGAAGCTACATAGAGAAACTGGAAATTGATAGGATTTGATTACAGGAATGGTCCAAACTTTTGAATACTTATCTACTAAACCTCTAGTGGAAAAGGAATTAAGGTTTATAAAGTGCTTAACTATGGAAGCCAGTGTAAATGCAAAAGATCTCATTCAAGAGTTATTTGGTGAGACAGACTCAAGGGTGCGCTTTGATAAAGAAGAAGAAATAGATGTTGTGCTACTTAAACATGCTTTCTTGGGGAAATAAAAAGGAAAGATGGTATTCATAGTGGATGATGAGGAAGTATAAGACATGGATATAGATAATTCGGTAGGAATGTGTGAGGTTTTGGACAGTACAGGTAAAAATGTGCGTGCCTATCATGAACCCATGAAGACAAAAAAAGTGAATATTGGTACGGATGTTGAACCTAATGAGGTAATAATTATGAGATTATTGGTTTGAATCTGAAGTGGAAAAAATCAGTTAAGTTACTAAGTGACTTTTCAGATACTTATTTCCTAGGGGATACCATGAATTACAAGGAATGCATGAGTCATTATGAGAGATGAAGATCAAGCTTAAGGAAGGTACGTGCATCTAGTTAGGAAAAGGCATTATAGAATGAACCCTAACCTGTGCATAAAGATTATGGTAGAAATTTCCAAGATGTTGAAGTCTGGCATCATCAAGCCCCTATAAGAATTAGAGTGGGTTAGCCCCATGGTCATTAGTATAAAGGAACGATGGCCAAATTATGATTCATGTTGATTACAGAGAACTTGAATGCTTGCATGTTTGATTAATCCCTTTCCAACACCTTTCACAGAGGAGATATTAGAATGGTGTTGTAGGGCACGAAATCTATTCTTTTACATATGGATTCTTTGGGTATCATCAGGCTCAGGATTGCATAGGAGGATCAAGAGAAAACAACTTTCACCACTAAATGGGCTAGTTTTTCATATAATGTGATGCCCTTTGGTCTGAAAAACATGCCTAATGTATTTTCATGCATAGTTGTTCAAGACATTCGAGGATTTTATTCACATTTTATTATAGGTTCACATGGATGATTGGATGGTTTATGGACTTGTTAAAGATCACTCTGAAAATTTGTGCTTAATGTTTGAAAGATGTAGACAATTGAGCATCTCTTTAAACATCAAAAAGTGTGTGTTTGCTACACCAATTGACACTTTATTAGGGTACATCCTCTGTAAGGAAGGTTTGTCAGTGGATCTAGCTAATGTTGTAGTTATTGTAGGTCTAGAAAGAGACTACCCAGTCATAGTGAGGTGAGAAGAATTCTTGGGTCACACTAGATATTATAGAAAATTTATCAAAGGATATGCTAAGATTAACACACACTTAGAAGAGTTACTGAAAGGAAAAGGGACATTTTATTAGGGAGATCCACAATCAGCACACATTTGAGGCATTGATGGAAAGACTTGCTAAAACACCTATTCTACATTTTCCCTTATGGAACCAACTGTTTCATGTACATGTGGATGCCTCTGGTAGGACCATTAGCATGGTGTTAGCTCAGTCTAGAGAAGGTATTATAGATCATCTTATCTTTTTTTCTATTAGAAAGTTGACTCTTGTAGAGAAGAATTATACAACTATTGAGCGTGAAGCCTTTTCAATTATCTATGCACTGCATAAATTTAGACAATACCTTCTATCAACACCATTTGTATTTTACACCTGATCACATGGCATTGAAATACTTGGTAAAATAATCCCGTTTTACAAGGTGTACATATGTCGATGGGTGCTCTTGTTCCAACGAATTTGATTTCACAGTTTTGGTTAAACCATGTAAACTTAATACTTACCTATACCATTTATCAAGAATTCAATCAGGGGAGGATGTGTAGACAATTTATAATACAATGTCAGATGTATATTTGTACAAGTTAAAACGTGTACCTTCAGAATTGGAGGATATTGCTATCTTTTTACATATCAATATGATGCCATAAGGAATGGAAAAAACTTGCAATTCACATGGCACCATTTTATGTTGATTAGTGGTGACCTATACAAGTTAGGCCAAGATGAAGTATGGCACCAGTGTGTACTAGAGAACAAGTGCATGGATACCATGGAAGAGGATCATGATGGTATTGTAGGTGAGAACTATGTGGGTGACGCCAATGTGTGTAAGATTCTACTCACTAGATTATGGTGGGAGACCCTCTACAAAGATTGTAAAGCATATTGTAAGGTGTGTGATCATTGTCAATGCATTGGTAAACCTAGGAAAAGAGATGAAATGCCCTTAAGACCTATTCCTAGTGTAGATTCATTTGAGAAATGGGCTATAGACTTTGTGGGTCCTATTTCTCTAGTCTGCGTGTAGAACTAGATCATGCTACATCATCACTTGCACATATTATCTTACAAGGTGGGAAGAAGAAACACCTACCAAGGATTGTACATCAGCTATAATAAACATGTTTTTATGGGAAAGGTTCTCACAAGGTATGAATTCCTCTAAGCTTGACAAGTGACAGGGGTACACACTTTCTGAATGAGACAATCATGATACTATTGGATGAATTTATCTATTAGCTCACCATAATACTACACCCTATCATCCTTAGGAAAATGGGACCACTGAGGCCTTCAACAATATTTTGAGCTAGACATTAACAAAAATTTGTGATGTTGGAAGGAAATATTGGGATGATAAAGTTTCTTTTGTGCTTTGGGTGTATAGAACAACATACAAGAGGTTCAACAAGGCCACACCCTTTCAGTTGGTGTTTGTCACCAAAGTAGTTCTTCTGATGGAATTCATGTTACCTTCTTTGCGTATTGTGTGTGCTGGAGGTCTAGCCAATGAGTAAGCATTAGAAGAAAGAATTGATAAATTGATACAGTTGGATGAGAGGCACACCATAGCACATTGGATTCAGAAGTAGGAAAAGGCTAGGAAAAAGGCATGGCATGATAGGTACATCAAGGAAAAATAACTTGAGATAGGACAGATGGTGCTTCTCTATGACTCTAAGTTTTTGTGCCATCCAGGAAAGCTTAAAGTGCATTGGTTGGGACTGTATATTATCACTCATATACTTTAACAAGGTTCTTACCAGTTAGATACGCTTGATGGAATACAGTTACCTGATTACTTCAATAGGAGTAGGCTGAAGACATACTATAAATAAGTATTCTTGGTGTTTGTAATAAGGTGGAGTTTGCCATTTAGAATAGGATTTTATTTATTTCCTTAATGTATTTCCTTCTTCTTTGATATGCTTTGTCAATTTAGTTTTGTGTTTTGTGTAATAAGCATGTTTATACACTGGAATCTAATTACCAATTCAAGTATTTTTTATGCACAGAGGACTCCACATACCATTGGTGTGAGGTGGTTACTCATAACTGGGTATACATCAGAGCAAAATTTGTTACGAGGTGTTAGTTAAGTGTGGAAAGGATATGTTAAGAAGGATATTGTTCTAAAAATATGACCATAGATGGAGATAAATGAGGGAACAGTATAATGTGAGGTAAGTTGCAGCCATGGAGACTACCAAGGGAAGATGTAGTGGTGAGGTACTCAGGTGCACATGGAAGTGTGCTGAAGAGAATTTTGTAGCCAGAAGGTAGGAAGGCACACTAAAAGGTTATAGTTGGGGATGCATGAAGATGTACCACATGGATATTGTGAAAATGGTCAATTAATGAGAGGATTTTTGGTAGGTGAAGGAGCAATAAATGCATTAACTCTTTGCAAATATATATAAGGACATGATGTGGGCTCATTTTTACCTTTGCGATCACAAGTATTTGAGCGAGCTAAGTGTGACCTAGATGAGTGAATCGTGTTGAGGTGTAAAGTGTTGTGAAACTAGACATGGAGAGTAGACTATTGTGTGTAAGAGGCTTGTGTCCCCATTGGTGAAGGGTTTGAGATGAAGAAGAAGCATTGGGAAGGAGCTACGACATGTGGTTTCAAGCTAGGGCACACAGATTCAAGCTAGGGTTTGAGTTTTCTTGTTATAGACAAGAAAAAGGTATGATTTTTATGATGACACCAAAGAAAAAACCTACAGTAGGCACGAAAGGAAAGAAGAAGGTAGAAGATGAAGTTGAAATTATTCCCAAGAGTAATTTTTCAGAGATACAATACCCAGAAGGATTAATAGTTAGAAAAGAGTGGGATTCCCACATCCACATATGTAAGATAAGTGACTACAACCACTGTACCTTTGACAATAAGGGAGAGTTGGACATGTGTTGCTAAATAAGAAGACCAAAAAGTGCATGATGGAGGATATGCTAGTGTATGATGATACTGGGGAGAAATTACTGAAGCAGGTAGGAGTTCGTAGTGTAATAACACTTCTACATCATGCAATTTTCCATGAGGTATGGGACATAGAGCCCATGGTGTAAACTACCATATTCCTTCATAGTGCACTACTTCTAGGCCTCAGTTCACAAATTTACTAATGCATGTTGTTTGAAATTCAACATAGACAAGGTAGACTGTGACTACCACACCCTCAGGAAGACATATGTGTATCTAGGTCAGACTACCTACATTGAGAGGCTCATTTCCGATGTCATAAGTATGAAGCCAGTAAGCTTGGATATTGGGGTCAGCGGATCCACACTCATATATCTTCAGCTTAAGCCTAGGCTAGAGAATAAAAATTATTTGGAGAATGAGTTGTGCTCCTAGGGCCTCCTAAGGGAAATCATACAGTTGAGTATGTGCCAGCTCCAAATCTTACAACAAACTATAGAGGTAGATGAGGAGGATTAAGAATGTGAAGATAGTGGTGGCTTAGATCATAGAGGCCTAAGGTAGTCCATAGATAGAGTGGAGATAGAGCGCACAGATACTCCACCTCAGGTACAAGAAGGAGACGAGGACTTAGAAGCAGAAGTAGTCCATGAAGATTGTTGTTTTAAAAGGTTATTCAGAAGAAAAAGAACCCAATGCGTGGAAATCCACAAACCTATAAGAAGATCACCATGACTATATCATTAGAAAGAGGAAACTAAGAAGAAGAGTAGAAAGCTAAAGGTGAATGAGGAGGCAGAGGAGTTTACATAGATAGAAATCCTGGAAACCCCTGTGTATCCAAGAAGATGTGGAAGAAACGAAAGATGAGGATATGAAGGATGAAGAGGAAAGTACAAAGGAGGAAAAAGAGTCAGATCATGAGTAGCCTCACGCGCATGACACTACTTAGAAATTCAAAGGGACTAACTCCAAACCTTGGCACTCAAGTTCCTAAAGGACCAAGAATGAGAACAAGTGAAGAATACATTGTCCCAAGTATGGGCTATGTTGAGGACATAAGCAAAATAATTCGCACCCTTGTTTTCAAATCACAGTGGATCTAAAGGAGTTATATAGGTGGGAGATGATGGACCCATACATGGCCACTACGTGCGTGCAAGGAAAACATTTTTCCTATTCCATGTAGAAAAATTTCCACCTAGACATGGCCACTACATGTGCAAGGAAACATTTTACATATTTTGATGTATGCGAGGAGTCTTATGAATCAATATGATTGAAGAAGGCACCTTAGAGTAGGCACATGACTATAAATCTGACTCTCATGTCTGATGAGTAGGTGAGAAATTTCTTAGTTAAGGTATCTACAGAGGTTACGTGGAGGAACATCGATTAAGGTTACCACTATTAGAGTGCTACTTGAAGATAATAAGGAAAAAACTGTAGAAATAACACATCTAAAAGGAGAGAAGGATCTAAAGAAGAAAAATAATGAGGCATTTATCAACATGGTAGAATAAATTCATGACTATGTCCTAAAAGAAATACCACATCTGGAGTCTAAGGTATCTAAAAAGTTTCCTTCAACTATGCATTACGTGTGCACACATTAGTTGGTTTGGTTCTTGAGGATGGACCATTTTGAATGTCATCACTAAAAGATCATGAATAGGAGGTAGAGATAGAAAAGGCCTCTGTAGTGAGGATAATTTCAAGTTATGAAGCCTTACTCCAAAATTTACAAGAAGAGATGAAGAAATCATGATCAAGCTTTGAATATATGTGTTGCACCAGAAGCATTGATCAGGATCAGAACTATTGTAGAAGATAATGAAGTATTGAAGGAAATTAAGGATGAGACTTTAGGGTGTGTAGAGAGATTGACATTAATAAAGAAAAAGTGTGAAGCCCTTGTATCATGCAAAAAACCCACATAAGGAGACACTGGAAGAGATTGGGAAGCTCATAGCGCAAAATATGGATGGAAGGAATAATGTCTGTTATGGCTAATCCTTACTATAGAATGGAAAGGGAGAGATAACCCAAGGAAGAAACTATTTTATCGATAGAAAACAAGAAATGCGCTGGATCACAAGAAAAACATTGGAGGCTAAGATTAAAACAAAATATCTAGAGTTGATCCTCCTAGTTAAAGTAGAGGGTGTAAAATAAAATTCCATTCTTTATACAGTAATTCTTTACATTCTTTCATTCTTATTATTTATTGATTGGGAAATTTCAGAAATAAACCCCATTATTGGGGTGACAATGTAGTTTAGTGTGGGGTCTTTTGAACAAACAGAGTATGACACTATGGAGAGGGCACACAAAATATTTGTGCATAGGAATATGGTGCATTTGAAGGTACGGAAGGATAGAAGAGGAAAAATGCACCAGGACAAGATAATTTTGGGACTTAGCCATTTTTCATGGTTTTAGGCTATTTTTGGAGATAACGTGTAGAGCACACATTAGGATAGATAATTTAATGACACATAACTGATATTTTGGGCTGAGCATTTGATGAGTGCCATGCACAAGTTGAAGATAATAGTAGGATTACTACTGCCAGATAATTGTAGGAGATCTATTATTAGTGCACTTGTATGTGTTCCTATTATTGTAAAGGTGCATGGATATTTTCAGCATGCAACCTATTTTAGGAAGTGCGTAAGTGGTGAAGGGAAATTCTCCACCCTTATAAATATGGATCAAGCTGTGTAGTTTGATATAATGAGACACATGAGTTATTGTAGAGTTATGTTGTTGGATCTGTTACATGCATAAACTTATGGTAAATTTATATGATGTAAGAAACTTTTTATTTACTTTGTTTAGTATAATGGAGTGTATTGGCTAGATAATGGTGTTAAACGTAACTGTAACTGGTTCTTGTATGGTCAATCCTGTCATTACTACTATCTAATTTTTAAGATCTATAACTAGGTATACTCTGTGGAATGTTTATGACTATTTATGGATCTAAATGCATTATATCTTCTTCACGTTAACATCCTACACAAAACAACTCTAAGGAGTGGCTTGGTACCCTTGCGTGCTTTGGGTGAGCACTCAGCTCAAGCAAGGTGATGTGCCAACACACCTGGGTTATTCAAGGTAAATTCTAGGCTGCATCACTAGTCATCTAGGAAGACTTGTAGAAACTTGTGGATGAAGTTTTGAAACGCCTGAACCACAATGCACAAAAACACAACAGGAAAGTTCTTCAATCCAAAAGGAATGAATGTGTGGGAAAACCTTCCCCATTCAGTGGTGAAATTTGTCTTTTCTTGGTCCTCCTTTGCAATTTTACCCTGATGATATCTTGAGAATCCATCTGTAAAAGAATAGATCTTGCACCTGACTACTCCTTCTAGGATCTCCTCAGTGAAGGGGGTTGGAAAAGGGTCAATGACACATATCACATTAAAATATATATAATCAATGCAAATCATTATCCTTCCATCCTTTTTAATGTTGATGACCATTGGAATCATCCATTATAATTCTTTAATAGCCTTAATGATGCATGTTGTGATCATCTTGTCAATATCCTCCTCAACTTTGATGCACAGATTCAGATTCATTCAATAAGGTCTCTTTCGAATTGGGCACATACCTTCCTTTAACTTGATATTTATTTCTCCCAAGGAGTGGAAAAATCCTTGAAGCTCATTTTCCCTATGCAGAAACAAATCCTGAAATTCACACAACACATCAATGATCTTCAAAACCTTCTTTTATGTCTAGTAATCTACAATAATAGTCTCCTTAGGTTCCACCTCCAAACACATGTTAACCTTATTATTTTTAGGGGTTTATGGTAGGCATGTTCTTTCTCATCAACACTATCCATAACCTCGCACATGCCCAAATTATGGTTAACATCCAAGTTTTCCACCTCTTGACCATCTATCACATAGACCAAATTTTCTTTCTCTTTTTTTATGCATGCGAACTCAAGTTGTATCTCCTCTTGTTCTTCCTCGTCAAAGCACACATCTAAGAAAGGTTCACCATATAATTCTAGTATTTTATCCTCTGCCATGACACTATCTCTGATACTTAGGAGCTTAACAACCTACAATTCCTCATTTACCAATGGCTTAGTACTTTGATACTCGAAAGCTTGAAGGAGATCAGTCATCAACTCTTTCTAGTTTCCTATCTAATGGCACAACTTTGAGTGAATGAACCATACACACGTGTAGCCTTGTAAGGTGGAGTAAATATTATGCACCCATAAAGAAGGTGACAAGGCTTCCTTGCCTTCTATCTAGGCCTTCTCACATGCCTAGATAGAAACGAGGAAGGTTCCTTCCAATGATAATATTATATAAAAGAAGGTGCATTTCTTCAAGAAAATCTAACAGAGAATGTGATTCTCACCTCCTATCACTCTAGAAGGTTATCATGATGGGTTGGCAACCAATGTGTTGTGGTCCCGAGTAAGGTATAGCTAAGCATCCTTATCCTTTTGATCTCACATCTCCATTAGGTCTCTATTGCTCACAAGAAAACATTAGGGTCGGCTCCCCCAGTACAACTAAGAAAATTATTTCCCCCTAAATGCCTAACTGAGCATGCCTTTGTTACTCTTTTCACAAGTCCTCTTAACTTCCTTCTGAATAATTCATATGTCCCATGTGCCCAATTTTCACATGCCACACTAGTTGTATCACTTACAGATTGAGCATCTTCCCACTAAATAATACCTTATTTTTTTGGTTACACAACCTTAGGGTCCCTGATAGTGCACACATAGATGATGCCTAGGTCTTCTTCTCCTAAGGGGTCAGTATAGGGTACTTACTTCCCATCCATAAAAAAAATTATAACACTTTCCTCCTTGTTCTCAAAACTTATATACCCCTTATTTAAACGTAAATCAACATTGTTCTTATAGCACCATAGGCACCCAAGTAATGCTGGAAAGTTGTCCACCTCAACAAGTGCTAAGACTTAGAAGTATCCAGTGAATTTCACCCCTTAGATAGTGATATAAGCATCCTTTAAAACAAAAAATGGGAATTTACTGTCTTATTAGCCATATATAACACATTTGAGGATGGTTGTAATGGTGGCCTTCCCATTTGATTCCATGCATCCATGGTGATAACATTGACTTCAACACCCATGTAAATTAGAATAACAACTACATTCAAGGTAATCTCCTTATCATAGTCAAGGCTATGAGGAGGAAGGTCAGTATGCAAAACCTACCTCTCATGCTCTCCTCTAACATTTAGTAAATTACCTATCAATAATTATCCTAACAGAGGAATGATATTCTCTTAGTAAAACATCTTACACACCTCTCTGACATCATCTATATCTGACTGAGGGACCTCAGTGCTCTTCTTCTGATCCAACTTCTTGGATTGCTCTTTTAGACACTGACTTTCCCCTTGAATACTTCTGATTACGTCCGTTGTCTCTTGATAGACTTCCTTATTATGTGTATGATATAGATACTTCCCATGTACCACCTAATCTCTTGGAATAAACAACCTTTTATTTGGTATCTCCCTGGCACGCACAGCCTCAAATCATGTCGTCACTAGTACAGGTTCTAACTCTGACTCACATGCCATTCTAGGTATTCACTATTGATTAGCATGCTTTAAGCTCACCATCCCAACACCCTTATCCTTGTGCTTCTTTTGGCTCATGTGTTAAAATAATTACAAGAACTCCTCATACTTGTGATTCTTTCCACACCAAGAACACTATAGCATATTAGGGAATTCATGCTTATAGTGTTCCGTACGTAGACCCATAATTGTAACAAGTTCCAAGTGGGAACTCACTTCTTGTGCCTCCGTAGTTACCACAACCTCTAAATCCTCCACGAATTTCTTTTTTGTGATTCCCTCCATCTGCGCACCCCTCATAATTATGGCCATCATCCTTGGAGCTATTCACAATACTAGTCTGGTATACACCAATAAAGATGGCATCATGTATTTGGTCAATCAATCTACAATCCTTGGTGTCATGAGGAATAGAGGTGAAAATTTCACAATATCAAGACACATTCTTACGAATCACACACTGCAATAGTAGACACCTACTTGCATCATGATATCCATGTCAAATCTCATAGTCCACTGTCATCACACGTACCAATTTCTAAGGAAAATTTTTGTTAGTATTCCCTTCTACCTCACAATCCATACACCATAACCCGTTGCGAGTCTCATGAGATGAGTTTGTAGATAATTTCTTCAGCTAGTTTTCCATTGCAATAATTTGGGCTTCTAGGAAAAAACTAACTCCTGTATCAATGGTTCCTATTACCTCATCATGAAAGGTAGCCTTCAATGCCTCATGAGGATTTGTGAAATTCTTATGTGAAAGTGCCCTCTTAAATGGTGTGATCAATCCTCTGATGAACCACTAAGCATGCAACAAAGGATGAATGTCATAAGATAACTTGGATAGGAGTGTCTTAAAACATGTGTCATACTCTCGCACACTCTCTGCAATTATTTTTTGAATCTCCTTCAACATGGTGATGATTTTTTGTTCAAACTAAGGTATGTGGAACTCCGCCAAAAAGGTATTACATAGTGAAATGTAATCCACCACTTTCTAGTGTGGGTCATACTTATTATACCAGCCAAGTGCACATCCTTGTAACATGGTTGCAAACTGACTTGCTTTCCTCTTTGGGGTAGTGATTACCTTTGTGTGTCATAGTAATTTTCACTCATGTACATGTTCCGCAGAATAATCAACACCCTTATAATCAGGTAAGTGGAGTGACATCTCATAAAACACCTTTTGATGGTGTTGTGGACCTTGTCTGCCAGATCCAAGACCTTGATTCCTTCCAATGTTACCTCCACAACTAGACCCACTAGATCGACTACCGACAACACCTCCAGATCCACCATATCCTCATCATATCCAAAGGACCTAACATAATTGCACCTTACGAACCCACCATCATGCTAAACTGCACACTAATAGTCTATGATGCTAAACCACTCCCAGATGTGTTTCCCGTGCCACTCCCAAATGTGATGCTTAAACCTTGTGATCCCACACCTTCCCCAAATGTTGTACTAGAAAAAATGCCCCCAAACACAGGAAATGACTATGCAGCCATAGATGTACCAAATGAAAAATTATACCTCCTAGGTGTCGCTTGACTATGAATACCGATATCAACTGGATTATCAACACTTATCTTAGGAATTGGAAATATAAGCACAAGGTTGTGGCCGCCATGTGGGTTAAGATGCACACCTACGGATCTTCTCCTTTCTTCATATGATAAGATTTATCCTAAATCCAAGGGGGGTTATCTTCCGCACTTGCCAAGATGGAGTAGCTCAGAATGCTCAAGTTCCACATCCTCCACTCAAACCTCAAACCTTTCCCGTAATATCTACCTCTATAAATCCATTACTCCAACATATTTACAGCATCTTTCCAACTCCATCTCCTCATCTTCATTATACTTGAGTCACCTCTCCTCTCATTCAATTTCTTCTGCAAGGTCTGCCATCCTCTACCATGCCATCTTTCATGCCCCACACCTCACATGAATTTAGCCAGCCATGGGAAAGGCTTCCAAACTCAAATTAATGTCCATGATTTTAATAGCTAGTGGGATAGCTGATGTATCCTAGAATTTACTAGTAATAAACCAGGCGTGCTGGCACATCACTTAGCCTAGACTAAGTGGTCACCCAAAGCACGCAAAGGTACCAAGCCCCTCTTTAGTGTTACTGTTAAAGGATGTTAGCATGATGAAAACTTAATGCATTCAGATCCATAATTAATATAAAATTCTACAGATCATTTCTAGATCTGGATCTAAAGAGTAATCAATTTAAATAATAACCATAATGAATTCAATCATTTAAGAACTAATTATACTCATGATTAACACTCTAATTCATCCATTACACTTCATTATATTAAACACAATAAATACACAGAATCTTATTACAACAAGTAATATCATAAGCTCATGCACACATTAGATCTGGAAACATAATCTCATAGCAATTCAATTCTCACATAATCCTCATTTTCTACGTAGATCACTACATATTTATAAGGGTGGGGGATTTCTCTTCACCACTTGCATAACTCCCAAAATAGGTCGCATGCTAACTATAACCATGATCCTTTACAATAATAGCCACACATGCAAGTGCACTAATAATAGACCTCTTCTGGATAACTAGTAGTAGCAATTCTATTCTTAGCCTGCACCCATGCAAAGCACTTATTAGTCACTCTTCCAGTAATATCCCATGCATGTCATACAAGTCTTTACCCATTTTGTGTGCTCGACATGCTATCTCCAAAAATAGATTGTACATGTGAAAATAGCTAAGTCCTGAATCTTCCCTTGTCTTTTGCATGCGTGCCCTTTCCTATCCTTCTACACCTTTAACTATGCTTTACCCCTATGCGTGAATATTTTGTGTGCCCTCTCCTTTACATCATACTCTTTTCCTCTCAACATTACCCCACACTAAACCGCATTTCCACCCTAGAAATGGCTACTCCTTGAACAATAAATAATAAAGAATGGAAAGAAATGGAAGATTTTTTACATAACGAATGAACTCTCACTGTGCAACATCCTCTATATCAATCGAAATAATTAATCCTAGATACTCTTATTTTATCTACACTTCCAACATCTACCACTTGGTTAGCATGGCTTCTATCTTCTCTAGGATTTCCACTGTAATAGTTTCCAACTCATCTTGGGAGATTTCTCCCTTCTCATTTTGTAGCACCCGAATAATGTTGGACATAAAAGACATTCTTCCATCTAACAAATCCATCTTCTGCACTATACACTTCCCAATTTCATCTAATTTTTCCTTATGAGGGTCATGTGCTGTTGTAAGGGCCTCATGCTTCTGCTTGACTAGCGTCAATCTTTCCGTACATCCCAATGTGTCATCCTTCATTGATTTCAGGACTTCATTATCTTCTACTATTGTCCTGACCCTTATTAATGCCTTTGGAGCTGCACCTATATTCAGTTCCTAGTCTGATTTCTTCATCTCATCATGTAAGGTTTGAAGCAATGCCTCATATGATGAAATATTTTGTACTACTTCAGCATTTTTCCTTTGCCTCCTGCTCAGGGTCCTTTAGTGGTGGCATCCGAATTGGTCCATCCTCAAACATCAAATCAACTAAGGTATGCATATAGTACATAGCCAAAGGGAAATTTTTGGGTACCATGGGCTCTAAGTGTAGTCTTGTTTGTAGGACATGATCCCAAATCTCCTATGCCATGCCATTAAGGACCCCATTTTCTTCTGATCTAGGTCCTTCTCTCCTTTCAAATGCATGATCTCTGCATCTTTGGATCTCATCTCCTCCCTTAACACTTTGATAGTGGTATCTTTATCTATATTCTCATACGAGACCTCTGTAGACACCTTCACTAAGGCATTAATCACCTGTTCATAAGACATAACCATGAGTTTTATGGTTATGTGTCTGTTCTATGGTGACTTTCTCATTCTCCTTAATACATAGGAATATTCACACACATCAAAAGCAAGCTCGTCCATGTGAGTTCGCATGGACCATGAAAATTATTTCCTCATGTGCATAGTTTCCATGTCAAGGTCCATCAACTCCCATCTATATTATTTCTCAAGGCCCACTATAGTCAGGAATCACACGCGAATAATTTTACTTATGTCCTCCTCATAGAACATAATTGGTGCAACATACTCTCCACTTTCCCTCCTTCATCTTGGCCCCTTACGCACTTGAGCACCAAGGTCTGGAGTTGGATCCTCTATTTCCTAAGAAGTATCTTGCTTTATCTCTTCTGGATTTTGAACCCTGTAGTGCCCACTTCCCTTTAGCACCTTTTATTACTGAACATGATATTGTGGACTTTATGATGGAAATTTTTATAGTTTTGATTTAGTATAATGTTAGATGTCAGATCCTGGATTACTGTTGAATTTGATTCATATATGATGCATGATGATTCTTAGAGACATTTTATATAGATGTTGACATGATTTTGGACATGGTTATATATATATACTTATGGGTGTTGTTAGGACATGTGATATTTGGATAAATTGAGTAAGCCAAGAAAATTGAATTTAAAATTGATGATTATATAGTTGTTGATGAAATTGTAAGTGATATTGTTGATTGTCTGGATGTTGTCGTGATTCATATATATATTGATGATTTTGAAATTATATTATATTCATTTTGGATGTTCTGATATGGCCATGATGCTGAAGGAGATATTTGTGTTTTGCAGGTTAAAAAATCACAAAAAACATCAGGGGATTGGAGACGAACCACAATGGAATTACAGGTGAATTCGACAAGGTCACCATGGCAAATTTTTGTGTGTGTGTGTGTGTTGTATTTTGTTAGGATTCCTATGGGGGTGAATTTCCTTTATATGTGACCATGGGTTTGTGTATTTTATTTAATGTGGTTAAATTTTATTTATTATTATATGTATTTTATTAGTGATGTGTTCCTTTCTCTATTTAATTATTTTGTGGTAGATTAATGTGAGAAATTATATGGTTAAAATTTAAATAAGTCAAATTGGGATATGGCAAAGTAATTAAGGAATTTGTTGGCTCTTTGTATTTAATATGTAAGTGATGTGTAAGTTGTGTAAGAGTGTGTAAGTCAAATTTTGGAGTATGAAACACTCCACCTCCTTGGAAATTTGAATTTTCCTTGGGGGTTGTTTTTGAAGGCTTTTGGGACAAGTAAAACTTGTCCCATACCTCTCAAATTAATTTACCAACCATACTTATGGTTGGAGAGGTGATTTTAGACTTTTCTAATGCATTTTATTAATCATGTTAAAAGTTTTGATTGCACTCTCTTACATTTTATTTATTTTACAGTCCTTTGGGGTGTGGGATTTTTGGAGTGTGCAAGTATATTGTCATATTTTCACCCACATATTTACTATGCTTGGGAGAATGAAATTTTGTCTTTTGTGTTTGAATTTGAGGATGTGTGATGTGGCATCCTACATGGAGTGACATCATCATCTTCTCTTCCCTCTTCTATAAAATTCAAATTCTTTTCTTGTTTTTGGTTGTTGAATCATTTTACAAAGTTATTTGGGGGCGCATTTTGCTTGTGTTTGGAGCTCTTACTTTTAGAAGGAATTTGGAGAAATTTTCCATGCTTGGAGATTGATTTTTTGGGGCTATGTTTTTTGCATTGAAAGCTTACAGTTGTAAAAAAAATTTACTATGGAGAGGTAGGAGTTTAATCCATTTTTTATGATGTTAATTTTCTTGTTGTGTTGTGTGAATGGTGCATGCTTGATTTAATTGTTGGCTGGTTGGGTAGAATGCCATAAGAATGGTGTAGGAGAAGGCTATGGGAAATCCATGCGGGGGAACATAAGGGAATGCCATTGGAATCATAATTTTGTTGAGAGATTTTGGGTTTGGGATCCACCATGGAAAATAAATAACTTGCATTTCTTACTTTGTGGTGGTAAAAAGGAAATCTGTGGGGGGCATAAGGAGGGATTGTGGGGGGCATAAGGATATGTGAGGTGAAATTTTATTGGTGGTTTGTTTCTGATGGATGCTCAATTTCCCATTTGGGAGGCATAAGAAGCTTCCCCCATAGACCTTGCTCCTTTGTCTTGCATGATCAACCCTGATTTTTGTTTGAATGTTTGAAAATGCAGTTGTAAACTGTTATCTTTATTGGACTGTGTTTTATACTAAATTATGCATGTTGAAAGAATGTTATGTGTTATGGAAGCCAAATGTTGCCATGGGTTGAATCACACCTATTATTTTATTATGGTTGGAGCTTGGGGGCCAATGATGAAGGATGACTTATCCTTTCATTGGATGTTTTAGCTGGGTGGAGAGTGTTGGATTTCCCCCACTTTCTTTGTGATCGAATTAGATGAATGAGAGGAATGCATATTGCTGTCCTGGAGCTGAGAAAAGAAGATAGTTTGATTGTTCCTTGTGAAATAAAATCCTTTGTAGATTTTCCCACTTTGAAGTGGATGAAATTGTAATGTATTTTGTGAAGAGAAGATGTTTGTAATTGGTTATGAAATTTGCATATTCAAAATTTGAAAGATATTTATATTGTGTTCTATACATTTGAAGGAAAGAAAGTGAAATCTGCTAATTGTATTCAAGGAATGGAAAAATGTAAAGATGTATTTATTTTAGAATTAATAAAGGATTGTAATACCTTTTCTCATTTGAATTGTTTTATTGGAATCTAATTTTTTAAAATGTAATGGAATCTTTGTTTGAAAGGAAGAAATGTATGTGGAAGTAATACAGTATTTTGTATCTTTTAGAAATGTGTAAAAACAAAAAAAATTTTGAATTCAGTATTGCTTCTTGATCTTGAATGGTTTTATTAAAAATGACTAAGGTATTAGACTAGATGAGATATGAAATTTCATATATGGAAGATGAAATTGTTGAATAGATCCTCTTGAAATTGATCTCTATCATAAGTTTTAAAACTGGCAAACAATTTAATTAAAATGCACAATTTAGGCCTACACACAATAATCAACATGGAAGCATTAAAATTTAACATGATGCAATATCAATGAACTCATTTGGACTAAAAACACTTAAGGAAAACATTGAAACATTGCAAAATCAGACCGAAACCTTTTACAGTCAATTTGTAGTCTTTTTCAGTCATTTGTTGGAAAATTTTAAATTGGAAATCAATTGAGAAAAATCCACCTTCCTAAAACATCTTAAATCCTTACTAGAACAATCCTCCATGTCTTTTTGGCATGTTGAGTGAAGGAGGAGATAAAATTGAACAAAATAGATGATTTAAAATTTACCAGTTGGCTTTTTAAAAAACCTACATAACATTTTCTTAAAATTCACCTTGTAAACTTTATCAAAATCTAAAATTTATGAGTATTGTAAAAATTGGGTGTCAAGATCTTTCCAGAAAGTCCTTGTTTTCACAAAACTGAGCTTTCTAGCTCAAGTTATGATCCTTTGAAGTTTTCCTTCCTTGGTAGGAAAATTTGGGAAAATTTTCCCTGGCGGGTCCAAGGCCCGAAATTTTCCTTTTGAAAACTTAGAAAAAAAAATTGGGAAATTTTTTAACATTTTCTCGGCCACTTGCCTACCTGCAGCTAATCAGAAGCTACCACGTCACCTCGTGAGGCAACAGCGGAGGCGCGACACCTTTTCTTCCTTAGCAGTTTTTGAAAATTTTGGAAAATTTTCTTAACTTTCCCCGCATCCCCGCCAGCCTGCAGCCAATCACAAGCTGCCATGTGGCATGGTGGATGGGTGGAACCTTCGCAAATTTTATCTTTAGAAGATTTTTTTTTTGAATTTTTCCCCAAAATTTCCCGTGACCCCACATTCCTGCCCTATCCTTTTTGAAACTCTTTTGTGGACGTGCGGGCCCGTGTGTCAAAACTTATCCTTTTCTCTTTCCTTTGGAAAAAATCCTAAATAATTTCCACCACCCCGCCACCTACAGCCAATGTTAGGATGACACATGGAAATTGTAGATTTTGGCAGAAACTTGAATGGATTTTTCCCTTGTTGCCATCGGGGTGCAAAACATTATATTTTTTCTTCCGCCCCATTCTACCCACGCTGATTGGAGAAGCACCACGTGTCCTTGGTGGAGGTGTGAGGGCACGGGCACAAGTTATATTTTATTCCTTACGCGGGAAAAATTTCAAATACCACCCCGTGACACGTCAACCTAGAAAAATGGGTTTCCTTCCCCTCTTGACATGTGTCCCCTTTGGGAAAATTTGACCCCTAAGCTCTGCTAGACCATAACTGGAGTTTTACAAGGAGTTAGGAGGGATTCTTTATATCATCAGAAAGATGAGAAAATTTCCTATCCAATGGGAATGATTTAGGGAAATTTTAAATGCATTGAATTTAAGAAAAATCAAGTTGAAACTCTAAGCCTGTTAGAGAGTGCGTATGGGGATAAATTACCCCATGAACCTAGCTGAAACTTCTAACCCTAAAATTTGGACCTTGTGACCTCTGATAATTGTTAATAAAAGAAAAGTTTTTTCTAGTGGATTTGGATTGGTTAGTGGTAGCTGTTGCCTTGTAGCCTAGTTATAGACACTCTTAATCGAGTTCTAGGAGTGAGTAAGTGAGACCTTATTCTAATGATTTTATATATGTATTCCTTTCCTCACTGTTAATAAACCATGCTCTTGTCTCAAATCTTGTGGAATTAAATACCTTGGGTATTTAATTGTTTTCATCTGTTAACCCTAAAATTTTAATAAGGGAATATTTAGCTAAAATGTCAATGTAATAAGTGATTAAATAAATCCCTAAGAATATTTGAGCTAGGAGTGGAATATTACACTTGTTGCTTTATAATGTGGAATTAGTAGTTATTGTAATGGGAACAGTTATCAGTTGAAATTTAATTATCCTTGAGACTTTGGTCGTTAACTCCTAATAAAAATAAAATTTATTCCATAATTTTCTAACTAAACCTAGGTTGTTCATGGGTCTTAAGTGGGTTATTTTGTGGGAATCACACTTGGTATCAGAGTAGTGGTTCAAAAGCTTGGACCATTGGGCACACTAGAAAACTTGAGACATGAACTATAAACCTAGCACACTTTTAAAACTAGAAAACAACGTTGTTTGAAAATTGAAAAAAAAAGAAATAAGTATGAAGAAATATTACATTGCTCTGTTCATTTGAACTACCCGAATTAAAATGATAATTAAATAATAAGTTGTTTGAGTTTTTGTGTTGCTTAGTGGAATTTGTTCTAAACCCGGGAAATTAAGAATGTCAAATTTAATTGATTTTTTTTGTGAACTTCTAGTATAATGGAAACTCAGTTCCCCTTTTGAAAATGTGTTCATTTTAAAAGTCCTAAAACTTGATTTAATTATATGATGCATTAATCCCTTTGTTGAGACCCTTTCTTATTGGATTTTTTGGAATGATGATTTTTTTGGTTTGATTCATGTAGTTGGACAGTAGTGGTTGTGTTCTAGGTTAGGAAGAGTTAATTAGAAGTTGTTTAGAGCTTCCTCCCTTGAGTGGTTAGGAAACAGGGTTTGGTTGTCAGTATTCCATTTTGTTACCCATATGGGAGAGTGGACACTAAGTCTAGGTGTCGTCTAGGACCCAATCCTATGTATGTGTTCTTGGAACTAACCTCGAGGTAGAGTACCCCTATTGGCGGCCATAAAAGGCTGCGGAGTGAATGTGGTGTTAATTTTTGTGTTTTACATTTGTATTCTTGTGATTATTTTATCAAGGACTAGCATCTTATTTTATGAATTGATTGAGAAGCTCTGAGGATATTTTATTTATTTATAATTCTTGCAAGAATTTTCAAACTTTGCAATGTAGCTACTTAGCCACTTTATTGATTACCGATATTTCTTGGACTTATTTTGATTAGTGACTCGGATCTCATTATGTTGTTGGCTACTTAGCCAAATGTTACGTGATTCTCACTTACATGTTGTTGAGCTGGTTCTACGTTGTTTGTCTCATAATATTTTGTCATATGGGCATACATCCTAGGTGCTTAGCATGTATTCTGAGGTGCGTTAAGTTATGCCTTGGTTATGGATGCACAGAACCTTGAATGTGTCTAAGATCTTAGAGTGACCCTTTCATTGCTTGACCTTGCTAGAAAGAAATTTGTTGTGTAGTGTGGTCTAGATGGCAGTCTAGCAGTGGTAGTGGTGATTCTCTTACAATCTGGTAAGAGCTTGAACCTCATCGGAGTAGAAGTGTTTTATTATGGGCTTTTAGATTTTGTTAGGATTGGATTGCATTTTTGGTTGACTATAAATGTTACTGGAAAAGTTTTTGTTTTGATAGTTACTTTTCATCGATGCCATGTTAAATTGTATCACGGGTTCTTGGTTACATCAGAGAAAGTTTTGACTCATGGAATGTATGCATCTTGGTAATTATGGAAATATTTAAGCCCTTTTAGGTAGTGTGTTTATTTAAGTGTACTTGTTTTTCTCTCTTGACTTATGAATAAGTCTACCCTTACCTTAAATTTCCTTTACTATGATTAACATTCTATGACCTATTAATCTTTGGGTTACTTGGAAACACTGATGGATGCTTTGGGTTTTTTGGACCTTTCTCTTAGATATGTTAGTTTGGTGAATCTTAATAGTTAATCTCGATGGTACTTATATTTTACTTCCTCTTTTAAAAACTATAACTCTTGGCTGTAAAGTCAATGATTTGGTAAATTATTTGGTTGCCCCATTGCTTTTGATGCTTTCTAGTGTGGATGTGGTGTCCTTAAAGTAAATTTGCATTGTCATCTGGTTGTTTGGCTAGTGGTATCTTGTGGGGACATGAGAATTTATTAGAAAACCTTCTTTGGTTATTAGGGGAGTAAAATGTTACCACCCTAAACAACGAAAAAAATGTAAACCTTAATAGATTCATAAAAGTAAGATTATACCTCTTTAATGAGCCTTCTTTGAAAAATTTCTTGTGAGACTTACAGAGAACCACTAAGAATGTTTAATGATTCTTTAAATTATTTGGTAAATCCTTGAAATATTGGTGTGATTTATGTTGGTTCATTGTTTCCTAGTTCTTACAAAAATTAATGATGCGTTTTCTATGACCAACGTCTCTTGTTCCTTTAGAATTAAAAATGTGGTGTGTTGATTTATGTCTCTTTCCGTAAAAATAATTATGTCATATGTTTGAACCTTCCTCATTAAAATTTGATTGATAAGATGACTCAACCCAAATGCCATAAAACTATAATTAAGGAATTTGACCTTGAAGCTTTAACAAATAAATTGGAGCATAGAAAAGGGAAGTGATCCTTGTTGTACCCTTGGTAGATTAGTAGAAGAAATAAAAACCATGTAGAATAATAGAAAGGAAACCTTGTCCATACACCTTCCTTACGAGTAAAATAAATGCCCTCTACCTATACAAGATGGTAAGACATCATGCCCACCTTAGTGGTGCTCTTTATAACGTAAACTGGTGATGTCATAATAGAAGGAAGTTTGTAACAAAGGAAACATGAAAGGTATGTTCTTAACAAGAGAAACTACAAATTTTGACTTAATTAGTTGAGATATAAAATAAGTAAGATTTATGTGTATTGAGTACAATGTATAGTTGAACCTGTAGTTCTATTACCTACCTAAAACTATGAAACCCCGATGGATAGTAATGTGTTCTAGTTACTTAGTAATTCTTGTCCATGGATGTATGTGCCTTTATTGTGGGAGTTTTAGGTCATCATACCCTTATCGTCCATAGATCGACGAATGTGAGTTGTGGTCCTTTTGGATTGAGACTTATCTATTGTTTGAGAAGCAACCCCCTTGCATGTTGTTTTGTCCTTGGAGACCTAAGTTATTGTAATTTTAAGGCAACATATGTTAAGGATAAAAAATAACTTCAGGAAGTCTTCTTTCTTCATATTTTTTTCTTGGGTCACCTTGTTGTTGTTTCCCCTTTTCCATTAGGATGGAAAGTGTAAAATGATGTTATTCACTTTTTATATGATGCACCCTTGGTTTTTTATTGGACCCCGTCTTACTTGTTCTTCTCCCTAGCGACCTTGAGTGGTCCTTGGTGTTTCTTGTGCCCTCTTTATGGTTATTCCAAGCTTAAGTAGGAAATAAGATAAATAAATCCACTTGTGATATAAGGTATGGTACTTGTATTCATATGCCGGTTGCTAGGGGAGATATATATATATATATATATATATATATATATACAAGTACCATACCTTATATCACAACTGGATTTATTCATATGCCGGTTGCTAGGGGATATATATATATATATATATTTCTTTTGCTAAACGGTTGACTTCTTTGGATTGGTTATTTGGTGTGTTTGATTCTTACAACAAAAGTGTAAAAATCAAACTATAGGAAACCTTGTGGTCTTGACATCGTTTATATTACCATGAAAAGTTATTTGTACCCTCTTGAGTTATAAAAGTGCTTTCCTTGAATAGTCCCTTGATTTTTTAAAATGTTCTGCTGATTTAGGTGTCCTTGTTGATCAACCTCATCCTCTGTGATCCTCAAATTGTGGGACCTTGAGTAGACATGTCTCTTATACAAATTTTGGCCATGGATGATTCTACTAGCCTTGTCTAAAAAATGAACTATGAAAGCATAATTTAACCCTAGTGGAAACCTCAATTTTTGTTACTATAGTATGTTGTATTCCTTGGGAAACTATGTGGTATTTGTCAAACTCATGGAATTCTCCTTATTATTCCTCTACTTGGTGGTTACTCTTAATGATCTTTTGTAACTCTCCTTGTTATATTGTTATGTGTTGTATCTTGTTTGATAGTGTAAAGTTACTCCTTAAATTTAAATGTTCATAACCTTGCATGCAGAAAGTTTATAACTCATCCCTTACAATCTCCCTTCTTCTGCTGAATTACATTAGACAAAACTTAGGATTATGTGGACTCACACTTGTTTGAAGCAAAAAACACCATAATGGGAGTGATCCTTTTTCTGTTGTAGTTATCCCTGTCTCTCTTTCCTGTGACTTCCAGGAGGAAGTCGATTTTTAGGGGAGGGGGATGTAGTGCCCACTTCCCTTTGGAACCTTTTATTAATGATCACGATACTGTGGACTTTATGATGGATTTTTTTATAGTTTTGATTTAGTATGATGTTAGATGTTAGATCCTGGATTACTGCTGAATCTGATTCATATATGATATATGATGATTGTTGGAGAAATTTTATATAGATGTTGACATATTGTTAGACATGGTTATATATATACTTATGGGTGTTGTTAGGACATGTGATATTTGGATATATTAAGTAGGCCGAGAAAATTGAATTTAAAATTGATGATTCTATAGTTGTTGATGAAATTGTAAGTGATATTGTTGATTGTCTGGATGTTGTTGTGATTCATATATATATATATATATTGATGATTTTGAAATTATATTATATTAAATTTAGACGTTCTGATATGGCCACGAGGCCGAAGAAGGTATTTGTGTTTTACAGGTTAAAAAATCACAAAAAACATTGGCCGATTGGAGACGAACCACAATGGAATTCTAGGTGAATTCAACAAAGTCACCATGACAACTTATTTTGTGTGTGTGTGTGTGTTGTATTTTGTTAGGGATTCCCATGGGGGAGATTTCCTTTACATGTGACCATGGGTTTGTTTATTTTATTAATATGGTTAAATTTTCTTTATTTTTGTAAGTATTTTATTGGTGATGTGTTCCTTTCTCTATTTAATTATGTTATGGTAGATTAATGTGAGAAATCAGATGGTTAAAATTTAAATAGGTCATATTGGGATATGGGAAAGTAATTATGAAAGTTGTTGGATCTTTGTATTTAATATGTAAGTGATGTGTAAGTTGTGTAAGAATGTGTAAGTCATTTTTTGGAGTATGAAATACTCCACCTCCTTGGAAATTCGAATTTGTCCTTGGGGGCTATTTTTGGAGGCTTGTGGGACAAGTAAAACTTGTCACATGCCTCTCAAATTAATATACCAACCATATTTATGGTTGGAGAGGTGATTTTAGACTTTTATAATGCATTTTATTAATCATGTTGCAAGTTTTGATTGCAATCTCTTACATTTTATTTATTTTGCAGTCCTTTGGGGTGTGGGATTTTTGGAGTGTGCAAGTATATTGTCATATTTTCATCCACATCTTTATTGTGCTTGGGAGAATGAAATGTTGTCTTTTGTGTTTGAATTTGGGGATGTGTGATGTGCCATCCTACATGGAGCCACATCATCCTCTTCTCTTTCCTCTTCTATACAATTCAAACTCTTTGTTTGTTTTTTGTTGTTGAATCATTTTGCAAAGTTCTTTGGGGGCTCATTTTGCTTGTGTTTGGAGATCTTTCTTTTGGAAGGAATTTGGGGAAAATTTGCATGCTTGGAGATTCCTATTTTGGGGCTGTGTTTTTGGCATTGAAATATTGCTATTGGAAACAAAAGTTACTATGGAGATGTAGGAGTTTAATCCATCTTTTATGTTGTTAATTTTCTTGTTGTGTTGTGTGAATGGTGCATGCTTGATTTAATTATTGGCTGGTTGGGTAGACTACCATAGGAATGGTGTAGGAGAAGGCTATGGGGAATCCATGTGGGGGGGCATAAGGGAATGCCATTGGCATCATAATTTTGTGGAGGGAGTTTGGGTTTGGGATCCACCATGGAAAAGAAATAGCTTACATTTCTTACTTTGTGGGGGGCATAATGAAATTTGTGGGGGGCATAAGGAGGGATTGTGGGGGGCATAAGGATATGTGAGGTGTAATTTTATTGGCGGTTTATTTTTGGTGGATGCCCAATTCCCATTTGGGAGGCATAAGAAACTTCCCCCATAGACCTTGCTCATTTTTCTTGCATGATCAAGCCTGAGTTTTGTTTGAATGTTTGCAAATGCAATTGTAAACTACTACCTTTGTTGGACTATGTTTTATACTGAATTATGCATGTTATTGAATTATCCATGGGTTGAATCACACTTTTTATTGTATTATGGTTAGGGCTCAGGGGCTAATGATGAAGGATGTCTTCTCCTTTCATTGGATGTGTTGGTTGGGTGGAGAGCATTGCATTTCCCATACTTTTGTTGTGATTGAATTGGATGAATGAGTAGAATGCATGTTGTTGTCCTGGAGCTGAGAAAAGAAGACATTTTGACTGTTCCTTGTGAAATAAAATCCTTTGTATATTTTTCCACTTTAAAGTGGATGAAATTGTAATGTATTTTGTGAAGAGAATATGTTGTAATTGGTTATGAAATTTACATATTTGAAATGTGAAAGATATTTATATTTTGTTATGTACATTTGAAGGAAAGAAAGTGAAATCTATTAATTGCATTCAAGGAATGGAAAAATGTAAAGATGTATTTATTTTAGAATTAATAAAGGATTGTAATACATTTCCTCATTTGCATTGTTGTATTGAAATCTGATTTTTTAAATGTAATGGAATCTCTGTTTGAAAGGAAGAAATGTGTGTGGAAGTAATACAATATTTTGTATGTTTTAGAATTGTGTAAAAAATAAATAAAATTGAATTCAGTATTGCTTCTTGATCTTGAATGGTTTTATTAAAAACAACTAAGGTATTACACTAGATGAGATATGAAAGTTCATATATGGAAGATGAAATTGTTAGATATATCCTCTTGAAATTGATCTTTGTCATAAGTTTTAAAACTGGCAAACAATTTAATTAAAATGTATTATTCGGGCCTGCACACAATAATCAACATGGAAGCATTAAAATTTAACATGATACAATATCAATGAACTCATTTTTACAAAAAACACTCAAGGAAAACATTGAAACATTGCAAAATTAGACCGAAACCTTTTATAGTCAATTTGTAGTCTTTTTCTGTCATTTATTCGAAAAATTCAAATCGGAAATCAATTGATCAAAATCCACCTTCCTAAAACATCTTAAATCCTTCCTAGAAGAATCCTCCATGTCTGTTTGGCATGTTGAGTGAAGGAGGAGATCAAATTGAAAAAAATGGATAAGTTAAAATTTACTAGTTGGATTTTTAACAATCCTGTAGAACGTTTTCTTAAAATTAACCCCTTAAAATTTATGAAACTATAAAATTTATGATTCCTGTGTAAAAAGGGCATCGAGATATTTCCATAAAGTCCTAATTTTCCATAAACTGAGCTTTCTAGCTCAATTTATGACGCTTTGAAGTTTTACTTCCTTGGCAGAAAAATTTGGGAAAATTTTCCTTGGCGGGCCCACGGCCCAAAATTTTCCTTTTGAAAACTTAGAATTTTTTTTTTTGGAAAAGTTTTAACATTTTCCCCACCACCCCACCTACCTACAGCCAATCAAAAGCTGCCACATGGCCTCACAAGGAAATGGCGGAGGCGTGGCACCTTTTCTTCCTTAGCACTTTTTTGAAATTTTTTGAAAATTTTCTTAACTTTCCCCACATCCTCGCTGGCTCGCAGCCAATCATAGGCTGCCATGTGGCATGATGGAGGGGAAAAACCTTCAAAAAATTTATCTATATAAGATTTTTTTTTGGAAAATTTTCCCAAAATTTCCTATGACCCTGCACTCCCACCCTTGCCGTTTTGAAACTCTTCCGTGGATGCGTAGGCCCACGTGTCAAAACTTATCCTTTCCCCTTTGCTTTAACAAAAATCCTAAAATATTTATGCCACCCCACCACCCACAACCAGTATTAGTCATAGATTTTGGTAGAGAATTGCATGGATTTTTCCCTTGTTGCCATCGGGGTGCGAAACATTATTTTTTTTCCACCGCCCCCGGTCTACCCGTGCTGACTGGAGAAGCACCACGTGTCCCTGGTAGATGCATTAGGGCACAGGCACAAGTTTTATTTTATTCTACATGTAGGAAAAATTTAAAAATACCACCCCGCAACCCGCCAACCCAGAAAAATGGGTTTCCTTCCCCTCTTGACACGTGTCCCCTTTGGGAAAATTTGACCCCTAAGCTCCGCCGGACCATAACTAGAGTTTTACAAGGAGTTAGGGGGACTTCTTTATATCATCGGAAAGGTGAAATTTTTTTCTATCCAATGGAAATGATTTATGGAAATTTTTAATGCATTAATTTGAGAAAAATTAATTTGAAACTCTGAGCTTGTTAGAGAGTGGGTATGGGGATAAATTACCCCCTGAACCTAACTGAAACTTCTAACCCTAAAATTTGGACCTTGTGACCTTTGATAATTGTTAATAAAATAAAAGTTTGTTCTAGTGGATTTGGATTGGTTAGTGGAAGTTGTTGCCTTGTAACCTAGTTGTAGACACTCTTAATCAAGTTATGGGAGTGGGTAAGTGAGACCTTACTCTGATGATTTTGTATATGTATTCCTTTCCTCACTATAATTAAACCATGCTCTTATCTTAGATCTGTGGAATTAAATACCTTGGGTATTTAATTGTTTTGGTCCCTTAACTCTAAACTTTTAATCAAGGAATATTTAGCTAAAATATCAATGTAATTAGTGATTAAATAAATCCCTAAGGAGATTTGAGCTAGGAGTGGATTATTACACTTATTGCTTTATAATGTGGAATTAGTAGTTATTGTAATGGGAAAAGTTATTAGTTGAAATTTAATTATCCTTAAGAATTTGGTCATTAACTCCTAATAAAAATAATTATTCCATAATTTTCTAACTAAACCTAGGTTGTTCATGGGTCTTAAGTGGGTTGTTTTGTGGGCATCACATACCCCTTCTTCCTCAACCCTCATTTCAATGTCCTTGGGCTCTTCCACATCCTTTGGTTGTATTGGAGACCCAGGCGTACTCTCTTCAAACTCCTCCACCTCCTCATTCAACTTCAATCTTCTCCTTATTTTCTCAGGTGTCTCCTTTTGTGGAGAGATTTGTGGTGATCTCTATACTGATTTTCGAGTAGCACCTTGAGTTCCTATTTTTCTGAACATAGTCTTAAAGTAGTATTCTTCAGGGTATGATCCTACCTCCAATTATTTGTCTCCTTCTTCTTGTACCTAGGGTGGAGTACTTGCACACTTAGATTCTACCCTGTATTAGGGTTTCCTTTGTCCTCTATGTACCAAGTCATCACTATCTTGATGTTCTTCCTCCTAATCATCTACCTCTATAGGTTTAGTGGGATTAAAAGTTGGTACATTCTCCACTATATTCTTACACTTAGGTGGTCCTAGGAGTGAAAACTCATTCTCCACATATTTTCCCCCTCCAACTTAGGCTTAAGCTGAAGGTTTATAAGTGTGGCTCCACTATATCCAATCTCCAAACTCACATGATTCATGCTTATGATCTCTAAAATTAGCCTCTCAATGTAGGCAATCTGACCTAGATATACATACATCTTACACAACATGTGGTAGTTGTATTCTACCTTGTCTGCAACAAAGTTCAGGCATCACACATTATCAAACTGATGGGTTGATGCCTGGAAGTAGCGCACTGTGCAGGCATATAACAACTTACATAATGGGCTTCAAGTCCCATCCTTCATTGTAAATTATGTGATGCAGAAGTGATGATATACCATGAACTACACGGGTTTTCCCACCTTCAAAGGTAACTCCTTGGGGATGCACCACTCCTCTTCAAATGTCGTGCGGAGCCTGTCATACCACATCTCTACCATCTTCTTGAATGGACCACTCATTAACCCTTCACACAAGTACTTGTTAAATCTTTCCACAAGGGACTTATTTTGCATGGGGTACTCCCAAATCTTGTTCTTTAGCCCATCGGGCACTCGAATCTCCATAAATACCAAGGATGATAGAACAATGCTGAAACTAATTTTCTCACTTGTGCGTGCTTCTTCGATGATAGTCTCTGTAATGTATCCTAATCTGTTATAAATTATTACCTATGACATTATCCTTGTAATGTGTAGCCACATTGTATTCACCTGAGACCATCTCTCTTGATCATTCAATTTGGTCACTAAATGTGCAGCTACCTTTACCACTGGGTACTTCTTCAGTTTGTCAATATCCATTCCGTGTGGACCCTTGGTGTACCCTAAATCCTTTCCTGTCTCCAGGATTACTACTTTATCTATCAATTCACTATTCAGATCCACTCTTGTGCCCCTTAATCATGTTATAGTTGAAATCAAAGTGGTTTTTATCCTTACCCCGCATCTAGAGAAATAGAAAATTCTTCATGTACCCTGCTCATCAGCCACTGGTACAAAGGTTCATACTTTCCAAAATATGGAAGCTCATACAACTGGTAAATTCCAATTTGTTTTAGCATCTTTTCTCCAATGTCATCATACAGTGGCATGTCCTCTTTTGTGCACTTGTTTATCTGTGTACTCAACAATGCATCAAATTCATTTTTTTTATCTGATGTGTGGTAGTTGTAGTCACTTATCTTTCACTTCTAGATGTAATAATCCCATTCTTATCCCACTATCATGCCTTCTAGGTTTTTCATCTCTAAAAAATTGCTCTTAGGAAAAATTTCAACCTCTGCTTCCCTTTGGCTCCTACGACAGGTGATTTCTTTGGTGACATCTACAAATCACATCTTTTTGTCTTCTTTAGTGTGTAAAAGCTTGCCTTTTACCTTCTGTAATGATAAATTCCAAAACCCTAGCTCGAATCTGTGTGCCCTAGTTCAAATCATGTGCCCTAGATATTTCGTAATGCTCTGCTTTGATCAAACCCTTGACTAATGGGGACGTAAGCTTCTCCTACGCACAAATCTGATCTCCACGTCTGATTTTACACTCTTCACACCTCAACATGATTCGTTCAAATGGTTTGTACTTGGATCATTCAAATTTTTGTGATTTACAATGGTAAAAATGAGCTCGTATCCCTTCCATATATAGATTTTGAAAATGTTAGTGCATTTATTACTCCTTCACCTACCAACAATCCTCATTAATTGGCCCTTTTTGGATTTTTCCACGCTGTACATATTTGTGCCTCAGCTATAAAATTTTTGCATGCCTTCCTACCTTTTGACTACAAGATTCTCTTTAGCATGCTTCCATGTGCTTGAGTACCTCATCATTGTGCCTTCTCTTGGTAGTCTCTATGACTGCTACTTACCTCGCGTTACACTATTCCTTTATTTATCTCCATTTATAGTCCTTATTTGGAAGCAATATTCTGTTCACAAAATCTTCAAACTTGAATAACACATGTAACAGGTTGTTCCTTTAAGTGTACCCATTTTTCAATCACCACCCACACAAATGGTATGTGTAATCCTTTGTGCATAAAAATACTGAATATTATAATTATCTTCTAGCGTGCAAACGTACTTATTTCACAAAACACCAACTAAATTGCCAAAGCATAGTGACGAAGAAGGAAATACATAATTGAAAACTTAATCTAAATGGAAAATTTTCCTTATTAAAAACACCAAGAAGACTTATTTATAGTAGGGCTTTAGCCTATTCCCGTTGAAGTAACTAGGTAACCGTATTCCATCAAGCGTTTCTAACTGACAAGATCTTGTTTCAAGTATGTGAGTGATAACATATGGTCCTAACCAATGTACTTTGAGTTTTCCTGGATGGTATAGAAACTTAGAATCATAAAGAAGCACCATCTTTCCTATCTAAAGGTTTTTGTCCCTAATGTGCCTATTATGCCATGCTTTCTACCTAGATTTTTCTTACTTCTGACTCCAACATGATATTGCTCATTGCTCATCCAACTTAATCAACTTGTTAATTTGTTCTTCTAATGCTTTCTCATCAGCTAGGCCTCTAGTGCACATAATACACAAAGAAGGTAACATGAATTCCATAAAAAGAACCGCTTCTACACCAAACACCAATTGAAAGGGCGTGGCCTTATTTAAAGTCTTGTATGTTGTTCTATATGCCTGAAGTATTGCAGAAACTTTATCATCCCAATCCTTTCTCCCGACATCACAATTTTTGTCAATGTTTGGCTCAAAATATTGTTGAAAGCCTCAACAATCCCATTTTCTTGAGGATGTTATGGTGTAGTCTTATGGTGTGCAATCATGAATTCATCCAATATAATTTTGATTTTCTCATTTAGAAAATGTGTGCCCCTATCACTAGTCAAACTCAACGGGCATCCATACTTTGTAATAATATTTTCCCAAATGAACTTGGCTACTATAGCTACTACATAATCCTTTGTAGGTGGTGCTTCTTCCCACCTTGTCAGATAATCTATGCAAGTGATGATATATCATGATCCAGTCTTGTGCGCAGCTGGTGAAATAGGACCCACAAAATCTATAGCCCATTTCTCAAATGGTTTTACTCTAGTAATAGGTATTAGAGGAATTTCATATCTTTGACTTGGTTTCCCAAAGTGTTGAAAGTTATCACAAGCCTTACAATATGACTTACAATCTTTATACAGAGTCTCCCACCATAATCTAGTGAGTAGAATCTTGCACACAATGGCATCACCTGCATAGTGGCCACTTGGAATACCACCATCCTCCTCCTCCATGATATTTGTGTGAACATGTTCCAATACACAATGGCGTAATACTTCATCTCGACCTAACTTGTACAGGTCACCGCTAATCAACATAAATGGTGCTGCACAAATTGTAAGTTATTTATTTTCTAAGGATTTCATCCCTTCTGGCACCATACCTATTCATAAAAAGAAAACAATGTCTTCTAACTCCAATGGCATGCATTGTAACCTGTATAACTATGCATCACACATGGTATCTTTAATTTCCTGTGCTTCTTCTCCTGACTGTATTATGGATAAATGGTCTGGTACAGAATTACTTTTCCCTAGTTTTACCATAACTTTGAAATAAACTTCTTGGAATAAGATTACCCATCTACATATGTGCCCCTATAAAATAGGATTTTTTACCAAATACTTCAATTCCATGTGATTGGTATAAAATATAAATTGTGTTGCTAGCAGGAACTATATGAATTTATGTGGCACATAGATCATTGAAAAATCTTCACACTCTGTAGTTGTATAATTCTACTTTGCAGGAATCAACTTTCTACTATAAAAAAATAGGATGATCTATAATACCTTCTCCAGGATGAGCCAACACCGTGCGAATTGCCATGCCATAGGTGTCCACATGTACATGAAATGTTTGGTCCCATGAAGGAAAGTGCAGAATATATGTTGTAGTAAGTTTCTCCTTCAATGTCTCAAATCTGCATTGGTGCAGTTCTCCCCAGTAGAACGTCCCTTTTCCTTTTAGTAACTCCTCTAAGGGTGAGGAAACCTTAGCATACCCCTTTATAAATTTTCTATAATACCTAGTGTGACCCAAGAATCCACACACCTCACTTTTACTGGTAGGATCTTCCAAGACGATAATGACTACAACCTTAGCTGGATAAACCAACAAACCTTCTTTATAGATGATGTGCCCTAACAATATTCCAAATGGTGTATAAAATACAAATTTCTTGATGTTCAAAGAGATTCTTAACTACCAACATCTTTCAAATATTATGCATAAATTTTCACAATGATCCTTAACAAGTCCATATATTGTCCAATCATCTAAATAAGCTTGCAAGAAGTTGTCAATAAAATATTTTAACGTTTGAACAATAATGCGCAAAAATACAGCAGGCACATTTTTCAGACCAAAAGGAATCACAATATAGGCAAAGCTTCCCCATTCAATAGTAAAAGTAGTATTTTTCTTATCCTCCTGTGCAATCCTAACTTGATGATACCCTGAGAATCCATATGTAAATGAATAGATTTCACACCTTGTAATGCATTTTAATATTTCCTCGGTGAATGACGTAGGAAATGGATCAGTCACACATGTAACATTTAGCTCCCTATATTCCAAATAAATCCTAATCCAACCATCCTTCTTGATACTGATTACCATTGGGCTAACCCATTCTGACTCGTTTAGGGGTTTGATGATTCCAGAATTCAACATTTTGTCAATTTCTTCTTTGACCTTTTCACGTAAGATGGGGTTCATTCTGTAAGGTCTCTTTTTGACTAGGTGTGCACCTTCCTTAAGATTTATCTTCATTTCTCCTAATGATTCATGCATGCCTTTGTGTTCATGGTATCCTCGGGGGAATAAGTCCTGATAATCTTGTAGTAACTCAATGGTTTTTTCCACTTCAAAGTCAGACCAATAGTCCCCAATTATGGCCTCCTTAGGCACAACATCTGATCCAATATTAAATTTCTTTGTCTTCATAGGTTCATAATAGGGGCACGTGGTCTTATCTGCACTGTCCAAAACCTCAAACCTACCTATTGAATGGTATACATCTATATTTTCTACCTCTTCACCATCAAATAAGTTGACCAGATTTAATTTTTCCCTCTTAAGGAAAGTGTGCCTAAGTAGTGTGGCATCTATCTTTGTTTCTTCAGTAAAACATGCCCCTGAGTCTTCTTCATCAAATAACTCCTAAATTATTTCTTCCACCTTGAAACTATCTCCCACAATTAAGCACTTTATAACCTTTAGTGCCTCTTCTACCAGAGCTTTAGTAGAGAAATAGTCAAATGCCTGGATCATTCCTGTAATTAAATCCTACCAATTTCTAGTCTCTCTATGGAGTTCCACATATACATACCAAGCACATGCGCAGCCTTGTAAAGTGGAATAAAGTTTGTGCACCCAGAGAGAAGGTGGTAAAGCTTCTTACCCCTCTATCCAGAGTCTCTCACACTCCTGAATGTTTTGTTGAACAAGTTGATTACCATGATAAGTGTAGATTTGAGTAGGTGTATTACTCCTGAAGAACCTAGTAGCAAAAGAAATCCTAATTTCATTCCATCCTACAAAATTATCCTTGTGAACCACCCACCAGTGTGTTGCTATCTCGTGTAGGGTATATACTAGCATATTCTATCTCTCCAACTGGTCTATCCATTATTCCTCCATGGCATGTAGAAATACCATAATATCTCCTTCTCTAGTGTAACGAGGTACCGAGTTATTACCTATTCTCTTGATACAACAAGGTTTGTTGTCCCATAAAAATATGCTCTTTACTTTGATCCCTACTAACTCATAAGTATTATGAGCCCAATTATCATAAGCGAAACTTGTAGTATCGCTAATAGACTGTGCATCTTCCCACTGAAGGATTCCTTCTTTAGATGGATCAAGTACACTCTTGTTGCTGGTTCTTCCCATCGATAGAATGTACCTTTTCAGGTCTTATTAAATCCTCCAAATGTGCTGGCAACCTTAGCATAACCCTTTATAAATTTTCTATAATACCCAGTGTGACCCAAGGAATCCACACACCTCACTTTGACTGTTGGGCTCTTCTAGGCTGATAATGACTGCAACCTATAACCCTGGATCAACCAACAAATCTTCTTTATAAATGACATAGCACCTAAAAATATTCCAAATGGTAGTAGCAAATAGGACATTTATCTGCCTGTTCAAAGAGATGCTTAACTACCATCAATATTTCAAACTAGTGAACTTGGCTCCTTGTATTGTCACATGGATGCATCTTTTAACAACTTCCATGGGACCGTGGCCCTAGTTTCATTAGCCATGAAATAATACATTTGCAAGATGGTTGTGAATGGAAATATTTGAACACTTGAACAACTATGCGTGAAAATATAGTCAAGCACATTGGATTTCAGCACCAAAAGGCAATCAATAGTATTAGGCAAAGCTTCCATCCATTCAGTAGTAACATTCAGTAGTCTTTTCCTGATCCTCCTATGTAATCCTAACCCGATGATACCTAGAGAATCCATCTGTAAATGAATAGGATTTTGTGCGTCTAGTCAAAATACTTACGTGCAAAGTATTTCCCTTGGTGAATGGCATAGGAAAGGGATTCCCGTCACACATGTAGCATTCTAGTTCCCTATAGTGCAACATCTTACATATCCTAATCCAAGTCATACTTCTTGATCAGTTGATCACCATTTGGGATAACTTTATTCTGCTCCATCGTCCAGGGGTTTGATGATTCCAGTATTTAACACTGTATTGTCACCCTAAATATTTCTTATTACCTGAAATGGTTTCCTGATGCAAGTTGGGGTTCATCTTGTACAGGATCTCTGGTATTGTGCATGTAGGCAAACACCCTCCTTAGTGATGGTAGGCTTCATTTACTCCTAATGAATCTTTAGCATACACTTTGAGTTCATGGTATCCCCGAGGGAATAAGTCATGATAATCTACGTAGGTAATGCCTCAATGATTTTGGTTCCTACTTTAGAGTCAAACTAATAGTCCCCCAATTATGTGCCTCCTGTAGGCTTAACCATCTATGTGCCAATATTCACTTATCTTATGCTACTTACTAATAGGTTATCATGATAGGTCACAGGCATGGTCCTCATATCTATGATTCTGTCCACAAAACTCACATGCAATAACCTAAGTTGACATGGTCGTACATCTAGATGGTTAGGAGATCTACTTCTATCACCATCCATTCTAAGTTGATCATACTTTCCTTTTCCTTCTCACCAGGAAAGCGTCACTCTGAGTAGTGTGGCACCATGGTATCCTTAACCTATTTAGAAAAATTTACTCCTTCAAGTATTCCCTTCATTCTGATCATAGCATACTTGAATGAGTTCTTCGATCCTAATGGCACGTTATCTCCCATAGTTAAGAGATTTATAACCTTTAATGCCTCTTCTACCTGAGGTTTAGTAGAGAAATAGTCTAAAGCATCATGGACCATTCCTGACCAATTAAATCCTGCCAATTTCCAGTCTCTCTGTTGTGAGTTCTGGACCTATAAATTTTACAGTACCAAGTATGATGTCCAACCTTGTAAAGTGGGCGTAGAGTTTGTGCACCCAGATGCGAAGGTGGCTAAAGTTTCCTACCCGATCTGTAAATAGACATCTCTCACACTGCTAGAAAACATGAGTGTTGAACTAAGTTGATTACCAGGGATAAGTGTATATTTGGGTAGGTGACATTGCTCCTGAAGAATTGAGTAGAAAGAGAAATCCTAATGTGCACATATCCATGTCCTACAATATTATCCTTGATGAACCTACTCCAACTACAGTGCCATGGCTGTAATATGTGCTTCCATGTATGGGCTACATGCTAGTTTCTATATTTTCCATCTGCTCTCAACTTTGGACTATGCCTCAAGTTCCTTACATGGAACGTAGGAATATCTTATATGATAGCACCCTTCTAAAAGGTGTAATCAGAGCTCCAACTGAACCATTGGTTATGCTATTCTTACATGAATACAATGAGGTCTGTTGTCCTATGATAAATGTGGTCTTTGACTTCGTGCCCTACCATACTCTCTAAGTACTATTAGTAGCTCAATTATCACAAGCAACACTTGTAGTATTTCTTATACATACTATGTATATTCGAACTGAAGGATGTGAAATTCTTTATATGGCTCAAGATTACCTCTAAAGGTCCCTGATGGAGTGTACATAAAGCCTGATTCAAGATCAAAATTCCTCACTCAAAGGCTCAACATAGGGCGTAGATTTTCCATCTGTATAACAGAGATGATCAACTGATTTCTTCCTGTTTTAAAATGACTCTACTTCATCAGACCCTTGTTGAACACGAAGATAGGAAAATTATTTTTATAACACCAAGGATGCCCAAGTAGATATGGGAATCAATTTGCCTCTGCTAGTGTTTCACTCTGAAATGTTTCGTTCCTTTTAGAAACAGATAAGGTTAGGGGCTAGGAGGAATACCTGTGGAATGTCGAGATGGTGTGCGCGTACCGTAGAGAAAGATCAAGCTAACTGCGAAGAACTCCTTTTTGTCTTGGAAGGACTACCTGCAAATAAGAACACAAGACCACAAGATTTTAATTAGACAATAAATGAGGGAACTGCCTTGGGCCCAGGAAATATAAAACTTCCTTTCGAAGGTGGTCAGTTCCCCTGCTAATATGAATTAACACAAAAGACTGTAAGATATCAATTAAGTTGTTTCGTTGAACTGGGTAGGGGAAAGGCTGGTTTTCTGGTTTTGATCAGAGGAACCGATGCCGGTTACTGATAACCGATGCTGGTTACTGATAACCGATACCGGTGGGTTCTCGGATCTTCTTGGTAGCTATGGTGTTTGTAAGGCTAGTTTATGGATGATATTAGGAAATGGGATGATTAGAAGTAAAAGAATAACAGTTAGATGCAATGACACGTTGGGTAGTAGATTCAGAGACAGATTTAGGAGGACTGAAATTCACATAAGCATAAGAAATGTTATAACAGAGGACATGCAAGATGTGACTTACTGGTTTTGACAAAGATGCAAGTTGATCTCCTTGGTTGTAAACACTTCTGGTATTTCCACTCGTCTCTGCTCTGTCAAGTGAAGATCTGGACTCTGTTCCTCGCTCGTAATGCTCTCTGTTGATCCAGAAATCCTTTGACTGATCTCTAAAAATGAAATTCCGATCCGTTGTTTTGGTTTTGGGAGCCCATTTATAGGGAACCGATGGAGGTTACGTAACTGACGGCGGTTGAGTAGGAACCGACATCGGTAAGGAAAAAGTAGGCTATTTTTAGTAAAATAGCCCACCTTCCCTGCTTTTCTCCCGAGAGATCAGTTGCGGGCTTGGTCAAGTGGCTAGAAGGTCAGCTTTGGGTGCGAGTAAGGAGGTCATTAGTTATGGATCTGAGGTCTAGACCAAGTCATGGGTCTTAATTAGGTTAGTTTTAGGGTTAGGGCTAGGTCATGATGAGGTGGCAAAGTGAGGTGGCGGGTAAGGTGATGTGGATTTATCAATTATAAGGTAATTAATAAATCATTGTGTAAGGTTTAGGTGATGAGGTTAGATTGCGAGATGAGATGCGGGTCACAAGGGGTCGTAAGACACAAATTTGGTGTCTACATTAGCCCCTTATTGTCGTGTAGCTTGTTCTGTAAAGCTGCGCGGATAATAATATGAAGTGGTTTCTCATGTTAAGGATATAGGTAATCCCCCTCAAATCTATCACAGATTGAGTGAATAGGAAATCAGGGATAGGGTTGATAAAGGGTACATGTTGTAGAGAGGATGGTAAGGTGGTGGGGTAGGTCCAAGGAAGCAGACGCATGTTGAAATGCAATAGTACGACTAGGGTATGTGAGTTGACGAGCAAACCAGCAGTGCAGAGGCAAAGGTCGATAGTTTATCCAAACAAGGGTGATATAATCCTGGTATCCAAGGCATAGGAAGTAGCTCCAGGGTATATAACAGGTGAGGTACAGGAACGTTTAGGCATGTTCGGCAGTACCAAATGGTTGGTTTGGTTGAGATAAATGTCATGGTCTAGGTCTAGGCAAAGTTGGTCGACAGATCAAGTCAAGGACCCTAATCATGCTAAAACATGAACATGTGAGCTCGATTGAACAAAAGGTACATGATGGATGGATAAAATAAAACGTTGATTGTGGGTATGGTATTGAAGTGATACGGCCTTAGGTCGGGCCAAGTTGTTGGGTTGTGGCCTTGGGTCAGGCCATAAGGGTAGAGTGAGGCCTTGGGTCGGGCCAAATTGTTAGGGCGAGGCCTTGGGTGGGGCCGGATAGGTAGGTTGAGGCCTTGGGTCGGGCCAAATGGTTAGGGTGAGGCCTTGGGTTGGGCCAAATAGGTAGGTTGAGGCCTTGGGTCGGGCCGGATAGGTAGGTTGAGGCCTTGGGTCGGGCCAAATGGGTAGGTTGAGGCCTTGGGTCGGGCCAAATAGATAGGTTGAGGCCTTGGGTCGGGCCAAATGGGTAGGTTGAGGCCTTGGGTCGGGCCAAATAGATAGGTTGAGGCCTTGGGTCAGGCCAAATGGGTAGGTTGAGGCCTTGGGTCAGGCCAAATGGTTAGAGTGAGGCCTTGGGTCGGGCCAAATAGGTAGGTTGAGGCCTTGGGTCGGGCCAAATGGGTAAACAAATGGTGTTCAGCAAAGGTGGATATAGGCGATATGTGGTTAAAAAGGGGCAAATGGTAAATAGGGGCAAAAAATATTGGGGGAAAGTTGGCAGAAAAACCGATGTCGATTCTACATGACCGATATCGGTCAAAAGACCGATACCGGTTCATTAGGGCAAAATGAAACTGATATCGGTTATGGGTGAAAAACCTATAAAAGAAAAATACGGCTTGTCATTATCACTTTGTTATTTTGAAAACCAAATTGACTTTTTTGACGTGGAGAGTTGAGATTGGAGGTTTATTGAGTGAGGTGGAGCTATTTTGGTGGAGGAGTGAGTTGTTTGCGGGCCCGAGTGAGGAGGAGGCAATAGTTGATTGGCCGGGGACCCAGCAGATCAGAATTGGAGCTATGGCACAGGCAGGAGGAGCAGGAGGGGCTGGACCAGCTGGACCACCACCACCTATCCCACCACGACGACGTGTCGTCGTACGGGTAAGTTCGAAACTCCTCATTTTGTGTATTTTATTGCATTATGTTGTTTTTGGGATTTGGGTAGGAATATAATGTTTTGTAGAAAATAATGAATAAATGGAAATGATTTGAAAAAGGGAGAGGGTAGATAGGTGAAATAGGCCAAGGCGGCAGGGTGGGTAGGTTTTTAGGGTGTTTGGGTGGGTAGAGAGGTAGAAATAGGGAAAAAGAAGAAAGGGGTAGCCGCGTCAGGGTCGGCATGGCAAATTTGCAGTGACCGATGCCGGTCACTAAGCGACCGGCATCGGTCACGAATTTTTTAGGGCAGGGTGGGTCTGTGGGTTACCGATGCCGGTTGATCGTTGACCGGCGTCGGTGGGAGGGGGACCGGGGTCGGTTATGGGTGAGTGTGGGTTGGGTTGGGTTTTGGTTGAGTGTGGGTTGGGGTTTGGTTGGGGTGGGTTGGGTTGATTTTGTTTTGTTTTGGGGTTGGGTGGGTTTGGATTTGTTTTGTTTTGGGGTTGGGTGGGTTTGGATTTGGGTAGATTTTGGGCTTTGGGTCGGGTAGGGGTTTGGGTGGGGTGGGTGTTGGGTGGGGTGGGTTGGGTTGGGTGTGTTTTGTTTTGGGGTTGTGAGTTTGGTTTTTTAGGTGGTGTGAGTTTGGGTTTTGGGTGGGGTGGTAGAGAGTCAGGGTGTGGTCAGGGGGATAAAAGGGGGTTTAGAGGATAAAGTAGATGTTGTGATAAAAAGTAGGTCTAAGGATGTGGGTTGGTTTTGCAGGCACGTCAGCAGTTGACGATGTGGGATAGGATGCCCCCGTTGTTGGTGCAGATGAGACCACATGTATTCGCAGCTCACTGGGCGATCATGCACGAGGTGGGACTTGGTGGAGTCCAGAGGTATAGAGTGATAGAGAGAGATCACAGCCTGATGGTCGCCCTCATCGAGAGATGGGATCCGGTGACCAATGTGTTCCATCTCCCGACTGGGGAGATGACTATTACGTTGGAGGATGTGTATCGCATCCTTCGACTACCTATCGAGGGAGAGGCAGTCTTCCAGGTAGATTCTGAGACTGCGATGGACAACATATTACAGGTTTTTGGAGATGCAGCCGCGCTACTTACCTATCACAGCGCGAGCATTGGGTATGGTGACATGTACCATGCGCATCGACACGAGACACGGCTGGCTGTGCTGATGATGATTGGGATCACCTGCTTCGCCCTCCAGGACTCAAAGGGAGGCCACTTTCCACGGGCATTGATGGGGGTGCTTCATGAGATGGTGGAGGAGCACACCTGTTATACTTGGGCACCGGTATATCTGGTGCAGTTATACAAAGAGCTCTGGGGTTATCGCCGGATGAGGCGATTCGGTATCTGTTCGACATTTTTGCTGCATTGTTGGGCATATGAGCACATCATATGCATCAGGCCAGTAGGGTTACCCCAGCAGCCAGGGCCACAGGTTATATACAGATATGGCTTTCAGAGATGGTTGGGAGTCGTGGGGTAGCCACGAGCAGTGCTTGCAGGAAGAGACGTTGCCTACTACAGGCATTTGTTAGAGGGCCTAACAGTGGTAGATATCATATGGAGACCTTATAGAGGCCATCACCCGCACAGAGGAGGCCAAGTACAGTTACGCTGGATCCAGTACACATTCTGGATAGCAAGACGGAGGCCGGGAGAGTACGAGAGGATACCCCTAGAGAGGGTACGCAGGTAGATGGGGCTGCGACAGGACGAGGCACCTCCCTTCCCTCAGTACAGGAGGGATGATGTAGAGGCCCCACTACCTGCACCACAGCCCATGGATCTAGATTGGGTTGCAGAGAGGCCAGCAGATGATGGCTTAGATGATGCTGGGTACACGGGAGCATACAGGGTTTGGTGGGCTGGTCAGAGAGTAGCAAGGGTAGCACAGCCCGCACAGCCAGACTTGGCAGCGGTGACGGCAGAGAGAGATCAGCTCAGGGGCCAGGTGCAGTTATTACAGGGGCAACTTGCTGCTGCGCAGGCACAGATAGGGGTCTTACAAGGGCAGCTAGCCCAGGCTCAGGCACAGGCACAGGCAGCACCACCACCAGCAGCACAGCCACAGGTGCAGGTACAGGAACAGGCAAAAGTACCAGCAGCAGCACAGCCACAGCCCCAGGCTCAGGTATAGATACCACTGCCAGCATTGGCACAGCCACAGGCACCACCAGCACAGGCACAGGGGGTATTGGAAGTAGGAGTCCGGGGACCAGCCCCAGTACCGAAGATGGCACGGGATAGATACATGGAGGTGAGAGTGGAGGCCCGGTATTATCAGGATGTTCTTGATAGTACCGGAGCTGAGTATCAGCCATATGCGACACACCAAGTGGAGACCTCACGTAGTCAGAGATCATAGGGAGGTGCAGCCACAGCCGGCATGTCTGTTACAGGTAGGAGGCGAGAGGCACCGCAGGGACCAGCAAGGAGAGGTGCTGAGGGTGGTGGGGAGAGCTAAGGGATCCCCACATAGTTTTTGTATAGGGACATGGGCACCGGTCTGCGAACCGGTTGTGTTGATAGAGGCCTGCGTGCCGTCATTTATTCATGTATGGATTCATTTATTCATTATATACCGGCCTGCGAGTCGAGTATGGGTTGTATATTTGATACCAGCCTGCGAGCCGAGTATATTTTTGATATGAGGGACCGGCCTGCGAGATGAGTCAAGATTTTGGATAGTTATTGCGGTCTGCGTGCCGGCTTAGTTGTATGATGAGATCACAGAGGCCCCGATGCAGGGCACATTGTATATTTAAAAATTTGTGTATATATATATATATATAGAGATGATGTTTTGATCCACATGCAGTGTTCAAAAATGTGTTTAAGTATTTTGTCGATGGTTTGTGATATAGAATGTAGGATGAGTTTAGTGGACATGTTGATATATGGATGATGTTGATGTTTTTGTTTTTGCACGTATATATGGATGACATGTTATATGAGGAAATGTTGCATGTTTTGGGCTGGTTTTATGACATTGTTATATATGTATCTGATGAGTTGGATCCAAATGATGTATAGATTGATAGTTTGTTGATATCCTTAGTTGATGGTTTGTTTGTTTTTGTAAAATAGATGATGTTAATGAACTTGTAATGATATGTGTGGTGGATGGACAAATATGGATAATGGTGTTGTGATGCAGGAAAAGAGGCAGGCGCGACAAAAATTAGGTAAAAAATGAAGCAAAGAACCATGTTGTAAAAAGACAGGTATATAACCGATATCAGTTAGGTAACCGACGTCGGTAGATAGTAGACCGATATCGGTTACATAACCGATACCGGTTATTTAGGTATGAGCTTTTCTAAAAATAAAAAAGCTAGGGTGGCAACTTAAGTTCTAATTTTGAGAGCCATGCAAGAAGTTAAATACGTGAACGCGATGCTTTTTTATGACTGAGACAGGTAATTGCATGAGAAATTTGAGTGATAAGGAGAAAAGAGACAGGGAAAGTGAATGTGTTCTGAGATTCAGAAGGCAGAAAGGTGAATTTGAAGAGGGTGGTGATCATGGCAGAATGAGGAGAAGCATCCAACAGGCAGGGACGAGAGGGAAGACAAGGGCCACCTCAAGCTGCTGCAACTTCAGAGGTAAATGTTTTGGTTGTGATTTGATTTTTGCATGTTTTGTGAATAAGATGGGGGAGAGTATGTGGGTAGATATGAGAAAGAAAAGATGATAACAAGGGTTATAAATGAGGTGAGTGTTACGTGGTAGGTAATCAAGGGTTTCGGGTATGTCTGTGTATACAGAGAGGAATAAACGAGCAATTTATTGTCGTAGGTGGTTGTTTAGGCAAGGTGTATGAAAGTAACAGTGACCGATATCGGTTAGGGATAACCGGTATCGGTTACTCAACCGGTACCGGTTAGCTATAAATGATACCAGTTGCTGTAGGAATTTCCAAAATTTGAGAAAAAACCCGGGGGGATTTGAGGAATTGAATGGTTGTTTGTTATTTGGATGTATGCAGGCAGAGGCAGGGTTGAGGATGAATGATAGTGTACCAGCGCTGTTGTCACGAATCCTAGCGGATGTAACGCTGGCTGAATGGACACTGATAAATCGTTTGGGGTTAAGTGGAATCTGCTATTATTCACAAATCACACATAACCATGCTATGTTACAGGTGTTGATTGAAAGATGGAATCCCGAGACAAATACCTTCTATCTGCCAACAGGGGAGATGACAGTAACATTGGAAGATGTGTTCTGTATTTTGAGACTCCCTATTACAGGAGAACCAGTATATCAGGCACTACCTAGTGCGGCACGGGGAGTGATAACAACAGTATTTGGTCCATACGCATGAGATTTGACATAGCGAGGTTTATCATTTACGTATGGGGTAATGTATGCAGCACACCCTGAGGAGACAAGGTTAGCAGTGATATTAATGATAGCGGTAGGGTATTATGCATTACCGAGGGCGGAAGGGGGAAGATTTCCAAAGGCATTGATGTGTGTTATCTGGGAGATGATAGAAAGGAACGTGACTTTTACATGGGCACCTGCATATTTGGCGGAGTTATACAGGGGTTTATGGGCTTGCAGGCGAAATCACAGAACGACACTGGATTGCTCATACTTATTACACTGTTGGGCCTATAAGCACATTGTTTGTGTGCGACTAGTAGGCTGATCCATCCAGTCAGGAGAAACCGGAGTACAGAGGTTGGGATTCAGACGATGGGTCCAAACAGAACAAGAGGCAAGATCCCAGGCCGTGACGGGTAACATTGAGTATTACAGGCAGGTATGGGAGAGGGTGACGATTTCTGATATCTGTTGGCGGCCTTACGGGAACTATATGGTAACAGAGAATATAGCTGAGGAGTTGAGGGGTGTAGAGCGATTGAGGTGGATCGCAGGGCACAGGCCAGGTGAATATGAGAGGATTCCTATAGATCGCGTGTGGTGACAATTTAGATTTGTGCAGGATATACCCCAGGCTTATAGACCATATATGAGGATCGACGCCGAGGCAGCATTCTCACCTCCCCAGCCAACACCTCCAGAAGGGCCTGAGGAGATAGCAGCCGATCGCAGTGTAATGGATGCCGGAATGACAGAGGCCTATAGGTTATGGTGGGTAGTAGAGTTGCGAGGTGTACGCGATCGCTCTGACATAGCTGTGATTACAGCAAAGAGGGATCGGCTGCATCGTTTGGTTCAGCAGCTCTAAACGTAGGTGAATGAGACAAGAGGATTGTTAGTGGTTGCGGAGTCATGAGCAGCAAGACTAGAGGCTGGATTCCTCCATGCGAGAGGGCGCATTCATATGTTACAGGAGAGATTGGCGGATCAGTGGGCGGTACCAATAGATGTGGTACCTTTGAGGATAGAGAGGCCCGGCGAGAGGCATGGACGATCACGATCATCACCGGGGTTGGAATGAGGCGTGAGCGTCTAAATAAATGCTAGCAAGGTATAAGAATAAATAACAGTACTGACCTGTGTGTCGATGATAGAGAAGATGTATTGGTTTAACATCTAAATAAAACAAGATATGTATGTTGATTTGAGTTATAATAATAAGAATGTTTGCGTTGTGATTTTTGGTGTTTTGAAAAAGGATAAAGAGGAATGTGATTAAATAGAAATACACAAAAATATTTATATTTACCACACATGATAAGTTCTGGTAGGGGATGGTCGAGCTAACCTTGGGAGACCCCATGTCTCTGAAGTGCTGCCTACATAGCCCATTGCACAAAGCAAGGAGGGGCCTCAGACCGATGTAGTTCTCCCTTAGGACCAGGGAGAGGTGAATTTAGGCAATTTGGTTGTGGTTAGGCAATTTGTCATTTGGTAAAAATTTGATGTTGGTAGGGTAATGTTGTTGGTGTTGGTAGGATAATGTTGTTGGTGTAGGTATGGGTGAAGCAAAAGTTAGCATACCCAAGTAGTAGGGAATCGTGTCCTGATTAAGATCAACACACAATCCTAGATGCGAGGCAAAGCAGAAAGAGTGCTCTGTAGGTAAAAAGAGCTAAACAAACCACACAACGTAGAACGAGCTTAAAGCCCTAGGTACCGTGCATAGACAAGAAGTCAATAGGTGAAAAGAGTTGTATGATCACAATATATCAGGTGTACGTTACGTCCCTTGAGTTGAAACAAATGGTGAGGTGAGGTGGATGATATAGCTGAGGTATAGAGAACTTGTTACAAAGTGAGTGTTCTGACGAAAGAGAACCTACCCTAAATAGACAATTCCATGACCCAAAAAGTTCTTTTGAATGAGGCTTTTATTTGACTGAATATAGACTGATCGATGTGGGAAGTCTACAAGGGATATTGATTGTACTATTCTTGAGGTCTTTACAAAGCTGATCAATGTGAGAAGCTGCTGAGAAAAGGCTGACTGTGTATAGCTATCCTTCGGGGGAGCAGTCTATTTATAGTAGTAGATATGATTTTAGTGCATAGCTGTCCTTCGGGGGAGCAGTCTATTTATAGTAGCAGCAATAGTTTGGCATATAGCTGTCCTTCAAGGGAGCAGTCTATATTTAATTTAGATGACTAGATGTTCTTTTGGCGTGAAGCATCTAGTTTAGTAGGAAGTTTGACTCAAGAAAATCCCATAAGGATACGGCTTATTTTAATACTTTGAAGTCATGGACTAGACTAAAAAGGGGAAGGCATCATCAAGGGGAGGTGAGAAGTGATTTTGATTTTATTTTGAGATATAGAAAACAAAGTGTATGTAGCGGTAAATGAGCTCAAGGGACGAGCAGTAGGTAGATAAGAAGTGATATAACACTAGATTCAATAGTAGAATGGTCGAAGATGCAAGGCATTAAGGGGTTCAGGCTCAGGTTTACCGTTAAGCGAAGCTAAACGATAAGTGCCTGATCCATAGGTGTGAGTGATTATATAAGGCCCAATCCAATTGGGAGCAAATTTTCCACGTTTGCTCTTTTCTAGTTTTGTGACATGTTGATTCTCTTTGAGGACAAGATCACCAACCTTAAAGGTACGCTCATGAAGTCACTTATCATAAGCACGCTTGATGCGTTTTTGATAGATTTGGAGGTGATCAAGAGCTGTAAGACGGCGTTCGTCAAGAAGCTCTAATTGGGCTAACCGTTCTTGGCGGAAATCATCGTTGGTGAGAATATCCTGAAGGGATATTCTGAGGGAGGGTATTTGTATTTCGAGAGGCAAGACGGCCTCAGTACCATATACCAAAGAAAAAGGTGTAGCGTTAGTAGAGGTACGAATGCTAGTACGATAAGCCCAAAGGGCATAGGGAATGTGATCGTGCCAATTTCTTCCGAATTCATTGACAACTTTCATGAGGATTTTGGTTAGGGTTTTATTAGAAGATTCAGCCTGACCATTGGCCTGCGGATAGTAAGGCGATGAGAAACTAATTTTGATACCAAAGTTGTCACAAAGGTCTTGTAGCAACTTGTTTTTAAAAGATTTACCATTATCTGTTATTAGGCGATGAGGAATACCAAAACGACAGATAATGTGATGGTTAATGAATTCGACAATTTTTTCTTTTTGATTGAAATGAGTGGAATGGCCTCCACCCATTTTGTGTAATATTCGGTTGCTGTGATTATCCAACGGTGACGTTGTGAAGAGGTCGGGTGAATCTCACCAATAAGGTCTAAACCCCATTGTGAGAAAGGCCAAAGATCTCGTGCGACCTGCAGCGGATGGCTAGGAGTATGTTGAAGGTTGGCATGTTGTTGACACATAACACAACGCTTAACATATTCATAGCAGTCGTTATTGAGAGTAGGCCAATAATAACCTAGGCGAAGGATTCATTTAGCCACAGCAAGGCCACTAAAATGTCCACCACAAATCCCATCATGGACTTGTTGGATGGTATAGGTAACCTCCGCGCCGATTAGACAGCGAAGGAGGATGCCATCAAAGCCATGTTTATAGAGGAGTCCCCCCATGACAACATAATGAGAAACGCTTTTAAGAAAAGCACGTTTACCAGTACTAGTAAGGTCAGAAGGGAGAACAGAGGTTGTAAGGTAGTCATGGAATTGGTGATACCAAGTATCCGGTGAGTTAGCAGACACATTATTTATCATACAAACAACCGGGACTGAATAGGATGGGGCAAAGAGTTGTTGGACCACGACGAATAATTTAGAGTCAGTTGATGAAGCTGGAATTTGCGAGGCTAAGCAAGCCATAGTATCCGCAAATTTGTTAGTAGAGCGGGGAATGGTTTGGATAGAATAGTGAGTAAATAAGGCTAGAAGTGAATCCACGTAGTGTTTGTACTTCTGAAGTTCCTCATTTTTACATTGGTGGATGCCCATAACTTGATTGACTACCAATTGAGAGTCACCAAAGATATTGATAGATTTGATACCTAAGTGTATCGCAACTTGGAGACCCAGAACAAGGGCCTCGTATTCCGTTGTATTATTAGTGTAGGGGAAATCAAGCCGGAATGAAAGAGGCATAGGTTCAATGTCAAGAGGGATGAGAACAACGCCGGATCCTCCGCCACGCTGGCATTTAGATCCATTGAAGAAGTGGGTCATTTGATACGACTCTTCCCCGAGTGAAAGAGTGGCGATGAGTTTGTCGGGGAATGTAAAATTGGTAAATTGTTCCCTAGGTAAAGGGGCCTCCACAAGTTGGTCTGCAAGAGTTTGTCCTTTGATTGACTTTTGTTGTATAAACTCAAGGTCGAGGTCAGCGAGGAGCATGAGCCATCGAGCGATGCATTGGTTTAGATGTGGTTTGGCATACATATAATGAATGGGGTCCGTGTTGGTGATGACAAAAGTTTTGTGATTCAGGAGGTAATGTCGGAGTTTGGTAGCTACGAATGATAGGGCTAGGCACAATTTTTCTACATGTGTATACCTATTCTCGTAATCCATGAGGGTATGACTTATATAATAAATAGCCTGTTCTCGATGTGCCAAGTCCCGATGTTCAAACATAGCTCCTATAGCATGGTCAGTGGCGGAAAGATAAAGGTAGAAAGGGCGGTCGTCCTGGGGTGGGATAAGCACGGGTGGCTGCAAGAGATAAGTTTTGAGAGCTTCGAAGGCTTGGTGACACTCCTCACTCCATTGAAAGGCAACGTCCTTTTTAAGAAGGTGATGAAAAGGGTGACATCGATCCGAGAGTTGGGAGATGAAACGCCGGATGGATTGAAGTTTACCCTGTAAACTACACAATTGTTTGAGGTTTTTGGGTGGAGGCATTTCTAGGATAGCTTTTACTTTAGATGGATCGACCTCAATGCCATGCAAAGAGACGATAAAACGAAGAAGTTTCCCCGAAAGGACACCAAAGACACATTTCTTTGGTTGAAGACGAACAGAATATTGCAACAGGTGATCGAAAATAATGGTTAAAACATCGAGATGTTCACTGTGATGTTTAGACTTGCCAAGAAGATCATCGACGTAATCTTCAAGGATAGTGTGCATAATGTCATGAAAAATGTAGGTCATAGCCCGCTGATAGGTTGCACCAGAATTCTTAAGGCCAAATGGCATTACACGGTAACAGAAGGTTCCCCAAGGAGTTATGAAAGCGGTCTTATGTTGATCGGTGGGTGCGACCAAAATTTGATTGTATCCTGAAAAGCCATCCATGAGAGAAAGCATTTCATGGCCCGCAGTGAGATCAACAAGTTGATCAATACTTGGGAGGGGAAAGTCATCCTTAGGGCAAGCGAGGTTAAGATCCTGGAAATCCGTGCATATCTGAAGTCCCCCCGTCGCTTTAGTGATAGGTACGATGTTAGAAATCCATTGAGGATAGTCAATAGGCAAGATGAAGGAAACAAAAAGAAGTCGTTGAAGCTCTTCTTTGACCAAGAGGGCAATGCGTGGATGCATTTTTCTCAGTTTTTGTTTGACTGGTTTGCAATCGAGGTTTAGGGTGATGTTATGGACGGCAATGGTAGGATCAATTCCTGGCATGTCAGCGTAGGACCAAGCGAAAGCTTGGTTGCGGGTACGGAGAAAGGTAGTAAAGGCGGCTTGTTTTGATGTGTTAAGGGATTGTCCGATCTTCACTATGTGAGGATCCTCCTCCATGTGGATGTTGATTTCTATAGTAGATTCGTTCAGCATGGTTTGGGTTTCAGATGGTAAGGATCGTTGAATATAAGAATCATCCGCGCCAAGGTAAGTGAGGATGGATTCGTCATCCTGGCACTCAACAACATTAATCAAAGGTGAATCCTCTTCGATCATGTCTGGATATAGAAGGGGCAAAGAAGATGGGTCCTCATTATCGCGTTGATAAGTGAGAGGACCTATGAAGATGGCATTTATGAGAAAAAAAAAAGTTAGGAGGGATAGATTCAGGGTCTATAGATTCTGTGGGTGATGATGGCAAAGTGGGTGATGATGGTTTGGTAGGGGTGATGTCGTCTTCTTCTAGAATACAGCTGACACGAGGTGTCTCCTGTGTAGGTGTTTCAGGAAAACCGAGACCACTGCGATCATTATGTTTGCGGGTAGTCACGGGAATGAGTGTATGTCGGCCTTGTTTGTAAAGACCAAAACCAAAGCCTTTCCAAGCACAGCGAGTCAAGAAGGTGAGGGCGAAACGACGATTTGTCAAGTATTGAAAATCGGATTGGAAGGGGACCACACCAAGAGAAGGTTCAGGGGTAATGGAGGATGTGTCAACACCCCCATACGTTAGGTTAGTGCGGCAGTGAGGTGGTCCGTAGGAGATTACTTCCCCCACACGACGGTCATAGTTAGGATGGGCATGTACCTGTTCGTACTCCTGTGGGGTATGGAAAGAACTAACGTTATATAGGTGATACTCCCCCAGCGTAAGGCGTTGAAAAACATCTACTAAGGGGTCGGAGGTTGAGATGTTAGCTGTGGGAAGGGAAGTGGTTTTTGCGACGGTGGTTTCATCAGTTGAAGGCATAGATGCAATTGAGGTGGATGGTTGAGGTACATTTGAAGAGGATGGTTGGGTTGAATGTATGGGTGCCTTGATTGGTATAAGCACATCGTTAGGGCGGTATAACATATTGCAGGTTTTAAAGGGAGGAGGATCAGCTTTTACGGTGTAGGACTTCCCCTCGTACTCAAATTTTATGCATCTATGTAATGTTGAGGGAACGCATCCCATGGCCCGGATCCAAGGACGACCCAGAAATATATTATATTAGAACTCTCCTTCAAGGACATAGAAGAGTTCGGGTAAAGTACGCGGTCCTACATGAATGTTGAGGATAATGGTGCCTAAGGTAGAGGTAATAGCGTCATTGAATGACCGCAACATGATGGGGTTGGCACACATGTAACTAGAAGGGATATTCATTTGTTGGAAGGATTTTGAAGAGATGATGTTTAGGCTGGCGCCCCCGTCAATCATAACACGATGTACCCAGATATCCCGGACGTAAGTGGAGATGAAAAGGGTAGGATCAGGGTCTTCTGTACCAAAGTCAACAATTTCATCTTCCGAGAAACTGACTGCAGCGGCTTGTTGTACAGAGACAGAAGTGGTTGGAGCAGTGGGTTGTTTGGTGAGAGAAGTAACGTGATTGGGTGTTAGAATGGAGGCAACAGACAGGGTTTCATTGGGTAAAACCTCTATCCCTTGAAGGATCTCAACGAGAGCTTGTCGATGAGATTCAGAAGTCTGAATGAGATCATACAGTGTCATTTTTACGGGTGATTGGTGAAGCTGTTTGATCATGGCTCGATGGGCAGCTCCATTAGAGACGGGGTAAGTGGGTCCACGAATAACTACTTTAGGTGGTGGTGCAATCGGGATGTTTGACGGAGAAAGAGATGTTGCAGGTGTGTTTTCTTTTACTTTCCCATTGTTTTTCTGCCCTCGAGTAGCGACACTAATCATATTAATCTCGTAGACCTAAAATGAGGAAGATGGTTGGGATAAATCATGGTTTTCAAGAGGTGGGGTTGTAATAATGATAGATCTTGGTGAGACGGGGACAAATGGTAGAGGAGAGGGAATTGAAGCTAAAGGTCTCTCCCTTCGTAAGTTGTCTTTCTTAACCTTTCTATCCGGGAGAGGTGACTGACGAAGGATGGTTTTTAAATCTTTGCATCCCTCCACATCATATCCTGGTGTGCGGTGATATGTGCAGATTTTAGACTCATCATAACCTGTGGGTCGAGGTTTAGACGGGTCATAAGGTCTAAGTGGGGGTAGGGAAATGGTCGCATTCTCCACCAACATAGCAAGGATTTTGGCGTAAGATCCTTTGAGTGGGTCAAAATCGGATGAGGGTATTGGTTGTGCGGGTTTTGGTAATGTTTGGGCGTGGTTGGTTCGTATGGGTGGTGGTTTAGCCGAGGGGTGTTGACACGTGTTTTTCACTAAACGTGGTTTCTTTGGCGTAGAAGTTACGTTCGGCTGGTTAGATGATGAGGCTACAAATGACGTGGTAGCGGGAAACAACCACGGAGAAAGGGGAGTGACAGAAAATAAATCCTTTGATGATGGAGTTTGTTTAGGGTTGATGGGTGGACAGGATATGTGGGGTAACGGTGTTGTTATACCCTTTGATCTCTGTATAGGTGCGGAAGGCGTAGGTCGTTTTGAAGAAAACGTAGGAGGTATGATATATTGATGTAAGGTAGAGGGATGAGGTTCTAATATGGAAGGTGGGTGTGACGATGAGGGTTTTGATTGTGATGGAGGCACAGATTGAGTTTGTCTCCTAGGCGGCGGGGCGGATTTATTTTTGGATAAATCGAGTCACTTAGGCGGGTGTGTTAGACTGGGCATTGGTGAGGTCCCAAGCGTAGGGGAAGATTTGGTTAAGTTGATAGAAGTAGACGGGGAATTTGGTAGAGGTGAGGGGGGTGAAGGTGAGAACATGGGCATTTTAAGCTTCTATAAGCACTTCGGGTATATGGTGGAGGCATCAGGATCGGTCATTTGCATTTGAGTAGAATAAGGGGTACTCAAACGTTCCCATAGGATTCGTCTATCTTCTGGAGAATGACAGTCTTCAGGTTTGAATTGTAAATTTGGTACGGAAGAAAGGTAGGTTGTGATTCCAGTCCACTGTGGGCGTGATACAGGGGGTAGATGAGGTACTGTATCAATAGATATTAAGAGGTTGACCGGTTGTTGAAAAGATTTAGGCGATGAAGGACTAATAGGCAGGAGGGCATGTTTGAGAGGGTCTGTCATGGTTAAAGAATTTAGTGATGTCGATGTAAGAGATTTCTCATCTAAGGATGTCAAAAGGAGTGGCGTACTCTCCTCTTGTGCAGCAAGAGTGGTAGAGGGAGACGTCTGGGAAATAGATAAATTAGATAACATCCGTTCGCAGTCTTGTAGGGATGTGGTGTAAGCAGACTCATTGATGAGAAGAGAAGTCTGGGCAGTTAACTCTTTTATGGGTAAAGGAATGATTTTTCTTTGGCTTGATGGTGGTGAAGGAGGTTCGGACTCCTGTGTTAGTGAAGAGGCTTGATTCAAAATTTTCTCGATAGAGGCTTTTGGCTGGGAGTCGAAGACTGCATGGATCTCATGAACACTCTCCTCGGTTAAGATATCCTGATTTACGTTACTGTTGGAAGAGTGATTCGGGAATGGTTTGTTAAAGATTTCAAATTTCGGTTGGGCAGGGGGCGTTAGGATTATCGAGGGCTATATCCCTCGCATCAACCATTTCCTGCACTATGTTTTTCAACATCTTGCAGTTTTCATGACTGTGTCCCTTCACGCGGTGGAAGTTACAGAAGTCATTTTCTTTGTACCAGGAAGGTAGGGCGCGAGTGGAATCAAATCCGGAATGAGGTTTAACAGGAGGTAAGGTAATGGCTCCTGCTTTGAGCAGTTTTTCCAATATCACACCATATGTCTCCCCCAAGGGAGTGTAGTTGATGGGTTCCGCTTTATATTTATAAGTGGTTTTTGGTGAGGTATTAGACGGTGGTTGGGATTTGACCATCACCGCGTGGACAGCTCCTTTTGATTTAGAAGAAGTGGACGCGTGAGGAGTGGTGGTATTTGGTTTATTGGTGGAATCTGGAGTTTGAAAAGTGGAGTTTTTGTTGCGCAACCACAATTCCTCTTCCTCTAAGGCTCGAATTTCTAATTTTCGAGCCATAATATAGGCCTCGTCGAATGTACGGAAAGTTTGAATTTGGAGGGTAGGGGAGATGTGCTTAGCGCAGGCCCACGTAAATAGTTCGATAAGTTCGGTTTGAGGCAAGGCATACGTAAGTTGGTTGATAAGGCCCCGCCATCGTCCAATGAAATCTGCGATAGATTCGTCTTCAAATTGTCGGATGACATAGAGGTCGGTAATAGATACTTTCTTGGCAATGTTAATGGAGAAATGATCCAAGAAAGATTGGGCTAGTTGGTTAAAAGAGAAGATTGAGTGCTAGGTTAAAGCACTGTACCACTCCAAGGCAGGTCCTGATAAGGACATGGGAAAGGTGCGGAGTAACAAGGCATCATCATGGGCAATCAAATAACAAGCATGTCTAAATGATCACAAGTGTTGTTGAGGATCCTCTTTACTATTAAAACGAGTAAATTTTGGCAACTCCCATTGAGGAGGATATGAATGAAGGGGGACAGAAGGGTGAATGGGCTCCCAACAAACTTTCTCATATGTCAAGGCGCTACGACTTCCTGAAATAGAAGCCTCCAGGTTTTGCATTTTGTCCATCATTTGTTTAATTAGATCAGTAGTTGGATGAGATGATGGTGTGGTTGTGGTAAACGGAGGCAAATTGGACCAAGGACCACCACTAGACACTGGTGGGGTTAAGTGTTGATAAGGTGTGGAGGATGAATATGTTGAGGCGACCGAATAGGGATGTCCCATATAGGATGTTGAGGTCACTGGATACGTGTATGGGAATGAAAAGGTAGGTGGAGCTTGAGAAGGAAAGCTCATGTGGATAGGTGGCAGAGAGCAAGTCATGAATGGAGTAGTCTGCAAGAGAGATGAGGTAGGGGCGGTCGGTGGTAATAATATGTGGGGTCCAAGATTAACAAAAGGAAAGCTAATCGGGGTCGTATGAACCTCTGAAGCCATCGGATTGGGAGACGGGGCTAGAGATGCAGGAAGCAAGGCGGTATTATTAGGTGGAGTGGGAGCTAAATGAGCAGCTATACTGATAGGCATACCGACAAGGAGCTGACCATCAGGTGTACGGTCAGGGGTATGAGATAAATAGTATTGTACAGCGCTAGAATTAGCATCCAGAAACTTGGCAAAGTCCTTATCTCCCATAGGAATTTTAGGAACCTCGCTGGTATCCGTAGGATTTCCCACAGAATGTGAAGGGGGTGATTCAGGCAAAGAAATAGAGCAAGCATGTGAAACCATAGCGCGGCTTGCTTTCGAGTGATAACAACCATGGACAGAAGTTCACAGTAGGGTTTCAATCTGTCAGGAACAGAAACAAACTCAGACTGGTAAAATTGGTAGGTTGCTAGTTTGTCAGGAATTGGAAAAGACAGTAACCGATATCGGTCTAGTAACCGATGTCGGTTATACTATAGCCGACGTCGGTCAGGTAACCGATGTCGGTGTAATAAAGTCGGGCTCAACAAGATATATAAAAAAACAGGCTAAAGGCTGCTATTTGATTTTAACAACGTTTCGTTACTTGTCTAGTTATTTATCCCAGACACAGAGAATAGAAAGAAGAAACAGAACAGCAAGATGCACACTGCAAATCCAAGCTTAAACCTAGGGTGACTTTTATTCTTTTGGGCTATGCTTTAAGACAGTCGAATGATGTCAGAATCCTAAACAATATACTTGGGAAATGTCAGTTGTTTTGGCTTATAAGGTTACGCTACCTCATCGGGCGGGATGAATACCGCGGAAAAGGGTGGGATGTTTTTTTGAGCTGTTGTGGTCTAATTGTGAGTGATTGGTGTATGTTGTTCTCAGTGAAAGTAAAGATTAATTTCCTGTCAATACCGTGGATATAAACCCCACGTGTAAGGCTCGATATTTCTATTTTCGAGCCAGTTAATATAGGCCTCGTCGACGGTACGGAAAGTTTGAAGTTGGAGGGTAGGGGAGATGGGCTTAGAGTGCAGCCAGGCCCACGAAATAGTTCGATAAGTTCGGTTTGAGGCCAAGGCCATACGTAGTTGGGTGATAAGGCCCCGCCATCGTCCAATGAAATCGCGATAGATTCGCTCTCAAATGCGGATGAACATAGAGGTCGGGTGGTAATAGAACTTTTTGGCAATGTTAATGGAGAAATGATCCAAGAAAGATTGGGCATAGTGGGTTTAAAAGAGAAGATTGAGTGCTAGGTTAAAGATGTACCACTCCAAGGAGGTCCTGATACGGGGGACATGGGAAGGAAAGGTGGGAGTATTACAGTAAGGTCGAGTAAGTAAACCAGCGCCATCATATGGGCAATCAAATAACAAGCATGTCTAAATGTCACAAAAGTGTTGTTGAGGATCCTATTTACTATTAAAACGAGTAAATTTTGGCAACTCCCATGAGGAGGGATATGAATGAAGGGGGACAGAAGAAGGTGAATGGGCCCCACCAAACAAACTTTCTCCTTATGTCAAGGCGATATCGGATCTTCCTGAAATAGAAGCCTCCACGGGTTTTGCATTTGTGTCCATCATTTGTTTAATTCGATCAGTAGTTGGATGAGTGATGGTTGTGGTTGTGGTAAACGGAGGGGCAAATTGGACCAAAGGACCACCACTAGACACTGGTGGGGTTAAGTGTGATAAGGTGTGGAGATGAATAGATGTGAGGAGATCCGAATAGGGATTTGGGGTGTACCATATAGGATTTGAGGTAACTGGAATGGTAAATGGGAATGAAAAAGGTAGGTGGAGCTTGAGAAGGAAAGATCATGGGATAGGTGGGCAGAGAGCAAGTCTGAATGAGTAGTCTGCAAGAGAGATGAGGTTTTAGGGGATGGGAGGTGTACCACGGTGGGCGGTGGGTGGTAATAATATGTGGGGTCCAAGAATAACAAAGGAAAGTATCGGGGTCGTATGAACCTATGAAGCCATGGATTGGGGGAGACGGGGCTAGAGATGCAGGAAAGCAAGGCGGTGGTGGGTATATTAGTGGCTAGGAAGTGGGAGCTAAATGAGCAGCTATTACTGATAGGCATACCGACAAGGAGCTGACCATCAGGTGTACGGTCAGGGGTATGAGATTAAATAGATTGTACAGCGCAGAATTAGCATCCAGAAACTTGGCATAGTCATATCTCCATAGGCACATAGGAATTTTAGGAACCTCGTGGATCCGTAGGTTTCCCAAGGAATGTGAAGGGGGTGATTCAGGCAAAGAAATAGAGCAAGCATTGTGAAACCATAGCGGGCGGCTTTGCTTTCGAGTATAACCACACATGGACAGAAGTTCACAGTAGGGTTTCAATCTGTCAGGAAACAGAAACAAACTCAGACTGGTAAAATGGTAGGTTGCTAGTTTGTCAGGACTGGAAAGACAGTAAACCGATATCGGTCTAGTAACCGGATGTCGGTATACTATAGCGACGTCGTCCGTCAGGTAAACCGATGTCGGTTTTGTGTAATTTTTTTGTAATAAGTCTGGGGCTAACAAGATATATAAAAAAAAAGGCTGCTAATTTGATTTTTAACAACGTTTAGTATACTTGTCTAGTTATTGATCACAGAAGACAGAGAATGAGAAAGAAAACAGAACTAGCAAGATGCACACGCAAATCCAAAGATTAACCCTAGGGTTAATTTTAATTATTGTGGGCTTATGCCTTTAGACGTAGAATGATGTCAGAATCCTAAACAAGAGACTTAGGGGAAATGTCAAGTTGTTTTGGCTTATAAGGTTACCTCAATCGGGCGGAGGAATACCGCGGAAAAAGGGGGGATGTTTGAGCTGTTGTGTTAATTGTGAAGTGATTTGGTATGTGTTATGCAGTGAAAGTAAGATTAATTTCCTGTCAATACCGTGGATATCACCCCCACGTGTACGACTTGTTACTTAATCTACGTTCACTAGAATTGAAAAACAACAAGCAGGAATGCAATGCACGTGTTTTAAACCCAAATCGAAAATTATGTTTGATGAAGCAAGAGACATGACTTTCACTAATGCGAAACTAGGAAAGCAAGACAAATTCTTTACGAAATATATAACAAAAGCAGCAACAGCAAGTATGCTTCCTAAAATGAAAATAAGTAAGAGATACAGAAACCCAAGATGGGTCCCACTGGGCGTGCCAAAATGTTTCACTCGGAATGTTTCGTTCCTTTTAGAAACAGATAAGGTTAGGGGCTAGGAGGAATACCTGTAGAATGTCGAGATGGTGTGCGCGTACCGTAGAGAAAAATCAGGTTGACTGCGAAGAACTCCTTTTTGTCTTGGAAGGACTACCTGCAAATAAGAACACAAAACCACAAGATTTTAATTAGACAATAAATGAGGGAACTACCTTGGGCCCAGGAAATATAAAACTTCCTTTCGAAGGTGGTCAGTTCCCTTGCTAATATGAATTAACAAAAAAGACTGTAAGATATCAATTAAGTTGTTTCGTTGAACTGGGTAGGGGAAAGGCTGGTTTTCTAGCTTTGATCAGAGGAACCGATGCCGGTTACTGATAACCGATGCCAGTTACTGATAACCGATGTCGGTTACTGATAACCGGTGGGTTCTAGGATCTTCTTGGTAGCTATGGTGTTTGTAAGGCTGGTTTATGGATGATATTAGGAAATGAGATGATGAGGGGTAAAAGAATGACAGTTAGATGCAATGGCACGTTGGGTAGTGGATTCAGAAACAGATTTAGGAGGACTGAGATTCAAGAAGCATAAGAAATGTTATAACAGAGGACATGCAAGATGTGACTTACTGATTTTGACAAAGATGCAAGGTGATCTCCTTTGCTGTAAACACTTCTGGTTTCCACTCGTCTCTGCTCGGTCAAGTGAAGATCTGGACTCTATTTCTCACTCCCAATGCTCTTTGTTGATCCAGAAATCCTTCAACTGATCCCAAAAATGAAATTCCGATCCATTGTTTTGGTTTGGGGAGCCCATTTACAGGGAACCGATGGCGGTTGCGTAACCGACGGCGGTCGAGTAGGAACTGGCTTTGGTAAGGAAAAAGTAGGCTATTTTTAGTAAAATAGCCCACCTTCCCTGATTTTCTCCCGAGAGATCAGTTGCAGGCTTGGTCAAGTGACTAGAAGGTCGGTTTTGGGTGCGAGAAAGGGGTCATTAGTTATGGGTGTAGGTGTGGACCAAGTTATGGGTCTTAATTAGGTTAGTTTTAGGGTTAGGGCTAGGTCATGATGAAGTGGAAAAGTGAGGTGGTAGGTAGGGTGATGTGGATTTATCAATTAGAAGGCAATTAATAAATAATTGTGTAAGGTTTAGGTGATGAGGTTATATTGCGAGATGAGATGCGGGTCACAAGGGGTCGTAAGACATGAATTTGGTGTCTACATTATGGTAACATGACCACTACTCTGAGTAGAGCAGTGGCTATAGAACCACCACCCAACTAGGGTGGTAGTCTTGAGACCACCAATCTGCATTGGGCAACAATCTTGGCTCTTTCAGACAAAAAATAAAAATATGAAACGAAGAGACCTAGAATTTTAAATGTTATATATGTCTCTTGTCCTCTAGGACATTTACCATTCTCCAATGCATGGGAGGACATGAGAAAGGATATAAATACATGTTTGTAGAAGAGAACAAGATCATCGAAGTATGAAATCTAGTGAGCAAGAAGTTCTTATTGCTAGAATTGTGTTTTTATAGAATAAATGAGTGTTGAGATAAAGCAAGCAAGTAATTGGGAGGAAGTGTGGGATATTATCTACTTCTCTTTCATACTTATTGTAATTTTTTACTTATTACTTGAATTGGCCAATAAAAGTGGGAAGAAAGAGAAATTTCCCTTCCTGACTGGGTTTTCCTCCTCTGGAGGTTTCCAGGATAAAACTTGTTGGTGTTTGTGAGTTTATATTCTTTCCTTTCCTGAAATTATTGATTCTAAGCACAAGAAAAATTCATTCGCTAGCTATCTATGTCATTTTCTAATAGAAAGTAGAACAACAATGTTTAATTTTTGATTTTGTGGATAATTCCAAAGTTAAAGAGTTTATAGACCATTTTGGTATCAGAGCTAACAAGTATCTAGGACTATGGTATTCGTTCTTGGATTTGTATGTTAGTAATGAGATCTAAAGGTAAAGAGGCTTTAACTTGTGATCCAAAAATTTCTAGAAGGAAGTGGAAAAAAATAATTCAAGGATAAATGGAGGAAGAGAACTTGGTCCATAGAATCAAGATGCTAGAGACCATGATCTATAGGATGTTTAGAAAGAAAGAAGAACTTGAAGATTTGTAGAAGACAACTTCTGTCAAGTATGACTCCATGGACTTAGTGGTTCAAGGCTTAGCTAAAAATTTTGGCATAGGGAGGATCCACCATGAGGAGTATTAAGGGGAAGATTATGAAGACGAGACTTAAAAAACAAGAGAAAAGGTGAAATATGATCATAATCCTTTTAAATTTGGGACAAAAGTTGAGATTAAAATCTTTAAAGGGCAAGTAGATGCAGAGTTGCTTGATAAATGGTTAAAATAGTTAGAGGTTTACTTTAGCATCCATAATGTCACTCAGGCATAAAGGACCACCTTTGCACATCTCAAAATGGAGGGAAACACTATGGATTGCTAGGAAACCCATCTAACCACTTGTGAAAAGAAGAAATGTCTTATTGTGAAATCTTGGCAAGAATTTAAAGAATTACTTAGAGCTAACTTCTATCCTATTGGTTGTTGGTACCCATTTTGATCCTCTACTATTTTTCCATGTTTCCCCTTTTCTCTTTGTGCTTTGAAACATTTTTTCTTCATGAAATCGATGATGTGAATTTGTAGCTCCATTCTTGTGCATTGGATTGTTTGCAAACTCAATACCTTTCCCTAATTTGCTAAGGGGAAGCATGATTTTTTCCCTGTTTCTGAGAAAAAATGGCTTTGGATCTTCCCATCCTTCAAATTTGATGAAAAAAAACTTGTATTTTTGTTTAAATGCTTTGATTTGTTCAATTTTCCTCCATTCTTATACCATTTCAAGGAATCTCTAAGTTTTCCCTATGTTTTTCCCTAATTTTTCCCATTCAAACACCTCTGCAATTTTTCCCATGTTTTCCTGTACTTTTGGAGCTCAAAATTATTCATTTTATACTTGTATGCCATTGAAAATCCAATTCCATGATAAAAAAATGCTTTAAAAACATGTTTTAGTTGGTTTAATTTTGAGAAATTTGTCATCCTTAGCAAAAAATCGAATTCTAGGGCATCCCTAGCGTTTTTTGTGTTTTGATGGTCAGACGGGTGTAACACCCTCGACAACTGTTATCTCCCTCTTTTGCATTTCAAGTGTTGACATATGATTTTTAGATAAAGATGTGTTCTTTTGACTGTTGATGATCATGCTTGATAAGGATAAATCTTTTCTGTTCTTAAAAATCATTAGACTAAATTTGTATGGTTATTGAGAATTCATTTTCACTTTGGAAATGTGAGCTACAAAGTGGCTTTAAGAGTTGCAGACTTATTTCTTCATCATATTCATCCTTGGATCAATTTCAGTGATCCAAGGAATGTTTCAAATCTTCTTCATAAACTGAATGGTAAATTGACATTCAGTAGTTTAAGGGACATATAAGACTAAACTTTGTATGATACAAATTTTGTGGTCTTATGTGAACATGTTTTCGTTTAGTTGTATGTTTGTGCTCGGGTCTTTGGTGATTGATCTTAGCAGAACATTAAGGACTTAAGCAAAATTCAATTCACGGAGAGGGAGCTCAAAGTCCTAAAACCTAAGGATTATCCTAACAATATACTAAGCTAGGTAAGAACACCTATGTTCTAGCTACGTTACTCATTTGGATTTTATTCTAACCTAAGCCTCTTATTCTATTCTGTTGGGTTGGTGTCCTAACCTAAGCATTGTGCTAAATGAATAAGAGAAGGATTACTAAAGCAATGTTTGGCTAGTTTTAATTAATACCTAATACTAAAAGGTTATGAATTGAATCTAACCTAAGGTGGGAATTACTATTGGAAAATGTTTGTAGACCTAAGTTGGTGATTGCTAGACTAACCTAAGTTCTATTAGGTTCCATCCTAAACTATTAAAAGGGAACCTAAGGGGTTGTATGTCTCTAAGGTGACAGTTCCAATGGAATTTAAATGAGTTGATAGAGTTTAATGGATGGAAGCACTGCTAGATTTGGTAGGGGCTAGTTGACTTGGTGGAGGCATACGTGGAAGCTCCACTAAAAGATGGAATTGTATTTTTAGATGGAATTGGCATTCGCCAGATTTAGGAGGTGGTGGCAGGGAAAGATAAGTGGGAAATTTGAAAGTAATGGAATTTATGAAATTAATGAGCCTCAGTCTTTGTGTGCAAACCGTCTTGGAAACTTGGAAGGTGGGTTTGTATGAGGTTATTTGGTTTTTCATGCATTACAGATTTTTCTTTGCATGGAGCTATCTAGTTCTTTGAACCAGTAGTTTGACCTTAATTTGAAAGATATTTTTGGTTTCTATGGTCTATTTTTGATCGAAGGAAATTATATGAGGCATAGGAAGAAAATATATTTAATTGTTGATCTTTCATGGAGGAGAAAAAGAGTTGGAAGCTCGGCTAGAAGTCTGTTTCGATTTGGTAGAAGCACTATAAGGCATGATAGGCTCTAACTATTAATATTCTTTGATTTCTTTTAAATTATTTAGTAGAACAACTCTGCTCTCATGAGATTCCTGTTTTCGTGTTTGACTGGTTACTTTCTTGCTAGGTTTAGTGAATATTTTTATTGTTTGGATACGAATCCATGGAAAAAATAATGTTATGTTGGAAACTTTCTCTGTGTGTGCAAGTTTTATGAAAACATACATATGAAGTTGTATGCAAAAATTATTTTGTAGCTCTTTTTTTACAATCTGGAAATTTTATTCGAAGTTGTGCTTTAAACTGACCTGCGTGGTAGTATAGGGATCTTAGCTTTAGGGGAACCTTGAGTTCCTTTTGAATTTTATTATGTTATGTTTTTGGATGTAAAATGTTGTTGGGGTTTTGTGTTGTTTGGAACCAGTGTTTGGAAACTTATGCAACGCTGAGCTATTGCTTGAAGTGCATATTTGGAACTGTACTCATATCTCTTACTTGTGAAGTTCTAAACTTTGGTGTGAAGCTCAGGTTCGACACTATACTCTTATTTAACACTTGAGTGTTATGAGCTTGTATTTGGATCGATGTATTCAATTATGTTCTGGTATTTTTGTGTTGGGTTATTCATTTATTAAAATATTAAGCTTAGAATTATTTATTATATCAACTTACTCACTTGGAAATCGGGTAATAGCTTGTTTGAGTCGTTTTGAAATCTCTCTGAGATTTGGTGTTGGAAACATCTTGTTAAAAAAAGGGAACTTTGGTTTCATGACTGTAGCATCTTCTTTGAGATGGTAATAATTGGAGGGGGTGTTCTTTCCCCTCTGTTTTAAGGAATCTTGTATTTTGGGTTGACTATTTTGTTGAAGCTAAGTCACCGCTATCACGATTTTGTGGATGTGAAAGTTTTTTTATTTATTTTTGTTCCTATTGCTTTGGAGTTAAGACTGAGACATCTTCTAACTTAGACATTTTTGGGTTCTTCATCTCTCTCTTTTTATTCTTTAAAAATAGTTTTCGGCCTCAGTGGAAGATTGGGTTACTACCCTTGGGCACTGAAATTATTCAGGAAGGATACTTTCTCCCTTCAGTTGTTTTGTATTTTTTTCTTTTGAATCACGAACTACTTACACTTTGTATTAAGTAGTGAAGCATTTGTGAGTCTTCAGTCTTGGGTTCATGGATAATTATGAACTTGATAGTTTGTTGTTCTAGGATTTTAATCTTGTCTGATACAGTGAATGAGTCCATGGCTTCTTTTAGAGAAAGAAAGTATATATGTATTCTCTTGGGATATGTATGACGTTTTGGGACTGCAATATGTTTTCATCCTGATTGGTTTGAAACTAGAAATTCTTTTGTTCATTTGAATGAAATGATTTATTTTTGGACCTACCCTTATAGATTTTCCTTTTCTTTGTCTTATGGATAAGCTCATCGATTGAACTTCTTTGCAATTAAATCTCTTTTGAGATGGTGATTTCTTTATGGCTTGTTACTCCAATTTTTTTGAATCATTCGTTGTAATGATAGTAGTTAAGTCGGTTCTGCTGATAAGTGAATGCATACTTGTTTTATCAATTTTTTTTTACTAATCCTTACCTTATTTGGATGGATAGGAGTAGGTTTTGTCTCTTGTACTCTATCTTTTTGGTGAAACTTGAGTAGAGATTAACTCCTTTATAAGGCTACTTTGATTGTGAACGTTGGTTTCAGATCTTTGATTGATAACTTCTAACATGTAGAATTGGAATTAGAATTAGTTCAATTCCCCTACAAAAACTATAAGGTCACACGCCAAATAAATTTGTTTCATTTGGACATTGAAGAGCTTCCTTAACTTAGTATAGCGTTGCAGTTGACATGTGGCAACACCCTTCTGCATTGATCATCTAGATCTACACACAAATAAGGTCTTGAACTTAGTTTTTCTCTAAGTCAAGTTAGTGGTATATATAGGATAGGAAATAGCTCCCAAGGGCTCAGGGTACCTTGGCACATCCGGTTGACTTAGGTTAACCGAATATGCCCATTTACCCTAAGTCTTTGTGAGAGTCTTCCTATAATAAATTATGTTTCTAACCAGGGCTAGGGTTGAACCTGAGACAAGTGGACTGACGGTAGTCAGTAAAGGCCATTCTTGATAACAAAGGAGTGAGGTGAAGGACGTATTCCAAAATGATGAGTATGTCATCTAGGAATAGTGACATAAACAGTATGTTGAAAATATTTGGCCAAAGTATCGTAAGTTGTTGGTTGCGTTATCCTACATCACCTAGTTTAAAGCAATGTGATATCAAATTAATATTGGTAGCAAATATTTAGATATGTTCTTTAAAAAAATCATTCAATACCCGGTTTAGGGTAGGAAAACCAAGTATACGAAGTATACTATAAGTATTCAATATTTAAAGTTAACATAAATAGATCGATAGATTACTGAGTTATGAAATGAATAGATCAGTGGATCACCAAGTCATTTACAGCTACATATGGTTATCTATTTGAGATTGATTGGCATGGAATGTTTGTTCTAAATAATTCTTTATTTAGAATAGAGAACATTATATATATATATAAATTCCCTTGTTTCTAAAGTCTTAAAATGGGAATGTTACATCTTGGTATCGGAGCTAAAAGTTGTAGCTCTTGGACCTACTGTCTCCATAATCTGATGAAACTTAAATTTTCTTGTTTGCAAAAAATGGTTAGAACAAGAGGAAATGTTGCAAATAACCCTCCACATGAGGAAGGAGCAACAACTGCCGAGAAACTTGATGAGATCCTTGCTACCCTACTCAATATGAGAGATCATTTGGCTATACTTGAACAACAAGTAATGGGAAATGAGGAGCAAGATGAAGCTGATAACAATAATTAGCCACCTGTGGGGGACACCACCAATGTGAGTGTTGATAATAACAATGTGAACATATCTATTCAGCCTAAGAATAAAAATCCTAGGCTGGTAGTTGAACTCACTAATGATATAAAAAGGATAAGTCCACCAAATTTTTATGGCACCACATTAGGAGATGGGGCTAATAATTAGCTCCATGAAATGGAGAAATAATTTGCAATAACAAATTTCTCAGAAGAAACAAAGTTGATATGGGGAGCATATCAGCTTTCTCATGAAGCATCTTCATGGTGGGACAACCGTAAGGCTGAGTTAAATATTGATGTAGCTAATATCACTTAGGATCAATATAAAGGATACTTCAGGTAACGATGGCTACCGCAACTTTACTATGATAATAAAATGACTGAATTCTAGAACTTAACTCAAGGAAAGCTAACTATAACTGAGTACTGGGAATGGTTTACAAAAATCCTTATGTACCTCAGTAAAAAATTGATGAGAAGTTTAGGATACAAAAATTCATCATGGAATTGAATCCTATTATAGTGGGAGAAGTGGATGTTCGAAGCCCAACCACGATGGAAGGGGTTGTTAAAAAATCCATAAGTTAGGAATAGAAATTAATGTCAATTTCTACTCATAAGGAGGAATTAAGGAAGAAAGTTTCCAACTCCTCTACATCATCTATTACACCTAAGAAAGGACCATGGAAGAAATTCTAAATGAAAAGTAAGAAATTAGAAACAAACAAGTTTGCTAGTAATACACAAAACAACCTTGCTAAGAACAATAATAATGGAAAGAAGTCCTATGGGGGTCAGAATGATAACTCTAAGGCTGGAAATAAAATTGAGCATAGGAAGGGACCTGTAGGAGGCTATTATAACTGTGGCAAGGACCATTATGTGAATCAATTTCCTTTGAAGAAGGATGAATGCAATTAGTAGCACAAGATACACAATGCAATAGTTAACAAGTAGGTTGAGAAATAGGCCACACCCATAGAAGTTCTGGGTAAGTTATTTGGCTTACCTATAGCTATTATTTTTGATACCGGAGCTACTGAATGTTTTATTTATAGTAAATTAGCATCAAAAATAAAAAGAAAAGTTGGAAACATGGATAAAACATGGACTATTTAGTATGGGAACAATACTATTCATACGGTTAGTATGTGTCTTTTTGGAGCAGTCCTTGATTTACCTACCTTTTCCACTAAATTTGATCTTTATGTTGCACCTTTGGGGTCTTTTTATGTAATCATAGGTGTTAATTGGTTAGTAGAACATAAGGATAAAGTGGACTATTTTTAAAAACACATTAGTTGTTTAGAACACCTGTAGAAAACAACAGAGATTTAGGGTGTGAAACGTGAGATTTATGTTAGAAAATTGTCATCTATGCAACTTAAAAAGGCCAAAAATAAAGGTTGTACCTTATATGCAGTAAAAATTAATGAATCAACAAAAGATAACAGTGATGTTATGGAACAATATCCAGTGTTACGAGACTTCAGTGACATATTTCGAGAAGAATTTCTAGGTCTCCCACCCAAAAGAGAGTTTGATTTCATGATTGAGATCAAGCCTATAACTGAACCTATTTCTAAAGCACCATATCGAATGACTACTACAAAATTAGTAGAGCTTAAGGCTCAGTTGCAAGAACTTTTTTCTGAAGGTTTGATTAGACCAAGTGTTTCACCTTAGGGAGCACCTATAATTTATGTGAAAAAGAAGGATGGAACCCTTAGATTATGCATTGATTATAGAATGTTAAGTAAAGCAACAATCAAGAATAAATACCCACTCCCTAGGATTGATGATTTATTTGTCAAGATTCCTGGAGCATTGGTATATTCTAAGATAGATCTTTGATCTGGATATCATCAATTGTGAATCAAGGATGAGGATATTCATTAAACAACTTTCAGAACAATGTATGGACATTATGAGTTCACGGTTTTACGTTTTGGATTAACTAATGCACCTGCAGGATTTATGAATTTAATGAATAATATCTTTAAAGAATACTTGGAAAAATTTGTGCTTGTATTCTTGGATGATATTCTCATATATTCTAAAAGTATTGAGGAACATCATGAGCATTTGGTGATAGTTTTGGAAATATTAAGAAAGAGATGGTTATTTGGTAAGCTGTCTAAATAATCTTTCTATGACACAAAAGTACACTATTTGGGTAATGTAATAAGTAAGAATGGAATTGCTATAGATCCTTCGAAAATTGTAGCTATAACAGAGTGGCCTGCACCCAAGAATGTACATGAAGTTAGAAGCTTCATGGGACTTGCTGGCTACTATAGGAAATTTGCACATGATTTTTCTAAGATAGCTGCACCAATAACTTCCTTACAGAAGAAATATAAAAAGTTTGTTTGGAGTGAGAAATGTGAAATTACATTCAAAACCTTGAAGGAACAGTTAACTTCAACAACTATTCATGTAGTACCAGATCCTAATGGAGATTTTATGGTGGTAACTGATGCATTTGGTGAAGGTCTAGGAGGTATTTTGTTACAAAATGGTGATGTCATAGCTTACAATAGTAGAAAAATTAAGTTACATGAGTTGAATTATACTCCTCTTGATTTAGAGCTTACTGCCATTGTTCATGCACTACAAGTTTGGAGGCATTACCTGCTTAGTAAACCTTTTGAATTGAAAATTGATCACCTTAGACTGAAGTATATCTTCACTCAGCCAAATCTTATGCCAGATAATGAAGGCAGTTAGATTTTTTGTATCAATATGATTTTGACATCAATTATATAAAGGGTAAAGAAAATAGAGTGGTTGATGCTCTAAGTTGTAGGAAGAACATTTATACTCTTGTAACATTAAGAACTTAGTTTAAGGATGAAGTAAAAAGTGTTATGGAATTTAACTCTTACTTTAAGCGAGTAAAAGCATCGATTGTTATATATTCGAATGATTTGAGGTATAAAGGTTTTCACTTTGATAACAAAGGAATCTTATGATTTGAAAACAAAGTTTATGTACCTTTACTAAATGATTTGAGAAAGAAATTGTTAGTAGAATTTCACAATTCACCTTTTTCTGGACACCCTAGCATTACAAAAATGCTTGCTGATATAAAACAACAATATTTCTGGAAAGATATGAAAAAGGACGTTATAGACTTTGTGACACATTTCCTTGAATGTCAATGTGTTAAAGCAAAACATATGCACCCAACCAGTTTGTTGTATCCTCATAGCATACCACACTATAAGTGGTAAGTAATAAGCATGGATTTTGTACAAGGGTTACCTATGTCAAGAAATAAACATGATGTTATTTTGGTAGTTGATAAAATAACAAAGGTAGCACATTTTATTGCTGGGAATCTGAAGGATAATTCTCCTATTTTGGCTAAAAGATTTATACATGAGATTTTCATATTACATTAAGTACCTGAACTAATCATATCTGATAGAGATCCTAGAATGACGTCAAGGTTTTGGCAAACACTTAATGCAGCTCTAGGAACTAAGTTGAATTTCAGTTCTACGTATCATCTAGAAATGGATGGACATACTGAAAGAGTAAATCATGTCAGATTTATCACATGTGTTAAATTGGAATTCATTGTAGGTCCAAGACCTAGGAATGAAAGAAGCAGCAGATAGACAAAAGAGTTATGCTGACTTAAAGAGGGTTGATAGAAAATTTCATGGTAAAACCCACATGAGTGTTGGAAACTCACTAGTTACATTTAAGAAATCATGAAATAGGTCAATTTAAGGTCTAGTGGGACTAGTTTAATAAAGAGAGTGCAACTTGGGAAAACCTTGAGGATATTAAAACTTCTTTTCCATATCTATTTGATAGAATTGATTCTGTTGACTGATAAAAATTTGTGATTTTATCTTTATATTACAATAAGTATGCCAATTTTGGGTAGATATTTATTTGTTTTGAATAAACAACCATGTAATGCTGATTTCTGGAACTTAGAAATTCTTATATGTTTTTGACATATGGTAAGAAAAGTGAATAAGTTGATTTTCCTTGATGCAAATTGTTAAAAAAAAGAATGAGATAATCATCGGGGTGATGATTCTTTTTAGGAGGGAAGCATGTAACACCCTCGACAACTGTTACCTCCCTCTTTTACATGTAAAGTGTTGACATGTGATTTTTTAGATAAAGATATGTTCTTTTGACATTGAAGATCATGCTTAATAAGGATAAATATTTTCTATTCTTAAAAATCATTAGAATAAAGTTGTATGGTTATCAAGAATTCATTTTCACTTTGGAAAGGTGAGCTGCAATCTGGCTTTGAGAGTTGTAGACTTATTTCTTCTTCTAACTCATCCTTGAATCAATTTCAATGATCCAAGGAATGTTTCAAATCTTCTTCATAGACTAAATGGTAAATTGACATTTAGTAGTTTAAGGTACATATAAGACTAAACTTTGTATGATACAAATTTTGTGGTCTTATGCGAAAATGTTTTCATTTAGTTGCATGTTTGTGCTCAGGTCTTTGGTGATTGATCTTGGTGGGACATTAAGGACTTAAGAAAAATTCAATTCACAGAGGAGGAGTTCGGAGTCCTAAAACCTAAGGATTATCCTAACAATATCCTAAGCTAGGTAAGAACACCTATGTTCTAGCTACATTACTCATTTGGATTTTATTCTAACCCAAGCCTCTTATTCTATTTTGTTGGGTTGGAGTCCTAACCTTAGCATTATGCTAAATGAATAAGGGAAGGATTAATAAAGTAATGTCTGGCTATTTTTAATCAATACCTAATACTAAAAGGTTATGAAGTGAATCTAACCTAAGGTGGGAATTACTATTGTCAAATATTTTTAGACCTAAGTTGGTAATTTCTAGACTAACCTAAGTTCTATTGGGATCCATCATAAACTATTAAAAGGGAACCTAAGGGGTCGCATGTCTCTAAGGTGACGGTTTTGATGGCATTTAAATGAGTTGATAGGGTTTAATGGATGGAAGTACTGTTAGATTTGGCAGGGGCTAGTTGACTTGGTGGAGGCATGCATGGAAGCTCCACTAAAAGATGGAACTATATTTTTGGATGGAATTGGCATTTGCTAGATTTAGGAGGCGGTGGTAAGGAAAGATAAGTGGGAAATTTGGAAGTAATGGAATTCATAACATTAATGAGCCTTGGTCTTTGTGTACAAACCATCTTAAAAACTTGGAAGGCTGGTATGTAGGATGTTATTTGGTTTTGTATGCATTATGGATTGTTCTCTACATGGAGCTATCTGGTTCTTTGAACCAGCAATTTGACCTTCAATTCAAAGCTATTTTTTGTTTCTACGGTCTATTTTTGATCAAAGGAAAGTATATGAGTCATAGGAGGAAAATATGTTTTATTGTTGATCTTTTGTGGAGGAGAAAAAAGAGTTGGAACCTTGGCTAGAAGTATCCTTTGATTTGGCAGAAGCACTATTAGGAATGATAGGCTCTAACTATTAGGATTCTTTGCTTTCTTATAAATTATTTATAAGAACAACTCTGTTCTCATGAGATTCATGTTTTCATGTTCAACTGGTTATTTTCTTGCTGGGTTTAGTGAATCTTTGTGTTGTTTGGATATGAATCCATGGAAAAAATAATGTTATGTTGGAAAATTTCTCTCTTTGTGCAAGTTTTATGACAGCATATATGTGAAGCTGTATGTGAAACTTGTTTCTGTAGCTCTATTTTTACACTCTAGAAATTTTATTTGAATTTTTTGTGCTTTGAACTGACCTTCGTGGCAGTATAGGTATCTGAACTTTAGGGGAACCTTGAGTTCCATTTGATTTTGCTTATGGGTTACGTTTTTAGATGTAAAATTTTGTTGGGGTTTCATGTTGTTTGGAACCAATTTTTGGAAACTTATGCAACACTGAGTTGTTGCTTGAAGTGCATATTTGGCACTATACTTATATCTCTTACTTGCGAAGTTTTGAACTTTGGTGTGAAGCTTGGGCTCGACATTGTACTTTTGTTTAACACTCTAGTGTTATGAGCTTGTATTTGGGTCAATTTATTTTATTCTTTTCTGGTATTTTTGTGTCAGGTTATTCTTTTATTAAAATATTAAGCTTATAATTATTTATTTTAGCAACTTACTCACCTAGAAACTGGGTAATAGCTTGTTTGATTCATTTTGAACTATCTCTGAGATTTGGTGCTGGAAACATCTTGTTAAAAAAAAGGTAACTTCAGTTTCATGGTTGTATCATCTTCTCTAAGATGGTAATGGCATGAGAATTAGAGGGGGTGTTATTTCCCCTCTATTTTAAGGAATCTTGCATTTTGGGTTGACTATTTTGTTGAAGCTAAGTCACCAATATCGCGATTTTGTGGATGTGAAAGTTTTGTTTTGGATTTAAGTTCCTGTTGCTTTGGATTTAAGACTGAGACATCTTCTAACTTAAATTTTTTTGGGTTCTTCATATCTCTCTTCTGATTCTTTAAAAATATTTTTGGGCCTCAGTGGAAGATTGGGTTACTACCCTTGGGCACTGAAATTATTCAGGAAGGATACTTTCTCCGTTCAGTTGTTTTGTATTTTGTTCTTTTGAATCACGAACTACTTACACTTTGTATTAAGTGGTGAAGGATTTGTGAGTCTTCAATCTTAGATTCGTGGATAATTCTAAACTTGATAGTTTGTTGTTTCGGGATTTTAATCTCATATGATATAGTGAAGGATTCCTTGGCTTCTTTAGAGAAAGAAATTATATATGTATTCCCTTGGGATCTGTATGCTATTTTGGGACTGCAATATGTTTTCATCCTGATTAGTTTGAAACTGGAAATTCTTTTATTCAGTTGAATGAAATGATTAATTTTTGGACTTATCCTTATAGAGTTTCCTTTTCTTTTTCTTATGGATAAGCTCATCGATTGAACTTCTCTACACTCAACTCTCTTTCGAGATGGTGATTTATTTATGGCTTGTTGGTCCACTTTGTTTGAATCATTGGTTGTAATGATAGTAGCTAAGTTGGTTTTGCTGATAAGTAAATGCATACTTGTTTTATCGACTGTTGTTGACTAAGCCTTGCCTTATTTGGATGGATAGGAGTAGGTTTTATCTCTTGTACTCTATCTTTTTGGTTGAACTTGAGTAGATATTAACTCCTTTATGAGGCTACTTTGATTGGGAACGTTGGTTTCAAATCTTTGATTGATAACTTCTAACATGTAGAATTGGAATTAGAATTGCAGTTAGACTGTTTTGATTTCTATACCTTCTTAGATTGTTATGAAATTCTGTTTAGATGTATATCTATAATGTTCAATTTATAAGATCGTTATCCTAGAAAGGAAATAGGTAATTCATGTTATGAACCAATCAATTTTTCAGATGTTATAAATTTGGGGTATGGTACTTAATGGCTCTTATTATTCTTGCTTAAGATTTAGTTGAATCATTCTAGAATGAATCATGTTGTAGACACTTCTTTGTCTTATAGAAAAGATAAATATTGTATTATATTAGGATAGAATTATGAAATAATGGGAGGGCAAGATCTGTTGTTTGTTTAAAAGTGACTAATAGGATCAATTGAACTTTAAGTTTTTAGGTAGATATTGAGGATTGTATTCTTCTCTTCTTTTAAACATGGATCTATATTTATTGTTGTACTTATTTTCCATTTGGTATCACTTATGCTTATTGTATGATTTTTTAATTATCTCATTAAAGCAATGTTGCTTTAATGAAACAATTAGTGGAATGCAATTCATTTTAATGTTTAGTGCTTATCATGCTCAGTTCATTAAACTGACCCATGCTAGCAATTTTTACAGATGGACATCGTAAGTGATAAAAGAAGGAAAAAACTTATATGATGCATTAGCTGATATAAGTATGATTCTTTGTAAATAATTTTGATTCATTCTTTAGATGTATTGTAAAAGAAAATTTGTATACTTTATAGAATGAAGGTTGTTGTTAACCAGTATGCCTAAAGTGCATAGTATTGTAAATTTATAAGTTATAATGATGAATTACAAGTTGTGATTTATTTACATTGGCTGTGTAAATTTTTTCGTACTTTTATAAAGGAGATGGACGTTCTATCTTGTTGGTATTCTTCATATTATATTATGCTTATCTTGTTATCTTTGATGAGATGGATAAAGGGAATTATTTCAATTCCCCTTATAATGATGCAGCTTGTTAAGTTGCATAAGATGTTGTGTTTTAACATAGTAATGTAACGCGTAATGAACATGCAGTAAGAACTATGGATATTGTGGTTGATAAATCCTAACACTTAAAATTTTAGAGGAAGACTCTTCCTCTCTCAAATGAATGTAAACCAAAAGGGATTGGTGATAAGAGTATAATTCATAGGAATTCATTTAGTATGAAGTCTACTTCGGTTGGACCTATGTGGTTGCTAAACTTCCCAGAATGTGAAATTACAATATTTTGGAACTTATGGAATTGTTGTCCTGTTTTGGTTAACTACTTGTTAAACTGAATAAATGAACATTAAAAGAAATCCTAAGTTAGGGAAGTTCTTCAATGTCTAAATGAAACAAATTTAGAAAAAAAGTTATGGAGTGTTGGATTAGGTTTTAGCAGAGTTTTTGTAATTAAATCTTAAACCAAATTAACAATGTATTAATAACCTCCTAGGGGTATGTACATCTCGATGAGGTAGTTTCTGTAGGATGTTGGCACATGCCAACTACAGGGCTATAATTTCAATAATACTTGGGTCTTCTTGAGAATATAGTGTTGTAGTTGACATGTGGCAACACCCTTCTGCATTGATCATCTAGATCTACACACAAATAAGGACTTGAGCTTAGTTTTTCTCTAGGTCAATTTAGTGGCACATATAGGATAGGAAGTAGCTCCCAAGGGCTTAGGGTACCTTGGCACATCCATTTGACTTAGGTTAACTGAATATGCCCATTTACCCTAAGTCTTTGTGAGTGTCTTCCTATAATAAATTATGTTTCTAACCAGGGCTAGGGTTAAACCTAGGACAAGTGGACTGACGGTAGTCAGTAAAGACCATTCTTGATAACAAAGGAGTGAGATGCATGATGTATTCTGAAATGATGAGTATTCCATCTAGGAATAGTGACATAAACAATATGTTGAAAATCTCTGGCCAAAGTATCGCAAGCTATTGGTTGCATTATCCTACATCACCTAGTTTAAAACAACGTGATATTAGATGAATATTGGTAACAAATATTCAGATATGTTCTTTGAACAGATCACTCAATGCCTGGTTTAGGGTAGAAACACCAAGTATACAAAGTATATGATAAGTATTCAATACTTAAAGTTAACATAAATAGATCGGTAGATTACCAAGTTATGAAATGAATAGATCGGTGGATCACCAAGTCATTTACAGTTGCATATGACTATCTGTTTGAGATTGATGGCATGGAATGTTTGTTCTAAATAATGATTTATTTATAATAGAGAACATTATATAAAAAAAAATTCCTTGTTTGTAAAGTATTAAAATGGGAATGTTACAACGGGTGTCATTTTCCTGTCAAATTTGATCTTTAGCTTTCTAGGGCATCGCTGGCAATTTTTTAATTATTTGACGGTCATAAAGGTGTTCTTTTCCCGTCAAATTTTAGCTCAAACATCTTCTCATACATGGCCATTTTTGGTTGGACATTATTCGGCGGGTCTACTCGAGAAACTGAGAATTTTTTATATTTTTGGCAAAAAGTCTAAATTGTCCCCGCAAGTCCGCAGGCCCTCAGCCAATCAGAGGGTGACACGTGGCAGTTAAAAAAGTCAAAACAGTGGAGCTGCTAAGGCACGATGGAAAAATTTCCTTTGGTGAAAAGGAGTTAAGGTAAAAAATTGGAGCATAGGACCTTGTTGAATCAAAGGTGGACATGTGTCATGTTTTCATCAAAAGTGGGATGGAAGGTTGGTGGAGGACTTAGAAATTTTTTGCTTTTTGGCAAATGGGAACAAAAGTTTTGAAAAGGGCCGCGGGTCTACCAGGCCAATCAGGAGTGGACACATGGCAAGTTCAGAGAAAGAACTTCGGGCCTCAGGGGAAACTTGATATTTTTTCCCATTTTGGCATAAAGAATTTAAATTGTAAAAATTACGATTGAGCCACGTGTATGGCTCAGATCAAAAGAAGGGATTCTGGAGCATTCAGGTTTTGTGGAAAATTTAGCTTTTATCCTATAAAGGTAAGAGATCAAAAGGAGGAACATAATCCTGTATCCAATAAGTGACCGATACGTGTCTGGGACAGAATCAGAGGTGCGGGTCCATGGGGATAATTGTGAAAAATTTCTTTTTTTCCAAAAAAGGTGGAAATGTGTAAAATTGAGCCACGACCCCAGATCCAATCATATTGTGCCACGTTTCAGTGCCAAATATCAATGGTAGAGATACGGGGATATTTTGGAAAATTTTCCTTTTTCCAAAAAAGGTGGAAATGTGTTGAATCAAGCCATGATTCCATTAGGACCCACATTGGGACATGTGTCAAGCTCATTTTCAAAGGGCGGAGGGGCGGATAAAAATGTCAATTTTTTTCATTTTTCCAAAAGTGTTAAAATGTCAAAAAGTGATCCCAAGCCCAATTCTAATCACATTATGACACGTGGAGGGATCAAATTTAAGGGAGAAAGGAAAATCGATGGTAACTGTGCATTTTTCAGTTTGGAAACCATTTGAGCTACAAGAAGCTTGGAGATGTGTTTTTTGCATCAATTTTCACCAATTTTTTGGTGAATTCATGTCATTTTTTCCTTCAAGGATCAATGGAATCAATTTGAAAATTCAATTTGCAAATATGAGGTACTTTTGAAATAAAATTTTGTTTGGGCTCGAGCAGAAATGTGAAATAACAGATCCAAAAGTTGCAAGGGAAAATTTGGAAAGTGTAAAGGTGAAATGATGGAAGAGGAAGATGTTGCGGGTGCCAAAGGAAGAATACATGCTCCCATGAGAAAGGAATGATGAAGATTTGTAATAATTTGATTTTTTGAATGTCTGGCATCTCCTCCTCACAAAATTGGTTAAGTGTCACTTTTAGAAAGTCATGGGTGAATTTGTAACAAACTAAGATGGAATAGGATATTATTTTCTTGGGAAAGAAGGATCAAATGCAATAGAATGTTATATAATGCATGTTTTGAGACATATAAAAGGCCAGGAAATTGAAAATCATGAGAAAATTTTGAGATAAGCTCATCTTTTGAGAAACCCTCCAAAAAACCTGGTTAATGCCTTTTGTGTTAGATCTTCATTCATGTTGAGTTAGTTACAAGTGTATAGCCATCACACAGCTATGAGATTGTTCTTGAAACTCTCCTCTGCTAATGAATCTAACAATATTTTGCATTAATCTATGTTATTTTGAGAAATATGATGTCTGTTATCATGTTTAAATGTCTACAAATAGTTTTCCTTGTTCTTGTTGCAATCTTCCTTTGAAATCTTTAGGAATCACACAGATCTCATCCATATTGATAGTTTAGTGGCATTTTCAATTTCATTTTTTAGAAGAGCTTTCATCTGGCATTGAAAATAAGCAACTTAAAATCAATTCACCTTCATTTGTTGACATAGATTACTTGTAAGCCTTTGGGGGTACCTTAGATGTGATTTGATTAGAGATTTTGATGTTTAATTGAGTCTTTTAACTCAAAATTTTGTGTTGAGGTCTCAAATATTGTGTGAAGAGTACAAACCTGGGCCTCCATTTGTGTATCTCTTCTGGTTGAAGGAACATACTGACTATTTTGAAGCATTTTATCTAATAGTTGTTCAAATGTTGTAGAGGTTGCCAAATATCTGGCATAGTTAAGTTTGTCTTGTCAATATCCTGCCAAAAATCATTCTAAATAAATTATACCACCTTGAACTACCCCTATTTGACATACATACCAGAAAAAGAACCAAAACCACTTGCAAAAATATGTAGAACAGATCAGGATTTCAAAATGCATTGAGTAACTCTTGCATTGCATTGAAACTATCTCCATAATCTAGAAGTGACAACTTTTAAAAGTTATATTTGGAGTGTTGATCATATTTTCCTAAGGCCCTTTTCATACTTTTTACACAATTTGAGGGATATCTTCATCTCCTTCACCATTTGAAGTTTAAAAAATAGGTTCTCTTACCTTGGTTGAAAGGCAAAGCCTAAAACAGTTAGGATAAGATCAAGTCCTATTTGAGTGCTATCCATCTCTCCACAAATCTGAGTGCCAGTTAGATCACATCCCTAGCTACAAAATGACATACATCATGATCTATATGTCTTCAAGCTTTATGTCATATCTTTGATGCTACTCAAACTGAAAAGGATAACAAATTTGGGTACTAACACTAGTGGCACTATTATCGGGGTCTTGTTGAAAATATTTGAGATATTTGGATACATGTGAAACCCTGGTAATGTTTCTTACAAATGTTGCATGAAATTACATTGTTGAAGCATCATTTTATAATCATATTTGTAAGGATTAAGTGAAGATATAAGTTCTATCTACAATTTATCAGTTTTCAGCAGTAGTTGCACTTCATTTTCATTTGTGGTTAATAGATTCAAGAAAAGGAAGGTTTGATCTATAAAGTTTGGCAAGATTTTCAGTGCTGATAGGTATTTGACAGAGTATTTTAGTGCATTTTCACAACTAGGGTGAAATTCCTTAGTGACGAATACATGTTGTTTTGATCTTGATAAATACCAGTGTCTTAGCTTTCTATCATTTGTTTTTTGGTGTTTCTAATCTCTATAAACTTGTAAGGAAGAAGATATCTCTTTAGGAGGGACCCAAGTAGAAAGTTATTTCAAGAAATGGGAAAGACAATTTTAGAGGAAAGAAAAGTTTGGAAGGTTGTTGAAGGTTAGACATCAAGCAAAGTTATATCCATTGGTGAGAGATATCAACCTTTAATAGAGGATTATCACTCTTCTTCTAGTGCTTCTAATTCAAGAAATATTCTCATAAACTTGTTTACTTCAAATAGTGAAGGTCCTTCTATTGTACCTGGCGAGTTCCTTCTTCAATCTGCACCTGTGTGTTTCAATTCTAGTAAAAATTTCCAAGAGAATCAACACTTAGAGAATACCAATGTTGTGAACCACATTCTTGATTCCTAAAGACCTTACACTCCTCATCAACTTGTGTCACCCCTAATATCACCTCCACCAGAGAACATGGCTCATCCTCCACCTAGGCCTCCATTTGTGGTTAATAGGCCTAATAAATTTTAGGGGAATGGCTGGTTATGCTAATGTTGTGCCTTAGGATGTTAGAAGTAGATTTCCAAAGTTCCAAGGGAACAATGCCATTATAGGTGATCAACATTTGAAACTCTTTATTAATATGATGGAGGACTTTGAGATTGAGCATGACGATGTGTATATTAAATTGTTAATTCATACACTAGAAGAGGATGCAAGGTATTGGTACAAGGATTTTATTAATAATTATATTGACTCTTGGACTGAAATGCAAAATGCACTCAGATTACAATATGGTGAAAAAATTGATCCTAGGTTTCTATTGACTAAATTTGAAAATATCAAGAAGAACCTCAATGAATCAGTTTATGACTTCAACACAAGGTTTAACAAAACTTTGAGAAGGCTTCCAGTAATTTGAGGCCATGTGATCAATCATGCTTGATCAAATATGTAGATGCATTTGATAAGAAGGTAGCCTATTACCTAAGAGACAAGAACCCTACCAATTTAAGTCAAGCCTTTACCATGGTACTGCAGATTGAAAACAATATCAAAGCAATTGGGAAACCTCTCAATAGATATGGTGTAAAGATGATAAACCCTAAAAAGCCTCAAGAAAGCAAGAGTGTAGACTTGGAGGAAATGGTGAAAACTTTGGTGGGGGTTGTCAAAAAGATTTTCTACAAGTTGGGAAGAGATGAGAAGGGAATTGGGTAGACTTCACAAGGTCAGCAAAAAGCACAAAACCATGATATATTTTCCAATCATCCTAGGGGTGATTAGAGATCTAATGATAGAGGGAAAGGACCCATGGGGTCTGTAAATAGACATCCTCAAGAACATGAAGGAAGAGTGTTGTCTGATCCCCTAACTGTTAGGGTTGCTGCTATTGAGGAAGTTGCTGATATTGATTGGTGTGATATGTGTTTTCTACCCCATCCTCCATGTGAAATGGACAATCAAGATGGTGAAGCTAATAATGATGATGGTATTGATGATGAGGGTGGGCTGTTCTTCAAGCTCATAAGAAGGAGCAACATTAACTAAGGTAATAAATGCAAGGACAACTGTAATTTTTTGGGATTGCATTAAATGGGTACAAATCCTTCTTCCTTCTCATACTCTTGAAGTTGATTTAGTGCAAGCTTTTTAAATTCCTAACAATGACTTTGAATACTTAATATCTTTGATGATTAAGAAGTATGATGGTGGTATCCCTTTGGAGGAAGATAGACAATTGTTAATGAATGTTGTTGTGGCTCAAGAGAAAGAGTATAACACTAGGAGAAATGTTTTTAAGGGAGTTGAGCCTCAAGACAAACCTAAAACACCATTTCTTACAAGTATTTCCAAAGATGCTCCTAGAAGAGAAACACCTGCCAAAAGCTCTGTTGTCCCAAGCAAAAATTATAGTCCTCTTCATGACCAAACTGCCAAGAATCCCTTTCCATCTAATGAATTTGCTTGTCTCCATTCCAATGCTGCCTTACCAAAGAGTGTTCCATATGACATAGCCCAAGTATTGAGCCAGATCAAAGTGAGTGTTCCAATCATTGATTTTCTTAGGATTCCTGAGCACAAGAAGAGAGCCTTTGAGTACTCGGGATTGAAAGAGGAGAAGATTACCCCAAGAAGAAATGTAAACATTGTTAAAAATCCTCCTCAGATCATTGCAGACCTTGAAACACCACCAACATTAGAGGATCTTGGAGAAACACCTGAGGTATACTTGGGGACATCCTTGGCTGATTCCCAATTGAATGTTGATCCATTCTTTACAACTTTGATCATAAAGGATAGACTAATTCACAATTGTATGTTTGATTATGGTGCATCATGCAATGTCATGCCTCTAGAAGTTATGAATGAGTTGGATATCAAAGTGATAACAGCCTATGGAAAGTGTACTACCATGGACTCAAGAGAAGTTCCGGTAGTTGGTTGTGTGAAGGGTTTGGTGGTGTAACTTGCATCTTATCCTAGGAGGAATTTAAAATTGGATGGTGTGATTGTTGATTGCCCTGCCAAATGGGGTATGTTATTTTCAAGAAAGTGGGTTACAAGTGTTGGAGGGAGTGTCCATATGGATATGTCTTTTCCCACCATTCCCATTGAAGATAGCCTTGTATAATTATATGGAGAGAAGAAGATGTTGCATCTAATTATATGGAGAGAAGGATCCAAACAATGCTTCTTATGGAGTATTATTTGCTGATGTTAATGTTGATAATTTTATTAGGTTTTCTGATGGAAAAGAACACAATATGGATCAGTCAAAGTTCCTTGAATAGGTAGGTTCCACTTGGACCTTGTTATTTGATGGAGCTTGCTCTAAATTTGGAAATGGTGATGGTATAATTCTGATTTCTCTTAGCTTGGAAGAGTTTGTTTTTTCTTTCAATAATAACATTGTTGAGTATGAAGCCTTGTTGTTGGGTCTGAGAATTGCATGGAAGTATGGTTTCAGGGACATCATTGTAAAAGGAGATTCAGGACTAGTTGTCAAACAAATAAGAAAACTATATGCTACAAAAAATTAGCGGATGAAATAGTACAAACATGCAGTTTGGGATCTGATAGAGATGTTTGATTCCTTTAACATTGTGCATCATGATAGAAGTTTCAATGGTGCTACTAAAAATTTGGAAGTGTTGGGGTCAAGATTTGGAAATTGCACTGTTTCACCTTATTGTGAGTACAATATTGAAGTGCTAACTAGGCCAACTTTCCCTGACAACATCGAGCATTGGAAAGTGTTTAATGATGATTCTCAAGTGCAAAGGTTCTTACAAAATCAAGGTGAGTTTGTAGATTAGAATATTGATTGGGAACAAATGGTGTGTGTGACTGAAGGAAGAGAGACTTTGTTTGGAAAGGATATTATCTAATTGAAAACTAACACCATTCCTAGAGGTCTTGTTGCAGTTGAGTCAAATTTTAACAATGTTTATTGCATCATCAATAGAAACATGTATACCTCAAGGGATGTGGAAGAAAATAACTTTGGAACTAATGATAAACCAAGAAAATTTTGGTTGGGTAGCAATCTAAACAAAGAAGAAAAACAATCCCATGTTTAACTATTGAAGAAATATCATGATTGTCTTTATTGGTCTTATTCAAAGCTGAAAGCATACAGAGAGGACTTGTTTCAGCATGAGATTCCTCTTAAAACAAATGACAAGCCAATTAAACAAAAGCAGAGGTCAATTAATCCACTCCTCTCCATGAAGATGCAAGATGAATTGACGAAAGTGAAGGAGGGAGGGATCATTCAGCACACAAGGTATTCATCTTGGGTTACAAACCTTGTGCCAGTCAAAAAGAAAAATGGAGATATCAGATTTTGTGTAGAATTTAGAAATCTAAATAGAGCTTCATTAAAAGCCAATTATCCTTTGCCAAACATGGAAAACATGCTGTAGTTAGTGACTAGATCTGAATTGTTGTCCACCTTGGATGGTTTCTTTAGCTACAATCAAGTTGTTGCCAAGGAATCAGAATTATTCAAAATTGCCTTTACCACTCCATGGGGAACATATTTTTATGTAAGAATACCTTTTGGTCTTATGAATGATAGAGTTACTTTCCAAAGAGCAACAGATGTTGCTTTTGTTGGTTACATAAATGACTTCATTGCAGTTTATCAGGATGATGTGACTGTGTTTTCAAGGAGCAGAAAAGATCATTTGTAGCACTCGGAAATAATGTTGATCAGATGTAGAGAATATGACAAATCTCTCAACCCAAAGAAGTGTCATTTTGGGGTGCAAAATGCCAAGCTGCTTGGTCATATTGTTTCAAATGCTGGTGTCATGATTGACCCTGAGAGGTTAGAATCAATCAACAAGGTTCTTATTCCAAGAACAAAGAAGGGAATCCAATCCTTCATTGGGAAGATCAATTTCATTAGAAGGTTTGTGTCTAATTTTTCTGAATTTACTTTTCCTATTACATGCATGTTAAAGAAAGACCAAGTTATCAAGTGGGAGGAGGATGCTATTTAGGTTTTTGAAGGAATCAAAGAAGCATTGAAACATGCACCTATCTTTGCAGCTCTAAATTACAAGAAGCCTTTCCAAATCTTCTCCTTTTCTTCTGAAAATACCATTGCATCTATTTTTCTACAAAAGGATGAAGATGGGGCTGAGAGGCCTATTGCCTTCTTTAGCAAGGCTTTATAAGATACTGAGTTAAAGTACATAGTCATGGAAAAACAAGCATTTGCCTTGGTGAAAGCAATAAAGTTTTTCAGGCCTTGTATCTTAAGTTCAAAAGTTATTGCTTATGTTCCCCATACCATGGTAAAAGACATCTTATCAGAGATGGAGATCTCAAGAAAAATATGTAGATGAGTGAACAAATTGCAGGAGTATGACATGGACATCTAAACCAAAAAGTTGGTAAGAGGTTTGGGTCTTGCTAAGCTCATGGCTGAGAGCAACTTGTAGACTTTGGAAGTGAATGAAGTAGAGGAATAAAGGGCAGATGTTCTTGAGAAGTTGGTAAGTTCAGAGTGGTATAACAATGCAATATTTTACCACAGACACCTATGCTACCCTAATCATTTGAATAAAAATTAGAAAAGAGCCCTCAAGCTGGCTTCTCAAAAATACATCATCACTGACTTTGGGCTGGCTTGGAAGAACCCTAAAGGCGTCCTCTTGAAATGTATAACTAAATATGAATCTCCTAAAATAGTTACTAATTTCCATGGGGGATTTTTTATAGGACACTTTTTTGGAATGGTTACAACACACAAAGTTTTGAGAGCTGGTTTTTGGTGTCCTACTCTCTTCAAAGATGCAACCTTGATGGTTAGAAAATGTGAAATCTGCCAGTGTTTCTCTGGAAGAATGAAAGCTTAAGGCTCCCTTCCTTTGTATCTTGTATCAATTAAAGCTCCTTTCAAACATTGGGGAATAGAATTCATTGGTGATATTTCACACCCTTCTAGTACTGGACATAAGTGGATCCTTGTAGCCACATATTACTTCACAAAGTGGGTAGAAGCAATCCCCACCAAGAAAGCAACACACTAAATTGTTATGGAATTATTTTTGAATCATATCATATGTAGATTTGGTGTGCCAGTAAAGATTGTTGCTGATAATGCCATGTGTTTCAGAGCTAAACCCTTGATGGCAATGTGTAAGGAGTATGGAACCAATATGACTTATGCTTCAAACTATAACCCTTAAGTAAATGGACAAGCTAAGTCCAACAATAAGAAATTGTTGAAGATCATTCAGACAACCTTCAAGTTGAACAAGAGAAAATAGGGTGAACAAATGAAATTTGTAGTTTGGGCTGATAGAATCACTACCAAAAGAGCTACTGGTAAGAGCCCATTTGAGTTGGTTTATGGAACTCAAGATCTGCTGCCCTTACATCTATAATTATCTTCATTTCAGTTTGTTCAACAACTTGAATATCAAGAGGTCAGTTCATATGAAGAAAGGATTAAAGAGGTTATTGAGTTGGATGAAGAAAGAAGAGCATCCCACCAAACGCATATCAGATTTAGAGAGAAGTTGAAGAGGTTGTTTGACAAGAAGGTCACTCTTAGGGATTTCAATGTTGGAGATATAGTTTTATTATAGGATAGTAGGATAAAGATAAGGGCAAACATGGTAAATTTGATGCATTGTGGATGGGCCCTTATTCTATTGATATTAGAATTGGTGAAAATACCTTTTTTCTCAAGGACTTAGATGGGGAATTGCTTGAACTTCCTATTAATAGTAGGCATCTGAAGCATTTCTTGGATTAATCCCCAAATTTGAGGTATGCACCACTTGTACAGTATATAGTGTTTGGATTTTGCTCTGTTTTTGGTGTTTTTTCAGTTCGTAGTTTTCCTTGGTGTGTGGCAACCATTTTTTTTTAGTTTCTCAACTAGTTTTTTGGTGGCTTTGGATCATGAATCTATTTTCCCAATGAATTATTTTGGCACTTGGTGTACTTTTGTTCTTGTGGCACTCAATGGGAGTGCCCATCCCCGAGCAAGAGCTGATGTTGGTGCCCATTTTGATCCTTTACTGTTTTTCCATGTTTCCCCTTTGCTGTTTGTGCTTTGAAACATTTTTTCCTCATGAAATTAATGATGTGAAGTTGTAGCTCCATTCTTGTGCATTGGATTTTTTGTAAACTCATTACCTTGCCCTCATTTGCTAAGGGAAGGTGCATTTTTTCCCCTGTTTCTAAGAAAAAATGGATTTAGATCTTCTCATCCTTCGAACTTGATGAAAAACAACTCGTATCTATGTTTAAATGCTTTGAGTTGTTTGTTTTTCTCCATTCTTGCACCATTTTGAGGAATATCTAAGTTTTCCCTATGTTTTTCCCTAATTTACCCGTTCAAATGCCTCTGCTATTTTTCCCATGTTTTTCTGGCATCTGGAGCATGAAATTGTTCATTTTATACTTGTATGCAAATGAAAATCCAATTCCATGATAAAAAATTCTTTAAAAACATGTTTCAGTTAGTTAAATTTCGAGAAATTTGTCGTCCTTAGTGAAAAAATCAAATTCTAGGGCATCCCTGGCATTTTCTATGTTTTGATAGTTAGATGGGCATCATTTGCCTATCAAATTTCATCTTCAGCATTCTAGGGGATCGCTGGCAATTTTTGTGTTGTTTGATGGTCATACGGGTGTCCTTTTCCCGTCAAATTTTAGCTCAAACATATTCTCATACGTGGCCATTTTTGGTTGGACATGATTTAATGGGTCTGCTCGAGTAACTTATCATTTTTTGTGTTTTTCGAAAAAAGTCTAAATTGTCCCCATAAGTCTGTAGGCCCTCAGCCAATCAGAGGGTGACACGTGGCAGTTAAAAAAGTCAAAATAGTAGAGCTGCAAAGGGACAATGGAAAAATTTCCATTGGTGAAAAGTAGTTAAGATAAAAAATTGGAGCGCAGGCCCTCAATGAATCAGAGGTGGGCACGTGTCATGTTTTCATCAAAAGCGGGATGGAAGGCTGGCGGAGGACTTAGAAAATTTTTGCTTTTTGGTGAATGGGAACAGAAGTTGTGAAAAGGGTCGCGGGTCTACCAGGCCAATCAAAAGTGGACATGTGGCAGGGTTAGAGGCAAAACTTTGGGCCTTGGTGGAAAATTGATATTTTTTCCCATTTTGGCATAAAGGATTAAATTGTAAAAAATGAGGTTGCAACTCCATCAATGGTCACGATTGAGCCACGTGTAAGGCTCAGATCAAAAGAAGGGATTATTGAGCATCAGGATTTTGTGGGAAATTTAGGTTTTATCCTATAAAGGTAGGAGATCAAAAGGAGGAACACAAGCCTATAACTAATTAGTGACCAACACGTGTCTGGGATATAATCAGAGGTGCGGGTCCATGGGGATAATTGTGAAAATTTTCCTTTTTCCAAAAAAGGTGGGAATGTGTAAAATTGAGTCACGACCCCGAATCCAATCATATTGTGCCACGTGTTAGTGCCAAATCTTAATGATAGAGATGCAGGGATATTTTGGAAAATTTTCCTTTTTCAAAAAAAGGTGGAAATGTGTTGAATCGAGCCATGATTCCGCTGGGACCCACATTGGGACATGTGTCAAACTCATTTTCAAAGGGTGGAGAGGCAAATATGAGTGTCAATTTTTTTCATTTTTCCAAAAGTGTTAAAATGTCAAAAAGTGATCCCAAGCCCATTTCTAATCACATTGTGACATGTGGAGGGCTCAGATTTAAGGGAGAAAGGCAAATCGATTGTAACTGTGCATTTCTCAGTTTGGCTACCATTTGAGCTCCAGGAAGCTTAGAGATGCATTTTTTGTATCAATTTTCACCAAATTTTTGGTGAATTCATGTCATTTTGTCCTTCAAGGATCAATGGAATCAATTTGAAAATTCAATTTGCATATTTGAGGTACTTTTGAAATAAAATTTTGTTTGGGCTCGAGTAGAAACGTGAAATAACAGATCCAAAAGTTGCATAGGCAAATTTGGAAAGTGTAAAGGTGAAATGATGGAAGAGGAAGATGTTCTGGGTGCTAAAGGAAGAATACATGCTCCCATGACAAGGAATGATGAATATTTGTAATAATTTTCTTTTTTGAATGCCTTGCATCTCCTCCTCGCAAAATTGGTTAAGTGTCACTTTCAGAAAGCCATGAGTGAATTTATAACAAACTAATATGCCATAGGATATTATTTTCTTGGGAAATAAGGATCAAATGTAATAGAATGTTATATAACACATGTTTTTAGACATGCAAAAGGTCAAGAAATTAAAAAACATGAGAAAATTTTGAGAGAAGCTCATCTTCTGAGAAACCCTCCAAAACACCTGGTTAATGTCTTATGTGTTAGATATTCATTCATGTTAAGTTGGTTACAAGTGTATAGCCATCACACAACCTTGAGATTGTTCTTGAAACTCTCCCTTGCTAATGAATCTAACAATATTTTTAATTAATCTATGTTATTTTGGGAAATATGATGTCTTTTATCATGTTTAAATGTCTGCAAACCGTTTTCCTTGTTCTTGCTGCAATCTTTTGGAATCACACAGATCTCATCCTTATTGATAGTTTAGTGGCATTTGCAATTTCATTTGTTAGAAGAGCTTTCATCTAGCATTGAAAATAAGTAGTTTAAAATCACTTCACCTTCATTTGTTAACAGAGATTGCTTGTAATCCTTTGGGGGTACCTTAGGCATGATTTGATCAGATATTTCAATGTTTAATTGAGTCCTTTAACTCAAGTTTTTGTGTTGAGGTCTCAAATATTATGTGAAGAGTACAAACCTGGGCCTCCATTTGTTTATCTCTTATGGTTGAAAGAACATCCTGACTTTTTTGAAGCATTTTATCTGATAGTTGTTCAAATGTTGTAGAGGTTGTCAAAGATATGACATAGTCAAGTTTGTCTTGTCAATATCCCACCAAAAAACATTCTAAACAACTTATCCGACCATGAACTACCCCTATTTGACCTGCATACCAAAAAAAGAACCAAAACCACTTGCAAAAATATGCAGAACAGATTAGGATTTCAAAATGTCTTGAGTAACCCTTGCCTTGCATTGAAAGTATCTCCATAATCTCTAAGTGACAACTTGTGAAAGTTAGATTTGGAGTGTTGATCATATTTTCTCAAGGACCTTTTCATAGTATTTGCACAAATTGACAGATATCTTCATCTCATTCACCATTTGAGGGTTACAAAATAGGTTCTCTTACCTTGGTTGAAAGGCACAACCTAAAACAATTAGGACAAGATTAAGTCCTATTTGAGTGCTATCCATCTCTCCAAAAATATGAGTGCTAGTTAGATCACATCCCCGACTATAAAATGACATACATCATGATCTATCTTTCTAAAAAGGAGAACAAATTTGGGTACCAACATTGGCCACAAGAGTAATCAAATGCTTAAATGGCAGTATTTTAGACAAGGTAGTGGTAAAAGTGTGCAGGACTATACTACGAAGTTTTGGAGGTAGGCCATGTTGCTAAACATGGACTTGGAGGATGAGGATATTATGACTAATTACTTGGGAGGACTTCACACTCACCTTAGAAGAAAATTCATCTCCACAAAGCCCAAAAATTTCAATGATGCGTGTGGGTAGGCATACTACATAGATGATGAAAATAAGCAAGGAGAAGCAGAGCCAAGGGGAAAGCAGTCAATAAATCAATAGAAAAAATAGTATGGGAAAACAAGTAACAAGGGTAATTGGAAAGGGAAAGGTAAACAAGCTGCCACTACTTTAAATACTTGTAAAGATCCAAAGCATTTTTACAAGAACTATGATATCAATGGTCATACTGATGCTACATGTTGGAAGTTGCATCCGAAGAACCAAACCAATGACTCAAAGAAGTCCATGAAAACTGTAAAAACATAAGGGGAGGTGGAAATATAAGATGAATCTGATGTAGATGAAAGGCTTGGATACATAGCCATCAACATGGACATCTAGGAAGAGGAGATGAGTAAACTATTCCAGATCAAAATCCAGATCAAGAGAACTAAGGTAAATTCTTTGTTTTATACCGATTCTCAGTTTAACTTGATTTTTGAAGTAGTTGTAAAGAATCTTGGTCTTGAGACTTATGAGCATCCATACCCTTATCCTTTGGGTTGGGTGAAGAAGGGTGTTGAAATTCAGGTAACAAGAAGATGAAAGTTCAAGTTTGGAATAAATTCTGAGTATATTGATGTTTTGGAAGTTGACGTTATTACACTTGATGATTTTGATGTTGTATTTGGGAGTCCTTACTTGTATATTAGGGATGCTATATTTATGAGAAGGGAAAACTGGTACATATGGGTCAAGGATGGGATTAGCTACAACATCTGGGCACACCAGCGTAAGACACGTGTTACTATGGTGAGTTCTAACCAAGCAAAATGATTTATTCAGGAAAATCATAATCAGTTTTGTTTACTTTTGTTAAAGGATAAACAAGATGGGGTAGAAGTTTCAGAGATTTATAACTAGGTAAAGCATGATTTAGATAGTATTATTAAGTCTTTTCAAGAATTATTTCATGCTCCCAGTGGGTTACCATCAAAATGGGGGAGTAGAGCATGAGATTCAGCTATTTTCAGAGTCCCCTCTACTAAACATCGGGTTGTATAAAAAATCCTTGATTGAGAGTACTGAAGTAAAGAAACAACTATGGGAACTACTAGACCAAGGGGTGATACATCTAAAAACCTCACCATTTGGTTCACCTATTGTGATGGTGCCAAATAAGGATGGTTCTTGGAGAATGTGCATCGACTACCAGGTTTTGAACAACATCACCATAAAGAAGAGATATCCACTTCCCCGCATAGATGATCTCTTGGACCAACTTCAGCATGCCAAATTATTCACAAAGTTGGATCTCAAGTTAGGTTATCATGAATTCAGAATGAAGGAGGAGGATATATGGAAGACTACCTTCAAGACAAAACAGTGTTTGTATGAATTAGAGAAATAACTGATTTTTAATATGAGGAAATGTGAATTTTCCAAACAATCACTTATCTAGCTTGGGCACATGGTTAGAGGAGGAGAGCTATGAGTGGATCTAAAGAAATTGAAAGCCATAAATAATTGGCCAATGCCAATAGGAGCCACAGAGACTAGGATTTTTGTAGGGGCAGTAAATTACATGCAGAAGTTCATTCCAGGATTCTCCACGATTGGAGAACCTCTACACACATTGGCCACAAAGAGTAAGGGTTTTTATTGGGGTAAGGAACAAGACAAATCCTTTGAGTTATTGAAATGCAAGATTATTCATCCTCTAGTACTTTTTCTTCCTAATTTTTAGTAATCATTCGAAGTAGAGAAAGATGCCAGTGATTATGCTATGGGCATAGTGTTGCTTCAAAGAGGTAAACCCGTATGCTATCATTCTAAAACTTTCACTTCAAAAATTAAAGGATATTCAGTATATGATAAGGAGATGTATGCAATAGTTCAAGAAATTAAAAAATGGAAGCATTATTTGTTGGGTAAGGAAACTATTGCACACACTAACCACAAACCTCTCTAGTATTTTCAAGCAAAATCTAAATTACAGTAGATAAGACACTACAAATGGATGGGGTTCCTTCAACAATTCCATCTAGTGATCAAATAAAATAAGGGTAGTAAAAATTTGGTGGCAGATGTGTTGTCTAGGCCACCCACATAGGATAAGTTTTCCTATTTGGCCACTATCTCTCAGATCGAGCCCTTCATGAAGGAAGCTTATGGAGAGGCATATGCCTAGGATATAAACTTTGGGGTGACATTTCAGCAGTTTCTATCCTAAGGGACTGAAAGGAAATGGATTGAAGATTGTTATCTCAAGGATGGTCTACTCTACCAATGGGGGAAGCTTTGCGTGCCTAAAGAAGAAATAATTCTATTGATGAGGGAATCACTTACCTTGAAAGTAGAGGGAAATTTTGGTGTTGGTAAGACCGTCTGCCACTTGCAAAGGTACGTGTATTGGCCTAATATGCAAGGCGAAGTATCAAAAATTATACGTGGATGTAAACTTTGTTGTACCAGTAAGCCTAAGACTAGGAAGGAGGGTTTGTATATGCATTTTCCAGAACCCACTCATCCATGGGAAGACATTTCTATGGATATTGTATGAGGATTACCTATGTCTAAACATGGCCATGAATATATCTATGTTGTTGTTGATATATTTAGTAATATGTATATTCTTATGGCATGTAAAAAGATAGTAAAAGCACATGAGGTAGAAAATATTTTCTTTTCTAATGTATGGGTGCATTTTGGTTTGCCAAAGTCTATTTTTTCTGATAGGGATTACAAATTCTTGGGGAAGTTTTGGACTACTTTGCAGGACATGATGGATACTAGGTTACAGAGGAGCACAAATTTCCATCCAAAGATAGATAGACAGACAGAGGTGGTGAACAGGACTTTGGTACAATTGATTAGAGGGTATAACAAAAAATACCCAAGGACTTGGGATGAGTCCTTAGCCTACATTCACCATTCCTATAACCTCGTAGTACACACATCCACTATGAAGTCACTGTTTGAAGCATGTTTGGGATATCTACCTACAAATCCACTAGACATAATAGTTGGGCAGCAGGATGAGAAGACACGAGAAATAAAGTTGAATAGAGAAAAAATTTTATTAAGAGGATCTAGAAAATCCATCTCAAAGTCAAATACCATCTAGAAAAATCTCAAGCCAAGTAAAAATCTAGGCACAATCAGCATAGAAGGGAACATAAGCTTCATGTTGGAGATAGAGTTTGGCTTTACTTGAGAAAGGAGAGACTACAAGGTAAAGCATGAAAGCTCAATCCACTATGATATGGGCCTTTCGCCATATTGGAGTAGGTTGGAGAAAATTCCTTTTGACTTGATTTACCGTCATTTATGAGGATGTACTTTATAGTAAACTGTGAGAACTTGCACCTATATGAGCCATCTATGAGAGATGAAGATGTCAGACTATAGTTGCTACCTTCCATTGAGGATTACATCTTGGGATCACAAGGTGAATTAGAGGAGGATGTAGTGCTACAAAAGAAGGCTAGAGACACTAGGAGAGGTCTATATGACTCTTGATAGATTGGACTAAAAGGAAAGACACGAAAGTATGTCTGATGGTACTCGAAGGAGCAAGAGAAGGAATGATTTCCTCATCTACTCCCCCACTAAGCTTTTGTGGGACCAAATGCCTCCTAAGAAGGGGAGGTATGATCCATAGGGATCCAAAATGAGTCTACTTCATCAGATTAGTTAGAAATAAGAAGGACAATAAATACACGGAGATTCTATCTTTATAGTAATAGAACCGTTGATCTGTGTAGAGTGGCAGTTAGAGAACCACCTCCTAGCCAGGGTGGTGGTCCTGAGACTACCGATCTACAATGGGTGGCGATCCTAGCTCTTTTAGAAAAAAATAAAATATGAAGCAAACAACCCTAGAATTTGAAAGGTTATCCATGTCTCTTCTCCTCCATGACCTTTCCCATTCTCCAGTGTATGGGAGGACATGAGAAAGGTTTTAAGTACATGTTTGTAGAAGAGAACAAGATCATCGAAGAATGAAATCTATTTAGCAAGAAGTTCTTAGTGTTGGAATTTTGTTTTGTAGGAGAAAGGAGTGTTGAGATAGAGAAAGAAAGTAATTGGGAGGACGTTTGAGATATTATCTACTTCTCTTTCATACTTATTGTAATTTTTGTACTTATTTTTTGAATTGGCTAATAAAAGTGGGAAGAAAGAGTAATTTCCCTTCCTGAATCATTTTCCCTCCTCTGGAGGTTTCCAAGATAAAACTTGTTGGTGTTTATGAGTTTATATTCTTTCCTTTCTTGTAATTGTTGATTCTAAGTACAAGAAAAATTCATTCACTAGCTATCTATTTCATTTTCTAATAGAAAGTGGAACGACAATGTTTAATTTTTGATTCTATGGATAATTCCAAAGTTGAAGAGTTTATAGATCAGGTGAATTGACTTTCCCTATGCTCAGAATCCATGAATCCTTTTACACACCACAATATTTCACACACGTGCACATGTTTAGCAACATCTTTTATGCCCCCATACTCTAGAATATGAAGAGAAATATCCATGTAAATATTTTGGGGTTGGTGCATACCTTTCCCACATGATCCAGAAGCTCCTATGTTTCCTCTACCTCCAGAACCACCAGATCTACCAAAACTAGAACCCTCTATACCTCTCGATCCTCTACCTATAGCTAGAGACATACAATAATATGTAATTCCTTGTGTCCCAAAAATAGTACTGAACTACACCCCTACATTCTTTGAAGTGTTACAACTCCCAGAAGTGAGTCCAAAATTCTGTTCTCTTGAATTCTGTGTGGATGATATACCTGAAAAGGTACCTACAAATAACAATGAAGATGTTTTCCCTGCCATCAATGTACTTGCTATATGACTTACTCCTACTCTCCCACTTCCTACATTAGCTTACTAACTATTTCTTATACTAGATACTAGAAAATCAAGCTCAAGGTCAAGGTTTCTAGGTAGATTCAGATGCGCACTTGCGGCCTAGGTCATCTCTACTAGTGCACTTCTACATGAGGCCAAGGAGGGTTCCCTATCATGATTTCCCAAATAGGGGAGTTCCTGATGATCTGGCTCCACGTATTCTGTGTAAACTTGAAATCCTTTGCGAGCCATCTCTCTCCACAACACCATTCACTCTTCAACATCCTACTACTTCTCTATCTCCCTCTCATGCACCTCATTATACTTAAGTATCCTTTCCTCTCTCTTCCTTTCCACTGCTAGTTCTGACATCTTTCACCAAAAATGCTCCTACCCCTATGTGTGGTGGGGTTTAGTTAGCCATTGGGTTACTTTCCATGTTCAGGTTTACCATGAATATTTTGATCACCAGTGGAATGCCTTACAGGTAAGTTCCCCTGGGATATCGTAAAATTATAATTGTGCTACCTCTGGGAAAGAATAAGTGGAAATTGAGTACTCCAAAATATAGTTGTTCAGAGCACCATGAAAACAAGTATCCACATCACATGTCTAAATCAGATCGCATTCATAGAAGGCCTAAAATTCTTCATGTGTCCAACCAAGTGTGCAATACCTATAATCCCTTTTATATGCATAAGCAACTAACCACTCGTACAGTTATACTGGAAAAATAGTGAATAAGATCTCATACAAACTATCATACAAATTTTGTTCCACCCATGAGCGTGTGATAAACTCAGATCCAGTGTTGAACCTCCATGCATATTCTTCTTCTACATAATGTATCCACTCCTCAACATTTGCTAGGGTCAACTGGTATGTATTCATCATGAACCATCCTGAAAAAAACTGAAAAAGAGGTCTTGGAAACAAAACCAATGATACAGCCTAGAATTTACCATTAATAACCCAGGCACACTGGCACATCACTCAATCTAGACTGAGTACTCACCTAAAGCACACAAAGGTACCAGGCCCCTCTTTGGGGTTGTTGTTGTAGGATGTTAGCATGATGAAGACTTAATGCATTCAGATCCATAATTAATATAACATTCTACAGAGCATGTGCAAATCTGGATCTAAAGAGTAATAGATTTACATAATAACCATAATGAAGTAAATCATGCAAGAACCAATTATACTCATGATTTATACTCTAATTCAGCCATTACACTCCATTTTATTAAACACAATAAATACACAAAATCTTAGTACAACAAGTAATACCTATTTCACCTTTTTCTTAGATCATTTCTTTGGAGTGTTGACAAAACAAATAGGGTAACAGGCATAGGAGGAATACCTATTCAAATGATGGTTGATGGGTTGTTGTGCACGTATGACTTTCAAATCCACAACTGATTGTGAGAGCTTCCTTTTGGCTAGGAGGAACTACCTGCAATACAAAGAAAGACCACAAGAAGGAATCAAACAATATGGACAGTGAAATGCCTAGCGTATGCTAGATCCGGGAAGTGTGATACTTCCTAGATGGCTATCAGTCTATTGTTTTAAAAAAATTAATGCAGTAAACAAGGTAAATCCTATTGTAATTAGAAATTATTGAGGTATCTCACTAAAAACACAATAAGAAATAGATCTAATCTAACAGGCTAAGCTAGAATAGAATCCAAAGGTCAAATGATTGGTTTTGGGTTCTGCAGGTTTGACAGAGGTCTTGGGTAGATCACAGGTGGATGAGGGTGAGATGAAATTAAGTGGGTAGGTCTCTGTTTTGGTCTGTGTGGGAAAATACAGAGACCAATGTCGGTCAAGGGTAACTGATGGCCGGCAACTGTGACTGGTGCCGGTTATTGTGAAATTTAGAAATGTCACAGAACAAGCTTTTGGTCTCCTTTGTGATTACATAATGGACTTTGGTTGTTTGAGATGAGGTATTGGATGACTGGGGTAGGATTCAGCAAGGCTTTAATGGGTATATGGAGGTGGAAATGTTGGGGAAGGTCAATAGGTGGCTGGGTAAGCAATAGATGATAAAATAATCATGCAATGAAATAAACCAGAGAAGTATGACATTATACTTACTTAGATTATGGTCCTAGATGCCTATGTGTGAGGGATGAAGGTGCTGATGAGAGGTTTGAAGGTTGTAAGTGATCACCAACTGAAGGAAAGCTTCTGCATGGGCTGCATGTGCACTCCTCTTTTCTTAGTTAGATCAGATCATAGATGGGATGGCTGGAATTCACTCTCTGAAGATGTGTTATCAATATGAGATGTAATAATGTTCACCAACCTCTTTTTTCTTCCAACTTTTAACTTCTAACCTTGAGAATAAGGTTTTTTTAGGGTTAAAATGGAAACCGACGGTGGTTCCGACTTAACCGGCAATGGTTAGGGGTAACCGACATTAGTCAAGGTGGGATTTCCTATGTTTACTAAAATAGGGAGATCCTCTTGATTTCCTCAGATATCATGTCGTTAACCCACATATTAGACTAGGAGCTTCTTGTGAGCATGTGGGGATGTGGTTAAAGGGAATGTAGGCATTTATTTTTAGGGTTTGGGTATGTCTTAGTTAGTTATGGCATCTTACTAAGAACAGGTCTTAGGTTGATTTGGATTGGTGAGGTGTCTAAGTGAACTGTATGTATGGATATTATTTAAAATAAGATATTTAAATAATAAATATAGTGAGGATAATGCATTAATTTAATTAAATTAATTAAATTGATGTTAGTGGGGTGAAATGTGTCATGGCTAGGTGAATGTGATGAAGGATGCTTATTTTTCGAGGGACCAAAGGGGAGGGTGACCTAATTTTAGTGTCTACATTTTTCCCATTTTTGTTTTGTAGCTTGTATTGGTAAGTGACGCTAACAAAAATAAGATGGTGTTGCCCCATGTGTGGGTGAAGGTGATCCCCATCAAACTAGGAACTGATGAGGTAGAAAGCAAAATTGGTGAGTGGTTTGATAAAAAGGTAAATGCGAGGAAAAGATAGTTGGGCTCAGTGGAAAAAAAGGGTAAAAGGTCTACTTGGGATATTCTAGGTAATGATTCTGGGTCAAAGGTAGCAACAGTCAAACACACGCACACGTATAAACTGCAGCACACTACCGGGTTGCAGAGCAAACAAACTCTACATGGTCTAATGTCGATAGGTTTATCCAAACAAGGTTAAAGTGAATCCGGTATCCAAGGTATAGGATATGGCCAAGAAACACAATGTAGGGTAGGTGCAAGAATGTTTAGGTATGTTCTAGCACACCAAAGGTAGGGTCAGGATAAATGGTCATGGTAATAGGCTAGGTAAGGTCATCAGGTCAATCAACACATGTAACAATGCCGCAAGGTATAATGAAAACATGAGGTCAAAGGTCACTAGCGATGGGCCATGTCTAAATATCGAGGTCGAGGCATAGGTAATGCCAAGGTAGGGGTAAAAGAATGAGTCCCCAAAGGAGGAATTTTTGGAGGTAGTAAAGGAGGAGGGCAGAAAAGGTAAGGTAAATGGGTTGGGAAATGGATCAGGGTGAGGGGTGGGGTAAAAGGGGATTAATTGAGGGCAATATACAAGTGAGGATGACCAATGGTGGTCATGGAAAACTGATGTCGGTATAGGAAAACTGATGACCGTGAGGCAGGGCATGCAATCAATGCCGGTTAGTGGTAACCGATGTCGGTTAGGTCAGGTTAATTATAAAAACAAAAAATCTATGTTTTTATTATTCCTTTTTTATTTGTAAAGTGAGAAAATGTCAAAAAGGAGAGAAAAGAGATAAAAGTGTCTAAAGGAAATGAGACAGTGAGATGGTAGTGTGATTGGACGAGGGTTGGGTTGGTGAGCAGTGGGTCCACGAGATCAGGACGAGAGATTTGATTGGGTAGAGGTTGCGAGTATTTATTTGGGTAGAACAGAGGCCAGAGAGGGATCGAGCAGGCCATCGACATAATGGCTAGATGTACCAATGAGACGGCGATATCGTGACAAGGTAGGAACCCAACGCAACATTGTTGATTAGATAGATTAGGAGCTTAGAGTATGGTTATTTAAGGTTTTTGTGGGTTTTTGTTTTTGTGGGTGGGTAAAAATTAAATTTGGGTATGGGGGGAATAACGGGTAAAAAGAGGGAGGGGAAGGGTGGTAAATGGTATAGATGGGGTGGGTAGAGGTCCAGGGGTAGTCTAGGTCATTGTAGATGGGTTAAAAGGGAAAGGGGGTGATATTTAGAAAATGGGGGTTTTGGGAAGTCACAGGTTTTTTCGCAATAGTGACCAGCATCAGTCAAGTGTGGCCAGCGTCGGTTAAGTAAAACTAGTAGCGGTCACCAAACAGATGACTAATGCCAGTTACATGGTAACTGTGGTTGGTAGAGGTGAACCAGTATCGGTCACCAAACAGGTGACCGATGTCAGTTTAAGGGTGACCGGAGTCGGTTAGGATGAATCGGTACCGATCAAGCTTTTAGGCACAAGGGTGCAAAAATGATGTGGGCTAGGTAGTTGAAATGGGTAGAGTGAAAATAGGGTGGAGGGTAATGATAATTGGTGAATATGGTCATGGTAAATGTAGATTAATGTTTTTCTTGGATTGGATGCATGGGTTATCTTATCTACATATATGGTATAGGGTTCCACCTCTACTGGTGACATTGCATGGCCTAGCGACCCCTTTGGAGCTCCAGCATGTGGAGGCAGTGGGCTTGAGTGGGATTTGTCGCTACTAAAATGTTGTTTGGTAGCCCAACTTGATGGTCATGCTCATTGATAGATGGGATCCCGTGACCAACACGTTCCACCTTCTGATAGGTGAGATGACTATCACCCTAGAGGATGTGTTCTAGATTTTGCAGCTACCCATATTGGGTGCCCAGGTGTATTCCATATCCTCTGAGGCCTCAGAGGAGTTGATTGGGACTAAATTTGGTGAGGGGGCATCTGATTTGAGATTCCATAGTGCTAGTTTGAGCTATGGAGAGATGTATCTAGCCCATCTAGATGAGATGAGGATAGTGGTTTTATTGATGGAGGCATTGTGTTACTATGCACTGCTAGATGTAGAGGGTGGATGCTTTTCCCGATCACTGACGGGGGTACCCCATGATATGATGGTGCATGAGACATGCTTTTCTTGGGCACCAGCATTCTTAGGAAAACTATACAGAGAGCTATGGGAATATGGGTGGTTGTGTAGGTTTAGCTTGTGATGTACATTTATACTACACTGCTAGGCATACGAGTACATAGTGTGCATGTGACTTATAGGGATGCCCTGAGTAGATGCAGTCCCAGTGTGATTTTTTTGAGTGGGATATAGGAGATGGGTGCCGGTGATAGGAGAGTGGAGATCGGATAGGCCGACACATGATGTGGCCCATTTTCGGTAAATACTAGAGGGGTTGTCTGGAGTGGACATTATCTGGAGGCCATATGTGGGATTTCCCTCATATAGGCATATGCACGAGGAGCTAGCTGAGCTCTAGCTAGAGAAGTGGATATAGGGTTGTCGTGCCGGGGAGGATGAGATGATCCTAGTAGACAGATTCTGATGGTAATTTAGGCTCTTATAGGACATTCCTCCTCCCTTCCCACAGTATTGGAGAGATGATGTGGAGAGGTTCTTACCTCTACCACAACCAAAAGTGCCCACAGGGGAGGAGGAGCAGCCAGTGGTTCAGTGGATAAATGATTTCGGATGTACAGGTAGATACAGGCAAGGGTAGGTAGCTTAGTTATGAGCCATACCACCCAGACTAGGGCAGCCAGACCTAGCTACCATTAAAGTGTAGAGAGATGCCCTATAGAAGTAGGTATCTACGCTGATTACCCAGTTGGGTATACTACAGACCCAGCTAGAGGGCTTGGAGGTGGAGGTAGTAGAGATACGCGTACAGGTAGCTAGCCTGCATGCCCAAATTGTAGATGGAGGAGATGGTGTAGATGGAGATGGCCAAGGGGGGATGGTCAAGTGGCAGCCTTATAGGCTTAGGTGGTAGGTTTACAGGGTCAGTTGGCCATAGCCCAGACACAGATTGGGGCCTTACAAGCCTAGATACAAGCATAGGGATAGGGGCACCACCATAGGCACCAGGAGTAGGTCCTAGTTCAAAGGAAAGTGTAGGGCAGGTATAGGAGCTGAGACTTATGGGACCACCATAGACCGTGCCTATATCTAGGTTAGGGGATTCCCTAGGTGATTTAAGATATTATCAGGACCAGCTTATGGCGGCTGGGATAGATTTTATATCCTATGCCAAGTACAGGGCATAATAGGTGTCCAATGAGAGGACGAGATCCCGCACACATAGTGTGGAGAGGAAAGGAGGTCAGTGAGCTCCGAGGCCCGATCAGGGAGAGGCCACCAGTGCACGGTGACTAGCGTTAGGTGAGGTGCCAGTAGGGACATAACAGGCTGATGCTATAGGTGAAACAGAGATGGAGGACATCTGGTGAGATGCCTGATATGTAGTCACCTGATTTTTGATGTATATGAGTTTTTTATATATATACAGGCCTGCATGCCGAAAATAGTTGTATTTTTTATCACATACCGGCCTGCGTGCCGAAGACAGTGAGGATGTATGAGTGATTTTTACATTTTGAGCATTATACTAGCCTACGTGCCAAAGATATTTTGTATTGATTCATTCTTTATTATATATATGAGACTGACTTGCATGTTGATGCCATTTTGTATTAAATATATCAGCCTACGCGCCAAAATTTTGAGATGATGGACATGATGAGATAGGCATGTATATTGAGCCACACATTTATTGGTTTATATGATGAGATACATGGTATTTTATGATTGGTTGATGTGTTTATGAGATATTGGTTTATGGCTTGTGTTAGATGAAATATGAGTTTGTTGTTTTGATATGGATGAAAATTAGGTGAGTTAGGCATGATAGAGTTAGGTCAGTTTAGGCATGGATCGAGTCAGGTTGGTTAGGAATGGTTGTGTTAGGTTGGTTAGGCATGGTTGAGTTAGGTTTGGCTAGGCATTGATTAAGTCAGGTTGGTTAGGCATGGTTGAGTCAGGTTATAGTTATGGATTAAGTCATGTTTGTTAGGCATGGTTGTGTTGAAAGTAGGTGAAGTTTTGATTTATTATTTTTTTGTAATGAATGATACTATGGGTCATATGTGATATGTGGTATAATCCATGCATAGTGATGATAGAGAATTGGTAGGCGTAATAAATGTATAAAACATGTAGCAAATGGTTATGTATTTGGCTTAATTTCTAATTTTGTATATAAAATGGGAACTAGGTGAAATGTGATGTAAATGGTGAGTTAGGCATGGTTGAGGAATTTTTTAGGGTAGAGAATGGCCAAGCTAACCTCCAAGGGCCCCATGCCCTCAGAGTGTTGCCTACATAGTCCCGATGAAAAGGGACCTCAGGCCGATGTAGTTATCCCATAAGCTAGGGAGGAAAATGAGAATGTGTGAAAATGAGTTGATAGGTGTTTGGGCATGTTGTGGGTTTAGTTTTGTTAGGTGTGGGTAGATTATAGGTAAAATTTTGTAGGTGAAATCGATTGTGGCGAAAGAGGAGGATTACCCCAAAGGTAAGCATTAAGGACCAAGTCCTATATAAGGTAACCAAAATTTAAAAAAAGATGGTTAAAAGATAAAACGGGGCAATAAAGCCACCTGATTGGGTAGGATCATACTAAGTAGATCATACCTTGGAGGAGGTGATGAACATAAGACCCCAAAGACATTACACGATTGACATTTTCTATGATGAAAAATAGTCACAAGATCACTAAATGTCTAAATTCTAAGATGTCCCTTGAGGCAATAGGAAATGAGAGTGGGCATGGCTCATAGGGTGAAGAGTAGGTAATTTTCATTAAAAAAAAAATTGGTATGAGGTAGTAGGCCCTTTGGGCAAGAGGTCCTAGGTCACAATGGGAAATTCCATGACTAAAACGTTTTTTGTTTTGACTTATAGTTGATATAGACTGATCGATGCGGGAAGTCTATATGGGAAAAATTTAACTCTTTGAGGTCTTCATGAAGTTGATTGATGTAGGAAGCTTTAACCACTCTCGTCTCTTTTTTTTTTTTGAAGAGCTTTTACATAGCTGTCCTTCGTAGGAGTAGTCTATTTATAACAGCGGTTGGTAGAGAGGAAGATGACCTTTTGAGGGAGTCATATTTTTATTAGAAGTTTTACTCAAGGAGTTTGGTCCCATTGTGAGGTCTTTGTAGTCATGGACAAGACCAAGATGAAATATAGGACTCTTGTTCAAAGGGCAAGGTGAAATGACCATGGGATCTCATGTAGAGGTAGACAAAAAGTATCCATGAGAATCATGCTACGTACAGTGTCATGGTACACATATTTAAGAGAAGATAATGAGTGATGGGTACTCACATGATTCTTGTTTAATTGTTAGGGAGGTGTATGGAGTAGGCAGTGCTTAAGGGACAAGCTTGGAGAGAGACAAAGGGTGAGGTAGGAAAATGAGTCAATAATAGAATGGTCGAAGATGCAAGGCATTTAGGGGCTTGGGCTCAGGTTTACTATCAAGAGAAGATAAACGTAAGCACCCGATCTATAAGTATGAGTCACAATGTATGGTCCAAGCCATTTAGGAGAAAATCTACCCTGTTTACTTTTTTTGCTTTGGTTACGTGTTGATTTTCTTTCAGGACAAGGTCACTAACTTGGAAGGTTCACTCATGAACACGTTTTTCATAGGCATGTTTGATACATTGTTGATAAACTTGAAGGTGATCCAGAGCATTAAGATTACGTTCATCTAATAACTCTATCTGTGCTAAATGGTCCTGATGAAATTCATCATCAGTGAGCATGTCATGGAGAGAAATGCGGAGTGAGGGGATCTGGACTTCGAGAGGTAGTACATCCTCTGTACCGTAAACCAAAGAAAAGGGTGTGGCCATAGTGAAAGTGTGAATACTAGTGTGGTACGCCCATAGGGCAAAAGGAATGTGCTTATGAAAATCCTTCCCAATATCGTCAACCACTTTCATGAGAACTTTATTGAGGGTTTTGTAAGTGGATTCAACTTGGCCGTTGGTTTGTGGGTAATAGGGTGATGAGAAACTAAGCTGAATGCAAAAGGCATCACAAATTTTTTGCAATGTTTTGTTTTTGATTTATTTTCCATTGTCAGTGATGAGGCGATGAGGAACACCAAAGTGACAAATGATGTGGTGGTTAATGAACTCACATATTTTCTTAGCTTTAGTGGAAATGAGTGGTATGGATTATACCCATTTTGTGTAATATTTAGTAGTAGTGATGATCCATTGATGGCATTGTGAAGAATGAGGATTGATTTCTTTGACAAGATCCAAACCCCATTGAGATAAGGGTCAAAGGTCATGAGTGACCTGTAAGGCGTGACTGGGTGTATGATGAAGATTGGAATGTTGTTGGAATTTTACACAATGTTTGATGTAGTTGCAACAATCATGGTTAAGGGTCAGCCAATAATAGCCTAGATGAAGAATACGCTTAACAAAAAACAAGCCCACTACAGTGACCTCCACATATGCCATCATGAACCTCCTTAATGGTATAAGGAATTTCAAAACTTGTGAGCATGTTGTCCATTACGGGTGAGATCAAGAGGTAAGATGGAGAGAGAAAGGTAGTTGGAGTATTGTCTATACCAAAGGTCACTCAGGTCAGGGGTGTTGGTTTCAATCGAGTAAACATCATGAGGTAAATAAAAAGGTGAATGGAGGCATTGTATGATGACAAAGATTTTGGAATCAGTGGGTGAAGCGGGTATTTGGGAAGCTAAGCAGGCCATGGTATATACAAATTTGTTGGTGGAACGTGGGATGGTTTGAAGGGTGTAACGATCAAAGGTGCTCAAAAGTATGTCTATATGATGTTCATACTTTTGAAGTATCTCGTTACAAAATTGGTACATACCATTGACTTGGTTTACGACCAATTGAGAATCACCAAAGATGTTGATTGATTTGACATCTAGGGCATAAACAACTTGGAGACCTAGTACGAGTGCTTCGTATTCAGCAATATTTTTGGTGCATTCAAAATCTAGTTTGAAAGACAAAGGCATGGGTTCTCCATTAAGAGGAATGAGGATAATACCAGCCCCACCCCCACGTTGACATTTAGAACTGTCAAAGAAGAGTGTCATTTGGTAAGGGGGTTCATCCAGGGAAAGGGTAGTAATTGAATCATCTAGAAAGTCAAAATTAGAAGGTTGGTCCCCGGAAATAGGTGTGTTGACCAATTTTTCGATGATATCTTGGCCCTTGATGGAATTTTGATGAATGAATTTGAGGTAAAGATCAGATAAAAGCATAATCCATCGTGTGACACGCTGATTTTGATAAGGTTTGGCATACATGAAGTGTAAGGGGTCAGTGTTGGTCACAACATAGGTTTTGTGGTTGAGTAGGTAATTACGGAGTTTGGTGCCAATGAAAACTAAGGCTAAGCAAAGTTTTTTGGGATGGTTGTATCGAGTTTTTTGTGTTTTTCATCGTGATGAGCAAGCATGGCTACCAACGAATGATTAGTAGTGGATATGTATAGATAAAAAGGTTGACCATCTTTAGGTGGGATAATTATGGGTGGTTGGATAAGGTATTGTTTTAAGGCCTCAAAAGCTTTGTGACAATCATCATCCCAATGAAAGTTGACATCCTTCTTGAGCAGATGATGAAATGGTTGACACTGATTCAATAATTGTGAAATGAAATGGAAAATAGACTACAACTTACCTTGTAGGCTATGGAGTTGTTTAAGGTTAGTGGGCAGAGGCATTTCCAAAATCGCCTTGAATTTAACAGGGTCAACTTCTATACCATGGAGGGAAATGATAAATCCCAGGAGATTTCCTGAGAGAACCGTGAAGATGCACTTCTTAGGATGAAGGTAGATGTAATATTTAATGAGGTGTTCAAAGATGGTTTTGAGGATGGTAAGGTGCTTAGAGTGATGTTTAGATTTGGCCAAGAGATCATCCACGTAATCTTCTAATATGCGATGCATGATGTCATGGAAGATGTAAGTCATAGCCCGCTGATATGTGGCACCAAAATTTTTAAGGCCAAAAGGCATGACTTGATAGTAGAAGGTCCCTCATGGGTGATGAATGAGATTTTGTGTTGATCTTCTGGGGCAAGTAAAATTTTGTTATAACCCGAGAAGCCATCCATGAGTGATAGCATCTCATGACCAGCGGTGAGGTCAACCAACTGATCAATACCGGGTAAGTGAAAGTCATCTTTCAGGCAGGCTAGGTTGAGGTCACAGAAGTCCATGTAAATGCAGAGTCCCCCTATTTCTTTGGTAATAGGAAAAATGTTAGAAATCCAATGAGGATAATCAATGATAAGATGAAGAAAATAAAAATAAGACACTGAAGTTATTCTTTGACGAGAAGAGAAATACGATGGTGCATTTTCCTCAGCTTTTGTTTGATGGGTTTGGCATCAGGAATGGTTATGATATTGTGGACCACTATGGTGGGGTCAATACCGGGCATGTCTGCATAAGACCAAGTGAAAGCGTGGTTATGATTTCTAAGAAAAGAAGTGATGGCTTCCTATTTAGCAACATCTAAAGATTGTCTAATATTTAAAATGCACGGGTCATCTTGAGTATGAATGTTGATCTTGATATTCGATTCATTCAACATGGTTTGCATCTCAGAGGGTAACAACCGATGAATATATGAGTCTTCTACACCAAGGTAGGTGAATATGGATTCATCATCCTGACATTGAATGACGTTAATTATAGGTGTGTCATCATTGATCATTTCAGGATACAGGAAAGGAAAAGTGGAAGGGGCCTCGCCCTCATGCTGATAAGTCAAAGGCCCTAAGGAAATGGTGTTTATGAAAAAAAATTTAGGAGAGATAGGTTCAGGATGCATCGACTCCATCGGTAAAGGTGGTGATGAAGATGGAGTGGGTGAAGAAGGTGAAGAATGGCTAGTGTCCTTAATGAGTTCAATGTGGGCCTGTTTGGTATGTGGTTCGGGGAAGCCGATACCACTTTGGTCATTATGTTTATGGGTGGTACATGGAATAATGGTATGGCGGCCTTTCTTGTAAAATCCAAAACCAAAACCCTTCCACGCACAATGGTATAGGAAGGTGTGGGTGAAATGGCGATTGGTAAGTGATTGGAAGTCAGTAGAAAATGGGCGGGTTTATGATGGTGGTTCAGGTGTGTAAGTGGTAGTATCAAGTCCCCCATGGGTGAGACTAGTACGAAGGTGGGGAGGACCATAAAGGAGACATTATCCTATATGGTGATAGTAGCAAGGGTGTTGATGAAGGCTTCCATACTCTTGTGGAGTAAGAAATGTGTTAACACTATATAGGCAGTACTCCCCTAGAGTGAGGCATTGAAAAACACCTTCCAAGGGATTAGTGGTTGGTATGTAGGTAGCTGGTATGGATACTATGTCAGAGGTCGATGTGGAGGTGGAGTTAATGGATTGGGAAGCTGATGGGTCAGCAATGGAGGTTATGGAAGTGGTAGGCATGGAGGATGTATGTGTGGTAGAAGCAGTGGTTGTACTAGTAGGTTGAGGTGTATGTGTAGCAGTAGTTGTCACGGAGGTAAACGGCTTGATAGGTATGAGCACATCATTGGATTGATAAAGCATGTTACATGTTTTAAAAGGTGATGGGTTAGCTGGAATGGTATAGATGTGTCCTTTGTTTTCAAACTTTACACAACAATGCAAAGGGGAAGGAACGCAACCCATGACACAGATCCAGGGTCTACCAAGAACAGGTTATATTGGAATTCCCCTTCCAAAATGTAAAACAATTTGGGAATAGTGTGGGGGCCCACGCAAATGTGGAGGATGATGGTGCCTAGTGTAGAGGTGATAAAATCATTGAATGAATGCAACATGACCAGTGTTTATGTACGTAATTGTCAGGTATGCACATTTGAGTGAATGCATGGGATGAAATGATGTTAATGCTAGCGCCCCCATCAATCATCACATGGCGTACCTGTATTTCATCAATGTGTACAGAGATGAAGAGGGATGGGTCCGGGTCATCATTTTGTTGTGGCACGATCTCTTCCTCTGCGAAGCTAAGGGAGGCCACTTGGTGAACAAGGTGGAGTGAAGATGGAGGTGGTAATTTAGTGAGAGAGGCTACATGATGGGGTGTGATAATGGAGGCTACAGGTGTAGGGTCATTAGGTAAAATCTCAATTGATTGAAGAACCTCCATGAGAGCTTGACGATGGGATTCTGAGGTTTAGATGAGGTCGTATAAGGACATTTTGAGGGGTGATTGGTGTAATTATTTGAGAATGGTGCGATGTGCGATGCCATTAGAAATGGGGTATGTGGGGCCAAGGATAGTTATTTTAGGTATGGGTGTAGATGGTATGTTGGGTATAGGATTGGTGGGTGGGTTAGTTGCCTTTTATGTACCCTTCTATGCACATGTAATGATGTGTATCATGTTGATTTGAGGGGAGTTGGAAAATGGAGAAGGTGTAGGGTGAGTGGTATAATGACACGATGGGCAAAAAAATACCAGAGGAGAAAAACCCTGTGAGGTCAGTTGGGCACAACAAAATTTGGGTGTTGGCATGGCAAGTTCTCTAATGCAAACCATGTTAATTTGAAATCTTGGTGATGGTTGTAGGAGAGATGAGGGTGGAGGTTGTGGTTGTTGAGTGAGAAGTGTGGGAATGGGTGTTGGTGAAGTAGGATCCTTGTCGAGAAGGTTGTTGTCATCAAAGTTTGTTTTTGGTGGACATAATTGGATAAGAATGGTTTTCAAGGCCTTGCATCTCTCCACATTATGTCCTAACACATGATGGTATGTGCAAATTTTAGTATCGGTAAACCCTTTTCACTTGGGTTTGAGGGGGTCGTAAGGTCTGAGTGGTGGTAATGTGATAACAGAAGTCTCAAGGAGGTTGGTTAAAATTTTGGCATAAGACCCTGCTAGTGGATCACAATGGGAAGTAAATGTGGGTTTGAATGTAGGTGTAGGTGATTTTTGAGGAATGGTATTTAGAAGAGTAGGGGATCAAGCCATGGGTTTGGGTGTTGGTGTGGTTTTAGGTGTCAATTGTGCTTTTTTAGGTATGGGTATAGTAGATGGATGGGTAGGAGGGTGTGGGGTCATTTTGACTACCTTATTGTGGGGTAGTGGAGTTTTGTTTTTGGGTTGTACCTTCTTGGGTAAAGGTGATGTGCATGTATGAGGTCTCGAAGGAAAATTCAATGGAGGAAGAGGGTGAGTTACCCATGGGGATAACGGGGGTGCTGTGAAGGTAGATGATGCAGGTTGTGCTTGTGACTGAAGTGTAGTGGGTAGTGAAGAAATAGCTGAGGGTATCAGAGGTATAGGTGGTAAAGAGGTGTTACGTGTAGGTGTAAGTTGGGTTGGGCATCTGGGTAGGTTAGAGGTTTGTGAAGAAGGAATGAGATGTTGTATTTTTGGCTTATTGATGGGTGGAGGTTTCTTGACCATGTGGGGGAGCTGAGATCCTAAGACAAATGAGATAGGTGCAGGTGTGATTGGCGTAGCCGGGGTATGAGTTCTATGCGTTTGGTGCTTCTATTTGGGTGTTAGAATAGGTAGGGTTTCAGAATAGGAATAGGTAGGGTGTCGAATTTAGAGGATGTAGCTAAATCTAGTTTGATAGGTGGATGAGTAAGGCTGGTGGTTAGGGTGACCCCTAAAGTGGTAATGGGTTTAATCGAAGAAAATTTTGTCGGTATAGGTTTGGGTTTAGTTGTAGGTTGAGTTATGGGTAAGGTTACAGTGTGAGCTATAACAAGTGTTGTGGAAGGGGTTGTGATAGAGATTGATTGTGTTTGGTTCAATGGGTCGAAATGTTTTTGGGTAGATAGTGGAGGTATTAGCAAGGGATCTCTACATCTGTGTTGAGACAGGGAGTAAAAGGCACCCCCATAGTAGAGCCCTATCCACATAATCTAAGTGATTAGCCAAATGTGAGAATGGAACATCGGTAGGTGGATTTGGTGGGGACCTAATGGAAATTCCTATAAAATTTGTCTTAGAGATGGGGAATTGGCTAGCTTTAGCCTCTGTGGGTAAGAGAGCCGAAAGTAGGTTTGTAGGATCTTGAGTGGTTGATGGAGAATGCTTGCCAAGAGGCAAAGGTATCTCAACTAGGTCTATGCTAGGCAGCAAAGATGAGGGGTGCTCCTCTATGGGTGGAGGAGGTAACGGGTGCTCCTCTATGGGTTGAGGAGGTACTGTAGCTAAAGGCTCTTTAAGTGGTGAAGTCAGGGGTGAGATGGTCTCAATGTTGGTGAAAGATTCCTCAGTACGTGATGAAGGAGATGAAAAGTGTTCCTTTGTTGGTGAAGGAATAGGGAAGGTTGGTTCCGATGCAGAAGGAGGATTTCGGGCTAGGATCTCCTTTATGGGAGGAATATGGGATAATTGGGAGATGATAGGTGCATCATTAAAGATAGCGTGAACCTCGCGGCTATGGGTATCATGAGTGGAGGTCTCACCGGTTTGATCAAATGAAGGGGCATGGTTAGGAAATGGTTTCTTAAAGATATGTAGGTTTTGGCTGGCAGGTGCATTAGGATTATCCATGATTAACTTACCTTTCTTGAGAATTTCTTGGACAATTTTTTTGAAAGTGATGCATTTACCATCACTATGAGCCTTTACTCAATGATAATTACAGAAATCATGTTCTTTATACCATGCAAGAATGGGGCGAGCAGGGTTAAAACTAGTGTGTGATTTTATAGGTGAAAGGGTGATGGCTCCAGCTTTGATAAGATTTTCTAAGAAAGAAGCGTAAGGCTCCCAGATTGGGGTATATTTCTGCCACTCTCATCTAAATTGAAAATTTTGGACATGTGAGAGATTAGATGAGGGGGTAGCTTGATTTAACATATGTACTGGGCCAGCCTTAAGTACCACTACGTTAGTGGTGCCCTTTGCTTTTGAATAACTGGTTTGTGGTTTGGAAGACGAAGAGGTATCAATTGACTTGAATTCTGAATTCTTATTATGTAACTAAATTTTCTTCTCTTTGACGACCTGAATCTCTAACTTTTGTGCCATAGTGAATGCTTCGTCGAATGTTCAAAAGGTTTATATCTATAAGGTCTACGAGATATGCCTGGCACAAGCCCATGTGAAGAGCTTGATGAATTTTGTTTGTGGCAGTTGGAAGGTAAGTTAGTTGATCAGGCTGCGCCAACGGGTGATAAAATCTACAATAGATTCATCCTCATATTGACGTGTGGAATATAGATCGGTCATGGTAACCTTCTTGATGATATTGATATAGAAATGATCCAAGAAGACTTGGGCTACCTGATTGAATGAGAATATAGAGTGTTTAGGTAACCCACTATACCAATCTAATGCAGGTCCAGTGAGGGACATGAGAAAGGTTCTCAAGAGTAAGGCATCATCATGAGTGATCAGATAACACCTTTGTTTGAATGACCGAAAATGTTGTTACAGGTCTTCTTTTCTATTAAAACAATTGAATTTAGGCATTTCCCAATGTATGGGGTATGAATGGATAGGAATGGATGGGTGAATGAGCTCATTGCAAATCTTGTCATAGGCGAGAGTGTTGCGAGAGCTAGAAACCGATGCCTCCAATGTCTACATCTTATCCAACATAAATTTAATTAGGTTTTTGGTGGGTTGTGATGTTTGGATGCCTCCTACAATATGAGAGGGTTGATTTTGGCCATATAATGGGGGTGGCACTCTAGTGTATGGTGCTGCCATGTAGGTTGATTGGGAAGAAGGAAGTGAAACCGGGGGTACATACCCAGAATGTATAATGGATGAAATGGGAGTTTGTTGATAGTATGTATATGGGGGTGGAATATTTATGGTAATCCTAATAGTAATTTGGGCTAATGATTGTGGAATGGAAAGGACCACGTTCTGAAATGGGGTAGGGGTCACTGACACTGGAGGTGGTAATGTAGCTACGGGTATGTGTGATACATTAGGGCTGGATGAGGTTGTGTTTGGGGTAGTTGTCGAGGGTACAGTGGATGTAACGGGTGCCACAAAGGTAACAGACATGGTAGTCATAGTGAGTATAGGACCTAACTGCAAAATGACTGGGGGTAAGGTAGATGTGGGAAGCATAAAGCCAAATGGGGTTGATGTAAGAGTGGGTGTGAGAGTTGAGGGGATAGATACAGGCATGTCATATATCAACTAACCTGAGGCATCTTGAGTGGATGAGTGGGAAAGGTAAAACTGCAAGGCGGCAGGGTTTTGGTCAAGGAGTCGTGCAAACTCCTCATCTTCGGTAGTGATAGTAATAGGATGAATGGGATCCATGGTTGGTGATAAAATGGAAGGTGGTGAAGGAATAGGTGGGAGTGGTTGACAACTGGCATGAAATACGAGTGTGCTTTATTGTCTTCGGGTCAACACCATGTGAACCAATACTGATCAGGTAGGGCTGCTTCTTTGTAAATGACATAGAGAACTGATTCTAGTTAGGGAAAACCAACACCGGTTAGGGGTAACTGATGTTGGTTACTATAGAAAATGGACAATGAGTGAACAACAAGGTAGAAGGTAAAATCTAATAGGTATGCCAAATATGATGATGTTTACAATGTCAATGGGAATGATAACAGTGACAAGGATTATGAAAAGTGAAAAAAAATGAATGAAAATGTCCTTTTGAGTAGGTTAGCAAAAGGATCTGGAACCAACGTCGGTTGGGTATAACCGACGATGATCAGAGGTAACCGATGACGGTTCCTGTGAAATTGAAATAGTGATGAAAGAAAAGTGGTTGTGAATTAAAGTCTGATGTAGAATCAAACCTAGAATTCTAAGAATGATGATGATATGGCCCAGGCATACTCCGGTGAAGCCGGAATACACCAGCTAAGATGAGCATCATAAAAGGATGAACAAAAAAGTTAAGAACATGATGTCTCACCTCAAAACGTAAGCCAAGTAGAAACACTAAGAAAATTCGATCCTAGGAGTGCCTTTTCTATTATGTTTGTTTAGCTTATGCTATTTAGGGATTGACACATGAATTGTGAAATAGAGTTTTTGGTGAGGATGGCTTCCTACAAAGAAGGAGATCTAAAAGGTGAGGTTTCAGGTGTGTTATGGTAGGGGCGGGCTTCATTCTGAAGTATGACTTGACAGATCAACAAGCTAGGTGCCCACTATGTGATGATCGTGTGATCACCTACAACTTCATCTAGGTAGGATGTTGTTTAAGAATGTATGTATTTTGAATTTGTGTGAGGATTTCCTTTATTACAAATCTATGTTGTTTCTTTAAAAAGGAGAGAAAAGGATTTCCTTTTTTTTTAAGAGCTTTTACATAGCTTTCCTTCGTGGGAGCAGTCTATTTACAGAAGCAGTTGGTCGAGAGGAAGATGTCCTTTTGAGGGAGTCATCTTTTTATTAGAAGTTTAACTCAAGGATTTTTGTCCCATTGTGAGGTCTTTGTAGTCATGGACAAGACCAAGGTGAAAGATATGACTCTTGTTCAAAGGGAAAGGTGAAATAACCATGGGATCTCATCTAGAGGTAGACGAAAAGTATCCATGAGAATAATGCTATATGTAGTGCCATGGTACACATATTTAAGAGAAGATAACAAGTGATGGGTACTCACATGATGAAATGGTTGGCACCAATCCGATAATTGTTGACTCGTTGTCCTACCTCACCCTTTGTCTCTCTCCAGGCTTGTCCCTTGAGTGCTACCTATTCCATACACCTCCCTAATGATTAAACAAGAATCATGTGAGTACTTGTCACTCGTTATCTTCTCTTAAATATGTGTACCACAGAAGTGCACATAGCATGATTCTCATGGATACTTTTTGTCTACCTCTAGATGAGATCCCATGGTCGTTTCACCTTACCCTTTGAACAAGAGTCATGTCTTTCACCTTGGTCTTGTCCATGACTGCAAAGACCTCACAATGGGACCAAGTCCCTTGAGTCAAACTTCTAATAAAAATATGACTCCCTCAAAAGGACATCTTCCTCTCGACCAACCACTGCTATAAATAGACTTCTCCCACGAAGGACAGCTATGTAAAAGCTATTTAACAAAAAAGGAACTCCTTTTCTCTCCTTTTCAAAGAAACAACATATATTTGTAATAAAGAGAAAAGGACAACTATGTAAAGACTCAGAGAAACATCTTAACAATTTTGTAATAAAGGAAATCCTACTGTAGTTAAAATGATTTAGGTATTTCATTCATCTATAATAAGCAAATTCATTCACAACGGGATAAGCTATGATTGAATCTGAAATTCAAGGTCTTAGTCAAGGTATTGGTACTGGTTAGGGTGAGGTTCTGGGTGGTTTTGGGTATTTAGTTGAGGTTTTAAGCTTTGTTGTTGGTTTCTGGTAAAAACATAGAGAAAGAGAAAAGGAAAGAAGTGCTTTTCTACAATTTGTTTGTCAACCATCAGCTGGAAATGACTTCCAGAGTATAGGTTTCCCTCAATTAATGTGAGCTAATGTGATAAATCAGAAGGCAATGCACTTATTTTTAATCCCAAATCGAGATGTGAAATTGGATGACACAATAAGATGAAGAGGAAGAGGGATGCTCTTTCACTATAATGCAGAAAACATGAAGAAATGGTTCTTTTTAATTACACCAAAAGAAAAGTTTCCTTTAGAGCAAATAAAAAGAAGAGGTGGGTTACCAAGGAAGAAAATTTTTGTATACACTTTTCAGAAGGGAAAAAAACACACAACTTTTCCTAGGAATGAATGAAATGCAAGGAACCCTGGATGGGTCCCACTGGGTGTGCCAAAATGTTTCATCTTTTTCTTAGATAATTTCTTTGGAGTGTTGACAAAACAAATAGGGTAACAAGCATAGGAGGAATACTTGTTCAAATGTTGGTTGATGGGTTGTTGCGTGTGTATGACTTCTGAATCCACAATTGATTATGAGAGCTTCCTTTTGGCTAGGAGGAACTACCTATAATACAAAGCAAGACCATAAGAAGGAATCAAACAATATGGGCAGTGAACTGCCTAGTGTATGCTAGATCCAGGGAGTGCGATACCACCTAGATGATTGTCAATCAATTGTTTTAAAAAATTTAATGTTGTAAACAAGGTAAATATTATTGTAATTTGAAATGATTTAGGTATCTCACTTAAAAACACAATAAGAAATAGATCTAATCTAACAGGCTAAGCTAGAATAGAATATGAAGGTCAAATGATTGGTTCTGGGTTCTACAAGTTTGAAAGAGGTCTCAGGTAGATCATAGGTGGATGAGGGTGAGATGAAATTAAGTGGGTAGGTCTCTTTTCTGGGTTGTGTGGGCAAATACAGAGACCGATGTCAGTTAGGGGTAACCGATGACGATCAAGTGTGACCAGTGCCGGTTACATCGAAATCCAAAAATGTCACAGAACAAGCTTTTGGTCTCCTTTGTGATTACACAATGGACTTTGGTTTGTCAAGATGAGGTATTGGATGATTATGGTAGGATTTGACGAGGATTTAATGGGTATATGGAGGTGGAAATGTTGGGGAAGGTCAATAAGTGGCTAGGTAAGCAATAGATGACAAAATAATGATGCAATGAAATAAACCAGAGAAGTATGACATTATACTTACTCGGATTCTTGTCCTTGATGCCTTTGTGTGAGGGATGGAGATGCTGATGAGAGGTTTGAAGGTTACAAGTGAGAACCAACTGAAGGAAAGCTTCTGCATGGGCTGCATGTGCACTCCTCTTTGCTTGGTTAGCTTAGATCACGAATGGGATGGCTGGAATTTGCTCTCTGAAGATGTGTTATCTCTCTGAGATGTGATAATGTTCACCACCTATTTTTACTTCCAACTTCAAACTTCCAACCTTGAGAATAAGGTTGTTTTTGGGTTAAAAGGGTAACCGACTGCAATTTTGGCTTAACCAGTGACGGTTAGGGGTAACCGGCGTCGGTCAAGGTGGGATTTTCTAGGTTTACTAAACTAGGTAGATCATCTTGATTTCCTTGGATATTGTGTCGTTAACCCTTGGATTAGACTGGGAGCTTCTTGTGAGCATGCGGGAATGTGGTTAGAATGAATGTAGGCATTGATTTTTAGGGTTTGGGTATGTCTTAGTTAGTTATGGAAACTTATTAAGAACAGGTCTTAGGTTGAGTTGGCTTGGTGAGGTGTCTAAGTGAACTGTATGTGTGGATATTATTTAAAATAAGGTATTTAAATAATAAATATAGTGAGGATAATGCATTAATTTATTTAAATTTAAATTAGTGGGGTGAAAGGGGTTCACGGCTAGGTGAATGTGATGAAATGTGCTTATTTGTCAAGGGACCAAAGGGGAGTGTTACCTAATGTTAGTGTCTATAATACCATAAGCTTATGCACACATTAGATATGACATCATTATCAACTAAAAATTCAATTCTCACATAATCCTCCTTTTTTATGTAGATCACTACATATTTATAAGGGTGGGGACTTTCCCTTTGCCGCTTGTATAACTCCCAAAATAGGTCGCATGCTAACTATAGCCATACGCCTTTACAATAATAGCCACACATGTAAGTGTACTATGAATAGACCTTTTATGGCTAACTAGAAGTAGTAATTCTATTCTTATCCCACACCCATGTAAAGTGCTTAGTATCTTCTCTTCCAATAATATCCCATACATGTCATGTAAGTCTTTACCCAGTTTGTGTGCTCGACATGCTATCTCCAAAAATAGCCTGTACATGTGAAAATGACTAAGTCCCAAATCTTCCCTTGTCTTTCGTGCACGTGTCCTTCCCTATCTTTCTGTGTCTTTGAATATTCTTTACCCTTGTGTGTGAATCTTCTATGTGCCCTCTCCTTCACATTATACTCTTTTCTGCTCAACAATATCATGTAATAACAATCCTCTATGCTCCCTCAAGAACTCTAACTCAACAATCTTTGGCCAAGAATATGTAGAAATAGCGTATTCCAAGGTATAACTAGTCATTACTCTACTCCACCAGTGATCAACATCACGAGTCCATGTCAGATTAGAATCATGTTATTGTTAATATTCCTCCTAAGTCAAACACGAGTTCTATAGTACTAACTTTTCCTTGATGCATATGTTAATAGCCATTCATACAACTCTACTAGGAAACAACTGAAGAATGTCTCAAAGAGTATGTGATATAGGTTCTCCTTCACCCATTTTTGTGCATCAAACTCAGATCCAGTACTGAACCTCTAAGAAAACTCATCCTCCATGTTTTTGAGCTAGGTCTTGACACTATCAAATGTTAAGCACTTTGTCACTACACATTTCTCTCACAATAGCTTCAAAATAGGTCTCGACAATGGAACCAAGATGTAGTCATTATTTTACCCTCAATACTTTTTTCTAACCCCAAATGCACTGAAATATCATCCAACATACACTGGGCACCCACTCGAGGCATGCACAGGTACCGAGCCCCTCCTTTATGTGAACTTCATGAGAGAGTTCCACCATTAATCAAGTATTATTTGTAAAAACACAAGTACATCCATATACTCAAAAATACAAAAGATATAATTGACAGATCTACGCCTCAATGCATCAAAGAAGCTAAATAAGCATTATAAGAAGTACAATAAACCATATCTGAGTCATGATAACCCAAATAAAATGAGGGTTTACACCCATAAGCAAGTTGTACAGAATAGATACATGTATATTGATTTAATATAATTTTGGTAGCCATATTTCATTCAAAAGGGTCATCTCAGACCATTTACATCAAATGACCAAGACTCAACTCCGATAAACCTATCTAATCAAATATCATAACTATATTTTTCCCCATTATATCCCTTATTACAGATCCCAGTACCTATACATATGCTTAATGGTATCCCTTATAACCCTCTAGCACTAAGTACTCTAAACCCTAGCACCATGAACTCCAAACCCATAGCATTTCCTAACATTTATGTAGCACTTCATTATTATCCTTCCCTTTCTCTACTCCCCTTTACACTTTGCACCCATATATATATATATATATATATATATATATATATATATGTATGTATGTATATATATATCTATGTGTCTACACTCTACCTCTATTCCTGTCCCAAGAACCTCTGTCAAGTGTCAACATGGTCCTTTATTGGAGAATGCTTATCCTTTTTGTAAACCTTCCACTAACTGTAATGATGCCTCTGTGAATATTCCCTACATGGCATCTCATTTTCTTATCCTTGAAGGTTCCAGGATGGAACCTTATACACTTATCATGCCTATTCAAGTCCTCATATTTTTCCTCAAGTGACTCCATGATGCCAAATATGGCTAAGTCCTTTAAACCCTTGTTATGCCTCCCACGCGTGCCCGGGTTTCACTTAAACACTTATTAAACCCATTTTTCCTATGTAATATTCCCTGAGTGCCCTTCTATCCACCGATTCTATGCACACATGGCTCTTGGTACTTATCCAATATTTTAGGGTCCAACAAAATCTTAAGAAGGTCCAAGATCGAAATCTTAGCTGCAGGTTTCTCTAATTGTTCTAACACATCATAATGATTGTCTTGAGGAGTAGGGGAGGAGGTTCTGAAATAATAAGGAGATATTTTCACATTATCATGGTGCAATCCCTTGATTTAATCTTTATTGTGTTTATATTATCAACAGGTGGATTGACACAACCTATTAGGGAATCGAAATTCTCTGTCTTTGAAACATAATTAGAATTCTTGGCTTGAGATGACTATCCCTGATCCAAATTTTCCTCTCCTTTATTATACTTATGGAAAAGGTTATTTAAATATCCCCATGTTTACATTGGGATATTTGGTATGGGTAGTGGAATTCATTTCCACATCACCGCTGTGGATTAAATCTTGAATATAATGTTTTAATTTCAAACACTTATCATATTTATGATCTTTGATATGATGAAATCCACAATACTTATTTTCCCTAAACCATGATGGCTTAGGTGCATCATCCCCATAAGGTGTAGTTTTAGGATATATGACCATTTTAACCCCCTCTTACTATTTTAATATTGATGACATAGAGTCAGATAGAGGGGTGAAGGCACGGCATTTGTACTATGTAGGAAGAGGTACCTTTGCAAGTTTCAAGGGAGAATAGTTTTGAGATTTTTGAAGTTGTTTAGAGTCTTTTATTCCATCACCTATGAATTTTTTTTTATTATTGGGAAAAAAATTGTCTTTTAACTAGGTTTGAAATCATTACAATCACGTAAAAAGGATTTTAAGGTCCCTCTAGCTAACAATTCTTTCTCTATTTGACTACCCTTTTCTATCACCTCTTCAAACATTTTACCACAGTACATTTGTAGGTGGAATGCAATTTCAGGGTGGAGGTTGGGTACAAATATAGTGATCATTTTTTTCTCTAGTATAGAGCAAGGGAAGCAGCTAGCTAACCCTTTCCATCATTGTAGGAAACTAGCGAAGTTCTCGTTATTCCATTTTTTTACGTTACATAAATATAACATGGTGACATCATTGTATATATTAAATGAGAAGTGACATAAAAAGTGTTCAGATAGTTCTGACCATGTAGAGATAGATCCCTTAGGGATGTATGAAAACCATTCCAACACCTGACCTCCTAAACTTCGTGGGAAGAGGTGAATGAGATAGTTATTGCTATACATAACCTCTTGACACACCATATAAAATTTATTTATGTTCTTTGGGGTCACCTTCTCTCTTGTATTTGTAAAAATTTGGATAGTAAAAATGACGCAGTAAACATAATTGCAACATGGCCCTATCAAAGGGATATGAGCATAACTCCTCTAATTGGTACTTTTTATTATTTCTTGTTTTGCCTTCTTCTAAAGCTATAAGGGCATATTTCATGGTTGACCAATCTTGATTAAAGAAGTGGTGCTGTGTGGGTGATGTGGGAATGTACAAATGGTTAAATCTAGTTGTATTCCCACCTTTATTGTTCCCATAAAATTTCTCATAATATTCTTTACATACCTCGAAATGAGGAGTTCTGGTATGGAATTTTGGGTATGAAGATTTTGGTTTAGTTTTTGGTATAACCTATTTTAAAGGTTTTTTTGTTCCTTATTTACATGCAAATCCAAAATTTCCAATTGGCAAGTGAGAGATTGCAATTATTTCTCTAAAGTCACCTCTTGAGTGGGTAATTATTTATGATTTTCATGAGGAAAAGGTTTCTCATGATGATCATGCTCTTCATGGTCCTCACAATGAACTCTGATAGTAGGTATATGATAATATCCATCATTTTTGAAAGGCATCTCCTCATCATTCCATCATCTAGAACTAGAGGCATGAATTGGGTTTAAGATGTTAATATTCTGAGAAGGACATTCTACTTCTTCTTCTCCATGAACCATACTAGGAATGAGATAAGGTTCAACCATGGAGGGTAACTTATCTCCTAGCTCTACAATACACGTAATAACCTCATGTTTGTTTTGGAACAAATAATCATCTAAGTGGGTGGGATGAAGCTCTAAGTTGGCACAAGGATAATTATCCTCACCACCACTGTTATCAACCATGACGTTTTCCTTAAAAAGTGGGTTATCACTTCCAAAGGGACATGTTCCTAATTTTAAGTATTCCATTCATGTAATAGGGGGCATAATGCAAAAGATCCCACTAAGGTTGACTAAAATGGACCCTAGGTAGATTTATGTAGCATAACGACATCAATTCGTCATAAATAATGTTGAATAACAAATGGTCACAAATCCAAAGTATCAATATGAACCCAAGGATGCCAAAGAATAAAGAATGATAGTATAACAATGTAATATATAACAAGGAGAACTTAGGACAAGACAATTAAGCACAAGACTATAAATCCAATCACAAAAATAGTTTTACCCCCTATGTTTTTCCAAGATAGTTTTAATGAAAATAGTGACAAAACAATATCACCAATTAGGTCAATTTTTAAAATAAACAAGACCTAAATACTAATAAAGTGTTGGAATGATCCCCTAATAAGGTATACTTCAAAACCAATTTTTGGATATAAACAAAGTCCAAGTCTTTGAAAATGGAAGTTATAGATGCCAAAAATGTAACAACACTATTTGGAAATATGAATCAAGCTTTGCAATGAAAGAAATATTTTTAGTATCAAAATAATGTTATCACGTTGTGTACAACATGATGTCAACACTCTAAAAAACTCAAGGCAATGTTAGGATAAAAAATTAAGCCTAATTATACCAATAATTTGATATGTGTGCGAGTAGTGTAACAATATAATTTAGAGACTTAGATCAAGTTTCACAATGGAAACAAGACATAAGTATCAAAATTTTATGGCTATAATGCGGGTAGCGTAACTCAAGGAATTCAATGATGAGACAACGTAGTTATAATATAAAATCTCAATTATTGGAATTGAGATGATGGCTACCAAGATACAAATATGTACTAACACACTTTCAAGGCTTCCTATCATAGTCGCAATAATGATGTAAGTGGGTGCAAAAGTGGTGGACAAAATCTTTGATAGAAATACATATATATGTTTCCTTTTGTCCCAAATGGGCATCAAAAAGACAAAGGAGTAGAACAAGTTGTGATAAAAAATACTTGGTGTAGCTTTGTCATAGTTTCACCTTGTCTTAGGAAAAGTGAAAAACTAGGAAAAAGTAACACTTCATAAATTTCGTGATGAAATGACACGTGGTTTCAAATTTGAGAGAATCTCCCCTTGTTTGAATAATAATATTTTGAATTTAACAAATTTGTGATCTTGTGAGAGCTCTTTAGAATACGATGGATAAGTCAAATTGGCTCCAAGTCACAATCTTCCAATTGGTTCACTCTCTGGGTGTCACAAAATATCTTTGCGAGCACGGTTTTCCAAGAAAGTCACACTGACTAAATCTTGGAGTATCCCAGCTTTAATTTATCCCCTTTCATACAATGAACAATAAATTGCGTTCAGTTGTTTCTCATTGGGGTCATGTGAAGATAATTTTGACTCTAATCTCTCCAAGGCGTACTAGTCAATTAGGTAGTGGAGTAATTTCGTATTTCTTTCACAAGGTTCCCTCTTGCGTGAAATAATTTGGGGTTCCTAGGAGCATCCCTTTTTTGATTTTAAGGCTTATTCCAAGGTCACTTCTCCTAGTTCAAAGTGGACGAGTTGTAACTATTAACTGAAACCTACACATATAATGTGATGAATAGAGGTGGTGTGTTTTTTAATATTTTGGATTAAGAAATTTGGTTTAAACCACCATTGGAAACCTGTAACACACATGTAGTTAGATTTTTGTTTATATTATCTTTTCTTTGGTAATTGTTAGGTCCTAAATACAAATAATTAATAGTTATTAAAAAAGATCTACAATATCATAAAAAGAGGATTAAATCTTGTTTTTGATTCTCAATATCGTCCAAGGATGCAAGAGAAGAGCATACAAAACAAGCAACCTAACTAGATAAAAATTAAAAAAATTGTAAATCAAATAACCACCATAATGCTTTGGAAAATAAAGATTCATTCCCAATTAATCCAAGTTCTTTTTAGTGAAGAAATAAAGTTGTTTTTGATTCTCAAGATCACGCAATGGTGCAAGAAAAGAGCATACACAATCTTTAGCCTTATTTTTTTATCAAATGCAAAGATCTTAAATCAAAGTATCATACAAATACCAAATGAAAATTTCACTCCATTAATCATAAAAATGAATGATGAAATTTCCCACTTACTCTAATGTTAGCAAAAGAAGGTTTAAAGCTTATTTTGATTCTCAATATCACACAATTGTGCAAGAGAAGAGCATACACAAACTTTATTCTAAACTTAT